>OX123182.2:44721224-45921224 GCA_944739405.2 Euclidia mi | reverse complement strand
CCCTCATTCCCACTACTGTGTCACCTGTGTAGCCTGGTTCAGCAGTAGTCTCCATTGATAACAACGAGTTTTGACACTCATGAAGTCCCAGAGAAAGTTAAACTGTCTTGGAACCCGCAACGAACTTAATCAGAAGTATATTGAAGAAGAGCCGTGTGGTTGACGGCATAGAATACAAGTGTCACCAACCCCTATCTTTCCGTGGGTGTCGTAAGAGGCGACTAAGGGATAACACGATGCAAATACCATCTTTGCGTAGAGACGGAAAACTCGACATCAAACCATAATACGACTGCCTCGTTGGTCTCGCGGCATAAATGTGCGCGTGGGATCGGGAGGTCCCGGGTTCGATTCCTGGGTCGGGCAGTGTTATTGGGTTTTTCTGTCACGAAATTCTCAGTAGCAGCACGGAGTCTGGAAATGTGCCCGGTACGGCAATAGGCTCGCCCCTTATTACGTGGGACTAAAGTATATCTGGCGAAAAGTGGGTGTAGAAATACACCTCTGCCTACCTCTTCGGGGTTATAGGCGTGAGACTATGTATGTATGTATGTATGTATATTGAAGAAGTTGGAAAATAAACAATCCACTTCCCTCCTAAACAAAGCGGGAGACAAGCAACAAAGAGATATAATGATGAGAAAAGATAAGCACCATGGACATGAACATTTAGTGGGCCTAAATTGTGAACTATACCGGTTTTCAGTAATATGTATGTCAGAAACGCCTAAACGCACGGAAATTCGTCCTACTTGCCACAAGATCCGTATAGTACACTACTCCAGATAAGCATGATATTACGTTCGATTTGCCAAAGACTACACTCCCATAGAATGTGATGAGCAGATTGTTCATAATTGTTGCCAGATGTTCATTCGCATAACGGTGAATCAACTAGCTTAAATGAATACAACTTGCTCTTGAAGTTACCATGACCTGTAAGAAATTCTGAAAGTACCAATGAAATTTTTATTAAAACGTCATATCAGCAATTTGTCAAAAAAATACAGCCCCATAACGTACTTAAGCAAAAACATATGTAAAATCATTCATCACTGTTAAAATGCCATTTTACTCAGCCGTCAGTTAGCAACGACTATTTGCTATACATGCAAGTAACTCAAAGTTGCAATAAGGAACAGCCCACATCAACCTGTCGCATACAGCGTGTTTACACCAATATAATATGTGAGTGAAATTTACTAAATACGTTCACGTATAAAATATATGTGAGTGTTTACACCCACACTTACATCATACCGAATGCAAGTATATTATAATTTTACACCTTTTAATACGACTGGGATATAACAGTAAACTAATTTACGAAAGCTTAAACTTTGAACGCGCTGTTATTATATTATGGCGAACGAACAAGGAAGGCACTTACTACCGTGTGCCACGAAATATGTCACCAAATCATTCAAATATCATGTACATATATATCACTTTGAAAATAAAAGGCATTAAGTACGACTACTCTGGCTCTGGTGATAGATTAGAAAATTGTTGTACATATAATTGGTAGTACAACTTAAAGTATAAAATATAAGTAGATTAAAAAGAATTGTTTTTAAATACCAGTATGAAATAAAAACAAAGCGCTGGTAGTTTTACCCAATTAATCAGTACTTTAAGCATTAGAAACCAGATACGTTGTATATTGGCTAGATCGGCATAATCTGTGCATAGATTATTACTGTTTATAAAAAAGACATTTTGTTATGTCCCAAACGCAGATTTCCATGTATTATGCTTGCATGTCTTTTTTGGTTGCAATCGAGGCAATCCCCAGCATCATATCCAATTAAACTAGATTACATAATATAATAATATACGCATAAACAAACCATCGTTAAGCATTCCTGCAACCAAAAAAATTATCTGCCAGGTTTGGGTGTGTGTTGTATATTTTGTTGTGTATGACTGTAATTTGTAGTCCGCACTTAAATTTTTATTTGAAGTAATATAATATAATTAAAATATTTAAATATAATTTGAAGTGATACATAGCTCTCCCATTTTGATAATTTGATCAATTGCTGAACGTCATTAATATACGCGAAGTCGGATTCGACAAAGTGCGACAAGTGCTATTTTGTTGGTTTATAGACATCATAACAAGGTTATCACAATATTGATAGCTTGGGCGTCTTAAGTGTCAATTATTTTTTATGACTTTTGTATTTATTTTTACGAAAAAACGTGGAAAAGAGCGACATAACGTGTTACAGATACTTACTTTTTACATTTATTCCTTTCCATACTCGACTCAAGACGTCTGCATATTTAATATTTTCATTTTAAAATTATTTACGTTATTCTGTGGTTCCTACGTAACTTTTGTTGAAAATTTAAATTCTTTGTTTTATTAAAATGTACACAATATTTTGATTTTGTAGCCTTAATGAGGCGTCTAAACCTCAAGTTATATTGTGGGTTGAAAACATTGGTACTAAGAAGTTAAACAGAGTTATAATTCTTCAATAAATCCTTATCTAAAAAAATTCAATAGTAACGGAGACTGGAACTTTGTCTGGTAGTCAACAAAAAGCATACAGCGGTACTATCTACTATCTAATTGGAGTGAGACCGGGCGCATGATTTATAGATATAATACACTTCTGCGAACGTCACAATGTCTTTCGAAACACTATCATATAATACGTCCCAGATTTTAGTCAATTTGTACGAGACCCTAACGAAGTATTTATCAGAAGATTTATACAAAAGCAAAATAATTATATCGTTTATTTGTATTCCCTAAAACCTTAAAAAAATCGGTCTGGTAATAGCATATGTGACGGTAACACAGAAATTATTATTTCACAAGCTAAGCTCATAAAGAGAGGCCTAACATCGATAAATATATTTATCTGCGAAAAAAAGTAGGTATACCAACTGGACTGCAAAGATACTCCGTTGCAGTATGAGAAGCCTCCCATCAACCTAGATAATTAATTAGGTATTGACTAAGAAATAAAGTAGGTATATGTAATGATGGACGCAGAATATACCGACTAGTGTTTCAAAGATTTAACCTTAATTCGAAACAGAGTTAGGAGAACGCTGTCGCCATCGTTAAATCGGTTTGAGTGCATAATTCATATATATGACTATTGCATGCTGTAGAGTGGACGCTTGGATGCAAATTCACATGTTATAGGATACGAAATGGAACGAAAACGGATGAAATTGTTATTTATTGTGTATATGTTGTAGGAAAATCGTATAATATGACACTAAACAAACGGCGTTGTTTATTTTAAAACTGGCGTCGGTTTAATAATCTACGGTAAATTTCTAAAACGTAATATAGTAAAGTAGTCAATATAAGTAATGAGTTATGTGAGGTGTCTTTTTAACCTTGCCTTTTAATCCAACCCAAAATAGGAACCTTGCGAATCACGGAGCATACATGATGACACATAAACAAATAAAGAAATTTGTGTGTGTGTGTTGCTGGCTTTTTTTTTTTACTACGCTGGAAACTCTCCTTATGAGCCATCTCAACTCGATGCCAATCCGGCCAGAGTGTGATCGACCGGGCTTGGGACTGGCGGAGGAGGCGTGTGGCGGCTCTCCCCTAAAGGCGGGGCATACCCACTAAAACCACCGCGGTGTCCCTACGGGTCCCGTGTCGTGGCGGGGTCACGCGATTCGCGGATAGCATACTTTTCCGTCGAATTTGAGTTTCGATAGGTCACCAACCCTCAAATGCTCGCAGTGAACAGTTACAGGAGTCGACACTGCCTGTGCAGGGGTAGATACCGTCCAAGTCATCGTGACTCCGACTTCCGCCGACGTAACATTCGAGTGTTCTATCTTAGATAGCTCTGTCGACAGCATCCGAAAGCGTTCAGTCAGCCCGGATATTTTCTTGCCGTATTTAGAATCAGAATTATCAAACCTGCTCAACCCACAGGTTGAGCAGGTTTGATAATTCTGATTCTACCACAGTAGACTTGGATGTGCAAGGCCGTAGTTCGCTTCGCCAAGTTGTGGTCGTATAGTTCCTTAAGGGAAGAGATTCGCGAATCTAAATCGGCAATTGACACGCTAGCTCCCTTGAAACCGTCTGCTATATCTAGGCCTGACTCTACAATTTCGTCATTCGGAATCAGCTCGAGTAGCTGAGGTAGCTGCTTCCGTAAATCTAGAACAGAGGTAGCCGACTCCTCCCCGCGAATAGCGACCTCGTAGGCTAGTTCATTCTTATTAAGTAGGAAGTACTTAATAGGGTTAGTGCTCATGATAAAGTTAAATGTATGATAGAATAGAATGTAAGTATATTACAGCTCTCTGTGTGCAATACTTCTGCTTTACAAAGAAACTACGACGATTCGGTATAAAAATGTAGACAATAGGTAGTGACTTGCAAAAAGAAAAAACCGTTATTTCAAATTGCGAACTGTTACGTAGGGAATCGGTAGTTGAAATTTAAGTTAGACAATAGTACCATAACACACAATAGGTATACAAGAATAGAAATCGAAGATACAGAGTAATACACAGATACACAGAAGTTAGAAAGTTCGTACCGGTTTGCTAATGTCTGTACCTCCTCGTTTACAAAACCTGACCTCCTAAACAAGAACAACTGCAGTAATTGGAAGTGAGACAAATAGAGTTGGGCACCACTGAGACGGAGGATCTCAGGTAGGATGTCGGGGTTCCAGAGAAACACTGCTAGGCTAAACAGGTTCTTTATTATGTCTCACTACCGCTTACATACAGTATGACTGAACTAGGTAAGCACTGGCCTGAGGGCTGGAATGTAGACTCCGCTGCTCTCTGACGCTCGCAGGGTAGCTGTTTGTATGGTCGCCGATGAGCTGGCCAAGGTGCGCGTTGTGTAGGCAGCTCGGTGGTCGAGGGTCAGGCTGAGTGGGGGCTCAGGCGGTGCAGCCGATGTGGGCCGAGCGGTGAGGCTCAGGCGTCCGTGGCCTGGCTGTAGGAGGCTCGTAGGCAGGAGCTGATGCGAGGCGGCGGCTGGTAGCGGCATGGCGCCAGCAGCTTGTAATTGTAGCCCGTAGGGAGAATCGTGACCCGTAGGGTGAACTGGAAACAGCATAGAGAATACACAACAACCGGTCAAGAACAGGCGGTGCCTAGATCGGCTGTTATGCTTAGGAGACACAGATACTACAGACAGAACTTATAGGCACACAGACAACTAGAATATGCTTACCCCCAACAGGACAGTAGATAGAGAAGTAGAATAGTACTTGGTTGTCACTACAACCATCAGCAAGACGGTGTGTAGGGAAAGTGCCCGATTTAGATCGCGCACCCATCTTATATATGCCTGCATGCATGCATGCATGCATGACCTATGAGTCACAGACTGTCTGTGGTCCGTTTATGACCAAATAAGGTGATAATTGCCAGCGAAGCGCTGCTCGGGCTAGGCTCCACCTACTGCGTTAAGCGCCTGCGAGATATTATAACGCAATACGTAAAGTATTACGTTACAACGCCACCCGGGATTGGCCGCCGTTGGAGTTGGTGGTTCCGTCTGGTTATGACTTGGGAGGCAGCGCGGACACTACGCCGCCTCCTTGCCTTTTGGCGGAAAGCGCTCGCGGTCTGCAGGCACTAAAACGGCCGCAGAGGATAGGGAGGACGGCAACCTGACAACACCGCATCTCCTCTTCCTCTGCGGCCCCACTGCGACGCAATAAATGGTGCGCCCCCATTCGGTCGCGGGAGATAGGGCGCGCGGCAACGCAACACCCACACGCCTCTCCTTCCGCAATCGCGCCCGACTGCGAGGGACAGAAAGAACTGTCCCCCGCACCCGCACCTTTGGACACTTTCTACGCAGGCCTCCATCAAGCCTACACGGAGCGTCCGATCCCGGGATCTCGCTTAGCTTCACTGTGGTTGCCCTAACCACGGTTACTGAGCCCGCCCACCACGACAAGGTGGAGATCCCACAGGGGGGTGCGTGTGGCTGGCTGGCACCGACCTAAAAAACTGTTGTTGATGGAAATATAATTCTTTCTTTTTCAGTTGCAGATTTGAAGACGATTTAATACTTTTAAAAAGACATGTTTGAGTCTCAGCAATATTTAGAGTATTTCCAATAATTAAAAGTAGTCTTAAATTTAATAGACATCAAAACCACTAATTTCGGTTCACTATCCGTGCTACGAAAACAAAAATGAATGCAGCTAATGATTATGCTGCTTATTCATGCAATGCTCATTTAAAAATGCAATGCAAAAAAAATAAAAATCTCATTACAAACTACTAGAATAATGTCCTGTTTATTGATAAATTCCAACGCAGGTTCAACGGCTACTAACTAATACCCCTCATTGTTTAAGACTGTCTAGACGATCATGTAACGTTTGCACTTACTCTTAGGATCGATCCCAAGGTGTCATTCACACTAAGAATTCTAAGAATTATTAGCTTTGTGACAAAATTCTCTGTAACACTAAGAGTAGTTTTTTAATACTAGTAGAAGTGTCAGAAAATCTACGAAGTATGAAACATAAAATGTGTAATGCAATATACATTTTTAAACGTTACTTGCTTTTTGTAAAAAAGTAAATAAGTAGCAACAAAAGTATTTTATGAAATTATAGGGTGATTATAATAAATAATTAGCAAAGTAAATCTTATAGAAAATAGATTTCCATCAAATACTATTCATGAAGGCTAATTAAAATGTTTAATGAAAGCTAATTAAAACTTGCGCTTGTTTACTGCGCTCATGAGCACAACCGCAGAATTATTACTGATGTTTTTTTTTATCTAATGTATCTACCTATAATTATATTCAAACACAATGTAAAAATTGTTACTGAATAAATGAATTGAATTGAATTAGCTATTAGCTGCATAAAACACAACAAATAAAACTTTCATCACCTCATAAAAATGATAATAAAATAAAGATCAACGAGTTATTTCGTTAATCTACTTTAATGGATAAGTATGATAGGATTATTAATATCTCAAAGATATGGCGATGCTACTTTTTATTTGCTCTCTCATCAAAAAGTGTTTTGCCCTAACGACAGACCCCTATAATCCGATTTACGGTTTCGCACGATCTTATAATTTATAATATCATGACGGCTATAATTTCAAAGCATCGCATTTGGGTGGAAATAAAAATTCGGTGTTGACCCTGTTAAATATTAAACCTAGCCATAAAGATAGCGTTTTAATATTCGTATCCTGTTTTGGAATACATGAAAATTTTATTTTTTTATGTATTGAAGGACTACAAGTTAAAATCCTAATAGGATTACAAAAGTTGGTTTGTTTCCCGCCGTTGTTTTCCTCAAAGTTAGATATTATACGGTGATACAATATGTTTTAAAACATTATTCAACACCCAGTACACAAAACTACTTATAGAACAGTATTGCATATTATACATACATACATACAATCATACATAGTCTCACGCCTATATCCCCGAAGAGGTAAGCAGAGGTATATTGCTACACCCACTTTTCGCCAGATTTATTTTACTCCCACGTAATAGGGGGCGAGCCTATTGCCGTACCGGGCACATTACCAGACTCCGTGCTGTTACTGAGAATTAATTTCCTAACGGAAAAACCTAATAACACTTTGCCCGACCCGGGAATCGAACCCGAGACCTCCCAATCCCACGCGCATATTTATGCCGCGAGACCAACGAGGCATATTATTCATAACAGATAAAATAAAATATAATAAAATTATATAATTATCTCTGCCTAAGGAATTATATCTTACAAATAATTATCTATGATGTACTGGTAAAAATGTCATGAAAACGGCGGCGGACTCTGGCTTGACCTTGTGACATGATTGTAAACACTTTCCTGTCACGTGATATTTCTCTAAGTGATTAAATAACAATATGCGGTTATAATATACAATAAAATATTGCCGCAAACGAAGAAGAGAATAAGGTGTCATAATATATACTTTTGTATTTGTTATTTTGTGTTACGTGATATTCTGTTTCCTCGTATCGCTCTCGTTCTTTATACTCGTTATTGCATTGTTAATAAACCGGTCCCACGTGACCACAGATACTACTGGAACTGTATTTTATAGCAATAAAAGAAACCAAAAAATAGAACTTTCATAAATCTTATGTTTACTTACCAGTCATTTTTTTTAATTATTATGTGGAAGACACACTAGCAGCTAATATGCTGATGCGTGTGTTTTAAATAGTTTGGAGATTTCCACTTTGTCCAAATTGTTCTTGAAGCTGTTCAGTGAGGGTGCTATGATCACATGTTTTGGAAGCCAGTTCCAGGCTGTAACAACCCGGTTGGCTAGAAAATGCTTCTTGGGATTTTTCTTTGAAACATTCTGCCAAAGTTTCAAGGTATGCCCTCTCAAGTGCTAATTCTCGTTCATAGCATAGAGTTCCTGTAGTTTGGGCATGTCGTAGTGCTTTTTGAGTATTTTGTAAGTCTCAATGAGACTAACCCTCTGTCGACGCTGTTCCAATGTGGTGAGGCCAAGAACTTTTAACCGTTCATCATAGGTTTCGTTCTTATAGTGCGTACCATTTTAGTAGCCCGTCTTTGCACGTCTTCCAAGAGTATAATATCTTTTTTGAAATAGGGCTCCCAAATAATATATGCGAACTCAAAGAGCGGTCTCACATACGTTTTGTACAATTTTAGAAATGTGCCAGGTGTAAGACACACAAATGCTTTGCGAATGATGTACAGGATAGCATTCGTTTTCTAAACAACATTGGATATGTGGGTTTCCCATTTGAGATCATTTGAAATAGTGACGCCTAGATCTTTTTGAGACTCGACCGGTGTTAGTTCTTAATTGCCAAGGTAGTAATTCTTGCAGGGATTGTTTTTACCAATATGCAGCATTGTGCATTTGTCAGGATTTAGGGTCAGCAACCAATCTTGGGTCCAGGTATAAATGGCATCCAGATCCCTTTGTATATCCAGCGACTGACTGCAAGGCTTCCCAAAAAATGTTGTGTCGTCCGCGAACAAGGAAAAAGGAAGCTTAAGAATGTTTTTGAGGTCTGTCAAGTAGAGTATAAACAATAAAGGTCCGAGGACTGAGCCTTGTGGGACGCCGCTTAGTACATTTCGGGGACTAGATAGAGCTTCACCAAAACGGACTCAAAAAGTTCTGTTTGAGAGAAAGTCGCTTATCCAGGCGAGTAGATTCCCTCGTGTACCTAAATGCTAGATTTTGTGTAATAAGCATTTAATAGACACGCGATCAAACGCCTTTTCATAGTCTAAATAGATAACATCTGTTGGTATGTCCTCGTCATAGTTTTTCGTCCATTCGTGCAGACATTTAAGTAGAATGGTAGTTACTAAACGCTTAGGTACAAATCCGTGCTGCTCCTCTAAGATGACTTCCTCATGTACTAAAAATTCCCTTATCTTGTTAGCTATAATTTTTTCCATGGTCTTACACAGTACACTTGTCAAGCTAATAGGTCTATAGTTTTCGGGTGGAAGCTTGTTACCCTTTTTGTATATTGGTACTATGTTGGCAATTTTCCAGTCAGTAGATACTATTCCATCCTCCATTGATCTGTTCATTATCATAGTTACGCTCTCGACAAGGGTTGATGAACATTTTCTCAATAATATGGAAGGTAGATCATCAAGTCCCGTGGCTGTAGCATCGTCCAAATTTAGAAATGCCTTACGTACCATGTCCATTGTAATATTTATATTATTTATTTTATTTGTGACTCTCGGGTAATTAATTTCGGGTAGTGGTATATCTGGTTCTTGTACAAATGTTTGTTCAAATTGATCGGCAAATTCTTCAGTTATTTGTTCTGGTATCATAACAATTTTTTTTTATTTACTTTTGAGAACATTAGGAATGCATATCTTTGTATTAGGTTGCTTTCTCATGTAGCCGTAAAACGCTTTAGGACCGGTATCTATTACTTTTGACTCAAAATTCATTTTTCTAGTTCTACTAATTGTGAGTAATTTATTATTATTTTTTCTGTATTCTTGATATGACATTTCGTTAGGATTTATTCGATACATTCTCCACAGCTCCTTCTTCCTTTTAGTTAGTTCTACTATTTGTCTATTTATCCAGGGTTTATTACTGTTAATATTTTTGTTTCTTGACTTGATAGGCACGCACTTCTTTACTGTGGAATATATCTGATTCTTAAAGGAGAGCCACATATCATTAACTGTATATTCGTAGATTGTTAAATTATCAGAAAAGTCTTTACTTAATGCCTCAAAGTCTGCTTTGTGATAATTAAAATGCGTTCGTGTTTTGTGGTATTTTTTAGCAGCATGCACAACCTATATTGTAGCTGTAATAACCAAATGGTCGCTTTTACCTATAGGCGGATGGTATTCAATGTCGCATAATAAGTTATTTTCATTACATAGTATGAAATCTAGTAGAGATTCATCTTAGTTTCTCTTTCTAGTAATTTGTGTTACAAGTTGTCTAAGATTGGTGTTAGCGTACATGTCTAGAAATGCATCATACAATTTATCATGCCTCTGTAAGTTCTGAAGCGGCCATTTAATACCGGGCAAGTTGAAATCACCTGCTAAAAGGATTGTTCTTTCAGTGGCAGCTCTGCCAATAGTACTAAATAAGACTTCATCTGAGTTCGAAAAGCAGTTTTACGGTGGTCTGTAAACACATGCCAACAGAAAATCCAGTTCACCAAACTTAATATCTAGCCATATTGCTTCTACATTATCCTGTTGATACAAGTTATTTGTTTTTGAGATAATTGTTATTTTATTAACTTCATTTGCAACATATATGACTACGCCGCCACCTCTTCTGTCCTTCCTATCTAAGCGGTAAAGAGTGCATCCAGATATGTTTATTAAACTATTAGCTATGCCCGAATGAAGATGGGTCTCCGTAATTAAAATAAATGCAGGTTGGTAGCTTGTAACTTCAAGTAGAAATAAATCGAGTTTTGCCATTAAGAATGCCAAGTTCGTATATAAAAAACGCAGATCAGAGATCGCCGCAGTGCCTAGTTTTTTGTACGTTTATGTATTTAATAGTTAAATTTCGCTCATCATTATCTGTTCTGGCAGCCAGTTCTTCAAGCAGCTTCTTCAGTTGTTCGCGTTGATAAGGAGTCATATATGATTGAATTTTTATTGTTTTAGGCACCTTACCTTTATTTTTCAAAACACTTATTGCGTTTGTTTATTTGCAAGAACTACCTTTAGGGGACGTGCTTTTTGGTCACTCGTTCCTGGTTTACCTAGGCGGACAGTAGCTACGATGTCAGGTTTTGTTATGGGCAATGGCGCTAAAGCATCAATAACAAGGCTTTTGTCATGCACTCTTCGATCTTCCGTATTGGAAAATGTTGATTCTGGCAATCCATATATGATAACATTATGACTGCGAATGTTGCGGTCTTCAATTTCATTACTTACCACATCCAAGTTGACCGCACTTGCGCCGTGTTCCTTTAACCCTTGAACCTTATGCTGGAGTTCAGTGAATAGCCTTCGCAGCTCGGGAATGTGCCTCAAACCATCCTCACATCCATCACACAGATACGACAGTTTAGGGTTTTGGAGGGCAAACACGCACATTTCTGTTGCGGTTAGACCAGAGCACTTGACACATATAACCCTGTTACAGCCTTTACATGCTATTTTATTTTTATCATCTTGTATTTGCACTTGACACTTAAAGCATTGAGCCATGGTTGATTTTATTTTTCAAATTGATGGACTTTTTGTTTCTGGCACTGGCAACACTGAATTGCTTATGACAACCAAAGACAATTTCACGTTAACAGTTATGACAACAACTGATTAGACACTAGTGGGTACTCGGGGAAAACAATTATGGATGAAATGTCAGACACTTATTTTAACACAACTTTTCACTGATTAAAGCGCAAATTAACCCGTTATTTATTGTTCACTTTATCCAATAATCACTTATCTCCAAACTAAACACAACAAACATTTTGGTTGATCACTTCTAACCAGAAAATTAGAATAAAATTTCGAGAGCTAGGAAACACGTTGCTTTCGATGTGACAACCGGCGACCGAAAAAAAAAACAAATGTGGCTGAAATGTTCTGACAAAGGGCTTTTAGTATAAAAAGTATCAACTTAAGTTACGATAACATTTCAAGACAACGTCTAACGACAGTAAAACTTGTCCAGATATTGGTAGGTACACTTTACTAAACACGATTTTAGCTAAGGTTTTTTTATAACAAGTTTGTTTTTTTTTATCTTCTTCAAGTCAAACAAACTTGTTAAAGCTTGCTAACCACATATATTTTCTTTGAATAAAGATTATAACTGTAATGCCTAACGACTTTCTCACTAACCATCTCTCATATGAATTCTACGAAAAGCATGACGATAAAATTTTGAAAAGTAATTTTATATTCTCTTGGGAGCATTTATTATAAATATGTTTTATCGCTATTATACTGGTATGACGCCTTTGAGAGTTCGATAAATTTCGAGAACCTGATTGAATTTGATTAAACTGATTTAATTTGTAAGAACTTGATTTTACAAAGAGCCGACATTTTGTTAAAATCCAAATATTGTTGTCACACATCTGCTTCCACTGAAAGTTTGATCACTGGAAGACTTTTAGGCTCCCCTAAGAGTCATCATCCTCCTAGCGTTATTCCAGTTTCTAGCTGGGGTCTGCTTACTAGTGTGAATACGTCAAATACATTATGCCGATTTCAAATTGTCTCTTTCCCCTAAGTATTGTAAGCTCGTTCCCTTTATGTCCCCGTCAATTTCATACTCCCGATGTTCTGTTATTAGAGACATAGTCATTTACGATGCGTGCACGTCTCTAGCCAGTTTCAGGATTTCCGTCGAAAATTGACGTAGCATGTATCAAAGCGACCATTGTATGGAGTATTGGGGCTTGATAGACAGTCTAATTAATGTCTCTGTTATGTTCATCTTAGCCGAAGGCGATGTTTCCGATCGACGTGCACTTTTAATGGCTTTCAGTGACTTACGTATTCGTAATCACCTCTGAGCAAGATTTTGAATTGTTGACTATGTCGTGTTTAGTAGTTTTGGTAATGTGTTTGTGAGATATTGTAGGATTTATTAAGGACATTCTTTAATTCCTTTGTCTACAAAGAAATCGCATTTTGCAATAAAACCACCCTAGTACCACTAGTTTTAAGTCCTTTATTTGATCATTGTATTCTTGTATTTTTTTTCTGGTTTACAATTGAGAATTTTCTATCTAAAGACAGCTATATTTTGGGATAAAAATAATAATTTTTGGCCTTTCTTCTCAAGAAGTCATTTAGCTAGTAAAACCGGCATCATCTAGAATAGGGTTTTGATATGTATAAGTGTTGTAAACAACCAAAATGCAGAAATAAATATGTCTTTATGTCTTTATATCTAATTATGTATGCTGTAATACCTAAGTCCTAACGAATGAAGTTGCGGGGTTTAGCACACTCGTAAAATAAGTTAGAACATGTTTTTATAAGTAGAATCATTCGCAACCCGATAGATTTACATTATTTTAACCGACGGTGGACAAACTGAACTGGTACATATTTATAGATAATATATTCAGTTATTCACTTTAGAATAATATGTATATAACTGACACGGTATAATTAATATTTGGCTACAGTGGTTAATTAACCTAGTAGTAAAAAAATCCTTTGTCCTTGCAAAATAACTTATTGTTTGGCCAAGGTACATGATTTATGCTATTTAGCTTTCATAATAATTACTACATAAATATGCTCTGCAGCAACTTGCGATTTGCCATTGCCACTGATTCGAAGAAGAATTTATAAACAACGCTTTTGCTAAAATATGCTCAAAGTTGCGTTAAAAAGCAAGTCAAATATAAAATTACTTACTATAACTAGTAATATATACATATTACCTACATATAAACAATGTTAAGCAATGTAGTTAAGTAATTATGTAATTACTTAACTCAACTAAGGTACATAATATTCATAAGTACAATTTCATGTTGTAAAGTAAAATACTAGGTGCAGTTTTAGGTTGACAGGTTGCATGCACATAATATCTAGGGATCGTATGTTACAAACACGATATCAGTTGCTTATCAGTCGCTTGTGAGCCCGTTTGTGTTCAAATACAAAGTTTTTATTCGAATGTACATTTTATCGGACCTAGCATGTCACACAAACTATTGTAAAAATTGCACACACCTATTTTTCACGGTATCTGTAAAAATCTCTCGTTGTTTTAAGTGCTGTTAGAGTAATGAGTAAATGAACTCAAATGTTTAAAATTATATCGTTTAATTTAGATTGGTATGTCATTAATATAACAACTATCCGACGAGCAACGATAACTAAGCGAAAAAAAACTATTTTCGTCTCTAAAATAATTATCTTTACACAAGAGTAAAGAAAATCGAATTGACATGGAATAAACTATCAGCGCACGTTGTTTAAATTTCACTATAGTTACCTATTTACACAAAACGGCTAGACGCGAACAGCTGGAAATTGAGTTCAGTAGCGTGCCCTTGGAGAAGTCTGTATCCAACAGTGAGTAGCAGTTCCTAGTAGCAGCCATATGATGATAATTATGAATAACCAATTTCTCAGTCTATTGCCACCGATTAATGTATTATCACTCGTTATTTTTTCTCCTGTGGATTGGATGAGAACATTATAGAAAAATCCAACAGAAATGTATCCATAAGTGGCAAAATCATTTTTATTTTTTTACGGAAAAAGTATTTTGTTTTTCCAACTCTTTTTTCACAATTAAATGCTCGTAATGAAAAGAGCGAAAAATAATTTAACTCCGTTAAGAATAAAAATAAGCTGTGAATATAAAAAAACACACATTATAAAATATATCTAATCAGATTGAGAACATTTTTTACGTAGGAGAATAACAGAGTTATTAAATGCCGCTAAATAATATTCTATGGCATCTCTCTTGTCTGTCAAATTAGTGGCTTTTTCGAAAACTTGATTACTGAAATATATGTATATATTAGCTCTCATGTTACGTCAAGCCGCACAGATATCTTTCGTATTTGAAAGGTTGAAAATGCTAAAAAAGTTGTGCGAGTGTCTATTTGAGATTTATTGCGCAAGGTATTTAAGGCTAAAAGTTATTATACTTCTTTGGGACTAGTCCCACCCTCAATCCCACTACTGTGTGACCTATGTAGAGAGGTTTAGCAACAGTGACCATTGACGACAACGAATTTTGACACTCGTGAAATCCCCAGGAAAGTCAATCTGTCTTGGAACCCGCAACGAAATTAATCAGATGTATATGGAGGAGTTAGATTTTTTTAATACTGTAAAAACTTTCTGAATATAATATTTTAACAATTCGATGCTAAATTGATTGGCCTGAAACATATCATAAAGTGTAAGTATCGAGGGAACGCGATAGTACAGCATAGTCAATCAATTAGAGTACCAACTTGGAACCGTCTAGACACATGTAGTAAAAGGCGCGACATACAATTATGTTATAAAGTAGCCATGCCCCGCCGTTACAACCACTAAACCTTGTACATTGAACTGCGAATTCTTGTCATGGTATTTTTTAGCCCGCGACTCTAAGCATTATGTTACATAGACTTGACTGTACATTTCACTATCACATTATTTTTACACAAACGTTTTTCATGTGACCTACCTTTCCAATTTCTGATATAGAGATATAGTTTTCTTGAATGCAACTGTGATAACATTTGAGCCAAGAAAATCATAATGAGAGAGATAGTCGATTTTTGGTTGAAGATGAGTTTTACTGGACCTCCAAATACGAAATGCTATGCATGCTATTGAAACACTTTTTAGTGTTAGAACTAATTAATTGAGTTAATGAGTTAAATAACACACGTAATAAACATAATCATGAAATATAAATATCACACTTGTTTGATTTGTAGATCCACCAGAATGCTGTACGCCTAAAAGCTTTACATAATATATTATTATTACATTCAGAGCTCAAAGCTGAAATGATTTAAAATTAAGGTCATTCATATACAGTTATACAGAAAACAGCTAGGCCAATGGTTGATATTTTTTTATGAAATCATAGTTATTGTCTTTATTCATCATATCTTGCACAAATCTGCAATTGACGGAGAAATAAGTAGTCCACGCAAGTATAATCGATGTACAATGTACATAGATCGCGTGATAATGCCCTTTGCGCCATGTCTTGTGGTACGAGTATACGAGTTGTGCGTGTCTAAGCTGTGGTACTTGTACATGTTCCTGCATTATGGATTTTACTTTAAAATACTTCTTAAATGAAACGATACGAAACAGAGTCGAATATCACACAACAAAAATTGTATCATAATATATGAGTGCACGAGTACTTTGCTTCTCATTCATGGCACTCGGTAAATCGATCTGATGATAGTCAGACTCAAGCGACTTTCTTGGTTTACACTGGAGCATGTTTCATGACTTCACTTAGACCTAACTGGTAATATTGAGTAAAGCTGGCAAAATAACTATTCAATAAGTTTAAAAAGTTGTGGAAATTGTGTAATTTCAAAGCTGCCAGTAGGTGAAATTTGTATGTTGTTTATTTTCTTGAAATACTGTGGACGGTTTTGATAGCTCATCAGTCTACTAGGTTATCAAAAATCAGTGATATGTTTCGAGTCACCGTGTCGAATCTACAATAATGATGGCGGCGGTTGACGATGCGCTTTCGATTGGTTTTATATCCACACCAATGACCGGTTCGGAGATGATATTATAGTTTTCATGAGTAACATTTTTAATAATTTGCTATTTTATATGAACAATGGTTTAATATCATATTAACGTAGGTATTAGGTACCTACCGAAGAGCCCCAGTACATGTATTGTGCAATAGTTCAACAAGGTCAGAACATCAGTTTTAGGAAGAATTGATTTCAAAACCAGGTATTATACCTACTTCCGAGAATAACATCAATTTGAAAACTCAGATTCGTGCTTCAAGTACTACTGGTATTTCAGCTAAGAGGAGAAACCTTGTATTACGAAATTACAAATATACTCATTAAAGAATAATTGCCAGATATAAGGATAATTAAAAACAATAAAAAATATTTTTAAATAAAAAGAAACCGACTTCAAAAAACACTATGGAACTAAAAAACAAAAAATAATTGGTTTTGGAGGAACAATTTTTGGAGTCGGTGCCAAGCCAAGTATTTCTGATCTGACTATAAAACCTCTACACATTTTTATACAACTTTTGTTGTTGATAGAATAGGTACCTAGTTTGTAATTTAGTAACTTTTTGCGTAAGTGCTTGGCACCGACTCCAAAAATTGTTCCTCCAAAACCAATTATTTTTTGTTTTTTAGTTCCATAGTGTTTTTTGAAGTCGGTTTCTTTTTATTTAAAAATAATTTTTATTTTTTGCTTTTAAGTGGTATACTTATAAAAATAGTAATAGGTGGTAATTAGGTACATAGGATAGTGTAGGTGGTAAATGATGGGGAGGCCTTCTTTACGTGCTTCAATTCTATAATAATATACTACCACATACACACATCACCATTTAGTCCCCAGCTAAGCAGAGCTTGTGTTATGGGTACTACATAATGGATAAACATACATATATACTTTTTTTTTGTAAATACATACATATTATACATAGAAATACCCAGACCAAGACAAACATCCATGTTCATGCACATAAATGTTTGACTTGAGCGGGAATTGAACCCGCGACCTTCGGCGTAGCAGTCGCTTACACTCCCGCTGCGCCAACCGGTCGTCATTCTTTAATTCTGAAATGTAGACCTGTCCTTTTCTGGCAATTTGAAGTATTTTTTTTTGTTATCAACTAACTAGCCTAAACACGTTCGTTTCAGTTCCATCATCAGATCCCGGAAATCATCCAATACCAAAGTGTTTGCCAAGATAAAACAAATGAGCCTTAACACGATGAGATTGCGTTATTGTATTACAAAGATCCCATGGCCACCTTCCTGCTCTATCATCAGAGTTTGGTAAACATTAAGCACTAAAGTCCATGTAAAGACGAATCAAACTCAATGGGATTGCCTCATTGTATTACAAAGATCCCATGGCCACCTTCCTGCTCCACCATCAGACTCTGCAAAACATCCAGTACCAAAGTCCATGTAAAGACGAATCAAACAACCCTAAACTCGATGAGATTGGGTTATTGTATCACAAAGATCTCTTGGTTACCTTCCAACTCTATCATCAGACCATGGAAATCATCCAGCATCAAAGTCTATGTAAATACGACTCAAACGACACTAAAGTCCATGTAAAGACGAATCAAACGAGCTCAAACTCAATGGGATTGCGTCATTGTATTACAAAGATCCCATGGCCACCTCACTGCTCCATCATCAGACCCTGCAAAAACATCCAGTACCAAAGTACATGTAAAGACGAATCAAACAACCCTAAACTCGATGAGATTGGGTTATTGCATTACAAAGATCTCATGGTTACCTTCCAACTGTATCATCAGACCATGGAAATCATCCAGCATCAAAGTCTATGTACTCAGACGACTTAAACGAGCCCAAACTCGACGGCATTGGGTTGTTATCGTCAAATCGCTTCAAGTGTGCTTATAAAATTTTAAGATTTCCTTCGATTTTTCAGGACTCCATGATCATATCCTGACCTGATGATCATGGGACCAACTAGGAGGTATACTCTTTCAATCAAAAGAAGAATTTTCGAAATCGGTCCAGGCGTCTTAGAGAAATCGGGGAACATACATAAAAAAAAAGATTCCGACGAATTGTTAACCTCCTCCTTTTTTTGAAGTCGGTTAAAAAACAGCGGCGTTCTCGATATTTTTCGAACGACAAATATGATTGGTAATCACACTTAAAAATCTTCACCTTATTTAAGGAAAATACATGTCCATTAAAACAGACGTAATGGGATGGATATAATATTGACACATACATACACAACGTCACGCCTTTTATCCCCGAAGGGGCAGGCAGAGGCAGAGGTGTATTTCTACACCCACTTTTCGCTAGATATACTTCAGTCCCACGTAATAAGAGGCGAGCCTATTGCCGTACCGGGCACATTTCCAGACTCCGTGCTGCTACTGAGAATTTCGTGACAGAAAAACCCAATAACACTGCCCGACCCAGGAATCGAACCCGGGACCTCCCGATCCCACGCGCACATTTATGCCGCGAGACCAACGAGGCAGTCGTATAGGGTTTGATATCGAATTTTCCGTCTCTACGAAAAGATGGTATTTGCATCGTGTAAACCCTTAGTCGCCTCTTACGACACCCACGGGAAGATAGGGGGTGGTGACACTTGTATTCTATGCCGTCAACCACACGGCAAATATTGACAACTAATCAAAATCAATATTAAGCATTTCAAATTCAAAGGATTTTTTTATATTTATTGTCTATAAATATAAAAAAAATCCTTTGAATTTCCTTATCCTTATCCTTTGAAATACTCTATTTATTTTCGAAAACAACCATTTTCATTTTCATTCGTTTTCGTCCACTTTTGTTTTTTTAATATGTCTTCAAGTATGTGGTGGTCAAGGTTGATAATTTGGCAAGAGAACATTCTACATAATATGGCTTAAACATAGCTGTAATAAAATTGCATATTTAAAGTTTGAATTTTCTATTAATTTTTTTAATATAGGTAATCACAGTTTTATAATAAGAAATTATTTTTTGGAGTAGCTAAAGTGTAAAACTTTGCCAAATGTGTGCTTTCTATTGCCTTCGTATTAAACCACGGACGATGGATGAACAGAAATTGCCAAAACAAAATATTGCCTTGTATTTTACTACGGTGCCGTCAAAATCTAGAATAATCGTAACACATTTCTGAATATCGAAGACAAAGGAGACAAAATGTGTAACAAACATTATATGACGTAAATACGTCAAATAACCTCGTTTTACTCGTGGAACCGACCCTAGCTGCCTTCAATATTTGACAATATTTGGGTGTGAACATGACGTTGAGTGACAAAAAAAATATTACATTGTATTTTATTCTTATACATAAAGAGGTAGTGTATAAACTGACGAAGTGCCTCGGGATTCGTTTATGTTTCACGTGTCTATTTTATTACTTCATAAAAGTTATATAACATAGTAAATAACATACACTTAGTAAGATAGTTTACCGTCAGTTAGGTACATGATGATGAATAGGATGTATACCAAACGTATCCAGTATCTAAAGTTAATATGATTCTTTATTGAATACTTACTATTGGGTTGTGTAATCTTACCTCAGATTATTACCTATATACGTAAAAAAAATCACAAAACACTATTCGTTACGAAACTGCAACTCATAGAAGTGTGAATTTTCTTCTTTGAAGCTTTCACATTTAATTACATTCAATAAGGTTTTCCTCTTTTACTGAACTGTCAAGAAACATTAACTCGTCATTTCGATATATACCTACACAGAAATGCGAGACTAGTATTTTTTTATAGACTCACGCCTGTATCCCCAACGGGGTAGGCCGAGGTGTAATATTACACCCACATTTCGCCAAGATTTTTTAAGTCCCACGTAATAGGGAACGAGCCTATTGCCGTTACTGGGCGTATCAGCGGACTCCGTGCTGCTACTGACAATTCTGAAAAACCAAGTAGGTAACATTTTTGCCCTACCCGGGAATCGAACCCGGGACCTCCGATCAGTAGATGCATACGCTATCCACTGGACCACGGAGGCAGTCGTGGCTAGTAATAAAACCTTACATAGAAAGTAGCATGATATACATCTGACAGACAGTCGTAACTGCCTGTCAATTCAATATCATATCCAAAGGATCAGTCGAGGAATTATAAGTTCGAACATGATTTGAAATTCTAATATACTGTAATATTTTCAATTGATTTAAGAACTGCATAAAATTACGTAGTACGAGGCGTTCCTTCTTAAGGCGAGGATTTCCCAAAATACAGTGTTATCTAGCGTGGTCAAACGCGTTTTATTTGTAAATAACAGAGATTTAAATTCGGAAAAAAATATATGTTATTCTACAGCATTAGACCTTTATTTTTCGGCCATTCGAAACACGATTACTGTCATTTGATACGATAGAAAATAATCGCGAATATAGGTCTGTTTAAACAACTTTTCCCGTTTCATTTGAGTTGTATTGGGATTAGAATTTTCAAAAGTATACCAAAAGAAAGGTCATGTAAAAGCGGATGGTTCTCGGCAATCACATTATGAATTTTAATATATACAAAAATATAATACCGAAAATACGTCATTTCCTACTGCCGACGCGCTCTCTCCGGCGTCGTTCAGTCCCGAGCGGGATGTAATGGAGACAGGACGTGTCGCTCGTTTGCAGAGCGCACCGCAGGATTACGAATTATTTTATCGTCAGTTACGAATCATCAGTCATCATCACTTATTGATAAATATATTACATCTAACGGTTTAGTTTGTAAATAGGTATTGTAAATTTTTAGTAAGTAATAATAGTGTATATAAGTAAGAAGTATAGTTTTAAAAATATCGTTTTGATTATTTGACAAGATAACGACGTGATAACAACAGCACAGTTAGGTAACAGTACTTTAGAAAAATATTGATTTGTTGTATATTGTGGATGAATTATAGTATTATTGTTGTATTGGGTACCTACCTAATACAATAATTCACACTTTTATTCTGTGTACCTATATACGGAAATAAAATGTGAGATGTGCCTAAAAGCTATACAAGCGAATTTTATAGGTACTTACCTACCTAAATAAATACAAATATCCGCAGTTACCCACTTAGTGGTATTTATGGTTACTGTCCCACCCTCGTGGGCAGTAGCGTGATGTTATTTGGTATAACCTTCCTCAACAAATGGGCTAGAGAAGCAAATAAATCTTAGAAAATGGCCTGCTAGTTCCTAAGACTAGCGCGAACAAAAACAAAAAAAAAAATAATTTCCGTGTATTCAATAACTCTATTGACTATTTCCACCAATAATATCATTGATTTCCACACTATTACCAAACACGAAACAATGGACACCTAATAATATTATAGTACCTAATTATTTATCACGCCGAGGAAGAATGCACTGACCGTGTCACTGGTGTCACAGCTTAGAAAGGTAGGTAAGGTGTTCGGTAGGTAAGTACCTATATCAATTTGACCGACAAATAATAACGAAAAGTAGAGTTTATTATTGGTTGGCGGAAAATAAGCGTTGTGGGTGTAGGAGTATCAATTCGTACGTATGTATGTATGTAAAATTTTAACTTTTTTCACTACTGCTTGCCGATGGCAGCGCCTAAAGGAGATCACCCAAATTGGGCTAATTTTTATTTTGCCGGCCAATCAATAAATTGTGTTATTTTAGTAGAACTCACTGTTGTAAACATTTTAACTATTACACCAAACTTCTAAGTCAATAGGCTTGTGTCCACTAAGAAAAAAATCGGTTTGATTGTAGTATCTATAGATCCATTATGATTTTAAGATGTCAATAAAGTTAATTATTTATTATAAAATGGTAAGATTAATGTAATTTTTAGAATTCTAAAACTAAAAAATAATGTTTTTATTCTTGTGACAGTGAACACCAATCAGAGAGCATTACGTCAAACAGTACGTCCACCATTCATGTTGTTGATATTTTAGTAGTAAATACAACTAAAAAGTAAAAGTTTCTACCTGTCAAATCGAATATAACAAAATAAAAGTGGGTGCATCAGACCCTAGGATCAGACCAGACTTCATACACGGATTGTTTTGTTTTGTACTTTGTGATATCACTCAACCGCTATGATGGTTTACAGCGTTTTCGTGTCAAATTCAAAAAGGTTTTTAAAAAGCCGTAATTAGTAATATTGCTGATTGTTTTTGAAGAAAAATCAGGTATTTCAGTTTAACATCTAATAAAGGAACGAATCAATCGCTAATTACATTTTAGGATACAAGCGTATTCTCTGAGACAATATTTAGGTTTGAATGTATGTCTAAAAGTACCGTAGAGCAGTTTTGTTTTGACAAAAGTGATAAAGCAAAGAGGGGTAACGGCAGTCAACTATACGTTTTCAGCCTTACGTGAAATACGTGAGCCTTAAAATGCAGTGGACTCATTAAAAAAATAAAAAACATATGTTTAAATACTCCTGACCAAATATAAAAATATCGTCTAAACCTTTAGTAGGAATGTCTATGAGCGGTCAGGTACAGATGTCTTTCATGATGTACAGGCATGGCACCATGTGGTTGAAGAGATGTTCCGTCGCGACGTTCTCACTTTCCAATGTTTCGGCCGGTTCTTGTAGAGAAAAGGCCAGTCGGAAACGCCTGGATATCACTATAGTGACAGCAGCCGCAACCCTGTCCAAGAAAAGGTGCTACAAAAGTTGGCGGAATGCCCCGCTTATGCGTCTCAGCACCGTGAACATCACCCTCTACAACAAATTCCTTATTTCCTTTCCGTTCTGTTTTGGGCAGTCTTCAACCAATTACTGCCTGCTATCTTTATGATGTCTTTTTTCCATCTCATTTGCCGTTCCAGCTAGTCATTTACAATCCTATGGTTGCCATTTTAATATTTGCTTGCACCATGTTTCGGGATTTCTGGCTACATGTCCGGCCGCTACTCTTTTGGCAACATCTGGTACTAGACTTTCTTTTCAGAGCTATTTATTCTTCTTTCTGTCTCTGAGTGTCACTCCTGCCAGTTATCTCTCCATTGCCCTTTGAACAACTTCAAGTTTCTATAGCGCTGCCTCTGTAGTAACCCAAGTTTCGGCTCCGTAGGTGAGCACTGGCTGAACGCACTAGTTGAATATTCTTGCTTTTTGTTGCTTCGTAAAAGCAAATACCAGTTTATCGAAAGCAGCCCAACCCAAATGGATACGTGTATCAATCCTGTTCACTTGATTTGCTTTGCCCATCTTTATTTCTTGCCCTAGGTTATAATATACTATTTATAGAAGAATTCTAATCGGGTACATCCTACTGCAATTGTTATTCCGCTGGAGTTTTCAGTGGTCATGTTGCGAATTGGCCGTAAACTGATCGCGGCAATTGTTACATAGACTGATTTTCAGTGAGAATTTGATTTTCTGACAATTTCCAAAAAAATACCGACTTTGTAGCGCACCATTTTTTTACGGCACTGCGCGCTTTCTTATTATTTATCATGGATCTATCGAAGGTCATAATGCCGTACAAAAATATATGACCGAAATGCGTACTCACTCTACCTGCACTTTTGAATTCTCATCAGCACTCAGTTGGACAGCTTACAAGTGACGGCATAGTGCTGAGTCTTATTATTTTATGCTCTTATATCGTCCTATATACGTCACCTGGTGGTTCGTATGAGCCATCCATTTTGGACATGGGCCTGTAGTCTAACAGTCGTACCTTCGCTACCTGCCCTGCTTATAGTCTGGTGCGTGATGGCTCTTTCTGTGAGGCAGTAATGCTTATCAATCAGATATTTCACTCTTGGCTTACTACCTGTCATTACCTGATGCCATTTAAATTGCAACATGCACGTTATTTTAGGCAAAAAAATACCAGTAATTACTTAGGATTTATTTTAGGAACAGAATAGATTCTTTGAGCTGGAATATGATCTCACAGACTGCACTTAGAACCTTAGTGTAGTAATAAAAAGTGTTTATTTCGTAATATTCTATAAGTTTATTTTAGTTGGCCGGCACCATTGACATATATTTAGTACATATACCTATATCAATGGCCGGCACTTTTAGAATAGCCTAAATTTGTATGGAGCTGGGTGATCTCCTTTATTATGCATGCACGTGTATTTACATGAGTATATATTTCTATAACTATTGCCCTGTAATAAAAATCTTGTGTATTATTGATCTTTTTCCGGTACTTTTTTGACAGAGTAGTATCTTAGAGATTGCATAGTTAAAATAAATATAACAAAATGTAATCATTGGTGATTAAAAGTAGCTATGAGTATCTTACCCTTTATGTGTATTATTGGTTTATGCCGTTGTTTTGCTGACAGTAGCAACGAATTAATTAATTTATATTAATCTAATCCTTTTCCCTAAGATTGATATCGAACAAGCGATACTTTCGCATTGCGAGCGATCATAAGTTTTTTTATAATTAACAACAAACATAATGTTCATAAAATTATCTACTGACTAGAGGACGCCAGCAGCTACGCCTGCATTTTTTTAATTTACCCGTTTTGGCCGATCCCGTGGGAATTTCGGGAAATCCCTTCTTAGTGCACCCCTACAGTCCCCAAGGAACATACATGCCAAATTTCAGCTGCCTGCGCCCAATAGTTTCGGCTGTAGCGTGTCTGTCAGTCAGTCAGTAACGCAAGGATTTTATATATTAAGATTACTATTGTCACTATAAACAAAAGCAATTTTGGAAAACTACTTTCGAATTTCATAAAGGTTTATTCAAAACAGAAACGTTGCAAATTATTTATACTCGTTAAGTAAGTTTATATTTCAATTGATATACTGCTGCAATTTTCTATACTGTGGCGCGAAAGTGTTATACCTACATATGGCGGCAGTGGCGTCGCGTCTCGTCAAGTCTCGTGTCGCGATTGATCGTAATTATACTCGCGAACTGGGGAAGAGGGGAGCCTCATAAGCTTTGAGCGCTCGGAAATCCTCGCCTTAAAATAAAATAATAAATTCATATTTTCTCGCGGTGCGTTTTATAAATAGCTTCGGTCTTAATTACATAAGCCCATCGGTACCACAGCTTCCTCTTCTTCATCGTTAAATATGCCGGAGATTGATCCTATAAGCTCTTAAATTTTAATTCACTTGCGTGTACGAGCGTAATTATTTCAAACAGTTTTAAACACGGTTTACTATGGCAGAGAATAATGTTATAATTGGAACTGTCTATCAGAAATGTGGTTTATTATTAATTGATGTAACGGATGCCAGGAATCGAACCTTTGCTAGTCCGCTACAGTGCGCTGGTGGTGTGTAACTGGCGAGTATTCCTACGACGATGTGTGTTCTTCTATATGTGTTGACTGTATGGCTTCGATGGCTTCTATCTATTCGGGGCTTGAGAAATAAAACATCTTCATACGTTGAGAGCGATGCTGTTCAGGTGTTCGGTGCTTGATGGTTACATATGGTTACTTGGTCACGAGATAGTGGTTGGGAGGCCAACGAACTGGCCAAATACATGGTCACTTAGGTACTTCGAAACTTTACCTTAACGAGGACCACCGCACCGAACACGTGCACAGAGAATCTTTATTTATTTTTAATTTTCTATAAGGTACAAATGTGTATTTATCTTAGGTACTATGATACATATATATATATATATATATATATATATATGTTCTATACATTGTTAGATAGGTCTCATAAAGTTCTATCTATCGGTATACAATACCTAAACCTAACTACTTGTGTCACTAATCTATTCTAGAAAAACTGTTGAAAATGTCGTCACACAAGGGCCCGCCCACTATATTTTCTATTGAAAAACTATTAAATACTATGGTTACATATGTAATTTTGGTAGATCGTTGTGTACAACTATATGGTGCATCTATTAAAACAAACTTCATGAAAATATCTTTATTCAATTAGAAGTTATTACATGAAAACCTACGATGCATAAGAAAAAATACAGATTTTCTTAAGTAAACACTATCGTACATAAACAAAGTTTATGATAAACATGCAAATGTTTCTTATTATGTTTATTTTAACTATAATTGGTAATAACTAGCAATAAGAAAGTATCTAGACATGATTTCAGGCTATATGCCTGAAATCATGTCTAGATACTTTCTTCGAAGCTAAAAAACACTTATAAAACTATAAAACGACTATGTAAACAAAACAGCTGTTTATCAAATATTAGTTCTTATGATTCTCATCTGTTACAACTGATAACACTATTTATGATCGATATCTAGGTCCTTACAGTTAGCCCAAGTTTCAAAACTAATGTTCACGTACTATGTAGTACTTCTTAATGACATTTTAACTATTTTCACTATTTTAGCATTATTTTAACACTTTGACGCGTCCGGGAACCAAACCCGGTGTTCCGCACGATTGGATAGCACTGATTTTATACGATTTTCACTCGCGGTTTCGAATACACTATTCACTGTCATAGGTTTTTAATGTCTGTCGCGAACAATTGAATTGCATAATATTTCTATTTTAATATAATTTTACGGATCTTATTTTATAGCATAGCAAATACCCAGTAACAGCGATAATCAAATAATTATTTCCTGGATATGTAATATTTTATAACAGAATAGACAACAATTTAATATTTGTACGCAGTATTTTTTTTGTTCGTAGGTGGCTGCAGAAAGCAGCAGCAAACGACGTGTCGCCGTCGTCACCATTTGGCAGTCACCAACAACCGTGGTGTAAAAAGATCGTACCTTAAATGTGTTCTATATAATGATAAATAAAATGATAAATAGCGAAGGCAGCGATAGCCTAGTGCAGATACCAACAGACTGTCATGTAGAGGGTATCGGGTTCGAATCCATGGCGCGCACCACTGACTTTTCGATGTTATGTGCGTATTGAGTTGTTAATTATCGCTTGCCTCGTGTCTCGGAGAGCACGTTAAGCCGTCGGTCCCGGTTGTCGTGAAGATCTTTGACAGTAGTGATGGAGCGTCAGTACCTTCTAAATAAACTGACACTAGTCTAAACCATGGAATATCGCTATCCCTTCGGGTTTCGGAGGTCAGACAGGCAGTCGCTCTGTGGAAAAGCTAATATTCAGCCAAATCCGTTTAGACTAGTAAGCGTACCCCAGGTTGAAACTGGGATAACGATAGGAAGACCATAAATGATACATAAAGTTATGTATCATCAAAACATTGAATAAAATTTTAATAATTTAGCACGCAATTAATATAAAAAATACTTTCTCTAAGCGTTTGTTCGCTTATGTGTGCATATTGCATGCAAATATAACGAGGTTACTTCTGCATCATATTATAAATAATAAGAAGCCACTTTGATTATCAACATATCGAACTGAAGCCTTAACCTATCATATATGTTCAAAGTTGTGAAATATCAATGTTCACCGTAATACTAAAGCCGAAAAAACCATTTAACTTCATATATATATTCGTATATTACGTTCATCAAGGACAAATATTTCAGCTAACACTCGTATTTATTTAGGCATTCAAGTCAGTAGCGCAAACTGCGGCGTTCCATTTGAATCTCTAAAACTCTGCGGAAGGGTTTGGTGTAAATTGTAGCGGATGCATTTCGTGCACTCGAGGTTTATCTCCGACTACGTCTTGAATATGGAATGCGGAGCGTTATCATGTGAATGACACTGGTTATTTGTTATATTCTGTCTTGTGTTTGGATGGGACTTATGAAAAGTTCCGTTTGGCTAAACACTGTTAGAGCAGTTTGTCGTTTTGAAAAGATATACTACTCGTATATATTTAATCGTCTAAAAGTTTTAAATGAATGGGTGATTATTAAAGTAATTAATGTGTGTAATACGCTGATATCTTCTCGTAAACGTATAAATATGATATTTGACGTGTATAATTAAATTGCCTCCGTGGTCGAGTGTATAGCGTATGTGACTGCTGATCGGAGGTCCCGGGTTCGATTCCCGGGTCGAGCAAAAGTGTTACTGGGCTTTTCGCAATTCTCAGTAACAGCACGGAGTCTGGTGATGTGCCCGGTAACGGCAATAGCCTCGCCCTCTATTACGTGGGACCTAAAAATTCATGGCAAAATGTGGGTGTAATATTACACCTCTACCTTTCGGGGATAAAGGCGTGAGTCCATAAAAAAATAGGATTCCAATGGCTTTTTCTGAATTTGAAATTGGCTCCACACGAGAAAAAACAGAAACATCTGTTGCAATATTCAGATTCAAATTTTAGTTAATTTTTCACAAGCAATTTAATTTCACTAACGCTTAAAGAATTCTGACCTAAGCCGACACTTTAACGTATCTTATAGTAAAGTAAAGACTGGTGACTTAATATTTCATAGTATTTTTTAATAACTAGCTCGAAGCTGTGACTTCTCCTGCGTCGTATTTGATACTAAGGAATATTCATGTTGTTTCCTAATTATGTTGATAAAAGGTAGCCCGTAATTTATTGTTAAACTTGTATAATACGCCTGAAATGATTCGTCGAAAACGGGTTTGGCGTCAAAGAGTAAGAAACATTTATCCATTCATTAATTTAAATTTCCTTGCATAATAATTATTATAAAATAATAGGACACAGTGTTCTGGTAAAATCAGTTACCCGTTCTATGATACAACCATCCTTTAACTCTATTACCACTATCAAGTGGATTACTTGCTCATCTGTCAATAAAACATCACATTGGAATAAACACGCTTTGCAATAAGTCCTACAAAATCCGTTAAAAGTCTGTGTCACAATTTTGGCATCAATTGCATTTTCAGCAAAAAACGTTCGCCTTTCAAGCGACATGACGCTACAAACAAAACAATGCGTTATACAATTTGTTACGTTGAATTAAATAAGGATACATTCTCTTTCATATTTAAAGTGTGAAGGGAGTGAGAAAATATACAGACAGAAAGGTAGAAATGGAGAATTTATTAAATAATATGTATAAATGGATATGGAAAGGATAAGTTTACCAGGAACACAATTACATTTCAGACTATAAAATTCAAAATAACGTTTTTACACACATACTAAACCTAAAACTAGCCTACTAATAAAAAATGGAAACATAACGAACAAAAAGAACGACTAAGTGTCCAAGAATTCCTCTCCGCAACTTTGTCGACTGGTAGCGTGCCCAGAAGACTGGCGGCTTTTACGGATTAGTCACTATTAGGACTGTTATGATTTTACTAGACATTGAATGCTGTGAGTCCACACTAACGCCTTCTAACACAAATTCATTCTGACGCCTGAGTAACGGAATGCATCCAATCTCATTTTACATAACCCGCGCGGATGAACCTGCGAGCGAGTGATAACGTTCCACAATTAGTTAACCATGGAACCATAATTATTTTTGTTGATTAATCTCCCATCCAGGTGAATCAACGACCTGTTTTATACAAAACCATCTGACCGCCATAATATTACGCTATGAGGATTATGGTAGCTTGCAGTAATAAATAGGAAAATGGTGTGATTCAAAGTTATACATTAAAATTGAAGATTATTAAAGTCGCGTCTACATGCAGACCGTTCATAATATTGAAGGTAAAGCACATTACAATTAATGTTTCTCTTCTTTACTCTTTTTTTTTTGCCCAGCCCTTTTTTAAATGTAGAAATCCTGTGTTACTTGAGGCATTACAAACCAATGAGAAGAACGTAAAGAACACTCAACAATGTGTGGATCGAAACCACAATACTCGATATGGTGCCAAAAGACAGTTAATTAATTTTGCAGTCAGTTAATTTTACCTCAATATTTTATTATAAAATAATAACTCTTTTATGCCCTATAATACCATAAACTATTTATCCGTTACTTTTAAGTAGCAAGTCTATTCATGATGCGAGTAAGTACGAACATCATACTATTTTTATGGCAGATAATGTATTTTTGATGCGCCATGCTTCGAAAACATCCAAAACTGAGATGCGGGAAACTGTTTCAGAAATGAGGAAAAGTTTTGGTGATACGTAAGAGGCGTGGTAAACAAATTAAAATGGTAATACTTGGGCTTTTATTCCCATGGTATGACAATAAGTTTTTTAGATGGAGGACATACGGAAATTGTCACTTAAAACTGGGACAGCTTCACTCAGCTATTTTTTTATAATTATGTTTACTACGGAAGCCTATAAATGCAAATTTTAAGGTAGTAGAGCCTTGCTGATTTCAGCACGAATGGGCCGGCTCGGCCGGGGAAGTAATACCCTCTCACAGAAAATCGACGGAAAGTAACAGTACCTAAGCTGTTGCGTTTCGTTCGGTGAGTGAGAGTACCGGAGGCCCTATCCCCTATTCCTTCTCCCTCATCCCACTCCTCATCCTATCCCTTTTCCCAACCCCAAGGGGCGGAAACGCACTTGTAACTCCTGTGGTGTTGCTTGTGTCCATGGGCGGCAGTAATTGCATACCATCAGGCGATCCGTCTACTCGTTTGCCAACTATTACCATTAAAAAAAAAATTAAGAGCTTCGTACTTACGCTGATATTTACTATCATTACATACGCGGTGTCAAAAGAACAATCACCAAGCCGAAGTCTACTCGTTTTGCACATGCCAAGTCATACTAAGCAAAAATAATACTTGTGAAACGTAACAAAAATTCAGCTTCAATACGTAGACATATTTTATAAGCTGCAATTTAAAGCGCGCGCGTGCAATGCTCGAGATTCCAAGATTCCCATGGGTACAAAGGATAAGCATATGACAAATTGGCGCGAGAAATGCACCCAGTTTGTAATAACTATTAAAAAAAGTGGTAACTTCGAGCCTTAATATCTCCTGAAACAGGTAGATATGGTGCAAAATCAATAGTGTTCCAATAGAATATTCATTAGTACTTCACGTCTCGTTTGAGCTCATTAAATTATTTCAGTTAAATAATGACGTTTATAGAAGAACATAATGAAATACTTATTACTATGCTAACTGCTTCAGCATTTTTTTCCTGTACCCAAAACCAACCAACCAAGTAGACAGTTCGAACCATGACGAGCACAATTTCTGAAAGAAAGAGGTTATGAAAGACTACAAACTGCGCAGAAATCGTTTAAACCTTCCGTTTTATTAATTTAAGTGCGAAACCCTAATAAAATACGATAAATATAATGTCATTAAAGGCAAATAAATATCTACATTTTTATCGAGTCTGACGTATTGATACGTTTATATAGTAGTTAGTAATAAACGGAATTGGTTTTATTTGATACTCAAAAGAAGGTCTAAGAGATTGATTCGGTCGTAAGACAGATATTAAATGATAGACCTTCTCAAATAAGCATCATAATAATTTATGACTCGTATGCCGAGCTCTAAACTTTGACTAAAACATGTATCGCAATGATACTGGAAGTGGCTATAACACAATCAGTTGAAGCGCAGGATTAACCACCAAACGGTCATAGATTTAAATCTTTTGGGATTGGTATACATCGTAATCATTGCTTAGACTTAAAAAAAACCGAGTTCAAAACCTCAAAATATATCATCTTAAAAACACATTAAGAATTATATTAACTAAATAAGAAAAAATACCTATGAAGACAGAGTACTTTGCAAATATTCAACAGACACAAAAACCCCCAACTCAGAACAATTACTGATTGAGGATCATACTAAATTTCGTCCTGTCTCGCCTGGACGATTAAAGCCACAACACTCGGTGCAACGTTAAACAGCGAGAGGATCGCTTGAACTTTTATGCCAGCCAGCCATTTACATTTAATAAGCGGATAATAATATCTACTATTTACACAATATAGGTAATTTGTTTTATAGCAATTCATTTTTCATATTCTTTACAGCCCTTCGCAAACAACTGCTGGGCTGAGGCTTCTCCTTATCTAGGATAGCACTGTGAGTCAATTATAATGTGAGTATAAGGCCTACTACTATACAATGCCACACGAGTGGATAAGGCGTGTGTTGTCAACTTTTCAATCTCTTTGCAAAGATAATATCAGCTTCCTGCATTACCTTAGTACTCTCTTACGACACGCACGGAATTACACGGGGTAGTGATATTTATATACACGGACGACATTTTTCACATAGGTATCTACAGTAAATTCAATGTAATAACGTACCTTGCTAAAGCAGCCCTTAACTTCTTTAATAGAAATGTAAAGAAAATTAGAGTAACACAGGCATAATTAGCACTTAATACAGGCACGTTTAGTTGATTGAATCAGGCGTTACTTGGCGGAACTCCATTGTAACCTAATGGAAGGAAGGTTACGGGCACGTTTATTACCTACCGCCTAGCGGACACAATTCCAGATTTGATGCCGCTACTAAGAATTTTATGACAGAAATACCTAATAACTGTTTTTGTTCGACCCGAAAACCGAACCTTATGGCGGCAGCCGTTGATTTTATGCATACCCTAACGAAATTTCAAACAAATTACAAATTCACACTTACAACTCCCGGTACTAAAAATAGCTAAAGTAAAACCGCGATTAAAAGAAAGGGAACGCCAACCAACGTTTGCTGACCAAGTAAGTGTTGAGGTGTCTCTGCCACATCTTTATCTCGACCGTTTATCAAATAAATTCGCAGTCCCAGAGAAATTTATTAGTTTTCGAATGGCCACCTCTGCCACTGTGACTTGGCGTTATTGCGGCGAGAGGAAATCGCTTGTGAAATGCGACTTTCCTATCCTTATACTTAAGTTTTAGTTGACTTATGTATGCGGTGTTAGTTTTTGAAAAACGGTCTTTGGATGTGGGGGAATCTTTGGAGTCGAGTTTAATGGCGCTTGCGAAGGCATTTCCAAAAATTTATAGGGTTTCATTTATTTTTATTACGTTATTTAAATTCTAAGAATATGGTTTGTCGGAATAACTTTAATGTGCCCGTCTGTTTTTGTCTTTCATCAAAATCAAGGATTCTCCTCTGCCCGAGAAATCTATTTCAGAAGTAGATTAATAAACAATCCGTTCAAATAGGCCATTTACTGTCATGTTTACGTATTTATATTGGGACAGAAGATTAAGGTTAAGCAATTAATAAACTCAGAAATCTTTAGTAGCCATATTCAGGCCAAAAGGTATGTCATAGTCGTCGAGCTTCCACCAGGCTAATAAATTTCTTAACCATGATTGCTTTCCGTAATTTTGTTTTAGAAATTAATTAACACTTACTTTTAAGGATAACTTTGTGAGGAAACATTTAATGTGGAGAGTGGGCGGATAGTATAAGAACGCTTAAAAGTACGCTATATTTAAAGATGCCTTCTATATTATAAAAGATTATGCTATTTTGACATCAAAATATTATATCCAAAATGTACTTTTAACGTGACGTATATCGTGTACCGAGTGGCTGAATTCTCAAGTGTACAAACTAAAAACGATCTGATTTTCCGCATACGCCGTTTTAACAACAAACATCAAGATAAAGAAAATAAGCTTAATACCCAACTTATAGGATTGCCAAGGCAAAAAGCGTCATGACTATATAAGTTCTGCTGGGTCACTAACGGCAACATCTTTCTGCGAAAGCAGCCAGGAGATAAGCAGATACTGGTTAAATCCGAAACTACGTTGCCGGAACTAAAAGATGACAAATGAATACTAGTCAAGACGGTACCGCCATATTATTATATCGACGGTTGAAAGGCTAATTGATCTAAGCGATATTTAGTAAAACTTGCAGGAGGATGGATTAAACTTTTCTTTTTGGAAAAAAAAATCATAAAAAACAACTATTTGATAGCCTTTTATTTATTTAATACAGTATATCCCTAATTAAGTAAGGATTATTTTAAGCTATTACTGTTGTTAATTGTGTATTATTTTGGAAATTTTATGTTCCCCTCCTTGCGTCGTTTATCCTCAATGCTGAGGGTCGTGGCTTTTTAGGATAACTTTTCCTGGACTATTTTGCGCCAGCTCACTCTATCTTCGGCAGCATGGATGGCATCGTAGACCGAGGTCTTCAAAGCAGAGCGGATCTGGTCAGACCAGCGCAAGGGGCTTCTGCCTCTGGGTCTCTTCCCGTCCACCTTGCCCGTCATCAGCAGCTTTTCCAAGTTATCACCTCTATTTCTGGCAATGTGGCCAAAGAACTCAAAACTCCTCCGTAAACATGTTGTGCTGAGTCTCATCGGTAGCTTAAGCTCGGCTAGAATAGATTCATTGGTACGGTGTTCTGTCCAATGAATTTCAAGCATTTTTCTCCAGCACCACATTTCAAATGCATCAACGCGTTGTCGGTCAGCTTTTTTGAGGGTCTAAGTCTCCGCGCCGTAAAGAAAGATGGAAAAAACAAGGGTGGTAACGAGCTGCTTCTTCGTCTTCCTCGAGATGCTCCTGTCGTTCCATATACGGTCCAGCTGGGTCATAGCACTTTTCGCCATACCAATCCGTCTTCTGATATCCTTCTCGCAGGACCCATTATTTGTTATGACGGAGCCTAGATAAGTAAAATCCTCTACGAGTTCTAGGTTTAAACTGTCGGTCATAGTGAGAGACATACTGCGATCGACTATCATGACTTTTGTCTTGGCTCTGTTTATTAGAAGTCCCATTTCTCTGCTAGTACGTTCCAACCTCTCCAGCAAGATGCACATTTCCTCTTCATTAGACGCGAAAAGTGTGGTGTTGTCGGCATACCGCAGGTTTGTGATCTTTGTCCCGCCAATGGAAACGCCACCCTCCCAGTCCTCACACACTCGTCGGATGATATACTCCCCATAGATATTGAATAAAATGGGGGATAGTATACAACCTTGTCTGACTCCTTTTTTAAATGAAAATGGTTTAGAGAGTGTGGAGTCTATCCTGACCATGCCTTTGTTGTCAGAGTATAAAGAATGAAGCAGAGCAGTCAGATGTCCCGGTACCCCTAGTTTGGAGAGTACCTTCGTAGGCTTTGCCAGTCAACGCAATCAAAGGCCTTGCTGTAGTCAACGAAGCACATTACAAATGAGGTGTTAAATTCGTAGGACTTTTCAATTATTTGTCTTATATTGAGGATTTGCTCTCGAGTGCCTCTACCCCTGACGAACCCAGCCTGCTCCTGCGGGATCTGCCAATTGAGGAAGTGTCTTATGCGGTTATTTATAATATGCAGGAGAATTTTACTGCTGTGAGAGGTGAGAGCCAAGGTCCTGTAATTGTCACAAATCCTAGTAGAGCCTTTTTTGTGCAGTGGCAGAATAACCGATTCGGTCCAATCTTTCGGCCATTTGCCAGTTTGCCAAGTGCAGTTGCAGATCTGATGAATATGATCTATGGCTTTGTTACCCAAGGCTTTTAAGACCTCGGTCGTTATTTGATCGGGCCCAGGGGCTTTCCTGTATTTCAAAGCGGCCATGGCTGCTACTATTTCGGATCGTAGAATTGAAGGTTCTAGCTCCAGGTTGCTCCAGCTGGGGCATGGCTGTATCGAGGTGCTTAGTTGATGGTCATAAAGTTTTTCACAATATCCATGCCACCTCACTGCTATCGCTTCTAGGTCGTGGATTGCATTGCCATTCTCGTCATTGATAATCCACGTTTTCGGTTTGAACTGTCTCGCTATGAGGCGAACTTTTTTGAAAAGGTCTGAAGTCTGGAACTTCAAGGAGTGAGTTTCTATGTCCAAACAGATGTTAAACAGAAAATTGTTCTTGTCTCTGCGACATTTTTTCTTGACTTCTTTCCAGAGTCCGGAGTATTTTTTCCTGGCGTCAAGACATTGACCCTGCATTCTTGCCTCTTTACAGTCACGGATCAAACCCCACGTTTCATCGATTAGCCAGGACTTAGTCTTCCTCGTCACGATACTCTCTTTTCTAGCTGCTTAAATGGTGTCTAAAGCCTCGTTTATCTGGGTTTTCAGGTGGCTCCAGCGCGCATCTGCGTCAACTTCAGTTGGGGTGGGTAGGTCTAAGAGCTTCTCTTCCACAACAGACCGGAAATACACTCTTTCGGGAGGGTCTAGTGCTCGGAGCTTAGGTTTTGTAGGTTTTTTGGGAGCCTTTAGCCTGAGCGCAAATTTTGCCATAAGCAGGTTGTGGTCAGAACCGCATTCCGCTCCCGGATAGATCTTCACATTTATGACGGACGACTTCCATCTTGTGTTCACGAGTATATAATCGATCTGATTTCTATATCGTCCTCTGGGAGACGTCCACGTGTACAAACGCCTTGGGTGGTGTTGGAATTGCGTATTGGTTATGCAAAGGTTCTTGTCGATGCAGTATTCAATTAGTCGTTGGCCACAATTGCTCCTACCACCTAACCCGAATCTTAATCGTAACTTTTAATGACTTTTCATGAAGTATGATGATTATTATTTATGCGAGACCTCAAGCACGTAAATGCAAAAGAAATATTTTTTGTCCCAATTTCACCTCTAAGCGCGACTGTGCCAATTTTGACCCAGTCATGGATATCTGAGTTTGACTTTTATTTCTTTTAAGTTAATAAAAAAATGTCGGTGATTGGTCAATGTAGGTACTGGTATATACAATGTACGTATTACGCGCTATAATATATACAATGTAGGAATGGAGAGGTGCCATTGCACCCTAAAAATAATTATGCAGGGTATGGCCATTTCGATATGGTCTAAAGAAAAGAAAACATATCACTTGTAAGTAACTTTTTCACATGTATCCTTGCTGAAAATCTAAAATTAAACGGAACAAGTATGGTTGGTACAGTAAATAAAGCTCGTTGGGCAATACCTGCTTGCGAAAACCAAGCAAAATAAAAGTGCAGTAGTTTGTATAGTACGGTGGTACTAAAAGACAATATGACTTTGACAGTATATCAAGAAAAGCACAATAAAAATGTTATCTTTAGCACTATGCACCCAGGCATTCAAATAAAAACTGGTACATACAAGGAAACCTGACGAACTGTAATTTTACAATAATTCAAAGTATGGGGTAGATGTTGTGAATCAATTGGCTCATAGGTACTCTGTCAAAGCCCCCGTCTAGCCCATCTAGGCGTTCGCCACTTCACACTTTTATCATATGAGATATCGTGGTGTGACCTAAATGGGAAAAGACTCAGCAGTCGGGGTATTATCTAACAGTTAGGAGAAGAACTAACTGAGCCATATGCAAATTGCATGAAAAGGTCTAATACTCATATCAATATACCAAATGAAAATGAAAAACCTGGACGTGAAGAGAAACATACTCGTTGGCAGGTAAAGTCTCTTTGTGACGGTAACAAGTCTCGTGTCAAATGCCAAGCTTGTAAAATAACAGTTTGCAGGAAGTGCACATCGAATAAGTGTTCCAATTGCTCATTTTGCATGTCTGAACTCTGATCTCACATATCACTTTAACTCTCATCATTTGTGATTGTGATTTCTATTTTATTTAAGCCAAAACACATCAAAAATATGTGTAATATGTAATAAAACCATTTGTATCCTAATTACAAGTTTTATTTGTATACATACTTTACTTTACTGAACCGAAAATAAAATGGACAAAATTGACCCATCCGCGCTTCTAGGGATGTCAGGATGTTCCGCGCTTCTAGTGTTAACTCGTTGGAGACTTAGATTAGATGAATATGATTACGATATTAAATACAAGCCGCGTAAACAGAATGGCAACGCAGATGCATTGTCACGAATAAAACTTAATGCGTTAGATAAAGATAATTTTTCCACTCAAATAAATTTCCCAGACTCTATCGTTATCTCATCTGACGATGAAAATGAGATGACATCGAGAAAATTGCCTTACTCAATTCCTTCATTAGATAGTAGAACCGCTACAGCATCGGAAAAGGGTGAATCCACAATAGTTACCATACATTCCGAGGAAAATACAGATCTTCCGATATTCTAATTTTAGACGAAGCTATTGATACGAAACCCAATCAAATATTAGTTTATACGTGGAATAGAAATGAGTTGACAGTTAAAAATCATTCGCGAGATAGGCACAAGATATTAGAAGTCCATATGCCGTTAGAAAATCCTGAGATAATTAAACAATTTTAAAAGAATATGTTAGGCCGAAGATTAAATATTTTATTTACTTCGAGGATAGTAAACATAAGCAGTTATTCAGTAATATTATAACTAGTTTGTTTAAGAAGGGTACTATAATTATATACGAATGTACAAAACGAGTAGTATATATAGAAGATGAACATGAACAAAGACATATAGTATTAAAATATCACATAGGAAAAACTTGTCATAGAGGCATTAAAGAAACAATTGCTCATTAAAACGCACCTATTACTAGAATAATTTACATGAAACAGTTGCCAGTATTATAAATTCATGTAAATCATGTAAGTTAATGAAATACGATTGAAAGCCTTTAAAACCAGAACTACAATTAACGCAAACGCAAACAAAGCCGTTTGAGGAAATATTAATTGATTTATTTTCCATAGAAAATACTAATTTCTTAACAATTGTCGATGCATTTAGTAAACTAGGTCATGCGTTCGAGATAGCTAGTAGGTCAACCCCAGAAGTAGTTAGAGCTTTGTTGAAATACTTTTCATTGTATGGTATTCCCAAACGGATTAGTTCAGATCCAGGCTCTGAATTTAACAATAACCTCTTAAAGGAAATGTTATTCTTTTATAAAGTAGAGTTACACATAAGTACTCCTCATAACCCAAACTCCATGGGTACAGTAGAACGTTTCCACCCAACTATAATAGAAATATATAGACTTGAGAAGTCTGGAAGGAAACTTACAGATACCGTATCAGTTATGATTATGACGTATGCTATAATGTCGTACAATCAGTCGATACATTCATCGACAGGTCTTACACCGTTCGAAGTAGTCTTTGGACATATAGACGCATCAGGCGCGTTCGAGGTAGATTTTAATAAACAGTATACACAACAACTGGTTAGTGAGCACATGAAAAGAACTAAATATCTTTACATGTACCTTACAAATAAAATGTTAGAATCTAAAGTTCAAATTAAAAAGAAAAAGGTGAAGAGGCAACATTCAAAGTGAAGGAAGGTGATAATGTTTATATTAAAGGCGTAAATGTTAGGCGCAGTAAAAATAAGCCCCAATACCAAAAGGCATTAATAGCAGGTGATGTGAATCGAAATACAGTTCCCGCAAAGACAAAGAATCGAGAAACTAGAGTACCGATTAAAGATATAAAACGTCATCCGTAGGTACTCAGTATGGATACTTGGACAGTTAGCCCTCAACCTGGCCCTTCAACTAAGGAAAATTGAGGAAAATCCAGGCATACTGCCCGTAAAAGAAGGACAAGCGTTAATAACTTTGTATAATTGGGAAATTATTAAAATCTTAGACTGAGAGTTAATACATAGTAATATAGAATATAATGTAAACAAATATAAAGATATTAATAGTTATATGAAAGATAATTTAGACATACATTATTCATTAGATGGTAGTATCGTAGATGCAGAGTCGCAAGTTCAGTATATAATGAACATTACTTTAGAAAAATATAGTCAACTTATACCTAGTATTAGAATTAAGAGAGGTCTTATAAACCCTATTGGTTCCATAATTAAAGCCATTACAGGCAATTTCGATAATCAAGATGCATTAAAGTATGATAGTTTAATAAATAATATGTAAGTTAAGCAACATCAAGTTATAAATAAAATAACTTTATTTTCTGAAATGGTCGATACACTTATAAATACAACAAATTCAACGAGAAATAATTTTATTAAGATTAGAAAAGCCATGGATGAAAAAGAAGATATTTTAAACAGAATCAAAAAAGCAAGGCACTTGTATTGAATACATATAATTTGCTATAACATAACTTTCAGATATTGTTAACTAGATTAGATGAAGTAGAAACCGCCATAACATTGAGTAGAACAAATATATTACATTTGAATATTGGTCACCTCTTAACCAATGTTCCGTAATGCATAATATATGCAACTTATGTTTCTTTAAAAATAAATCTATCTCTAATTCTTTGCCAGATAGGCCTCGTTTGTTTTGATGAGCTAAGTTTTATAACACATGAATGCCTATCTGTTGTCTCATATAGTAGTTTAAACTAATAGATGTGTCAATACTACTATTGGTATAACTATCATCTACCAAATTCCTAGGTACTCTAGTAGTACTCCGTTCACTATGTAAATTAAATGCTAATAATTTAGCAAGTTGTCGCCTACATATAAAAGAGAGATACATAGTATCTTTTGATAAAAAGAAATCACTAATAAAAATATTAGAGTCGAAAAATAAAATATGGTCACTATAACTACAAGTGCTATTATATAATAATAGATTCAATGTACCTATCTGGTTGTTTTCTTTATAAGATAAGTTATTGGAATATGGTAATGCACAGACAATAAAATTGCACCCCACTTTAGAACTTTGTTGTATCATAATATCTGATAAAGCTAATATATCTTTCTTAGTTACTAGTAGGCTATCCCCATATAACATTATAACTGTAGAATGTTTATTTAGTCTTGCATACTTTAATTTATTAATAAACATAGACATTCCTTCTCCTGGTGAACAAATATTTTGTATTGACCGATCAGTATAACTATTAATCAGGCTACCCATACCAATTCCTAATTGGTCAGAAAAAAATAAAACATTGTTATCTAAAACCTTATTATTTTCATTATGTAATAATATGTCAGAACCTGAACCATGACATGTTTTCGAAGGATATTCATCTTGAAAGTCACTATATAACTTGGTTGTACAATTAGGTGAAGCCTCCAACTTATGATTTGAATAATTTAATCAATTATAGTTGTTGGCCATAGAGTTACTACGAAGGAAACATGCGAGGAAAACCGATCAACTTAGATCACGTTAACATGGAAATTCTACAGTTGTTATCGCACGTATTAAAAAGTGAAGTGTTAAGTGAAAAGCCAATAGTCAATCCAGTGAACTTTCATAGTGTTAGTATATGAATTCTAATGCTCTATGTTATATTGTTTATTGTATTTGTCATTTTTGTGTATTGTTGTAAATGTAATAAATCTGTGTTTAATCAAAATCATCAACCTCATTTTAATAAAAATATGGATGACGATTTTGAACTTACGGAGGGAGTAGTTATGCAGCCTGCTCACCCACTCCAAACAAAAACTATAGGATGACGTTACGTAATGATTGTCATGTTACTTGGTTTCATATATTAAATACGTGATTACAATAAAGTTTACGATGGCCAAATCCATAACCATTAAGTATAATGATTCCTTCTTGCTGAAAGACCACCAAGACCCCATGAAACCACGTGACATCGCGTGACACATTTGTTTAGTATAAGAGACCTGTATTAGATAGAATCAGTTGTTTCCTCTCTGTCGTCGTAACACTGCAAGTGCAAGTTTATTTAATTAAATAAATATTTTTTTAAGTAAACTCGTCGTAATAAATTTGACTAGGTATAATATGAGGTTGTTACGAAACCGTTTTGGTTTCGATTTTGTATTTAGAATAAGCTTCTGACTAATCCACGCAAAATATAGACTATATGTAAGTATACATGTTTTCATGTACTTAGATATAAAACAGTGACACTTGTTGACGATATACATATATGGCATAGTATATGCCATATACATGCAATACAATGATGACATAGTATTGCGTCCGAATTTAGAAATATAAACAGGAAATGGTTTAAAAAAATACTAGGCTTTGAGACAACTAGGGCTGCCTCTAACCCACTAGTCGCTATCGGTTGCACTTTGAGAAAGAGCTATTATTCTGTCAAATATGGTAAAGATTAGAAAGCGGACTCCAAGGTTAAAGTCATATATGCTTGGACGATGATGCCGATGATGTCTGAACCACGAACTATCTTATTAATTAATTATATCTCAAAAATCGTATATTAATCGAACATTCCCTCAAAGACAGTGAATGAGACACTCTCAGGGCTGTAAAGATAGATGTCAATGTACTGAGCAGTATTTTTATAATTATGTTTCTAATAGTCATTAAGAGGGCTCTATGATCCAATGATTTAAGAATGAAGAAAAGAAAGGTTTTTATATTGTATTGCGCATACTGTATAAAAGAAACTATTCCTGTGTGACCCTCGATTCTTCCTTAAGCTTTCACCCGCACATTGAAGCACTCTCTTCGAGGCTGCGAAAGCTCATATACGTTTTTAAGAACCTTAGACATGTCGCGGATGAAAGCTTGAGAAAGACTGTGAACTATGCACTTGTTCAGTCGTTGCTTACATACTGCGTGACAACCTAGGGTGGAGCACACAAATCAACTATGATTCAACTGGAGCGAGCACAAAGGGCAATTCTTAAGGTTTCCTACTTTCTCCCTAATCGCTTTCCCACCCTTGACCTGTACAAAATGGCTAAGGTTCTCACTGTAAGGCAGCTGTTCATTTTACACACAATCATCAAACAACACACACAACACACATACATTCCTAGCTCACTCACTAGTAGAAGACGGCAGAATCCTGTCGATTGCTCACTGTATCGCTTTTCGACACAATTCTCAAACAGATTCTTCTGTTTTTTGAAAGGCTATTTGTATAATAAGATAAATAAAAAGGCTCATATGTACTCTGTAACAAAACATCACTGCCGCAAGGAGATCACCGAGTGGCTCTTGTCGTTGCATTACGATGCAACTGAAAGTTTGTTTATTGTACAGAAATAGATAGACCATGACACACATAGGAGTCAAACTCTCACACGCACACACACACACAACACGCACGCACACACATTCAGACACACACAATATATTTTTTTTTATTACTATATTATTATTTCTTATCTTTTGTGATTTATTGTTAATTTTTGTTATTTTTAATTTAATGCAATATAAGTGATTAATATAAATGTGAATTATAAAATCTGATGTCTTGTGAAAAAATTCAAATGCTCAAATTTTGTTCATTCTCTTAAAGGGGTGGAGACCTGGTGACCTGAAATACAGACTTGCGTCTAGTTTAGTCACCAGTCTCCCACAGTATAATGTAAACAAATGCCTATTCATTTTGTGAATATTTATTTGTATTTTTTTTATTTATATTGTGGAGAGAAATAAATTATTTTATTATTATTATTCGGTAGTGAAATAAATATCAGTACTTCACAAGTGAGTTTCCTTATTATCCCGAAGAAATTTTACAGTTCATTAGTACACAATATTTAATCAGTCACCGTGCAAGACTGACACTAAAACTTGGAACCGCATTTGACCCATATTATATGACACCATTCACGCAGACGAATGAACATTCTCACGGATATACTGCATAGTTTTATGGATGTGCTCTCGAGCCTCATGGCATCAAACCTTACGGCTTGTAGATTCATAAATTACCCATCCATGTTTTTGTATAATATGTTCATAGACCTTAATGGGGATTTCATAATTAAATAGACTTGATGACCACAAAACGATGCCACCAACGCAATATTGATATACCTAAAAGTAATAGAATTGATCGACTTATAGGTAAAATAAATAAAGAAATTTAATGAATAGTCTACGAAGCACATCAGCCGTTCTTATGAATATTTTGAATTTAATTAAAATATATTGAACTTAATGGACATCCTTTAAGGTCAACGCTCATTAGAGCCACCCGGCACCCACTCCGCACGGCGTCCGCGGACCGCACGCCGTCAACGAGTGAACGCCGCGCGGTCAACCAGCGGACCGCGCGCCGTCAACGAGTGAACGCCGCGCGGTCAACCAGCGGACCACGCGCCGTCAACGAGTGAACGCCGCGCGGTCAACGAGTGGACGTCGCTTGGTCCACAAATTTTCGAATAGTCTGTTAAAAATTTGGCATTACGAAACACACGTGTAGACCACACGTGTGTTTCGTAATGCCAAATTTTACAAATGTTGAATTGGCACTCTATTTTTTATCAATTAACTTTTTCAAGTAATGCAATGACCACACACAACTAGATACTAAACTTTCGTCTATGAATACACCTATTAACTACAAATTTTAACATAAGGTATTCTCATGAAAAATACTACCTAAAATATTTTTAATTCTGCCGGATTATATTACCTGCCAAGTAATGAAATCGTTAATGATTTCCGCGACATCACCAACTGCGACAGCCAGTGTTGCCAATAAAGGATTACTCGTAAGAACATAATATATTTTTGAGTAAAAATAAGAGTATCATTTACACGGTAATTAATAATTAAAAATACCTTAGAAAAGAACACGGTAGTAGCTTATTACCGTAGACCGTGTCTTGCTCAAAATTACCGTGCATCAACGGTATTAACCGTGTATCTGGTAACACTCGGACGTGAATCATTCGCGGGCAGCGCGCGGTCCGCTTCGGACCCGCGTGTTGGCGACGAGCCGTCGACGGCGGGTGGACCACCCGCCGCCTGCGCGTGGACGTTGTTTCTAATGGATAAACTCAATAATAAAATTTTTTTCACCATTATAAAGCTACATTATCTGCGAGTAACATAGGCTATATTTTATTTTAGAAAAAATAGGGGTCCGTAAGATATTTGGGTTTTTCGGGTACGCGAAGTAGTTCCCTCAGCACGCGGTTGAAACCGCGGAAAACGGCTAGTCACATTTATTATACAAATAGGGAGCCAGAAAGTCGTAGGATCTCTGAGCAAAATTTGATTTCATATGAGGCACTGGCCAGCGTCGTATACGCTTTTGTGGCAATATTAGGTTAGGGTCCACTTTCCTGTGAAATCTTTGTAAAATTTCGCACACAAATATATTTCTTACTGTTAGCACACCAGCTTGTTCATAGACGGCAGAAGTTGGATGCCGATATGGTAAGTGAAGAAGAACTTTAAGCACCATACGTTGTGCTCGCTCCACGCCAATCATATGGGTTTTCGCCGCACCTCCCCATGCGCAAATGCAATATCTAATTATGCACTCACACAGAGCTCGATATTTTTGTAGAAGTAGAGTATTGCTGGCACGTAAGTTTTTAAAGCTGTATATAATTTTTCTGATCCTTGAGATTATTGACGTGAGATGTATAGTCCAAGAAAGCTGGTCGTCTAATGTTACACCCAAGTACTTTATAGGTTCAACTCGAGTGAGAGTAGAACAGGTACAATATGAAAGATCATCTCTTCTATTACATGGGAAAGTATGTATTTTGAGGACCTGTGACGTGGCTGGTTTACATATAGATGTCTTAGTAAAGCAAACATACTTCGTTTTGCTGGTGTTTATCGATAAAAGACTATCTTCAAGCCAGGATGTCACTTTCGCTAGACCGGTTTCTGCTTGTTTAAATACCATATGCCACGTTTGACCATAAAAGATTAACGCCGTGTCGTCAGCGACCATAACTATATCAAGGTTTGGCAGGGCAGCTATCTTACCGAGGTCATTGATATATATTAAGAATAATGTAGGGCCTAAGGTGCTACCCTGTGGCACGCCGTATATGCACCTAAAGTCAATACTTTCATAGCCAGCAGCTCTAACCCTTTGGTATCTATCAGTTAGATAGTCAGAAAACCACTTCAGGACCACTCCCCTTATACCAACGTTCTCCAAACGTCTTAGTAGGATTGGGACGCACACTGTGTCAAACGCCTTTTGTAGGTCTAAGAAGACCCGTAGGCATTTGTTACTTTTGTCTAGTTTCGTAATTAAGTTTGATGTATGTGTTAACACAGTGTCCTCTGTTGATTTGTTTTCTGGAAAGCCGAATTGGAAGTCACTCAGAATTTTTTATTTTCTGAATATTTCATGACTCTCTTCTTGACAACTTTTCTAATATTTTGGACAACGCTGATAAAAGGAAGATAGGGCGATAGCTACTTGGCACACTCTTATCCCCAGATTTGAAAATAGGGCACACTATTGCTTTTTTCAGTAAAGCTGGGAAAGCACCAGTAGTTAAGCTTAAGTTGCATACGAATGTAATAGGGCAGGCAAGCGTCTTAACATTTTGCTTAAGCACTTCTGATGTAATTTTGTCCCAACCTTGTGCACTGTGCGAATTCAGTCCCAAGATAATACCCCTGACTACATGTGGATCTGTAGGCATGAACGGCATGGTATTTAGTGGCGATGTATCGATGGCTGCTTCGCGAGATAGTTCCTTTTCCGATTTATTCATCCTACCCAACAACTTGTTGGCTAGGCTACCACCGACGCTAGTAAAAAAGTTGTTGACCTTGTTCAGAGACTCCACTGGTATGGTGTCTATATTCAATAACTCAGTCCCCTGTTCCTTGATTCTCTTCATTTCGCTAACCTCCTTAATAGTTTTTCACGTTTCCTTAATATTTCCTTTGTTCTTCTATCTAATCTTTCTTGATAATACTGCCTTTTCAATGCCTCTATAATATAATTACATACTTATAATTCTATATTTCAGGTAAGTACTTTTTAATTCTAAGCTAGTAGTAGAGTCATCAAATGTGACTCTACTGCGGCTTTGTGTAACTTATTCCTTTTTCTTATGCATTTGACTACTCCTTTCGTTATCCACGGCTTCAGTGGCCTATTTCGATTCGATATTCTTACTATCTTCGTATTATTTCCATTCACGTTAAATAGTTTATTTGTTAATATTTCCGTTGCAATATTGACATCTTCGACCTGATAGATATCATCCCAAGTTTCTTTAGTTAATGTTTTACTTAGTAATGCGTAGCCTATAATTACTTTATTGTGTACTATATTCCTCTTTCCTATTTTTGAATGATAAATGTATAGTAGTATGGTATGATCCGTTAGTGGTTGCTCAAAAACGACTGTTTTCCAATGATGTGAACACTTAACCATAAAGTGATCAATACACGTTCTGATTCGGGTGGGTTTGTTTATGCCTTGTTGTAGTCCATGCATTGCCATTAGGTTCAAATAATTTTGGGCTGCACTAGACAAGTTTACAGGCAGCGTATCAATATTTATGTCTCCAGTAAAGAAAACGCTTTTTGTTCGAGATTCACGAAAAATGTCATCTAGTGATTCAAGGTAGACATTTGGATTTTTAAAGCTTGGTGGACGATAGGAGCAAATGATTGTGTAATCAGGCTTGATGGTGACAATGTGACAATTACCTTCCAAAATGTTAGGTTCATAGGCACATGCTACAATTTCGCTTCAAATATAAGTTTAAAACGCGGTTGTACTTACTATTCAGACGCTTTGAATTATGTACGTATTTTTCTGTCTTTCTTAAAATGTGACAATGTAAATATTGCACAGTTAGTTCACATACCCCATCGGGATACGCAAAATAATTAAATTAAAAAAGTTCTTCAATTAGGTATGCAATAGGTGCGACCACCTCTTGAGCATTTCTGTACGTATACTTTACTGGATTTATATCTGAATGAGCTATGTCTTGTTTCGTTCTTTTTAGACCCCTTTTTTACGTAGTCGGGTTATAATTTTTGTGAACTTAACAAAACTGACGTTCAAACCATTCGAAATAAAAAGTCTTTTTGATAGAATCGATTATACATTATGTTTTAAAACCTATGATTCACATTTGCTGAAAATTAATCCCTATACGTATGAATTTCCATCGAGAAAAATATTTCAATGCCATTGTGAATTTGTTGTTTGTTAGTCGTGCTTTCATGCTGTAACTACTGAACCGGTCGACATGAATATGAAAAGATAGCATAAAAAAGGACATAGGGTTCTTTCCTCTGAATTTCTTATAGGTGATAAGGGTACGTCTTATAATATATACTGCTACAATTTTATAAAATGACATTCGGAGCAAAACTCACACTCGTCACATTTTTTATTCTGGCCTAAAAACCACAATTCAAATCCCTCACGTTTCCATGTTTCAGCCGGGACATTAAACAATATTTCCAAGGTTTGGGTAGTGCTGGTGTAATATAACAATATGACTCCTAATGGCAGACGAACGTAAAGGTGACATGCAAATAACCTCTGCCGGCGAAACGTGCTTCGCGAAGTTTGAAAGCACGAGTTGAATATAAAGTTAGGTTCCTGCACCGGGATAACTGGCGCAAGTGACTACAATATACTTTAAGGTCAGTGTAAGCCGGGGAAGCGGTGGCCCTTATCGCATGCGTGATGTGAATAACACACAAACTTTTATTCGACCAATATGACAAAAATATTTGCGACGACTGCGCGTTGAATACATAAACACAGCGATTTTTAATTTTCCATTTTATTATAATCATTGTATAAAGTGAGACTGCTTTTCTGTCTGACGCTGTTTTCTTAGGGTTGCCACTTTATGAAAAACTCTGCGCTCAAGTTTTGTTATATTGGATATAAAGGCGTTTGTCTACATCAAAAAGTTCTGCCACGGTATTGTTGTGGAACAATGTTCGTATTTTTACAAAAAAATCTGGGTTACATTGAAAATTTTCATAGTAATTTGAGTTTGCTGTGTATGAAGCCTTGTTATGTAAAGTATTTTTTTACAATACTCTTCATTAAACGTATTAGGATAATAGTGTTGTAGGGGGTTATGTGAAGATGATGTGTGTAGAGATAAAAGAAAGATACGAAAGACGAAATATATACTTTTACTGGTACCAGGTTACAATAAAAATATACTACAAATCTACGACCTAACTGTATGGGAGCGGGAAGACGACTGCCACGCCGCACTTACACAATATCGTGCCTTGTCTATAATTTGTAGCGTCAGCAGCCGCTACAATACTCCCCCCTTTATAAAAAAAATAAAAGAACATTATACAATTCAGAAAAAAAGAAATTGGTAATGACTACATACAAGAAACAATAACATAAAATAATACTGAGGCAACTATTTAGCTAATCAGATACACTAGCGCTCGACTCACGTCACACAAACATGTATCAAGTAACCGGAGCGCTAGTTCTGAGAATGCAAACTAAAATAAATACTATAACGATATAATGTGGGACTCTCGATAAACTATGTGCCTATTTTTAGAACAGCTATAAGTTTCTCTAATTTAAAACACAACAACACAGTCAATTTCAATCAACTTCATTTGTTCTTCGTAAGCCGCTTGTAGAAAGAGCTGGTCGTACGAAGACACAAATACGTCTCGTGCTGCCTGGGCCGTGATGAGAGATGACAGGGTGTGCTATCCAACACTGAGCGGTATCCGTCCTCGCCTCCAAGTGTGATCAGCCGCATCGACGCGTGCACTGTCCTATAGAGTGCCACCCGCGCCGGTCCCGTGTCGATCTCGTCCTCGGAGTGTGCTGCGTATTATTCGTCTTGGTGCGGAATGCTGCCTCGCCACCAAGGTCAATACGCCTTACGCGTTGTGCCTCGACGTACGCACTGTCCTACAGAGTGCCGCCGCCGTCGTATGCCGCTCCGGAATTCTCCTGCTGCCCATATTGCCGTGATCGCTGTTGTTCGTAGGTATTGTATGTTCTACTTTTAGGTTCCACGTGTCCTGACTCAGGTGTTCTCCGCAGTTAGGTCGTAAGCCCTTTTGGTCGTAGAAAAAGGGCGAGTCGTCTCCCATGAGTCCAGGATGTCTCCGTGTCCAGGCTGCTTGGCTGCACGCTGTTGCCACGCTGCACATGCGCTTGTTTGAGTCCGCTGACCATGTGTACGTGCGTCGATGCCGCATTGCCGAAGGTTGAGCCGAAGGTTGCGTCTTCGATGTCGGGGGTCACCAATGTAGCGGGTTAAGTGAAGATGATGTGTGTAGAGATAAAAGAAAGATACGAAAGACGAAATATATACTTTTACTGGTACCAGGTTACAATAAAAATATACTACAAATCTACAACCTAACTGTATGGGAGCGGGAAGACGACTGCCGCGCCGCACTTACACAATATCGTGCCTTGTCTATAATTTGTAGCGTGAGCAGCCGCTACAGTCTATTTCGTTATAATTTAGAAGTCCACATATTATTACCTACGTATAGAATAATAATTGACATAATTATTTAATTGAATGTTGATATCATAAATCAAATCATCTTTACTGCTTAAATCGTGTACAATAATAACAATGCGATGAATATTCGATATTATTCATGGTATGTTTTTTTACAATTTACAATAGGCTTTCTGTTTGTTTATAACAAGAGCTTTGAGGAACAAATTACAAGAGTAATAAACAATCAGAATAACAGTGGCGAACATAAATATACTATTGATCGTGCATGATCAATACACATATAAGATACATGAAAATTTCTAATATATATATGTGTCGTAATTGCCGCTTCAGTTTATGCAATTCTCACTACCATGTTTTTACTTTCCTACCATATTTTTTTATCGGACACTAAGCTTCCTGTCAACAATAGTTTCTTGAATCGAAAATCAAGTCAACCAACCAAGTACAATTTGCAAAAGAAAACCGCCTGACGGCAAAAGAAAATACAAAAACAGGTTCGAAACTCATAAAGATAAAGTGATTCCCAAGTGTTTGCGAATGTAAACATCATACGAGTATATTTGTAGGATTGTCATTGGGAAGTGTGTCTTAGAGAACAATAGTGAGTGCCCGCGAGTCGTACGTCCCGCGTCGAGGGAATGCCCAAGGCTTCAACGCTATTAAGTAAAAAAGCTAGGAGAATACAACTATCATCGTACTTAGTTATATGGAATTGCTGAGAACAGGTAAATTTGTTGTTTGTGTCAGTATATATAAAATTATTTTCTTGTCTTGTATTACTGACTGACTGACAGACAAGCTACAGGCTTACAACTACAGGCTATTAGGCGCAAAAAGATAAAATTTGGCATGTATGTTTCTTAGGGATTACCGCACTAAAAAAGGGTTACTCGAAATGCTCGACGAATCAAAAAATGGTGCGTAGCTGCGAGTATAGCGGCGGCAAATCTCTAGTAGGACATATAATCATTCAATTAGCAATATTTTATTCAACCTTTAGTAAAAATTTAAGGGACGGTCTAAATTTCTATCTGAAACAATATTCAGATTTTTTCATCCATAGAGGAGTATCAATTTAAAATTTCACATCTACATTTAGAAAGGCCAGACAAATACAACTGATTTCCATTTTCTATGATATAGAATATCTTTCTTGCTTACTTTACTCTCAACGCGTTATTCGAACATGCTTGTTGGTAAACTACTCTTCAATCGAGCCCTTCTGATCGAGTTAAAGAATATCGGCCAGTCATTTTCGTAGGTAAGATATACCGTCAGACATAACTAGGTATCTCAGTTTTATGTATATATTTAATGAAATGGAATTCAAATATCAAAAAAATTAGGGATAAGCTAGACAATTTGTAAAAATCATTTATAAATAACAGTTAATTTAAACTCAGGTAAGTATTTTAAAGTGAGACTTCAGTTTTGTAAGTAAGGAAATTGGTAACGTTCTCCATTGAATATAAATATTAAATGAGACTTACACTTAAAAGTCTCGCCATTCCCTCAAAATTCACAATTTATAACCAAAACTGCAGCTTCCATAACAAATAGTCAGAGGTGAATGTTTGACGTCACGAGATAAAACAAAACTTTGCGACAAACTGTGTATACAGCCCAGTTTCCGTTTTCGGCCTCGTTTCGTCTCTCCATGTTACGTATGCAACGACATTAAGAATTTGTTTCTAAGCAAAATGCCTTGAAATCATCGTTGAGATAAGCACTGCTAACGTAATGCGTCGTAAACTTTGTAGCGCGTACATAGCTGGCGTGAATTTTAAGTTAAGAATTCTACTGATTTGGAAATGGCGTTGGTTTCGAACAAAAATATTTTTTATTCGAAAAATAACGCCACTTGTAATCATTAATGTATAGACAGACTGCTATCGGCTGAAAAACAGTAATAACCTTGCGACACTTTTTTTTTTTTAATAACTCGTACTGATCATAGGTAAGCACTGTTGAATAGGACGGTAGAAAAATATATGCCGATAAAATCATAAATTTAATCCAGAGAGTTCTCCGAATTTTTACAAGAATTATTTTGTTAGGATACCTTCACAGAGAAAGAGTTTAATAAATTGTTGAATGTTATTTTTATGGAAGAACGTTTCTAGAAAAAAATCCATTGAATTCATTCATCACAAAACCATGAGGCACTAGAAAGTGCGTACTTCCAAACCCCATTGTCCTTTAAAGACGCCGCGCATAGTTTGTCTATGTAAGTGAAGGTTCATTTGCTTTAGGAACTACTGGCTCAGACGAGCGCATGAGTGATGTTTTGAACTGAAACAATGTTGCACACATGTATACCAAGGGAGCCACACGACGTATGATACCAAGTGTTCGAGCGAAATTGTGTGTACGCTTTAGGCAAACTCCCTAGAGAAAGTAGATGTAACAATGCTTTTGTTTACTTTCATCAGCCTTTGAGTGATGTTTGGCTCCTGTATTATGAAATTTATACGTAAAAGGAAACAGAATGAGTCGAGGCCTTTGTTACATAAAGCCTTATAGTGGTCAGAGCGGAGAATCCAAATCCATTTACGTATAAAACCACAAACGTATTTGTTTGTTTTCGTCTATTTGTTTTGGTACACAATAAAATGTAACAATGTGACGTGAACAATAAATAAAGGAAAATAGCCTATAAATAACTAACGTACTAACTTTTTTTCTTAATGAATAAAGTATTACTTTTATTGGGTAAAAGTTTGTTATTGATTTATTCTGCAGACGATAATATTAGATAATCATTGTGCTAAACATCAGAAGCAATATTTATAGTTTTTAATTTATAAAATAATTGGCAAAATTAGATGTCGGAAGTGAACTCTCAAACTACCAATACGATTCTAAAAATTCTCTATCTTATCCATAATATAGTAAAGATAAATTCTCAGTAATAGAATTGATAGATGTCTTCGAATCACATCCGAAAAAAATATGGTTGGTTCACAGGTAATAAAATAAGTTAATATCAAGAAAATTGAGCATTTTTCTGTTAAAAATATTTGGTATTATTAATGTTAACTTATGATTCTTTGAATTAATTTAAATTTCAGGCTTTCTAGCATAAAGAGACGGCGTGAACTCGTGAAACAAATTTTCTCTGCCCATACTAGGATGACGACCAGAACCGCTCTGTCAAGAGAGCAACGAATAAAAAGAAAACGATGTCGTATAATATCTAAAAGCTAACTCACAACTCTTAAAACATTCCATCTACGATCAATTTAGAGCTGCTTGAAATGTTTTGCTGCTGCATAAAATGAACTAGAAATGCATTCTAAATCATAAAACTGTAGATGCAGTTGGCTGGAGCCGCGTATTGTTGCCGGAACGCTCGTCCGTGAGTCAACATTTGATAAACAGAACCTAAAGTGCTAACACTTCGTTAATGACGAATACAGCTCTAATAGTTAAGAACTTCATTCGGTTTAAGGTAGGTTTAATTAGGCAAATCGAATTCCCTTTTTAAGATACATATGACAAAACATAAGCACACACCCATACTTCGCCAGTTATGTATCGGTCCCAATGTAATAGAGGGCGAGCATATTATTGCCATCTACTAGGAACATTATTAAACAAGCGATAATTAACATTTTTAATACACACAACTTCGAAAAGTCAGAGGTGTGTGCCCTGGGTACCTGCGGATTGAACCTGACATCATCGTCTCGGCAGTCCGATACTGCTCGTTCACCATTATAGCTTGGGTATGCAGCTAAGGTTTATTATAATAGTATATCTAGTTATATTTATATACTAATCCTACTTATACAGGATGTCACAAGACCTATCACCAAGCCGAAATCTACTCGTTGGGGACATCATGCCAAGTCATACTAACCAAAAGTAATATCTGGGAATCAAATATTTTTTAAGTTTTCACATTTTTCAAGCCGCAATTAAAAGCGCGCGCGTGCAATGCTCGAAATACCTACTTATCCATGGGTCGTAGGGCATCTAAAGAACATATTGGCGGGGTAAATGCATCAATTTTGTACTTAATTAGAAAAATTACATCCTAACTTTGAGCTTCAATATCTCCTGAACCAGTAATAAACCAGGTATGGTGACGAAGTAAAAAATGTTCGTAGTGATTGGTACAACATGGGATTTCAGTTTTCGTTAAGGGTCTTGTGACACCCTATATGTGTAATAGCCCTGATAGTGTTCGAGGATTGACTGATGTTTCTTATTGTTTCACGCAATGGCTACTGAAAGGATATTGATGATTATTTGCAGTAATTGATATAGTAGCCTGTACCTACATTAGATTAGTTCATAGCACAGAAATAAATAGTAATAGAACGGTGACATGGGCGTGGTGCGCGTGTCAAACTATTGCACTATAGCGCATGTGTTTACACATGTTGTACAACATTATTCTGCCTGACAATCAGCAATGGTCTGTTTTTATATAAACAATGACATAATTAAATTTTCCACAGCTACATCACACACACACATCGATAATAATTCCTTAGTGTCCCCTCAATATCTATACGTCACTGTGGGCGGGGCTTGCTGAAATGTGGCACGCGCGAAATGTACGCGATGACGTGACATTCACCATTCTATTACTATTTATTTCTGTGGTTCATAGTCTATCGCTTGTCACGATAATCAACACATGCGGGTGGTGCGGCCCAAATACAGTAGGTTTAAATAACATTACTGCCTTTTTTGTTTTACGTGGTGGAAAATCCCTTCGGATCTCCGACTCTTGGGGAAATGAGAGCCGGAGTATGTGGTGTAACCACTAAAAACCACCTCAACTTTCTCATGTACCCGTGTGTCGGAGGGTAGGAAATCGCATAAGCATTCGTCGCTACCCCCCGACGGGTATTGGCCTGTCAGATGGTCAGGCAGGCCCCGAACAAAACCCCCTTTCGGCGGAATAAGGTGTTGGGCTCCGCCGCCAATACACCCAGCGGCCGCAGAGTATAGGGAGGAAGGCAACGCAACACCGCATCTCCTCTTCCTCTGCGCCCCACCGCGACGCATCGAATGGTGCGCCCCCATTTGGTCGCGGGAGATAGGGCGCGCGGCAACGCATCACCGACACGCCTCTCCTCCCGCGACCGCGCCCGACTGCGAGGGACAGACAGAACTGTCCCCCGCACCCGCACCGTTGAACGCATCCTGCGCAGGCCCCTCTAAACCCACGCGGAACGTCCACTCCTGGGATCTCTCTTAGTTTCACCGCGGGTGTCCAATCCACGGTTACTGAGCCCCCCCCCCACCACAACAAGGTGGAGATCCTACGGGGGGGAAATAACATTACTGCCTGAGAAGCGTTGTGGTTTAGGCGGTCGCCTTGCCATTTAGCTACTAGAGAGGTGTTGTAGGTTTCCACACAAAAATTAAAACAGCATTGAGTGGTATTTCCTTTACGCGTTTCTTTTATATTATTAAAAGAGATACCCACAGCTACGCCCGAATATTTTTAAATTGTATTGTTTCTGCCCGATCCAGTATGAATTTCGAGAAATCTTTTCTTAGGGCTCCAAGGAATATACATGCCAGATTTTAGCTTCTTGTGCTCAATAATTTTAGTTTTGCGTTGTCTGTCAGTCAGTCAGAAACGAGAGAATTTTATAACCACAATTTGCAGAAGATTTCACACATTATAATATTTAAACTTTCAGCTTAAATGACGGATGGGCAAGTCACATATCATCCATTTGCTTAATTCACTTGGTCAATTAGTGTAGTTCTATTTTCGAGGTCAGTTTAGCCTGTGATATGAATTGGCGACTGCATATTAGGTTGCTATTCACTTACAATAGATGACTTATTATGCTTATAATCTCTTCAATATACTAAATAGTTTCTGGTATTGGTCACACTGGTAATTAATAACCATTCAAAGGGTTTGCTTTCATTTGTTTCAACTTGTTTAATTATACTAACTCATAATACCCAATTTGTCATGTCAGAAAACTTTGAATCAGAACTAAAAACGATCTATTTAGATTTGACTATTTAAATTTGACTTGAATCATCATATCAGCCAAACGACGTCCGCTGCTGGACAAAGGTCTCCCCCAAGTTTCTTCACACAGACCGGTCTTGAGCCGCCCGCATCCGACCGCCTCCCGCGATATTGACGAGATCGTCGGTCCACCTTGCGGGGGGCCTACCTCTGCTGCGTCGTCCGGTACGTGGCCGCCACTCCAGAACCTTTCTGCCCCAACGGCCATTGGTTCTTCGAGCTATGTATCCATGTGATCCGTAAGTCATCACTGGCAACACACACTGGTCAAAGACTTTCGTCTTGAGACACTGCGGGATATCGGACGAGAAGATATGTCGTAGCTTCCCGAACGCTGCCCAACCGAGTTGAATTTGACGATTGACCTCCTTCTCGAAGTTGGACCTACCTAATTGAACCACTTGTCTGTACTTGAGGTAGATATACTTGTCGACAACTTCGAGCGTAGAGTTCCCAACCTGAATAGGAGCAGGTACAACATGGACGTTCGACATGATTTTCGTCTTGTCCATGTTCATCTTAAGACCTACTTGTTGGGAGACTCTACAGAGGCCATCGAGCATTGTGCCTAGGTCTTCCATGGTCTCAGCCATGACTACGATATCGTCTGCGAATCGAAGGTGAGTGATGTACTCGCCGTTGATGTTGATGACGAGTCCATTCCAGTCCAAAAGCTTGAAAACATCCTCCAGCGCAGTGGTAAACAGTTTCGGGGATATGACATCCCCCTTTCTCACCCCTCGCTGGAGTTGAATAGGTTGCGAACTCTGGTCCTGGAGGCGGACTGACATAGAGGCGTTCTCATACAAACACTTCAGCACTTCGATATATCGGTAGTCAATCCGGCACCGTTGGAGAGACTGTAGCAACGCCCAGGTTTCGATCGAATCGAAGGCTTTCTTATAGTCCACAAACGCCAAGCATAGGGGATGGTTATCGGACTTCTGTATAACCTGCCGCAGCGTATGTATGTGGTCTATGGTACTATAGCCTATACGGAAACCGGCTTGTTCGGGAGGCTGGAAGTCGTCTAGCTTGCTCTCGAGACGATTCATGATAACCCTCAAAAACAGCTTGTAGACGTGGCTCAGAAGTGTGATGGGTCTATAGTTCTTTAAGAGGGTTTTATCCCCTTTCTTAAAGAAAAGCACCACCACACCTCTGTGCCATGCCTGTTGCGTTTTACCCTCGAGAATGACGGAATTAAATAGCTTCCGAAGGGCTTCTCTAGCGGGTGTACCGCCGGCCTTCAGAAGCTCGCTCGTAATTCCGTCATCACCCGGCGCCTTGTTGTTTTTAAACTGTTTCAGAGCCACACTAATCTCGTGCATGCTGACGTCCGGGATAGTGTCGGGTCAATCCAGCTCTAGGGTCTGACTTTGGAGTACTTGCGGGTTGTTGCGTTGTCGTGTATAGCTGTCCATAGAACCTTTCGATCTCCTCCAAGAGCTCAGGCTTGGACGATACATTTCTGCCATCTTCCGTCTTCAGCTTTGTCAGCTGACTCTGCCCAACAGACAGATCCCTTTGGAACACTTTGGATCCCTTATTCTGCTCGATCGCCTCACGAACACATTTTGTGTTGTATTGGCGGAGATCGCGAGTCAGAGACTTAGAGATCTGTCTGTTGAGGTGCCGATATTTCGGCATGTCGTCGGAGGATACCAGAACCATCTTGCGCCTTTCCTTTAACAGCTCGAGGGTCGGACCCGAGATTTTGCTGGTTCTCTTGCTTTTCTGGGGCTTAAAAAATTTAGCCCCTGTTGTATGGACAGCATCCACGAACCCGTTACTGTACTCGTCCCCATCTACGCATTCACCCAGGCATTCGAAACGGTTCTTGAGTTCGAGCTGATAGCTCTCGGGGTTTTGGATATGAACCGGTGCCGGTCGTAGCGTGGACTTTATCAACCTTGACCGTTCGAGGCTTGTACAGATATTCAATGTACCTCTTACCATTCGGTGATCGCTCCCCACTTTAAATGAATTGATCACGGAGACATCATTGAATATCTGCCTCTTCGTCGACATGATAAAGTCGATCTCATTTTGGTGGCACCGTCTGGACTTACCGAGGTCCACTTGCGGCATTCTCGCTTCTTGAAGAAGGAATTCATCATGTAGAGTCCTTCCTTCTCCATAAAGCTAGCCAGCAAGTAACCCCGAGGATTCCGATGCCCATAACCAAATTGCCCCACTCTCAGCTCATCACCGTCGCGTTTGCCCAGTTTCGCGTTAAAATCTCCCATGACCACAGTGTAATGGGTTTTGAAGCCATGTATAGCCCGAGATATGTCCTCGTATATGGCCTCCACCTCCTCATCGGGATGCGTCGAGGTCGGAGCGTATACCTGTATGACCTTCAGCGAAGCCAGCTTGGATATTCTGAGTATAAGGTACGCTACCCTGCTCGACACACTCCCGATATTTACCACGTTGGTCACGAGAGATTTGCGGACGAGGAACCCGACAGCACCTTGGGACCGTTGGTCGCCCTCCCGGTAGAAGAGCAAGTTATTGGAATTGAGAACTATCGAGTCCTCCCCCTGTCTTCGGACTTCAGATAGGCCTATGATATCCCATCGCAACTTGCTCAATTCTTCTTCCAGCTCGACGATCTTCTCGTCGGTCCACAGTGTGCGCGTGTTTAGTGTTGCCAGGGCCAATTGTCGTTGGTGGTGGTAGCCCGATCTCTTCCGGAGATTCTTCGCACCCCTTGCCCCGCCGTTACCATGGCCGCTACTATAACCAGGACTAGCGGGGCCGCCGGGGACTAGGGGCCGGTTTTTGTTGATGTGGTTCATGATGGGGGGATTTGCCATAATCGCCACGCTTGGCAGGCGTATTGGCGATCGCAGTGGCGGAAGTTTTTAGTGCTGGACGCTGCTGCCCATCTAGCATCTTTGGATTTACTTCCGCCAGGTTCGGATGGTTTGACCGCCATCTTTCGGTTGACTGCTTGCGCTGGGGGAGATACTATGACGAGTATCTACTCGTCAGAGTAACTCCCCCAGTGGGCGGTGGGGTCGTCACGTCCCGACGCCAACTATTATATAGGTTTATATTATATAGGTTATACCAAGCAAGCCATATATTATATAGGTTTTATTTACAATAAATACACTTTGACTTAATTATCTCAGAATGTCACGCTTTTTTAACGACGGATGTCTATCCGTCGTTAAAAAAAGCGTAACGACGGATGTCTATTCGTCTTAATGGAAAGCAAAATGACATTATACAGGATAAGGGTTGCGTTTTATCTTTCGAGGTAAGGAACCTTTACAACAGTAATATTTCAGCACTTATAATTAACAGATATTTAGGATCGCGTTTTATTAAGTTACTTTATATCAGAAGGGTATCAAGCCGGTACATACTAAATTACTCACATGTTGGTTCCTACTTTTAATTAATCTCTAAGTATATTGATGATAGTGATATGTTTGTTGCAGGAAAACCTTTCTGATGTCGGACCCTTTTCAAGGGCGTGAGATTTGTTGGAAGCGACATATGTGCTATTTATAAGTTGCAAATAGCTGTCAAACAAGAATAAGTTCTATTGTGTGTGGAGTATAGTTTATATTTGACAGTGCACAGTGTTAAAGCTAGCTAAGTGAGAATCCCTTAAAAAAATAGCACACTCGCGACAGTCTTGAAATTATGTTCCATTCTTTTCGCGCAAATCCCAAAGAAGAAGGTACACCGTTGACTTTTTTAGTGACCCTCATATAATTGTTATTTCTTTTGTAGCCCATAGAGGCTTGTAAAAAATATTTTTGTAGTGTATGTGATACATTACTACCAAAGACCTAAAAATCCTTAGACATAGATAAAAAGTAAGTTTGATAAGTAGGAACGGTTAGATACTCGTATCATAGATAACTTTTGACTTAATTCATTTTAAATTGTTAATCATTGGCTAAAGCAGCGATAGCCTAGTGGAGAGACCGACAGACTGCTACGCAGAGGCTCTCGGGTTCGAATCCAAGGCGCACACCTATGACTTTTCGAAGTTAAGTGTGTATTCAATTGTTAATTGTCGCTTGCTTAACGGTGAAGGAAAACATCATGAGGAAACCAGCATTTCTCAGAGTTCTCCATAATGTCCTCGAAAGACATGTATCGAAAGATATGCATTACAGACTTCACAAAGTCTGCAAACCGCACTTGGCCAGCGTGTGGTGGACTATGGCCTTACTCTTCTCATAGTAGACATAGAAGAGGCCTGTGCTTAGCAGTGGGACAATATATATACAGGGCTGATGATGAATCATTGGCTGTCTTGTAGATGGCAACTGCACCGTGGAAAATTATCTACCATATCTGGCTGGACTAGAAAGCAGACCCTGGACGAAGGTCTTGGATGCAGCCGAAATAACGCAAAAGCGATGACGATGCTAAAACTTTTGCGTTTGGAGAAAATTGTACGCTATATGTGCGACAAGTCCATTAGTTTTTGAACTTACTTTTTTGGTATACTTAACATATTATACGCTTTTAGTTTAAACAACAATGATATAATTTGGTGATTAGCACATATAGGTTTAAAAAATAGGCATACTTTAGGTCAAACAACTATAGATCTCAAGAACATTTTTTCATGCATATATCGAACTCTTGTCACATGGACCGCAATTTTATTGCTGGTTGGATGAGCTCCAAAACTTTTTACGGAATTGATTGTGATATAAAATACATTTTATAGGACTACATTTTTTTACATATAATATATTGTTATACATTCAAAAAAGAAACATTACCCACACATTACATAATTTCACGCTTTTATTCCGAAGGCGTGAGCAGAGGTGTATTACACACCCACACTTCGCCAGTTATATTTCGGTGCCAATGTAATAGAGGGCGAGCCTATTACCATCCACCGGACACATTATTAAGCGAGCGATAATTAACATTTGTAATACACACATAACTTCGAAAAGTCAGATGTGTCTGCCCGGGGTACCTGGGGTTCAAATCCGAGACCATCGTCTCGGTAGTCCGTTACGTACAAAACTGGGCTATCGCCGCTTAAAAGGAGTATCGGTATATATTTCAGTAGTAATCATTTTGACTGTAGAATTAATAGTGAATATATCAACCTCCACAAAACGCAGGATTCAATTAAGGATAATTGTTATGATAATGGTTAAACCACTGTTAAGGTAGGTGTCCTTAAGCGGTGGCAGCAGACCTTAACTACTTTTATATATTCCACTGAAAGTTTTATGCAACGGCTTGGGGTGCTATTATAGGAATGCGAACGCTATGTTAAAGGGACCAACGTGAATTAGAATGATGTTACAATTTGTTGCAGAGTGAGCGAAGTTGGGTGGATTCTTGTGTGTATTGCGCTTCTGGACTTTCTGTTTAATTCAGTTGTCTGAAGTACAGAAGTTTTAAGTCAGTAAGTCTGAACATTAATATAAGATAATGGTCGTTAGATCACAATTAATATAGAATGTTCTTCCAGGATATGGATAGAGATACACGAAATGAAAGTAAGTGCTGTACTTTAATGTAGAGTATCCCTATATATTTTTGGCTCTATTGTAAGCGTAAGGATTAGAAATCGACCGTTTTTTTATTATTTCTTCTAAGCTATAATTTATGATATTATTCAAGTTATTTGCACATCAGACGAACGAAAACGGATGGAATAAGTGTTTGAAAGACATGAAAGCATTCGCGATACACTTTATTATAGGTCATACAGTGTCATTTTGTGACTAATGGAGAGAGTTTTCAAAGTTTTTTTTACATAAGTATGGCTATATTCATTTCAAGCTTTACTTCAAACGAAAATACACTTTTTATTGTGTCTTCAATTTAACTTAATTTAAGAGTGATTGGTGATAAATATAAAATCCTATCCCCAAATTAAATGATGAACCCATTACGCTTTTACAACTATCCGAATAAAAATAATATACCTACTCACAAGAAGTTCGCACTTAAAACTTGTAGCACATGACATAGCCCACAAGAGTCGGTCATGCATTTCCAATATTCTTTGTTTCTTTAGTAATACTACACCGATACCATACAATGGCTTTCATCGAGAGGAAACTTTTCATATTATTCTATATAGTTTGATATGCGATGTCAAACTACTTGGAATAATATGATGCGTTATTCGTACTAGTATTACGGTGACAATAATGATTTACTGTCGTCCTTGTAAAGCAACCAAGCATTGAACGTTCCTATTACCTGACATTCATCACATTCAAAAAGCCTACACACAGTCATACGTGTGAACAAGCCAACATTCGTTCCCGATGCGAGTCGTGTTCTTAATAAATACAGGACACACGAGGAGGTATACGTGAGGTTTGAGAAAATAGCTACCAAACCTAGGTTTTTAGGCACCACCTGACAACACGGGTTCGATAAGTGCATAATAAGAAAAAAAAAAAAAAAAAAAAATATATATATATATATATATATATATATATATATATATACATACATACATACATACATATCGTCACGCCTTTTATCCCCGAAGGGGTAGGCAGACGCGAGACCAACGAGGCAGTCGTATAGGGTTTGATTTCGAGTTTTCCGTCTCTACGCAAAGATGTTATTTGCATCGTGTTATCCCTTAGTCGCCTCTTACGACACCCACGGGAAGATAGGGGGTGGTGACACTTGTATTCTATGCCGTCAACCACACGGCACACACACACACATATATATATATATATATATATATATATATATATATATATTTAAGTATACAATAAGGTAATAAAATGTTTTAAGTTTTAAGCGATCGGCTAAGGTAAACAAGTGTGTCATGGCTCAAAACTGTGCAGCTGCACCACATTCCATTGCCGCAACTCAAGGACAACACACAATCGTTAACGTGATACACTAGCCATTAACGGCAAATACACAATTCGGGATAGGTTGTAATGAATAATATATCACCGCAGGAGACCTTAGATTTATTACCTTATTGTATACTTAAATATATATATATTTAAGTATACAATAAGGTAATAAAATGTTTTAAGTTTTAAGCGATCGGCTAAGGTAAACAAGTGTGTCATGGCTCATAACTGTGCAGCTGCACCACATTTCATTGCCGCAACTTAAGGACAACACACAATCGTTAACGTGATACACTAGCCATTAACGGCAAATACACAATTCGGGATAGGTTGTAATGAATAATATATCACCGCAGGAGACAATCGATGACATAGTATACACAACCGTAGCTAAAACAAATAACAGGCGAGAATCGAACTAACAGACCGATCAGACAACAGCTTTTTAACCACTGAGCCATGAGGGAAAAACATTTTTTCTAGATTACACTTAGTCATTACTAAAGCTATATATTATGTAACAAGATATTTGCGTACAGATTTAAGCTGTAATTTGAAGTAAAATATTTTTATAACATTTGTAAAAAAATATGAAGTTATTTTTGTGATTAGATCATTAGTGATAAGCATTGATTATATTACATTAGTGATAAGCATGATTTATTTTTAAACTTTGTAGTGCGTTTATTTAAGATCTTTTATATGGAAATAACCTAGTGGCTTGCCAGACATATCTGATAGTTACCTGATATTTAGATAGTTAGTTAGATAAACAAGAGGAGATTTTTTGCAACAATCTTACATTTAATAAATATCGGCGCTAAATTTTAACTAAAATGTTTATCTTTGTTATAGCATGTTTATATAAAACATTAACATAACACAATGCGTCGTGAGGTCCAACTCAGATACAATACTACTATTGTTGGCTTTTAAAAATATGTAGGTAATTATAACTTTGCATAGATATGCGTCTTACATTGGTGTTAATGACACTGTTAACCCAATCGTTTATAACGTATTTCTGCTGTAATATAATTAGATTATAATTATTTTATTCAGCTTTTAGGTTTACAATACATGATGGGATTTTGCGTAAACTTGTTTAACTTGCGTTAATTTGCTTTAGTTATTAAAGTATATAAATCATTGATTCAATCCATGTGATCATAATTTCTATACTTAAATAACTAAAGTGCCTTAGCACTTTAGTTATTTAAGTATAGAAATTATTGATTCAATTTATGTGTAAATAGCCACTTAGTTATAGTTAGTTTCAGTTCAACTGCATTAAAATATTTAATTTTATTCACAAAAGAGCTTGATATCATAACATTTGCGTAAATATAAGAACACAATATAAGCCAGCACTACTTAAAATGGTTATGTATAACCTGATTTAAAGCATTTTGTAAAAAAAGTAAATGTTACATATTCATAAATATTTTTACGGCCGTCAGCGGTTTATTTTGTCATTTTTTATCTTTACATGTTTTCTATATTTTATAAGGAGGTTAAGAAACCATACATTGCAAAAACAATCTCCAGCAAAGCTAAAATTAAAAAAAATCACTAACTGCGACGCAGGCATTTTAAATGTTTGAGTTCACAAGGAACAGTAAATGCATAAATAGATGCATTTGCAAATAACATACCGATAGGCAGTAACAAGAAGATAAGATCGAAGACAAAAAACAACTATTGTAGAAAAATAAACATTTAACAAAAATAACAACCAATAATTCTACGATAATATTCGTATTTTTATACAAAATAGACAAAGATTAAATTCGTTAATTTTGTCAGTGAGCAACCTGCGTGTGTCACGTGTACGCTTGATACATGACCGCGGAAATCTAGCTAAACACCTAGTATCTAACACCCCAGTATCCTTAGATACGTTCATCTCATTCTCAGTCAGTCCAACCATGGTAGGCACACGTGGTGTATTAAGGAGGATAATTACGTAGTAAGCAAAAGGGAGTATTTAATCTCGAAAGACACCGCCGTAGTAGGCAGCACAAAAGATTTAATAGGTAATATCGACTATACACCACTATTTTTTAATTAGTACAAAAAATTTAACAGGGCACTAAGCATCTTTAACTGATCATATTTATGTAGTTGAAAAATAAAAACACCAAGTCCCAAAACTGTCTCAAAACTGTCCACAAAAATACGTGATATTTGGTAAATTGCAATACTAATACTATGACCGATCCGTGTACTATCATAGTAAAATTAACCATTGATAAATTACCCCCCCCCCGCCCCTCTGCGCCTGCGCCACGCCCCGACGATGTGACAAACAGTACTAAATTACTAGCGAAAGTCAGCGTATCTAATTTCGTTGCAAAAGTTAATTGTTTGTCTACGTTTTTCCGACGCGATGGCCTATCATATCAGTTCATATCACGGGAGTATGTAGCTATGCTTCGTGCGTACTTTTTGAGTGGAAAAATCGCGAATGCAGCTGTGTACCCATGGACATCGTATTGTGAGTGTATAAAAGTGACCGGGTCAGTGTCAAACAATTAAAACAGTGCATATTGGATGCTTTTGACAACGGTGGTGGACATTTCGAAGGACAATGGAAATACTTGTAAGTTTAGTAAATAATACGTACTTAAGTAAATAATAATTTGATGCGGGCGGCTCAAAATCGGTCTGTGTTCTCCACACACCTTGAGGAAGGCCTATGTCCAACAGTGGACGTCTCTAGGCTGACATGATGATGATAAAATAATTTGTAAATAGCAGATGATTCTAATTTCCTAAATACGCCAAATTTACTCTTTTCTTTTAGTCCAGAACACCATCTTTTATTTTGCTATTTGTTTGCTTTCTAATTACATACCTCCGTATTTAATTACTTGTTAAACGACAAATTTTACCGGTCCTAAGCCCGATTGAAGTATGAAGGAGAGGGTAGAATTAACAAAATTAAAAAATAACTACCCACATTTATTATTTTCCTTAATTTTATTTTCTATCTACTACCTATATCATAAGTGCGACAGAGAGAATGCGAATGAGCAGGATGGAATATTATCAATGAATTAGTGAACGGATTGTAAAATATGACTATGATTTAAGTGAGATTTTCTACAATAAACAAATGATAATAACTTTGCTCTTTATTGATATTATGAAATTCTTACGTAACATATATGATAATAATATCTTCGCTAATCTGTCCTTAAAGTTTTTGTACTAATTAAAACATAGTGGTGTATAGAAATACAATTATCGATACTGGAAATATGAAATAACGTAAGGGACATTTTGTCGAAAATGAGTTATATATATTCTTGTATAGAATTTCTTGCTCTATCGATTGGTATATTTAAAATCTCGATATCTCAAAAACAATGTCTCTTACATTAGATTTTTTGTAGGTCTAGGCCATATTTTTTCTAGAAACTGGCTGTATATGACATTTTAAATTAATATTTTCATAAAAACTAATGTAAGTCTCTTTACTCACAGCGTTTTGGTATTAACATTTAAAAAAAACGTGTACCTTTTTTAACAGGTCACATAAGTTATTGCATAATTTGAGATGTTTTAAGCATTGTCTTATACATTAGTGTTCTGTGAGAAGATACAAATACTATGTCCCTTACATAAAATTGTGCCTCAGATATCATGATCATATTGACCTTTACGTTAATTTGTCAGCATTGGAAGTAAATTGACCTGTCCTTTACATCACACTGGACTGCGTGATCCGTACTACTTCTCAAAGCTTCACGAAATAAATTATATGCGTCTCTGTCACCCACGCGTAACGGTGCGACTTGTCTGAGCGGGATAGCAATCCGGGTTTTGTGTGTGAGTTCGCTTGCGCAGGTCATGACACTTACTTTCCACGGGTAATCTTACGCCACGTGGGTCGATGATATTGTTTACGTACGTCTCAAAATAACATTAACACGGTTTGTGACACTACAGATCTTAATCTATAAAGTATTAAGTATTGTTTTTAATTGACGTAAGAACGCAGCAAAAGTTTTATCTGGAAACATGAGTGATGAAAAGTTATGTTCACTTCTAGCCCGCCGGCAAAAACTGATAAACATTAGGAATCACATTAACAGGTAATTATTTATTTTCTTACTACTTCTGGTAAATAATTGTTAACCCATGAATTGAGTTCAGTTATTCAAACATAAGTCAATTTAGATAGAATCATTCGAATCCTATTAAAAAAAAAATTGTCGTATGTTGTAGTATGTAGGTTTATGTAAAATTTACAACTTAAGAAGTAGGTAGTTAACGCAGGCGGCAGGATGAATAAGGTGTAAATAAGCGTTTCTTCATGATTTATCAACTTCAATTATTAATAACAACTAGAACCACAATCCCATTAAAAAACGAACTCTCGAGTGGGTTTGTAAAATTCTAGTCGAAAGAAACATACATTAATGCAATATTAAGCTTATACCCAATTTTTAAAGGTGTATTCAGAAAACTTCGTACCAAAATCAAAACATTTTACTACCTAGTAAACTGTAACTAGCTAGTAAATATAATAATATATTAAACCTTTTTTGAATGAATTATTGGCGGATTTTTTAAATAGTGTTTTCTTTATAGTAGTCATTCTGGGTAACGTTACCTGCGCGTCCCTTACGTTAATTTTCGTTATTATAAAAACATGATTTTAGTTTCGTATCACTAGAATAATGTTTTTTGAAATGTAAATATGTAGCTATAACATGATAACATTTAAAATGATTAATTTCATAACGATAAAATATTTATTTTTTGCTGAAATTACCTTTTGTCAGTTGGAACCCACAATATTAAGGTCCCTTACGTTAAAATTTTATCCCTAATTTATTTCACCGCTCTTCATTACGTAACATTTTGTTTTTAGACGATGATTATTGAGTTATTTAGTTATTTGTTTACAGTTATCATTCTTCTTCATACCATGAAAATCGTAACATTAATTCATCGGAAAATATAATAGAAAATAGTGATACAGAAATGGAGACTCAACCAACGAAAGCAAACGTCGTTATCCCGGATAATAGTAATGAGATGCGTATAGAAAATGATATGGGATGTGAAAATTCTTCTGATAGAACAAATGATGTAAAAAATATTCCCACGTGTGTTGTTGAAATACCCTATTCATACAAATCAGATTCTTATACCATTTTTGAAAAGAATCCTTCTAACGATAATATAATATTTATAACCGACAGCAATGCTGATACTTTTCAAAACCATTAATTCAAAGTGATAATAAGAAAAACAAATCAATGAGAAAAAAGAAAGCTATGAAAACCAAAAGTAACAATAGTCAAGAAATTGTAGAACCTACTCGAGAAGAAAACGAAACAAGAAAACAGACGTAATACACAAAAAGAAATTATAGAAAAGGGTCTTCCTTATGTAACAAGTAGTGGTAAACAAATAGAAGGTCGGAAGTTACAAGATAATCCATGTGCATAGACTAAATGTTTAAGAAAATGTTATGAAATATCTGACGAAAGAAGACAATCCATCATCATCATCAGCCTATAACAGGCCACTGCTGGACTAGGCCTCTCCTTTGAAAGGAGAAATTGGCCTACCACGCTGGCCAAACGGATTGGTATAGGGTTTGTTTCAAGTTTTCCTTCTCTTACAGTGCTGTTCTCTGCATAATATGCTCCCTCTGTCGGCTCTTACGACACCCAGGTGATGATGTGGGGTGGTGACAATCCGTATTCGTAATCCGTCACTACACGGACACTTACATTTAAATATTCATGGTGAAACCTATTTAGAATTATACCATTGTCACATAATTTAATTAGTAAAAGTAATATATAATAGCCGACGGTGGGAGCATATTCTGCAGAGAAACTGTTAGAGAAGGAAAACTTGATACAAACCCTATACCAACCCGTTTGGCCAGCGTGGTATAGTAGGCCAATTCCTCCTTTCAAAGGAGAGGCCTAGTCCATCAGTGGACTGTTAAAGGCTGATGATGATTAAAATCTTCCTTATATGAGTTTAACTAGAGATAAGCTTAAAGAAACTGACGACGAGGACACTGATAAAGATGACTAATTTTTGAGAAATGGTTCTGAGTTTTGTGATTAATTTTTGAAATATTTTGTGATTAATGAGCATAAATAAAATGTTTTATCTATTTTATTCGTGTATTTTCTATTTTTTTACGTCAGTAAACAGTTTTTAAACTATGACATATGACTATTTTCTGACGTAATCATCGTCATCATCATGATGGTGATGATGATTACGTCAGTAAATAGTTTTTCAACTATGACATATACACAAATACTATATAAAATTATACTTTGAAATTTGTTAACAGCTTAAGCAATATAAAGTACAGAATTGAGGGACGTTTATTTTACAAATCTATAAATGTTTGTGTTTTTAATGTCCCATACATTAAAGTTGTTTACATACATCAAACATTTTGTTGACGTATATCACCCGTATTCATTATTATTTACCGTAAGGGACATGCTATCTTTAAAACTATAGGCCTTATTGCTTTTCTGCTATTTTAGCTTCGAAGAATGAAGAAATCTAAGAAACTTTGCCCTAGATAATTTTTACATAGCGCATACGAGTTAAAAATTATAGTCAGATTTGTAAGAAAAATATCTGATTTTTGCTCTCCTGAAAACCTTAGTTTTGTCCCTTACGTTATTTCATATTTCCAGTATCGTTATATCGCCGTACAAAGCCACAAGCAGAAGGTTATAGTAGAAAAATGAAAAAAGGAAAGAGAAGGGTATGAATTCGTTCCAAAAAAAATCCAAAGGGGCAGTAATTATAAGCATATAATTAGCAGTAGCGATTAATTACCGCAGGCAATTTAAAAAGGCTTTGCAAAGCCCTTCTCCCCCCTCCCAAAGTGACCTTCGCGCGTCGCAGAGGACACGTGGCCGTAAGTCGCAAGACTATAACTTGTTACTTAAGCAGTTGATAAACAATTAATTATCACACGCGGCAACAGAAAATAGTTATAATATGCAAAAACAAGCTTACCAAGAGTAGTAAGAAAAAATATACACCACTAAAACAATCTAACACTGCTATGGAACGAATTCACACGTACACTGTAAAAAAATGTAAAAGAAACTTACCGAAAACGCATTCCCGGAGGACCCTACTTATCTATTCCCGTGGGCACCACTGTGTCGTTGGGTCACCAATGTGACGTTGTTAAATTCGGTTACAAACGAAAAGGACATTGGGCGTATTCCGACCCGGTCACGGACATTGACGAACTTGGTATAAAATGAAAGGGCATGAATGCGCTTACCAGTACATACGAGATTTTTTTTTGGAATCCATGGGAGGACAAAGTTTGAGCTACAAAAAAGGAAAAATCTAATACTCTATTTAAGTAATATAAATTGTCGTTCTGGTAAAAATAACTACAAATCAGGTCTGTCGAGTGCATGCATGTGCCTGCTGAGTGATCAGTCAAGCCATTAGATGGAAACAATCCAGATTAAAAAAAATCTAATGCTCTATTTAAGTAATATAAATTGCCGTTCTGTTAAAAATAGCTACAAATCGGGTCTGTCGAGTGCATGCATGTGCCTGCTGAGTGATCATTCATGCCATTAGATGGAAACAATCCAGATTTTCGAGATTTCCCACAGTTGACATACGAAGAACTGATATTTTTTACATTGGGAAGCTATCATCCAAGATTGGACAAGTCCTACTGCCATGAGCATATGAAACCAAGATTTTATAAACAATAAAATATTGATCATCATCATTATCATCGCCCTAACGTTATCCCGGTTGCATCCAAGACTTACAAGCCTTGGAGCCCGAGGTCCGCTGACTGGTCTAACCAGATATGACAGAACATCAACTTTTCCACCGAGCGACTGCCGTCTGACCTCTGCAACCCAAAGGAATATCGATATTCCATGGTTTGGACCAGCATCAGTTTTTTTTAGGGTACTGACTCCCCGTTACGACTGTCAAAGATCTTAATGACAACCGGGACCGACGGTTTAACGTGCTCTCCGAGGCACGGAGTAAGCGATAATTAACAATATAATACACACTTAACTTCGAAAAGTCATTGGTGTGCGCCGTGGATTCAAAACCCTCTGCATGGCAGTCCGTTGGTATCTCCACTAGGCTATCGCTGCCTTAAACAACCAATAAAATATTGATAAGAGGACGAATTCAGTCGAGACATGTCAGAGCGCGACAATACCTCAAAGATATTTTAATATAAATTAGGCGAGACAAGGAAAACAAACTGTTGAAAATTATTACTGCTCGTGTATACATGGCCTCCGTACCATAGGAGTTGCGCGCGTATTGTCAGTATTATCATTTATTTTCTTATCTTCGGCTAGGCACCAACAAGAAATCAAAGCCTCTACGGTATTTTTAGACGAAATCACAATAGACATTGACATTACGCTGAATAATTAATAATGTTAAAAATATGATTTATTTTTTAATTCCCACAACCCACAAGAAAGCGACCCTTACCATGATAAACTAGAGATATTTACTGATATATACTCACAATTTCATGTCTGTCCGCCGTGGGTTTTTCTCCCATACTATTTGCCCAATGTCCTTTGTTTATTTAAGTAAAAGAATTTAAACATCCTTTAGCAAGGAATTTAATGGAAAGTATTGATTCTAAAACAATTTGACTAGTTACATGGTTAGAACCAGGGTCGCGTGATTCGGCGTAAATGTTCGGGAATTCGGGAATGCGTTTCCGGCGTTGCTCAGGGAAGCAGAGAAGTACTTAGCTTGGTGGCCGCACAGCTGATGAAAGGGCCGGGCGCTCCAGCGCCATGGTATATATAGGCGCCCGTAGTGCGCGGGGGCCGGGCGGAATACCAGCCGCTGCGACGACGTCACAACTCTGTCGATGCGCGCCATCTTCACACTTCCGTTTCGTAGTCAATTGACGTCCCGTACGCATGATCATTCCGATATCTACATATTTTATTCTGGGATAATAATCCATCCAAGGATCGCCTGATAGTAAGCGATTACCGCCGCCAATGGACATTAGCACCACCAGAAGAGTCACAAGCGCTTTGCTGACCTTCGGTGTTTGAAATAGAATTAGTTTTTATTATAAGTCGAATCGATTAGATCGATTGAGTAACATTTTGTTTAGTCTATTGAAAATTTCTGACAATGGTCACACTGAACTGTCACTTCCGTCCTTCCGCTTGAAAAATTAACACGCCGTTTGCATTCTCGCGTGCCTTGTACCTAAATTAAATTGATCGCCCTTTGAATTAACGCGAATTGAATCAACTTGTAATTAACTTTATACGTAATTGCCGCTTTTGACTTCCGGCAAAGTTTGTTGTAAATTGATGACATATTGAACATTTGTGAAAAGTTTTGTGAACCGTAAACGTGCATCGTGGTCTGGAGAAGGACTTCGCCGAATTGTAAACTGGTATCTATTCGATTCTCTTGTTATCTTGGCCAAAATTATAAGTTAATCTATAGGTCCACTTCAAGAACATCACCAGGATATATAAGGTAAAATTTTCATGAACCTACTCAATACTTTACTCACTGTGCAACGCAGTGCATTGTGTCTGGATATATTGTCTATCGTGGTCAGGTAGATGTATTACACCTTCCACTGCGCACTTCTGATACACCTTCCTGCCTGGCTACGGTAATTTAAGACATATTTTTGGTGCAGAGCTGTAGTTGAAATTTAGCCGCTGTTGCATTACTGAGTATAAACTCAGATTGGTATGAGCTTGTATCTTATCACCTTGTAGACAGTATTGTAGTGTTTGTCAGGTCAGTTATTGTCTAAAATACATAATATTTAATTGTATAAGTTGACCTAGATAATTTGAAACACATTGTCACACATAACCTCAATCAGTAATTGTTGATTTGTATTGTTGAAAAATCTAACTTCAATTTGTTGTTGCATTAATAAGTCAGTTTGTTTGGATACATAACAGCTGTATGTATCAATAAATTTAGTAAATTTAGTTTATTGCATATATTGATATATTAAGTTTGAACCTTACATTGTTAAACCTTGTTATAATATAAAGATAATATTGTTAGGTAACACATATTCTGTGCTTATTTCCTATTGTATATCTCAAATAACACAGCCAGTCTGTCTGTTGCAAGTAATTAGTTAATTTATTTGCATATTTAACTTTAATTAACTTACTTGAATTTTCAACTTTTGATAACTTTGACTTTGTTTTGTGTCAATATATATTGAAACTATTAATTTTGTTGGACAGTAGATACCTGTCACTTGCCTGCACTTGCAGTAAACAGGCTAATACTTTGTTGGTTTCAAAGAATTAACAAATATTAAGTTTTGATTGTTAATATTATTTCACGCTTGTCCGGGCTCTTTTGAATTTTGATTATGTCAGCTATCAAGGACTTGCGTGCGGCTGCTGGTGGTATTGCATCAGATTTGCGCTGGTTTGCCTCGGCCAGTGCTTTAGTGAACCGGCCTGATCGCCAGCAGGCCTTACTTCATAGGTACGAGCGGATCGATGATCGCCTGGCAACTGTGGAACAGCAGTTCCGCACTTTCAGCGCTTGCTGTCTTGAAGTGTCAGTCACTGATTTCACTGCTGACCAGCGAAATAAGGTCAGTGAAGACTATGCCCAGGTCTTAGACCTGTATGATGCTGTCTCCAATAGTGCGAGACAACTAGTTGCCGATAGGGAAGGGCAACCCGGCCTGAAGCAGGAGCTTCGTAGGTCAGCACCGGGGCTGGTGAGTAGGCTCCCTACTTTGGACCTCCCCCATTTTGATGGCTGCCTAGGAAGCTACCTGGGCTTCGTTAATTTGTTCGACAGCCTAGTCAATGATAGGGCTGACCTTCGGCCGGCACAAAAGTTGGCCTATCTTATGTCGGTTCTGGATGGGGAGGCTAAGGGCCTCATCCAGCATCTGCCCGTGTCTGACGAGGCGTACCAGACGGCTCGGGACCTAATTACCCGTAGGTACCATAATAAGCGTGGCCTCGCCGACACGCACATCGAGCAGATTTTGGGTTTGCCGACGCTCACCCGGGTCTCTGGGTTGCGCACCCAACTGTTGAACCCGCTTTTGGTGGCCATCAACGCACTTAAGTGCCTTGACCTGCCCGTGGACCAATGGTCCTATCTATTGGTGCACATTGTACTGAAAAAGCTGCCTGCCGACCTGAGGTCGCGTTTTGAACAGCGCTTTGGTGGGGATAGCGCGACCCATCTGCCCCCCTTTGCTGACCTGGAGAGGTTCCTGGAGGATGAGTGCCGGGTCTTGGACAACTCCGGTGGTGACACGCCGGCTAAGACGCAGCCGCCCAAGGTCAAGGAGCAGGCTCGCGGTCACACCCGAGCCAATGTTGACCGGAGCCCTCCTCGCTTTGCGGTCACGCAGAGCCCAGCGGAGTGCTCCTATTGCAAGGTCACGGGGCACAGAACGGCCAGTTGTAAGGCATTCTTGGACCTTCATGTCGCCTCTCGTAGGCGCATCGCGAATGCTCGCCGCCTTTGATTCTCTTGCTTGGGGTCCCACTACCAGCGAGACTGCCCAAACTCTCGCCCCTGTCCTCACTGTGGAGGACAGCATTTGGACATTCTCTGTATGAATGCCAGAGAGGTTGGCCGCTTGTCCAACCAGCCGACGCCGTGCACGGGCGGGTGTTTTGAAGGTGGCAGCCGAGGCTCACCGGCGCGTAGCCGAGAGTCGCCTCGCTCAATTGATCGCCACTCGCCCCGCTTGGAGAACCGTAGCGTGCGCACGCCTCCTCTCTCTCGCGCACCTGAATGTGCGACCGCGCAACGTCACCAGCACCATGACTGCTGCCCCAGGTATTCCCCTCCTTTGGCGGAGCGTCCCCGCCTTGACTCGCGCCCACCTCGTTTTGGGCGGGTGCGTCATTATGACCCCCCACAGATGGCGCGCGGATCGAGTCATCGCGCCTTTGAGGACTTCAAGCCGCACCCTCGTTTTGACTTGCCTGGTCCTGGCCAACGGTCGCCGCCCAGGCAACAATAGGTCATTGACCCCTGCCCTATAACTCCAACCTCCCCCATTGAGACCGTTATCCTACCAACGGTTGCTGTTAGGGTCTGGGGACCCACGGGAACCTCTGTTGTTGTCCGTGCTATATTGGACACAGGTTCACAAGGTTGCATTGTTTCCACTTGTTTAGTAGGGCAGGTTAAATTAAATATGGGTTCCTTTCCAAATTGTATACGGGGCAAAGGTGACGTAGCCTCTAATGTTGGAGGGCATGTTAAGGTTTTGTTTGGCCCTGTTGAATCTTCACACCCGAGGATTAAAACCTCGGCTATTGTGCTGAAGTATATCTTGGGCATGCATCCACAGAAACAGCTACCAGCTGCTGTGGTGAATTTGACATCGGGATTGGAACTGGCGGACCCCAAATTTGACACACCGGGACAAATCGACTTGTTGATTGGCTCTGATGTCCTCGGTGGAATTTTGATTGGTGGGAAACGGGTCTTGGTGCCAAATGGTTTGACTGCCATCCCGACCATATTTGGATTTGCCTTGATGGGACCTGTACCTAGGGACCCCCCTCCACCCGAACTTGATAATTTATTGGCTGTAGGCTCTGCTCTCTCTGATGCGGTTCAGAGGTTTTGGGAGGTAGAGGAGCCCCCTCAAGCTGCCCGTTTGAATCCAGAACATGAAGAGTGCGAGCTGTTCTTCCAGAACAACACGGGTCGACTCCGTTCTGGTCGGATTATTACGAGGCTACCCTTCTTGTCTGTTCGGCCTCCGCTTGGTGAGTCACGACCTTTAGCCGAAAAGAGATTGTTGGCTATGGAGCATCGCATGGGTCGTGATCCGGAGCTCAGACAGAAGTACATTGAGTTCATGAGGGAATATGAACAATTGGGACACATGTCTGTGTCAAATTTGGATTGGCGTTCGGTGGAGCACTACTTTCTCCCGCATCATGCGGTATTAAAGCAATCGACTGGCAAGCTGCGCACGGTATTTGATGGTTCTGCGCAGACTTCTACGGGCGTATCCTTGAACCAGTGCTTGCATTCTGGTCCCAAGTTGGTCAAGGACCTTTGTGACGTCATCACCAGCTTCCGACGACATCAGGTTGTCTTTGTAGCCGACATAAAAATGATGTTCAGGCAGACTATTATCCACCCTGATGACCGTCGCTTCCAGCTGATCCTTTGGAGAGAGTCTCCTCGTGATCCCATGGTCGTCTACGAGCTCAACACTAATACGTACGGGTTAAGGTCAAGCCCCTACTTGGCAATACGTTCTCTTTGCGAGCTCGCAGACCGTGAGGGCCTACGATTCCCACGAGCCTCCGCCATCTTGAAAGACGATATTTACGTCGATGACATTTGCTCGGGCGCCTCCACAGCGGACGTGGCGATCCTCCTGCGGGACGAATTGATAGGTATTTTGGCCTCCGCTGGTTATGAGTTGCGCAAATGGATTTCCAACTCACCAGCGCTTTTGGAAGGCTTGCCAGAGGATCATCAGCAAGATCCACATTTGTTTTAGATTGTTGACAACCCCGCCATGATGGCTGTTCTCGGCGTTCAGTACAGACCAGTCCAAGACATCTTTACATATAACGTAGACTTGAAATTGCCGTGTTCTTGGGCTAAACGTCTCGTATTGTCTACTGTCGCCAGAACCTTTGATCCGAACGGTTGGATCTGTCCAATTATTTTTTGGGCAAAATGCTTGTTGCAGAAGCTTTGGACAGGCACTCTTGTTGAGGAATGGACCTCCTTTGTATCCTCACTTCCTGCCGTCAACGAGATCTCTTTGCCTCGTCCCATCCTTCCTCCCGGGATGTACAAGGCCACCCTTCACGGGTTTTGTGATGCCTCGGAACGTGGTCACTCGGCTGTGGTGTACTTGCGCACAGTCAGTGCCTCAGGTCAGGTGAGAGTTTCCCTGATCATGGCGAAGAGCAAGGTCGCACCCCTTCGGACATCTCTGACCATCCCAAAATTGGAGCTCTCGGGAGCAGCCCTACTTGTACGTTTATTGAACCACGTGTCTAACACTTTGGGTAAAAGCATTTGTATTAATGGGACTTACGCCTGGACAGACAGCCAAATTGTTCTTTGTTGGTTGAAGGCTTCTGTCCACACCTTGGAGGTATTTGTCGCTAATCGCGTTTCCCAAATCCAGAAATCCGAAGTCAAACTTGTTTGGAGACACGTGCCAGGTGAGCTCAACCCCGCTGATTGTGCCTCGCGCGGATGCTTGACGCCTAGTTTGATAGATCATTCGCTGTGGTGGGGTCCGGAATGGTTGAGTCGACCAGAAATTGATTGGACTCGAACGCCAGTTTTGAATACTTCTTATTTGCCGGGTCTACGAACACTCGCTCTTGAGAAGGTGGAATGCGCCTTCGACCCCGATTTTCTGTTGAATCGTACAGTTCTCTCGACAAGTTGTTAGGTGTTACTGCTTGGATAAAGCGTTTTGTTTTCAACTTTAGGCACCCACAACAGAAACGACTGACACCGTTTCTCTCACCACAGGAACGACAGGAGTCCCTCACCTTTTGGGTTCGTTCTGTGCAATTGGCGCATTTTGAAAAGGAGATTGCTATCCTTAAATCAGGGAGATCGAAATTGTCGGGAGCTGTCTCTAAATTGAACCCCTTTTTGGACGATACGGGTCTCTTGCGCGTTGGAGGGCATCTCAAGAGCGCCAACCTCCCTTACGGAGCACGTCACCCCCTTTTGTTACCTAAGGACGGTCATTTGGTACGCTTGTTGGTAACTGACCGTCACCTTAAAAATTCGCATGCTGGTTGTAATACGCTCTTGGCCATTTTGCAACGCGAGTTTTGGATCTTGTCTGCCCGAAGAATTATTCGGAGTGTAGTCTTTCGCTGCATCCCTTGCTATAAGCTCAAGGCTTCTACCATGCAGCCGTTGATGGGGGACGACTTCGCCGAATTGAAAACTGGTATTCGATTCTCTTGTTATTTTGGCCAAAATTATAAGTTAATCTATAGGTCCACTTCAAGAACATCACCAGGATATATAAGGTAAAATTTTCATGTACCTACTCAATACTTTACTCACTGTGCAACGCAGTGCATTGTGTCTGGATATATTGTCTATCGTGGTCAGGTAGATGTATTACACCTTCCACTGCACACTTCTGATACACCTTCCTGCCTGGCTACGGTAATTTTAGACACTCGGGTTGGGAATAGGGATAGGAGGAGGAGGGGAATAAGGAAGAAAGAACATAAAAAAACTTATTTTATGTTATACAGATTGGTATTGCATTGTTTTGACGAAGGTAGGCTGTTTATGCTATTTTTGGTATGAGCTAGGCGCATAGGACATTCATTTATTGATTAGTGACTTTCTCACTACCACAGAAAATTACATATACGTATCCATAGAATATATCTCACTAAGAATATACCTGCGTCGTGGTCTTGACGAAAATATGTAACAATGGACAGGAAAATGCGTACAGACTAGTAGTACCTAATTACTATTTGGAATCGCAGAAAATTTAGTTCCATATGTATATTTTAAAAGCGAGAAATTTCACTCAAATAGCCAATAAATTTTCAAATAACACAATAATCTTAAGTAAGTGCTCAACGAGATAAACACCATAATTGTAAGTTGAACGAAGATATTAATATAGCACTAAATAACAATGGGTTGCCAACATAATAACGGTAATAGTACCCCATCCATTAATCGATCTCTCCATGGGAAATTGAACACCGGGTAAGCTATTGCGATTTTGGTTCTTGCGCAAAACAGTATGATAAATATATTGTTCTCTAGTTATTTCTGATTAAAGTAGCAACAATTATTAACTAGACATCATTAAAATATTTTGCTTGGAATTATCTCCAAAATCATTATTAATGGTTTTGATTATATGCATATATTTTTGTAATATAACTAATATATATTATTTCTTATTTGATAGTGCTATCAATTTACTGTTTGTAGGGTGAGCCATACAAACAGTAAACTGATAGAAACATCAAATATGATCTTCTTACGGCATAATCTATAATTCAATGAAAATTTGCGCTATGTTTGAACAGTTTAGAAATAAACTAGTATACTTGTTGGAATAACCAATAACTTATTATAATTACATTAGCATGGTGGTGTTCCTCATATTTATATAAAATATGTATGATTTATGTGCTAATAATATTCTGTTGCCGTCAGCTAAATGTAACATAACACATGGTTATTCAACACCGAGCGAAATAAAGATCCTTTGAATACACTTTGATCCGAATGCAAAGGCCACCCAGAAGTTTATAGCAGTCGATCCCCAAGATATAGTGATAGGAAAAAATATAGCGGCATCCAAATATCAGCTCAATGCCATCAGCATAATAATAACATCGTTACGGCCGAGGAGTCACTGTCGTAAAACTTAAACTCGTATTACAGGGCGAGGGTTCTGACATACAAATCAACTGTAGAAAGAATTCTGGAACATATAATTTACAAATTCTGAAACATAATATACATACATATCGTCACGCCTTTTATCCCCGAAGGGGTAGGCAGAGGTGTATTTCTACACCCACTTTTCGCCACATATATTTTAGTCCCACGTAATAAGGGGCGAGCCTATTGCCGTACCGGGCACATTTCCAGACTCCGTGCTGCTACTGAGAATTTCGTGACAGAAAAACCCAATAACACTGCCCGACCCAGGAATCGAACCCGGGACCTCCCGATCCCACGCGCACATTTATGCCGCGAGACCAACGAGGCAGTCGTATAGGGTTTGATGTCGAGTTTTCCGTCTCTACGCAAACATGGTATTTGCATCGTGTTATCCCTTAGTCGCCTCTTACGACACCCACGGGAAGATAGGGGGTGGTGACACGTGTATTCTATGCCGTCAACCACACACAATATACATTATATCAAAATTTATATGAGATTTTTTGGTAGTATTTCGATGAATGACAATATACAATTTATAATAACTTTTATTGTTATCAGTTTTGTACGAAAGTCACAATGTGAAAATTGTTCATACCTAAGGAAATTCTTCTTGTGAAATGTAAATCTATTCAGTTTTCACAAAATAATTCAGTTATTATATTATGTTTATTTATTATAAAATCGTCAAGTATTGTGCGATACATAGGTTCTGTTTACACTCTGAATATGTAACTATATCATGATATAGTTACATGCATGCATTATATCAATGTAATATGTACCTACCTAAGGTAGACACGAAACCACAATTTGAACTGTGAATTAAATGTCTTTGCATTTAATCGGAGATAGCATTCATTGCAGCAAGCTCATTAAGGTTTAACCTTTGACATATGCGATCGAAGCAATGCTTACAGAAAGACAGAAGAGATTCGCCTAGAGCGTTCGCCCGATAGTTGCGCCGCAGTCCATTACATACCAACTTTCCTAAGCAAAGAAAAAGATAAAGCTCCTTCAGGAAATGGGCCACTCGGCGCCCTTTCCCGCAGCTATCGAGTATTAGCAATTTGCTTTGTGTTAGACAGTCGCATTTTGAAAGTATTTGGGGAGATAAGAAATAAGGGTTTTGATAATTAACTCTCAAAGCGTCTACTCGAAACGTGAATTGAACGGTGCAATGGGACAGTTAGTTGTATTTCTCAGAAGGTACTATTTAATTATAGATAGTTTAGGTCGTTAAATGGTGAAAACGTCTAACGAGTAAGAGCTACTTTGGCTGGATAGTTAGGGGTTGATGACCGGGTTGGCATTAAATGATACGGTGACTTGCCGGCGTCCATAAGCCTTGTCTCTGTATAATTATAGCAAACTTTATGTGCATCATACAAGCTCACTATTCTGGGCACCTTTTCACCGTTTTGCGTGAAAGGGTTACAAACAAACCATCCATCAATCCATCCTTACAAACTCTCTCTTCTGTAAAATAGTAAGATTATTATCTCAAAACTTACTATTTTTGCTACAATATTTGCTATTGAATGTACTACAAATCTTATTTCTTCAGACAAAGGTACTATTTGACACACAAGAGAGATGAGATGCCCTTTTTCTATTGTTCGATACAGAGTCGAATAAAACCGCTAAGTATATCATACTATAGAATAGGATTGTTTCCAACTAGTCAAATCAAGCACTTTTATGAAATGTCAAAAACGACCTTCGCTACGGCGTTTGTATAATACCTAGTGACGTCATAGTTTTATGCTGTCAAATAGAATACTTATTATCAGTAAATTTACGATAAAAAATGTTAAATGCAGTTTTAATATTCATTAATTAATTAAACTACCATTATTTTGACATATTTCGTTAGATAAAAATACTTGTATAATTTATTTTACTTGCAGGAAACTTTCCTATTCTGTAGCGTATATAGTTACAAAACACATTGTAGCGCCACGGAATCGTTGAAGATAAGTAGAAATAGGTTTGTTCGTATAAGAGGTTTGAATACCTACGAAAAAAACCTACTTCTACTTTTTGCTAGTCTCACGGCACAGTGCTTGTGGTTAACACATCAGGGTGTGGGCTGTGGCATGCCTAAAAGGTCTCGGTTTTCCTTCTTGCTTTGGCGCATTCCTTGTGCATTGGGAGAGAGGGCCTTTAATTGCAAACTTCACCTGGTCAATCCAGCACATAGGGGATCTGCTGCGTGCTCGTGACCTCAACATTCCGCCCTCGCTGGCCCTTGTTTGAATCGGTTAATGCGGTAAAAAATAACCTTTATCAATCTCAAATAGAAAATCATATAGTGAAAGAAGGATGAACAAATAAACAAACATGCTTTGACATCTAAAATAGAAGAATGGATTTTACCATTACTATCTAGTAATATTTATTAAATATAATAAGGAAACCGTAATACAGCATCTCGTTTAGTTGTTAACCCGGTAACTTCAGGTAGTAATTCTGGTTTTATCCACTTGGTCTAATTTCCTTACTTACCTGCTGAAACCTATTTACCTTATAATAACGAATGGATAACATTTATTTTATATTAACGTAAACTGTTGGCACCCACGTGGAATTTGAAATAAGCCTTCTGAAAGTAAAAAAATAATTCGAATTCCTATTTTAGGAATTGAGCTTACCAAAGCTTTAAGAGCGTTGAATTTAAAGTGGCTAAAAGCTAAATTATTGTAATATAGCCTATATTTTTAAGTAGAATTTTTGTGACAGATAGTGCGTGTGCTGTCTCGGTAACCTTCCAAACATGCAACCAAAGGAACACTCAGACTTGAAACAATAATTTTATTGGTAACTAGCTTTTGCCCTCGGTTTCACTCACGTTAAATTCGGGGTAACACAAAACTCCTTCATTGTTCGATAGTAATTTTCGTTTTAATACTGTTCATAGGGACTAATAAGAAATATAACCGCAAGAAATATTTAAAACATTTCTGTAAACAGTATTTTTAGAGTTCAAAAATGGCTAAACACGGAATCCTTATAGAGGCGCTATGTCTGTCAGTCTATCCGTATGTCACAGGCACTTTATGCCGAAACTATTCAGTTTACACATTTGAAAATTGGTAGGAAGATGTATTCTGTGAACCGCTTTACGCCGTTATAGAAAAAAAAAAATTGAATGTTAAGGGGGGCTCTTCATACATGGAACTGATGTGGAAAATGGGTCGTTAAAAATTACTTTGAGGTTCCTAAAACCATTGTTTCTCAAAGTCAATCGTTTGAAAGATAAACGGTTCCAAAGTGGTAAAACGGCTGTGCGTCCCTCTAACTTTTAAAGTAAGAGAGTGGCAAAATTAAAAATATATATATTATATGCTGTAGATTGTTATAAAAACTTCTAACGAAACTTGGTTTGAACGATATGTAGTCAGCAGTTTTTGAAATAAAGCACATCTTAAAAACCGCACATATAGCTTTATCGTTTATACAAATACTATTAATTGTTAGTCGAAGATAATAGCTATGGTAAGTTGATACCTCCACTACGGAACCCTTCATCGCGAATAGCTTTTATATTGTTTCGTCCTAGGTGTTACTTGTAGCCGTTTGCCATTATAAAGCGTTGGTGCATTAAGATTCCGCATTAACAGGACTGGAACACCAACGTTCAGTCTCGAGTTGCGTGAAGGTACTCCTGATAATTGTAAGGAGTTCAGAAACTCTACAGGGTACGAAGAAACTTGATCAGTATTCATGATATTATCTACCGAAAGGTGCTCAACAACATCATTTTGCATACAGTCAAATGTCAAAGCCATGGTCCGATATATCCATATACACGCTTTCGCATTTATGAGTTGAGAATATTGGTTCCGCCGGTTTAGCGTGATATTGGTACATACATACATACACATTTTCGCATTTATAGTCAAGTCAAGTCAAAATCATTTATTCATTTGGGTCACAATGTGACGCCTATGAACGTCAAAATAATAAATTTATAAAATAATTACTTAAATACTCTACATTTACATTCACTGCCACGTTTGCAAAGCAAAGGCGTAGAACCATGAGAAAGAACGGTCAATAAAACTCACGGTCACTCTTTTTCATTGCCAGGTTTTGCATAATACACATAATTTACATTATATAAATTCTAATTCTTTGCCAGATAGGCCTTGTATGTTTTGATGAACTAAGTTTAAAACACATGAATGCCTATCTGTTGTTTCATCTAATAGTTTAAACTAATAGATGTGTCAATAGTACTATTGGTATAACTATTATCAACCAAATTCCTAAGTACTCTAGTAGTACTCCTGTCAGTATATAAATTAAATGCTTATAATTTAGCAAGTTGTCGCCTATGTACATAAGAAAGATACATAGTAGTACCGGCACATTTCTGTGATATGCTGGCCAATCTAGACTGTAAGAACATTCATGCTATCCTTGTTTCTGAGTCATGGCTTAAGCCATGTCTGCCTTCTACATTATACTCCCTACCTGGTTTCCAACTAATCAGAAATGATCGTGCCGTTGGGGGTGGTGGGGGTGTTGCCATATATCTACGCTCATATATTCCTTACACTATTGTAGGCATGTCTGCACAGCCACCGCCTCCTAATGCCGGCGAACATCTATTTCTAGAAGTATTATTAAACCACACCAAAGTCCTACTCGGCGTTTATTACTGTCCTTCATTACGTATAGATTATTTTTCTAGTTTCGAAACCCTACTGGTTAATCTTGTGCCCTCTTACAGTCACACAATCATAATGGGCGATTTTAATACCTGTCTCCTTAAAAATGATTCTCGCTCTTCTTCTCTTCTTTCCACTTCTATAGCTTGTAATATGTCAATTCTTCCTACAAGCGCGACTCATCATTTCCCAAATTCTTCGCCTTCTCTTCTTGATTTAATTATGGTTTCTTCAAGAGAACATGTCGCCATGCACGGGCAATACCCTGCAGACATGTTCTCTTACCATGACTTGCTTTTCATCTTCTACAAATTCCGTACTCCTAAGATTAAGTCTAAAGTTCTATTGCAGCGCAATTTTGGTGGCATTAACACCGATGAGCTTTGTAAAGATACCAGAGATATCGACTGGTCTCATCTGATCAACTCAGAATCTGTAGATGAAAAGGTCGACATTTTCACAAACCAAATTATACTGCTCTATGACAAGCATGCACCAATGCGACCTGTAAAACTAAAACACTGTCCCTCACCTTGGCTCACTGAAAACATTAAACAACTGATACACAAAAAAGCGGCAGCTAAGTTTAGATATAAAATTAAGCTCGATGACTCTAACCTACAAAAATATGTCGCGATAAGAAATCACTGCAATAGGGTGTTTAGGGATGCACAACGCCAACATATTCATAGTTCTGTGAAAAACGGAGATCCAGCGAAGGTCTGGAAATTTCTTAAAACCCTGGGAGTTGGCAAAGCGCGCCAACACGCTACTTCTAACGACTTCAATATTGACTTGCTCAATCAACATTTCTCTGCTTCGTCCAATATTGATGGGACTACTAAAGCAAGCACTATAAATTATCTTTCATGTCTGCCAACCCCTAGTTATTCACCCTTTGTCTTTAATCACTTCACCGATAGTGATGTTAAGAAGTGCATAAGGTCAATCACGTCCAACGCTGTAGGTAGTGACTGTGTCAGCCGTAATATGATCCTTCCTATCCTTGATATAATCCTACCCATAATTTCCCATATCCTCAATTATTCTCTGTCTAGTGGTGTATTCCCATCGATGTGGAAAGACGCTCTTATTACACCAATTCCAAAAACCTCTCATCCTTCATCCTTCTCTGATTATCGGCCCATTTCCATCCTGCCATTCCTTTCAAAAGTCTTTGAACGCCTCGTTTATAACCAAATAAACTCTTTCCTCTGCAAAAATTGTCTCCTTAATCCATTTCAGTCCGGGTTCCGTTCGGGACATAGTACCGTTACATCCCTGGTCAATATTACGGATGACATCAGGGCTGGTATGGAAGGCGGAAAACTCACAATTCTCGCTCTACTAGATTTTAGTAACACCTTCAATACAGTCGATTTTGATATTCTACTCAGTCGACTTTGTACTCTTAACATATCTCCTACGGTGATTGATTGGTTTCGTACTTACCTGTGTGGCCGCCGACAGCGTATACGCATTGAAAACTCACTTTTTTCTTGGTGTAACACAACTGTTGGTGTGCCCCAGGGTGGCGTGCTATCTCCTTTACTCTCCGCAATTTTTATTAATTCTATATCAAATAATCTTCGCTGTTCCTATCACCTTTATGCAGATGATCTTCAAATTTATACACAGTCGTCACTAGCAGATATGTCTTTTTCTGTAAGTACCATTAACAATGATTTGGCACTGATTAGCAACTGGAGCAAATCCTTTGGACTAAAAGTGAATCCCTCAAAAACTCAGGCCATTGTTATTGGTACTTCAAGAATGACATCAAAAATTGACTGGTCTCAACTCCCTCGCGTCATATTTGATGGTACCTTTATTTCCATACAAGACAAAGTTAAGAACTTGGGTCTCATTATGGACTCTAATCTCAATTGGCGATCGCAGATCCAAGAGGTGAGTCGAAAGTTATTTGCTTGAGCAGGGTCACTGAGAAGGCTTAGGAATTTTCTTCCTACTGCCACCAAAATTGCACTAGCAAACTCCCTCCTTTTGCCCATTATCGATTATGCAGATGTCAGCTATTCAGATCTCGCTGAAAACCAGCTAGATAAACTTGAGCGCCTTCAAAATCTCTGTATACGATTCATATTTGGACTACGCAAATATGATCACGTTTCACAATTTCGAGCACAGCTCAAGTGGTTACCTATACGACATCGCCGGAATGCTCATATTCTCTCTTTGCTGTACAACATATTGTTTAACCCTTCAACTCCTTCCTATCTTAAAGGACGATTCGAGTTCCTTCATGATACGCATAACCGTTATTTAAGGTCATCAGAAAATTTGAAACTAAAAATGCCGGTACATTCCACAGCACTGTATGACAAATCTTTTTGTGTTACCGCTGTTCGCCTTTGGAATGCTTTACCATTACATATAAGACAGGCTCAAACGATAACTAAATTTAAAGATTCAGTAAAGGCTCACTATCTATCACTATATCTTCTTCTAGTTCTACAAAATACATGTAAGTATTAAATATGTGTATGTATATGTATGTACGTATGTATAAGTATGTATGTATGTTTATGTATATGTATATAATTATGTCTATCATTTATTATCATATTACAGGAATGAATATAGGTATATTAAGTATGTATATATTATATAGCTTTGTTTACTTTGTTTACACATGCAACTACCGATTTTCTCCTACCAATAATATTTCCATCCAAAGGTTGCCTGGTAGAAATCGCTTTCAGCGATAAGGCCGCCCTTTGTACTATAGTTAGTTATAAGATCTCTAATAATGTTTTTTAATGTGTACAATAAAGTGTAAAATAAATAATAAATAAATAGTATATTTTGTTAAAAATAAATTACTAATAAAAATATTAGTGTCAAAAAATAAAATACTGTCACTATGACATGTCCTATTGTATAATAATAAATTTAATTTGCCTATCTGCCTGTTTTGTTCATCTGTGAGAGCATATGAATAAGGCAATGCACAAATAATAAAGCTACATCCTATTTTTGTGCTTGGATCTATCATTAAGTCTGTTAATTCTATGAGACTGTTTTTGGAGACTAATGAGTTGTCACCATACAATATGAACTAGGGTACAAGACTGAGTTCCAGGTGAACAAAAGTTCTGTACTGGTCGCTCAGTGTGATGATCAATCAAGCTAACTAAAACCACTCCCAGTTGGTCTGAAAAAATTACTACATTATTGTCATTCTTTACTGGATGCAGTTTGTTTTGTGTATTATACTGACATCAATGTGCATTCAATTCTATTGATTCAGCAGGTGTACTCGCACACTTAGTTGTACAACTGGAACAGTAATTACTAGAGTTGGATAATGAGATAAGTTGTTTTAAATTTTCTCGACCAACTCTTGAAATTTTTTCATATTTTAAGATGTATTCATGAGTCTCATTCTGGTGTTCCATTATAGCCCTAGTGTGTTGTGCTTGCAACTCACTTGTGTGTTGTTCGTATAACAACCTACCAGAAAATAATTCTTCATTTGATTCTTCAAGCCTTAATAAAAGAGACTCACACTCTTTATTTAATTTACAGTTATCTTGTGCATACTGGCTCAATTTGGTAGACCATTTAGGGCCAGATTTAAGTTTCTTAATTAATTTATTTAACTTAAACAATTTTCTAAAGGACATTGGGCGTATTCCGACCCGGTCACGGACATTGACGAACTTGGTATAAAATGAAAGAGGACAAATTCACTTACCATTACATATGGTATTTTTTTTTTAGAATCCATGGGACAACAAAGTTAGAACTAGAAATATATTTATACAAAAAGAAAATCGAATACTCTATTTAAGTAATATAAATTGTCGTTCTGTTTAAAATAGCTATAAAATGGGTTCCGTCGACTGCATGCATGTGCCTGCCGTGAGATCCAAATCGGCAGGTATACGTTCGCTTCCTCTCTTTCACACATCAGAGCCTGTAGCCAAATGGCATTCGATTAGCGATATCACTTATCGCTAAGTGCAAAAATGTATGGAACTGACATAGGCTTTCGATATGTCACGTGGTCAACGAAGAAGGAATTCCTTGTAAAGCAGCGAAAGTAGAAAATAACGCGAATATCATTTACCGGTTTTCTTTTGAATTTATTCATTCACTAAGCACGTTAACTGGACCAAGTTAATTGCTGTTTGTTTGCAATTTATTTGGTATGGATAGACGTAATAACTGTGTGGTGTGTGACAGATCTGTGTTACGTCGCAGAAAACACATACTTACAGAACTGTTTTTAGAAAGATATCGATATCACTCTATGTTAGAGGTAGGTTGTGTTTATACTTTATGAGTTTTCGCTTGATTTAATGGCGTGATTCTGTATCGACCATTTTAAATATCATAATATTGTCTTGTTACCTCTTTATGAAATGAAAACCTTGTGTACGTTATATAATTAACGTTGACAAAGCTATCTAACGTTATTATTAGTCAGTGGATAGCCATATTGAGAAAATCAATGTCTCGTAGACGACAAACATTACACGACACGGCTTCGGATTATATGGGCTCGGAAACCGATTGCGATGGTAAGCCGGGACAACAAAACATTACGCGGCGTATGAAACGTAAACACGATGATACTACGTTATGCGAATTAAAAGATATGCTGTCCGAGTTACAGTTGCAACAAAAGTCCCAAACTTTGAAATTACAAGAGGAAATGAGTAAGATGTCTCAACAAAATAATGAAATTAAACAGTCTATACAATACATGTCCGATAAATATGATGAAATCTTGCGTCAACAACAACAACTAAAAGCCGAAAACGAAGCTTCTAAGAATCAAATTAAATTATTGGAGCAAAAGGTTGAACTTCTCGAGCGAAACTCAAGATCCTCGACCTTGGAGTTACGAAATATCCCTGAAACACAGGCTGAAACCAAATCAACTTTAATTGGGTTTGTTAAAAATGCATGCGATACACTAAAAGTAGACATGTTGGAATCTGACATTCGAAACATATATCGTACTAAAAAGACCACAAATAAATTAAGCGCCGTTATTGTGGAATTTGGATCGACATCAATTAAAGAGCAAATTATAAAAGGATCGAAAATATTCAACAAAAATAATAATGAAAAGCTAAACTCGTCTCACTTGTAGTTATGTGGTGAACCGAAGCCTATTTATATATCGGAATCTCTGACTACTTCTGGCAGGCGCCTATTTTTCCTGGCTCGACAATATGTTAAAACTCATAAAATTGCAGCCTGCTAGACGTCGTATGGCAAGGTCTATATCCGTGAAAAAGAAGGTGAGCCGTCAAAACTGATTGCCAAAGAAGAGGATCTTAGTAAACTTAATTTAAAATGACTAAGCCTTGCAATTTTTCTATCTGTCAATATTTTTGTTTATATTATAAAATATTGTTTCATATCTAACTTTAAAATATTATGTAACCTGTGTAAAACTCTCACACTATACTACTTAAAATCAACTATAACAATATATACTTTTTATTATAAAAACGACATCAAAGCGTACTACAGAACAGCTATACGAACATACACCAAAACAATAACACAATTCATATACACTTACTCTGCACGCATATCCAATACGTTATTTAAAAGCTACCTAGCGCATAAATCTTACCCTTTCTTGCAAATTAGAATAATAAATAATTCCCGTATTATATACACCACATTACATGAATATTTTCTAACCTATGATATAAATGTATTTGTTTTTATATGGCTTACAACATTAACAATATATATTAATATACTGCTAAAATACCATTGCCTAACAACCGATATATGTAATTGTTACTGCAAATGCGTTATGTCTCTAATAACAGTTCAGGTTATTTTACCAACACGTTTTTGCCATCATCTGCAATATCACGCAATCATCATGACTATAGCTTCAACCAACCACAGAACCTATTCGTTACCACTTTCTGTTTTCACTAAAAATAATTATTATACATCAAATTCGATTCCACAAATAACTTATTAAATAATATTGATCAATTTAATATTGCATTACCAGTAACCTGCAAGCCTGAAGAGTGTACATCATTCCTTACTCACTCGAAACAGTATTTAAAAATTCTTCAACAGAACATTCGTAGTCTCAACTGCAACTTTCAAGAACTGCATATATTATTCAAAAGGCTTGCTCTTACATGTGATATTGTGGTGCTCTCCGAATGTTGGTTATCGCGAGTGGTAAACTTGCCTCAACTAGGCGGCTATGAGGCATATAAAACCACCATTAATTACAACCAAAACGATGGCGTAGTTGTCTATACTAATTGTGACCTCGAATGTACCGTGGAAGAGCCATCATTATCGGAAGCCAATTGCTTAACAATCAAAATAAAAATCATACAATAGTCATAGCCATTTACAGACCACCTAGCTTTAGATCTCTAGACAATTTTCTCGAATCTTTTCACGGCCTACTACAAAGCATATCATCGTTCAAAAACATAATCGTAGTTGGTGACATAAATATAGATTTGATAGGAATTAGTCATGAAACCACTTCGTATTTAGATACAATATCTTTCCACGGACTTCTTCCCGCTATCAATACTGCCACTAGAGGTAAAGCTTGTTTAGACCATGTGATATTAAAAACAAAATATAGTGCATTCACTTTCTCATTGGGTACGAGTATTACCGATCATGAGGCCATACTGTCTTGTATTAAAACTGAAGTATCCAATACAAAGCCTATAAATTCGAAACTAAAGTATAGAATTGACCGTGAAAAATTAAAATCAGAATGTCTTGCTCTCGACTTTCACGAAATTTATCAGGAATCAAATTTGAACATTGCTACTAATAATTTTATCACCATCATACAACAACTAATTGCAAATAACTCAATTACACGATTAATTCCTAGAAGTAAATACACAATCAAACCGTGGATTACTGTCGGTATTCTTCGCTGTATTCGAACAAGAGACAGAATGCATAAAAAAATTAAATTAGATAAGGACAATGTCATATTAAAAATTACGTATATAAGATACCGAAATCACTGTAACAATATAATTAAAAAACTTAGAAAAAAATATTTTAGAGATCAGCTAATAACATCTAAAAATAATAACAATAAAACAAAACAACCACCAGTTCAACTATTAACTGAAAAAGATCCCGAATGCTCAATTAACAAAATCAATGAATACTTCTCAAAAGTAGGTAAACGATTGTCAGATTTAATACACTCACATCTCCCAGAGTTTAGGAAATCTTCAAAATCCCCGCTTAAGTCATTTGTGCTCTTACCTACAGACAAGGAAGAAGTTGAAAAAACTATTATGCAATTGAAATGTGACTGCGCTCCTGGGTGGGATCAGATTAGTGCGGATACTTTAAAACTAATATCGGAATCTATAACACCTGTAATTACAAATATACTAAATCGTTGCTTTGAAGAGGGTGTATTTCCTGACGCATTTAAGAGAGCTGTGGTACATCCCATACATAAGGCGGGTGATAGAGGCAGTGTCAGTAACTACAGGCCAATTTCAATATTAACAGTGATGTCAAAAATATTTGAAAGAATTATTAATAATAGACTAACTCAATATTTAGAGCAAAACAATTTACTGTCAAGTCAACAATATGGTTTTCGAAAGAGTCGCTCCGCGGAAAATGCAGTTTTCGATCTCGTCAACTCTAAATTAGACCAAAAGAGTAAATGCCTAACTATATTTCTTGACCTTGCAAAAGCCTTTGACACTGTCTCTATCCCCCACCTAGTACATAAATTAGAGGATTTCGGTATTAGAGGCACACCGGCAGCATTGCTATCTGATTACTTACACAACAGAACCCAATGTGTAAAGATAGGAGAGCATGTCAGTGATGTTCTACCAATTGATTTTGGGGTGCCACAAGGCAGCATTTTGGGTCCAACTCTCTTTCTCTGCTACATCAATGAGCTCAGTAACTTAAATATTAAAAACTGTCGTATATCAACATACGCAGACGACACCGCCCTTACGGTCTTTGCCGATTCGTGGGATGAACTTTTTAATGTTACACAAACAGGATTTAACACTGTATGCCATTGGCTACTATCAAACTTTCTCACCCTTAATGAAGATAAAACTAAATACGTCACATTTTCAATACATAATACAAGTGATACAACACACCACAAACACAAAATTTTTGCACACAAATGTAACTTCCCTCAAATAGCTGCCTGCGACTGTCCAACTATCAATACCACACAATGTATAAAATATCTAGGAATCGAAATAGATGCTAATTTAAGTTTCTCAACCCACATTCGTACATTATCACAAAGGATACGTAAACTAGCCTATATCTTCAAAGAGCTCCGTGATGTAGCAGAGAAACATACCATTAGAATGGTTTACGAAGCTATGGTGCAGTCTATTTTGAGCTTTTGTATTACTACATGGGGAGGAGCCTGTAAATCAAACATGATAACGTGGGAAAGAGCTCAGAGAATGATACTAAAAGTAAGCACCTACAAACCTCGATTATTCTCTACTACCAAACTTTATAAAGAAACTCTAGTCCTGACCGTAAGACAACTATATATAATGTTAACCGTTCTTTTCAAACACTCAAACTTATCTCAAAGCAGTATAAAATGTGTCGCCCTATCTCGAAGGAATTATGCAATATGTAAGCCAACAAAAACAAATACTACCTTTGCACAAAGATTTTACATGTACCGCGGATATAAATTATATAACAAAATAAATAAATTAGTACCCATTGCAAACTGTTCGAAGAAAGAATGTAAAACCAAATTGCAAAAATTCTTACTCAATCTTAATTATTCTGAAACAGAAAGCCTCCTAGAAATAGCAGTGTAGACAATAGAAAATCCAAAAATATTAACATGTAATGAAGTACACATATATATACATATATTTATACATGCACACACACACACACACACACACACACACACGCATACATACACACACACACATACACACACACACACACACACACACACACACACACACACACTCACTCACTCACTCACTCACTCACTCACACACACACGCATATTACTACGCACGTACGCATAGGTGCATAACATTCCACGCACAAACTTATAATGTTGGCAAAATTATACTGTCACTACCATTATTGGGGGCCCTGGAGCTCTAAAGCACAGGCCAAGGCTTAGTTTAGACTCCAGATCTCCCACAAATTACAAATGTTAAATAAATGTCAACTTAGATACTAAATCCTATGTTATTTGTGGAGATAAATAAAACATTTTATTATTATTATTATTATTAACTGTTATATTTTAAATTATTTCAGATCCATTCCAGAGTTGCATTCATGCCATTAGATGGAAACAATCCAGATTTTAGAGATTTCCCACAGTTAACATAGGAATTGAGCTGACATTATTCACATTGGAAAGCTATCATTTAAGACTGGCCAAGTCGTACTGCCATGAGCGTCTGAGACCAAATGGCGTCTACTTGATAGAGCTCTATCGGCACCAAGATATTATAAGCAATAAAGTATTGATAAGAGGACGAATTTAGTCGCGACATGTCACAGCGCGACAACACTACACATATATTGTAATAAACCCAGCGAGACAAGGAAGACAAAGTGTTGAGGATTATTACTGCTCATGTATCATGGCCGCCGTACCATAGGCAGTTGCGCGCATATTGTCTGTATCGTTTATTTTTTATCCTTGGCTAGGCACCATCAAGAAATTGACACTCCTGCGGTATTTTTAGATAAAATAACCATACACATAGATTACGCCGAGTAAATATTTTCATTTTTTATAGACTCACGCCTGTATCCCCGAAGTGGTAGGCAGAGGTGTAACATTACGCCCATATTTTGCCATGAATTTTTAGGTCCCACGGAATAGAGGTCGAGCCAATTGCCGTTACTGGACACATCACCCGACTCCTTGGTGCTACTGAGAATTTGGAAAAACCCAGTAACACTTTTGCCCGACCCGGGAAAAGAACCCGGGATCTCCAATCAGCAGTCGCATAATTCGTTGACGTAAGTGTATCGTTTCTGAAGGAGCATACTTTGAAGGTGATAAATTAATTTTGATGAATAACAAACACTTTGTGTATTATTGATCGTACGCCGGTACTTTCTTGACAGAGTATTACTAACCATTAAAGTTTAAATGCTGGATTATAGACCAGAATTAATAAGTAAGATAGCGAAGTGATTCCCATTGTAATTGTCCTTTTTTAGTTTGAAATAAAAAAGATTTAATATTATAATTTTTTTATTCATAAAATTATAACCGATTTCACATTATTTTAAAAACACATCTGAACGCAGATATGACGAGTTAGCTTGGATTTACCGAAAACAGTTTCATACTAAATCGGTGAGAGGAAAAATTATGTTTTGCAACCTTCTGTTTATTCATAGTTACCTATTTGACATAAAAGTGTAACATCTCCGTTTTTCTAATAGTAACAAGTTAAATTTTGGCGTTTAAAACTTGTCTCTTACTAATGAAAACAGCAATAAATCAGAAATTTAATGCACATTTGGTTAGGAAGCAGTTTAAAATAAAATATTAATTGCAACTCAAAATGCATCATGTTGGTTTCCTAACCATTAGTGCAATAAATAGGTTACTTATTGCGGTTATAACTAGTAAACATGCTTTCTACATAGTAATAATACTTAACATTATTTTATTTATTGGTTTTTATATCGGGAATGAATGCGGCAACAAACATTAAGTATCAAATATAATATTCTCTACATTGTTATATATCATGTAGTAAAAGTTTCAATCCGATACCTTGTATAGTGATGGAGATACAAACAAAACAAAAATAAAATCTTTACCCGCTTTTTTCTCGAAATCAGGTTTGTCCTAGTTATTGCACTTTTCGTAAGGACGGCAGTATTGTACTGAACAAATAATAAACAGACGTGTCTTAAAGATATATTTAATTTAATACAATACTTGCAACACCTTATTCGGTAACAATTATTTGTTTTCATTGAAACGTATTGTTTGGTAGTTAGTTTTGACATTTGCTCATTTTAACCATGATTTAAACATTTTTGCATTATAATATACATTTAAAAATCAAACGTAATCGTACCTGAGGCTCTATAAAAACAACGATACGTTAAAATAATAGGTTAAAAAATAACATATTATGAAGAATAATAGCCGTTGTTTCCAAGAACTCAAAATATCGAATTGCTCTCGGCGTGTAACAAATATTATATGAACGCAACGAACGAAACAGAACTAAATTCTTCTAAAAGTCATTTAAAAGCAAACTGTATCTGACTAGTGAGGCGGGCCGCGGACGACGTAAAATAAACGGTTCTATTTTCTACAACCCTTTGTTGAACTGAAGAATTGTTACCACATTGCGCTAAGAAAGGTCGTATATCATCGAGAAATGCACTTTAAAACCGTGCGTTATCGAAAGCTTACACTATTATATTATTATAGCCAGAGTTATTAAAGTTTCAATTGATAAATAATAGCCATCCGTCCATTTCAACCTAGCAACATCCACTGTTTGACATTACCTTCTCCAAGGCTTTCCACATAAACCGATGTTGAATAGCATACAACCGCTTCTCGCGATCTTAATCAGATCGTCAGGCCAACGTACGGGAGGCCTACCCCTGCTGCGTCTTTGTCGTTAAAATAATAGGATTAAGAATAATTATTATCACAAATAGGGAGAAAACATGATAAAGAAACGGAAGAAGTCCTTCAAAACCCATGGCTACAACAATAAATAAGGCAGCGATAGCCTATTGGAGATACCCAAGGACTGCCATGCGGAGGGTATCGGGTTCGAATCCACGGCGCACACAATGACTTTTCGGAGTTATGTACGTATTGAATTGATAATTATCACTTGTCGCGTGCCTCGGAGAGCACGTTAAGCCGTCGGTCCCGGCTGTCATAAAGATCTTTGACAATCGTTATAGGGCGCCAGTACCTCTATAATAAACTGACACTAGTCTAAACCATGGAATATCGCTATCCCTTCGGGTTGCTGAGGTCAGTTAGGCAGTCGCTCCGTGAAAATGCAAATATTCTGGCAAATCCGGTAAGACTAGAAAGCGGTCCCCGGGTTGAAACTGCGATAATGCTAGGAGGATGACAACAATAACATTAGACGACTAAAGTAATATGTAGAGAATAATTAATTACATCTAGACGATATGCTCAGAGTCTAGAAATAATAAAATGAATTATCGATATCTGCAGTAGTCTTGCTAAGCATTTATTGTATCAGGTAAAGCAACTTCGTCGCCGTCTGGGTGACCAAAAATTCACCCTCCGTCGTGCCTCGGAGGGATCATAAAGCCATCGGTCGCGACTGTCGTGAAGATCAATGACAGTCGTTGAGGGAAGTCAATGACAGTCGTTGAGGAAAGTCAATGACCTCAAATACCCCAACACTGGTGTAAATCATATAATAAATCTCTTTGGGTTGAAAAGGTCACACGGCACTCGCTCCATGAGCAAACCTAACATACCATTGCACTAGATAGACCAGAAGCGATCCTAGGTTGCAAAGTGACGAATATCATCATTCATCAACATTTCACTAATTTGCAACTTGCCATAATTTCAAAGGCTGCTTTCTAGAATTATGTACAAATTTACTAAATAATTTAATAAATAATAATAAATAAAAATAATTATGTATAAATGATTGTTACAAATTGGAATGTTTCTTTGTGAGTATAACGAAGGGAAACAAATATGTGGAATTTAATTTTCAAGATAACATTTCAATATTATTCTGCAAAGAGACATGAGTACAGATATTAGGTGCAATATTTATATATTAAGGCATTCCGAGAATCCTAAACAACGTTGTTAGAAAACGGCATGGATAATATGGATATGTCATGGCAAGTATTGCCCGGGGCATCATCAACGTTCTAGCGTAATGCCGGTTACATCCAAGACCTTTTTGACTTGGAGCCCGAAGTCCGCTTACTAGTCTAACCAGATTTAAAGGAATATTAGCTTTTCTACCGAGCGACCTCCTCAACCCAAGTATCGTCTAGTATACACGTTGGATGTTAGCATCGCGAGGTCAATATTTGATGAGGCGTTGTGTACTGACACAACATCCTGTGCCGGAAAGTCCATGATAGTAAATATTTTGCAGATATTGTAGCTTATGTGCATACCGTCTTGACACACCTCTGGGAATGAAAACTTATTTTCTTTGTTCCAAACTAATTTCTTAGGTGTTTTCACTTCGCTATTATTATGAAGAAATATACAGAAAGATAGAATTCACGAATAAATATCGCAGATATATATGTAACTCATAACATTCTTCATTTAACATACTAAGTAACTCTTTTTGCGTTACTGATTGACTGACAGACAAGCTACAGCCAAATTAATTCGGCCAAGAAGCTGAAATCATTCATGAATCTTATATACTATAATATATAAAGCTGAACAGTTTGTTTGTTTGCCTCGTTGGTCTTGCGGCATTTTTGTTAGGAAATTCTAAGTAGCAGCACGGAGTCTGGTAATGTGCCCGGTACGGCAATAGGCTCGCCCCCTATAACGTGGGACCTAAAAATTCATGGCGAAATGTGGGTGTAATATTACACCTCTGCCTACCCCTTTGGGGATAAAGGCGTGAGTCTATAAAAAAAAAGTTTGTTTTTTTGTTTAGTTGAACGCGCTAATCTCAGGAAGTACCGGTCCGATTTGAAAATTCTTTCAGTGTTAGATATGTAATTTATCGGGAAAGGCTATAGGTTATATAATATCACACTATGAGCCACGGGAGCGGATCAGTAGCCTTAAATAATACGGGTGTAACCGCGGTCATCATCTAGTATTAGAATATTCCTTGGGGACCGTAGAAGTGCATTAATAAGGGATTTTCTGAAATTCGCACAGGGTCGATCAGAAACGGTTAAATTTAAAAATCAATGTGCTTACCTGCGGATATTTTATAGTTGTTGTTATAAAATTCTAGACTTGGACTAGCAGCTCTGCCAACGTGGAAATTGGGAAAGAATATAGAATTTCACACGAACTCTTGCTACCTTTCTTAACACTTCAGGGGTAAGTTACGCTCTAAAGGAGGTCAGAGAGAGGATCTTTTGGAATCTCTCCCGAGTTTCCGAAAATCATCTCTTAGTGCTTCCCTACAGTCCCCGAGGAACATACATGTGCTCAGAAGAAGAAGAAGATGACTGTCAGTCAGTCAGTAGCAGAAGAATTCTATATCATCATCATCATCATGATATCAGCCTAAAGACGTCCACTGCTGGATATAAGTAGTAGTATTGTTGCAGTGCGTATACAGTTAGCCGACCGAAGTGCCGTAGTTATATCAGTATACATGCATACCGAGTGTATAGATAACTTACCGCTGTTTACAAAGTGCCTAGGCGTTATTACCTCAATTATACACGACTGTCCAGAGGAGTGTATGTTTGTCTTAGGAGATTTTAATGCGAATATTGGTAGCCTGTTTGGAAGAGATTTGATTCGGTATTGTACTGATCAGAAAGAGGGATCCAAGAGGGTTTCATTCGGGGCCCGCCTGACCATCTGGCGGGCCAATACCCTTCGGGAAGTAGCGAGGAATGCTTCGGTGAAACCTTACCCTCCGACACATGGGTACATGAGGAGCACGGGTTGGTTTTTAGTCAGTAAGAGTCTGACAGTCCCCTTCGTCCTTCCCCCCAGGGCGGAGGGACTCCTTGAGGATTTTCCAACCCGACACAAAAAAAAGGTAATGTGATATGTATTTACATTATATGAATGTGAATTGTTGTAATCCTAACTATGTGGGGCTTTCTTGTAATGACCAAAGTTACTACTCATTTATAGAAATATATTATCAATCATTAATTGAAGTAATGACACGAGCCGCTATTAATTCGCATAAAAAATATCGGAGTAAACAATATAAGAATATTGTGGGTTGGAATACACTCATTAAAACATTTCATACAAATGCTCGTAACGCTTTTCATACTTGGACATTGCAAGGCAGGCCTACATATTATGGATCTGTTTATGAAAATATGTGTAACACCAGAAAATTGTATAAAAATAAAATTAAATGGTGTCAACAACACCAAGAACAACTACGAATGGACGAGATTGCGAGGCAACGGGCCAACGGCACGGTAATATAATCTAACAGTATTGTAAATCGCCCGTGAGTTATATACCTACAGACGCGCCGTACGCAAACCAGCGGTAGGGCTGCCCGCCTCAAGTATTTTAATTACATCTACCTACTTGACGTTTGTTTCTGGTTTTGTGATTGTTCATATTACTTATATTTTTATTCAAACAAATGAAAATCGAATTAATGAAATAGTAAACTGCAGTCGCCGAAGGTTACAAATCTCAAATTTTTACTTCAACACCTACCTACTGAGCCAAAATGCAAGTACCTACGTCCTTAATAACTGACGAGTATAATTTTAACTTTTTCATTTCGTAAATGAACGTCCCTATTACTAACAGCACAGAGCAACTTGAAATAACAGTTATTTGGTCACCTATCCGATGCCCAACCGCTTTGGACGTTACTTAACGTCAACCATCTAATTGCGTATGCGCTACTTACAGTAATATCAATTCATTGCCAACTTGTTCGATAACACTACATACCATCTACCTTATCATTATAATTTCATAACGATATTACGTTTAATTCAATACCTATGTATTTCCAAAAACCTATTACTCGGGGTGCTTTAAAATTAAGCGAAAATGATGTACTTAGTTAAGTAAGTACCCTAAGAAATGACTTATTGGTTATGTAATAAGCAGATTCCCATTGGCTTCCATTTTGAATATTACCCTGTAGGTAGTACTAATCATAGACAACAATGAAATAATACATTGTTCATAACGCAGGTAAAAGTGTCCTGCTAGTTAGTATACATTTTAACCGCAATAGACATGTTTTAAAAATAATAAACATAATAATAGGTTAAGCTAATCAAATAACGACTTTATCACGCTAAAGTTAATTACCGTGTCAGAAGGTAGGTGTGAAAAGCGTAGTAATCATTTAAAATAAGGTACGTAATTGTATAATACTAGAACTAACAGGAACCTTAATAATTTGTAACAAAATCATTGTATAAAATAGTCTTACCTTACGGAGTTTACAGGTAATAAAAAAAAATAGTTGGGTGAGTTATCAAAGAATTTAAACAACCAAAAACTACACAATATAATCTATACATCTTCGCCTTTTAATTATTTGAATAACAAAACACTGGTAGAAAAATCGTCACCGTCTGTTCGTCACTGCGAGCTGCGGCACGATCGCTGCTGTGGGTACTTTATGCCAGTTTAGGCACAGTCTAATGTGTACTTTGCTCGATGCGCGTAGGTATAACTCGAGTTTCGTGCGTTTGTATGGAGTTACAATACTGTTAGATATTATTACCGTGCCAACGGTGACTTCGCTCAGTTTTGGAAATCAACTAATAGACTTTCGCACTGGCCTAGTCGTGCAGTAACGGTAAATAACTTTGACGATCATAAACAAATCGCTGTGGCCTTTGCGTCGCAATTCAAAACCGGTTCTGAGGGCGACACATGTTTACAGAATGCGGGCCATAATATTATAATAACTCCAGACATGGTGCAAGACTGTTCATACAAAATGAAACGAGATAAATCGCCGGGGCATGACGGCCTAACCCTGGACCACGTAGTTAGGAGTGGCCCCCAGATGTCCGAAAAATTGTCTCTGTTATTTAATTCATGTCTAACGCATGGTTACTTACCAAAAAAATTCATGAAAACTGTTGTGATAGGTACAATTAGTTAAGAATAAAAAGGCGGATATTTCGGATATGTTAAATTATCGACCTATATCCCTGGCGACTGTACTATGTAAAATATTTGAAAGATTAATACAGCCACACATAACAAAATACGTAAAATTACACAGTGCGCAGTTCGGCTTCCGAGCCAACCTTGCAACTGATACTGCTATTTTTTCATTGAAACAAACTGTCAACTATTATCTAAAAAGGAAAACAAATGTATACGCTTCGCTTTCGCTTTCTTGATATAAGTCGTGCATTTGATACAATTAGTTATGAAATATTATGGAAAAAAAATGGAACAGAAAGGAATACCACTTGAAATAATACGTATTGTAAAATTTTGGTACGAGAGTTAATTAAATGTTGTTAAATGGGGTGAAAGCCTTTCAGACGAATACAAGCTTAAAACAGGCGTAAGACAAGGCGGGTTAACATCTCCCATACGGTTTAACCTATATATAAATGACTTGATAGAGGAGCTGAGCGGTGCGAATGTCGGCTGCTCAATTAATAACGTATGTAAAAATAACATCAGCTACGCTGATGACATGGTGCTTCTCAGCCCCTCTGTCAAAGCTCTGCAGAGATTGTTGAGGATATGTGAGGTGTATGCGTGCAAACATGGTCTTAAATACAATGTTAAAAAGACAGAAATTATGGTGTTTAGATATGATAACAGTCCACTACCTATACCTAATATAACCTTATGCAACTCAGAGCTAAAAGTTGTGAATAGTTTTAAGTATTTGGGACACGTCCTGACAGATAAACTTAAAGATGACGATGATCTGGAACACCAAAGAAGGCTCTTAGCTGCTAAAGTAACATGCTTGCCAGGCGATTCGCAAAATGTAGTAAACAGGTTAAAGTCACTCTGTTTAATGCGTACTGCCGCTCACTTTACACTTGCCAGCTCTGGTACAAGTACGCGCAACGTACTTATAATGCGTTGCGGGTACAATATAATAATGCATTCCGGTGAATGCTGGGACTACCATGGAGGTATAGTGCGTCAGGCATGTTCGCAGAGAATAGAGTGGATGACTTCTATGCAGTTTTGAGGAAGGCTAGAGCCTCATTTATGAACCGTGTACATAATTCTGACAATGGTGTGTTGAGAGCCATATACCAAGCAAACCTCTCCTTCGTGTATGGCTTTCAACACTCCAGCTACATTAATTAATTAAAACTTTACTAATTACATAATATTGTCATGCTTGCTTCAAATGATGTCGATATCTAATGTCTGCTATAAACATGTAAAATTATATTTAATATGAGTAGTGTAGTGAAATTATTTTAAATGGAATAATTGTTTAATTAATTTAGTAACATGGAATTTTTTAATGTATGAAATTTTATGAATGTTATAGGTTTTAATATGGGTGTTTACCTGAAATAAAAATATTTTATTATTTTTATTATTATTATTATAAGTCGCCCTCAAGGCTATCCACATGGACCGATCCTAATAGATATATCGATAAGAATTCTGTATAATACGTGTTGATGATTACAACACATTATTGCAGCTTTTAAAGTGCAGCCTCGTACAGTTTACTTATTGGATTAAGTTTCATTGTGGCGTGTCATCATCATCAGCCTTTAACAGTCCACTGCTGGACTAGGCCTCTCCTTTGAAAGGAGGAATTGGCCTACTATACCACGCTGGCCAAACGGGTTGGTATAGGGTTTGTATCAAGTTTTCCTTCTCTTACAGTGCTGTTCTCTGCATAATATGGTCCCTCTGTCGGCTCTTACGACACCCATGGGATGATATGGGGTGGTGACATTCCGTATTCTTAATCCGTCACCACACGGACAATGGTGTGTGGCGTGTATAATCACATAAACATTAATTAACATCATAATGTGCTAACTTTTGCTAATTTGCTTTTGATCGACTACCATGGGAGATGTTCCTATAATTTAAATACAGAATTTCAAAACAAATTTATGCGTTCTTAAAATAATTGCAATGAATTTATATTCGTTGACTATGATTAAAAATTCTTGATCGTACTCGATTGAAGTCCGACAAAGATTCTGCGAATTAGTGAAGATTCTATTTTCACGGACTGCCTCAGTGGTCCAGTGGATAGCGTATACGACTGCTGATTGGAGGTCCCGGGTTCGATTCCCGGGTCGGGCATAAGTGTTACTGGGTTTTTCCGAATACTCAGTAGCAGCCCGGAGTCTGGTGATGTGCCCAGTAACGGCAATAGGCTAGCCCCCTATTACGAGGGAACTAAAAATTCATGGTGAAATGTGGGTGTAATATTTACACCTCTGCCTACCCCTTCGGTGATACAGGCGTGAGACTATCTATTTTCAATACCTACATTGTATCTAAGACCTTAGTTCATCTAATAATTTTATCTGCCTTTGTCCCTTTCATTGTTCGTTTTTCATTTCCCTAGAAGGTAAATTCCTTCAATTGCTATTCAAGCTATCCTTCTTTGGATCATGCTTCTTCTCACATTCAGAACGTCTATAATATTACGTCGAAACACACGATCAATAGGAAAAATTGCTATGTTGGAAATTGAGGGGTACAAACATTAACATAGTAGGTATTGTATCTTTTTCTGGAAGTTAACCCACGTGCTAAAATAATTACCCGTAAAATCAAACTTGTTAATGCAGAAGCTTCTTTTATTTTAAGAAGAAACATACCTACCATCCGCAATGGGTTACATAGGAACCAACTGAAAAATAAATATAAATGTAAAGCATATTTAAAATAAAGAATGGTCAAATCCATATTTAACAGTGTCTAATAAAAAGTGCTATAAAGTATGAGTCTCCTTGAATTTTAAAAGCACAATCATACAACTATTTTAACTTTCGCATTTCGCATTCTAAGTGCAACTGGCATCTTGAGTGTACGCCAGCGAACACTCTTTTAAAAAGTATACGGAGCAAGTACAAATATATTGCTTACGTCATCAAACGTACGTAGACCTGCTTTCAACTAAAAGGCTAACAGTTTGTGAATGACTGCGAGCTTTCTTTTTGAAAATATTTAGTTCGAAATATATTGCACGTAGTTTTACTATAATATATAATACTAAATCATAAGATATCGGATATTATGGATTTTAAGACTTAAACTGATTACATAGAGACATAATTAATCAATTATGGCTAAAAATATTAATCAGAATGTAAATGTTTTATATTTATAACAGCAGTCAGTGATAAGTCTATTTTATTTTACTTGGTAGTCCTCCAATGCGTGACAAGCAAAGGAAGTATTGCGCATAAACAAACTGCTGAATTATGTCTACCAAGCTTCGCCTAAATCTCGTCTCGCAGACATTAAGCCGCGAATAGTTAGTCTCATGAGATTACAGCCATAAGTTTCCTGCACATGTTCGTTCATTATGCGCTGCGTATATCATAGAATTAATTTCAACTTCAACACCTTTAAAACAGGGTCTCCCCTTTGGATTCAAAGTTCGTAATTACATCTTTTCCATTAGGGGTTTGTGCGGGAGAGAAATCGCAAGATGTATAGCGGTAACTTGCAGAGAGCAACCGCGGTTTGCTTGATAATTACCTTTTGTATGTGTGAAACACGAGATGCGTTGCTTAAATTTAAATACTTCGGAAAATTGGTATTCTATAATGAAATAAGTCTGTTGGATGAAATTCTTATAATATGGTGAAGCGTATTAAGCAGTTTGAGGATAATGCTGTGCTGAAAGTCTGGTGTTCGATCTACACACGAGACAAAACTTTGTTGTTTCGAGTCTGGTTGTACTCTCTCGTTATTATATTGTAAAGACCAAAACTTTAATTTTATTTTAAATATAAAATAAAGAAATTCATCTTACTCATACATTTACATACATGTGTACTATACATAAAATAAAGTATCCATGTCACGCTAATCTGCTTAAAGAGAATTTTGTATTTTTATCCATGCAATGTACTAGACAGCAAAGATAGATTGACATGTCATCTTAAGTTCTTCTGAGAATGTCTGTGCTGAAAAACTCAATATTATAATTATCTTGAAGACAATGATATACTATTGAGTGACGAAGCAGTCAAGCGTTGAAATGGTTCCAGTAATCATATATTATATATAAATATCTATAAACCTCAGTCAATGTATTCACTATACCAATTGAAGAACCAAAATGAATATCCCCTCGCGTCTTGTCTGGCTGTATGAACGCTATAAACTCAAGTATTTTTGTAAGGTTTTCACCAATAGATAGCGTGATTCCTGAGAAAGGATTATGTATATAATTTTCGCGGGTAATTGATAAATTGAATTGCTGTAATATTTTCGTGCTTCCAAACATACTATTGCAAGTGCCATCGATGATGGATGGTAACATTCATAATGAACATCAGGCACTCAAAACAGAGGTAGGCACGTATCACAATAGACAATCTAAAAGTAATAGCTTATTTTATGTTCTTCAATCAAGGTTTGTATATCGTGGCATGATCTAATGGCCATTGACGAAGTTTGTAACGGGGATTAACTCAATAACAATAACATAGCAACAAATCCAACTTCATGGCACATTTACCGAAACCTCCTCCCTTAACCACAACCATTGAAAAGGGTCTGTTGAGTAGATAAAGTTGAAACCATTAACGAAATAATGAAAATAAGATTAGGCTCGAATTATATTTGATTGCAGTTATTTTGCAGACCTTTCTATAAAAAGCTACATGTGTCCAAAAACGACTTTGTGACATGGCGAGATAATGCCGCCATTAAATAAGCATTCCTCTGATGTTGGGAAGCAGCGACGTCAGTACCGGCTGAAGGACTGCGAAGGAGCTTTGCATTAGGACTTCTGCTCGGATATCAGTGGCTGTACCCGAGCTACTGTACTGCGGTGTGAATGGCAAGGAGAAACCATCACACTATGATAATCTCAAGATAGTCGTCATGAAGGTACAACATAATACACAAGGGTGGCCATGCGATCCGCTTAGCAACCGGCGCCGTACTGCGTCCGGGGTAGACGGTGTGAAATTGGCTACCGGCCATGTGAATGTAGGAAACCAGGCACCACATGGAAATCGAGCTACTGGAATCTCAATGAAAATGCGAAAAACCCAACGGATAGGCACATGGAATGTTCGAGGACTTTTACAACCGGGAAAACTCGAAGTCCTTGAGAGAAAAATCACTCGATGTGACTTAAAGATTTGTGGTCTGAGTGAGACACACTGGAGGGGCAACGGTCATTTTCTTACCGGCACACATGCAATGTACTTCTCAGGAAGCGATAACAACAGCGCGAGTGGAGTAGCTTTCGTTCTCCCAAGGAGTTCACAGAACAGCGTGCTTGGATACGAACCTGTCAGCGATCGAATAATGAGCATTAAACTTAAGGCGAGCCCTGTAAATTTGAACATCATACAGATTTATGCACCCACCAGCTCTGCAAATGAAGCGTGTATTGAGGCTTTTTATACAGAATTGGAGAACACCATCCAAAAAGTGCCCAAAAGGGAGCTATTGTTGATACTGGGCGATTTTAACGCTAAAATAGGGTCAAATGCCGATCAGCTTAGCCATTGCGCAGGTAGATTTGGACTTGAACAACGCAATGAGAGGGTCGAATGCCTGATGCAGTTTGCTGATGAGAATGGTATGATAATAGCAAGCAGCTGGTTCCAACATCACCGCCGCAGACTATATACTTGGACGTCACCAGATGGTAATTATCGAAATCAAATCGATTATATCCTTATTGGGTCACGCTGGAGAACCGCTATCAGGAATGCTCATACGCTGCTAGGGGCTGACTGTGGGTCTGATCATCAGCTTCTGATCTCGAAGGTACAGCTGAAACTAAAGGCGGCAAGAACCATAGCAAAGCAGAAGCGGTTAGAGGCAAAGGATCGTCTAAAGTTTGCGAGTGCTCTTGAACAAAACTGGACTAGGTGGACAAATATTGATGCAACAGCAGCTTCACCAGATCAACTGTGGGACCAAGCAAAAATATTAATAAAAACTGCTATTGATGAGTCGAGGATGCCGGTAGAGACAAATAAACGGCAGCACTGGATGAGTGATAACACCCTCACCCTCGTGGAGGAAAGACGGATGATGAAAGCAGCGGGAGCTGACATAAAGAGCTTGAACGAAAAGTCTGCGCGCATACAGAAGGGCTGCAGGCGAGATCGTAACGCGTATCTGCAGAACATGTGTGCAGAAATTGAAATCCATGCTAACAAGCATGAATCGAGAGACTTATACCAAAAAATCCGTTCTATTACAAAGACTCTTTCTTCCAAAACTTGGGCTATCGAGAACACACAAGGTGAAACAATTACTGAAATAGACGCAATTTCTGAAACCTCGAAGGAATACTGCCAAACATTGTTTAAAGATTCGCAGTCACTCTGTTTTGCTGCAACGGAACCCACAGGCGAAGATAGGGAACCCGACATACTCAAAGAGGAAGTGAGAGCTGCAATAAATCACCTCAAACTGAAGAAAGCCACGGGGAGAGACGCTATCCCTATTGAGACTGTAAGGGCGATGGGAGAGTATGGCGTCACTATATTCCATACCCTGTGTAACAAAATATGGCACACGAGTACTTGGCCGCAAGAATGGGCTCACACGGTCTTTGTGCCGCTTCATAAAAAAGGGTCTACAAAAATGTGTGGCAACTATCGACTTATTGCTTTAATTTCTCATTCTAGCAAAATATTGCTGCACATAATAAATGAACGCCTCAAATCGTACTTGTCCCGGGAAATTGCACCTGAACAGGCAGGTTTCGTAAAAGGGAAGGGTACTCGCGAACAGATATTGATCTTGCGCCAGATAATTGAGAAGGCCAGAGAATTTAACAAACCGACATTCATATGTTTCGTGGATTTCTCGAAAGCATTTGACTCCGTGAAGTGGCCAAAGTTGTGGAAGACGCTTCTAGAAATGGGAACACCAAAACATCTGGTGCATTTGCTTCGACAGCTTTACGAGGTTGGAACTGCATCTGTACGAACTGACGATGTTTTTTCTGGCGATTTTCATCCGAGTGCCGGAATCCGCTAAGGGTGTGTCATCTCGCCACTACTATTCAATGTCTACACAGAGATCATAATGTGAATCACCCTTGAGGATTGGACAGATGGTATTGCGGTGGGAGGTCGAAAAATTTAAAACTTACGTTACGCTGATGACACAACACTTTTTGCGACCTCCATTCCTCAAATGGAAGAACTTATGTCCAGGATGGAGAGAGTTAGTCTTGAGTTTGGTTTAAAAATTAACCGTAACAAAACCAAGATGATGATTGTCAACCGCCCCCATAACAACTCGCCGGAAGTAACGGAAATTGCGAACTGTAAAGTGGTACCATCATATATCTTTCTTGGAGCCTTGATTTTAAATGAGGGTGGCTGTGTTGATAAAATCAGGTGACGTATGGCTATTGCTAGATCTAAGATGGAACGGATGCACAAGATTTGGTGCAATCGAAATATCACCAAAGCCACGAAGACCCGACTCGTCAGAACCCTGATTTTCCCCATTTTCCTGTATGCTGCGGAGACGTGGACTCTTAAGGGGAGCGAAAAGAAAAAGATCGACGCCTTGGAAATGTGGTGCTGGAGGAAGATGCTGAAAATATCATGGACAGAATTTCGGACCAACAAATCCATACTGGAAGAACTGAACATCGGACAGCGTCTATCCTCCATTGTCAAAGGCCGCATCCTAACTTTTTTCGGCCACATATCGCGGCGTAGCGACGATTCTATCGAGCGTCTTGTGGTGCAGGGCGGGGTTGAAGGTAAAAGAGCGCGCGGCAGATCACCCACAAGATGGACTGACCAAATCAAGGCAGCAGTGGACGCACCCCTGCATCTGTGCACAAGAAAGGTTGCCATGAGGGACGAGTGGAGACGGATTGTCAAGCTTGCCACCAGACCGGACATGACGACCACGACGACTCTGTCAAGAGTCTAACGACTAAGAAGAAGAATTTTGCTGAATGTTAACAAATTCAATCACTGATTGTGACATTTGATTTGTCGCAGTGATAGAGATATGCCTTAGTTTTGTGGTTGTACTTTCTGGTCGTAAATTTATTTAAAAAATGTATGTTTATCCATTTCCTTATACACACAGTACAAGCGCTGCTTAGTTTGGAAGACCACCTAGTACCACATACACACAAGAGTATGTATATATTTTTTTGACGCATGATGTAAACAAATCTATTTACGAGCTTACCCCCCCAGGCTGGAGGGCTGCTAAAGGGATGCTAAAGGGACTCAGGCTAGGGGGAGTGTGAGACTCCCCGACGAGAAGCGCCGGGACTACCCACTAAAACCACCATGGTGTTCCTCTATCCGATCCCATTGAATGGCGGGGTCACGGAAACTACGTTAGCATTACTGCCGCGACCCCGCCTGAGCTGACCTGCCGAGGCGGGCTCAGTTTCTCACATGCATCCAACTGCATCCATCATACTTACCCTCATACATCCTCTTTTATATTATGAGCGGAAAAGAACGACGTAGTCTACTAACGCTACGAGAGGCGCACGCGGAACACGTGCGCCGCCTCTCGGGTCTCGCGGACGGTGGGCGGTCTAACAGGCCCGCTAAGAGTATGTATATGTTAGAATATTATTATTATTTCTATCATTTGCTTATACACTATGAGAGAGAAGAAATAGATAATAGTTATATAACAAAATTTCGTATTGCCTCTGCAATGCTGCATGTCTATCTTCACTCTCCTTGATGTGCCAGCTAAACAACTAAGTAAAGTTAGTAATACTATATCTCAAACCTAAGACATTTTTTGCCTCGTCGTCTATCCTTGTCTTAGAGATTAACCCTTAACCACTGACGTACGTCTGTCAGACCCAAGCACTTGCTTAAATTGGCTATAACTTTTCATTGCGTTCGCGCACAAACTTGCCCCTCCCGGTACCTTCCTAGAACGCGGTGACGCGCGCGCGGCGAGAGTGAACGGACGTGCGGTGTATCTCTAACAGGTAAATATTGACTCTATAAGGTCTGCGAGACCCAACGTCAGTTTTAATGTAACTTTTTACTATTTACTTTCGACGCACCAGGCGGTGGCCTCTGGCTATTTTTTATCGTATTGTAGATATTTCTGCTGTCAACAGTTTCATATTATCAAACTATAGCTCTGAAGATCGTTTAATTTTTATGAAAAATGTGGCAAAAATGCTAGTTAGGCCGCATCTTGAGAGGCGTATAACCATACCTCAACTTTTTCAGAACTCAGAGCACTTCTAACTCGCATTATTGGCACAACTGTAACTCCGAATATTGTAATAGAATCTCAAGATAGTCGTCTTACTACACGTAAACATTGTTCTTCATGTTATAAACAAAATAAGAGAAAAACCTCATATATTTGTCATGCTTGTAAAAAGCCAGTTTGCATACAGTGCGCAAAACTGGCTTGTAATGCATGCCGTTAAAAAGTTGTTATTTTTATTATAAGGTGCCATATTTCTTTTTCGATTTAAAGTTTATTATATATTTGTTTAAGTAATATCAGGTCTGTGATAATATTAGACTGATAAAATAAGTTTATGAGCCGTTAGAAGGGAGGCTATTTTTGTTATTGTCAATTTTCTCACATTTTGTATTTTGATTGACAAATAAAAATATTTTGGGTAATGTGTGTTTTAATCACTAGATTAAAACTTACAATAAATAAATAAACCAGCCCTTAAAAAAAGTAAAATAGCTGGTTAGAGTCATTTTAAGAAACCTTGGGTCTGAGAGACGTACGTCAGTGTTGACGTCAGTAAATACACGTCAGTGGTTAAGGGTTAAAAGGCCAGTAATTCAAATTTTGTTTTGTCATGTATGAATAGCAGATTGCTTAAAATTGTTTAGCAAGTAACTATATCTTTTTGTATTCTTGTGGTGATTGCTTATATAGTCTTTTATGAGAATTTTAATCTTCTGTGCTTTCATTAATGCATGTATGTACTTTAAGCATGACAATGATCTGTGTAAAGTTCCCATAATTAATATAATAATAATAATAATATTTTACCACATTCACACAACACCATCTAGTCCCAAACTAAGCAGAAGCTTGTACTATGGGTACTAGATAATGGATACAAAATTTAAATTTTTATGTATTATGCAAAACCTGGCGATGAAAAAGAGTGACCTTGAGTTTTATTGCCCGTTCTTTCTCATGGTTCTACGCCCTTGCTTTGCGAACGTGGCAGTAAATGTAAATGTAGAAGCTTTAAGTAATTATTTTTTTAAATTGATTTTCATAAGTGTCACTTTGTGATTTAAATGAATAAAGGATTTTGACTTTGACTTTGACTTTGATAAACATACATAGATACTTTTTTTTGTAAATACATACATATTATACATAGAAACACCCAAACCAAGACAAACAACCATGTTCATGCACACAAATATTTGACTTGAGCGGGAATCGAAACCGCGACCTTCGGCGTAGCAGTCGCTTACACTCCCGCAGCGCCAACCGGTCGTCGCGGGAGTGTAAGCGACGTATATGAGTATCCTAAAAATATTACGACTAGACACAATTTCGGCACCATCCCCACAATGCATTTACTTATTTACAAAATATATGTTAAAACGGCAGCTATATATAAAGATAAGACCAAATAAAACATTCTTTATTAGGTACAACTCTGTCTCCAAAAAAATGGCTCAGAGAACAATAAAAATAAATTACTTTTATCAGGACTCATCCAGCATGTTATGTTTAATGTAACTATATATTATGAAACCACTTACAGGGGTTCACAATACCCATCACAAAGCCGAAGTCTTCTCGTCTTGGACATCATGCCAAGTCATACAAAGCAAAAATAATACCTGGGAAACAATACCCATCACCAGGGTCGGCTGTACCTTGAGTGCGCTGGTGCGCTGAACTACCAGTTTTTAAAAGGTCTATGAATAAACAAACTACATAGGTATTATATATAAGTACTAATATCTGATTAGGGATTTATTATACAACATAAACAAAATAACGCCAAACAATTTAAACTCTTTGCAAATGTATTTAAGACATATTATACAGCGACACAAATAGTCCCTGTGTACTCGATGCATTGCACGCCACGTGCTCATGCAACTTCTATGAGCGCGTGAGACAGAGACAGTTCAATACAAAATGTACCGTGAAAAAACACCTTCCCGTGTGGCGCACGGGCGACCCGAAAACTCCCGAAAGTGGGCGAGGTTTGACGAAGTTCGCTTATTCACCGGCGCCAGCTCAAGTCAAGCCTCACTGGCTCAGCTGTTTGTTTTGTTTACATTTTGGCATTCTGAAAGGATTATTGGTAAGAAAATTAGTAATAAATTATGACGTTGACTCGAATCGATCAAATAAATAGGTATTAAAGAATATCTGATACCACTATTACATTGTTATGAAATCTTTCATTTAGAACGGGTTCATTTCCAGAAGCTTTTAAACTTGCAATGGTCGGGTGATACATAAAGGAGGTGATTGAGACCGGCCGCTTAACTATAGACCCATCTCTATTTTATCCACTCTTTCCAAACTACTGGAAAGATTAATGAACAACAGGCTCATCAAATTCCTAGAGCACACCCAAGTATTCTCCCCACGTCAATATGGATTTCGGTCTGGACTATTCACAAGTAACGCAGTCCTAGACTTAACCAACGTAATTGTAGCTAAGCTTGACTACATACAAAAAATTATAGGTGTTTTCTTGGATATTGCTAAGGTATTTGACACAATTTCAGTCTCTATCCTTTCCGGAAAGCTCGAAAGTTGAAATCAGAGGTATTCAACTGTCCCTTTTCAAAACTTATCTTGACAACAGACGCCAGTATGTTAGGATTGGTAATTACTGTAGCGATGAGCTTCGTATTAAAAATGGAGTCACACAAGGCAGTATCTTGGGACCTACATTATTCTTATTGTATACTAGAGAATGCCTGCAGCTACACCCGCACATTTTATTTTAATTTGCCCCTTGCTACCTGATTCCGTGGTAATTTCGGGAAATCCCTTCTTAGTGCACCCCTACGGTCTCCAAGGAACATACATGCCAAATTTCAGCTTCCTGCGCCCAATAGTTTTGGCTGTAGCTTGTCTGTCAGTCAGTAACGGAAGGATTTTATATATACAGACTAGCTTTTGCCCGCTTCTTCACACGCGTAAATTACGATTAGATAAAATATTTTGTACAAACACCCTCCTTAAAGAACATACATGCTAAATTTAACCTTCTTGCGCCCAGTAATTTCCGCTATAATGTTGCAGACAGTCAGTCAGTTACGAAAAGATTTTATATACACGGATTGAAGTGATTCCATTGAAAAATAAAAGTTTTTACACAAACTCTGAATCCCTTTTCCACCCTCTTAAAGGGAAAATTTTCAAAATAAATGTCTTTTTGTTGGCTAACGTCATTTGCGGATCCAATGAACAAAGTATGAAGTTAATCCCTTAAAGGCATAAAAGGTTCTATGCAAATTATGACTTCCATTTTTATCCACTTAGGTAAGAATTTCCAAAAAGACATTCTTAGTGTTCACTTACTTCATTTGAGGAACCAATAGGTATACAAAGTTTTAAGTTAATCCATTGAGGAAATAAAAAGTTTCCTTCAAATTCTGACAACCAGTTTAACCCCTTTAGGGGTGGAATTTCCAAAAATCCTCTCTTAGTGTGCCGCTACACACCTCAAGGAAAATACATGCTAAATTTCATCTACTTGCGCTCAGATGTTTCGGCTGTAGCGAGTCTGTCAGTCAATCAGTAACGCAAAGATTTTATATACAGACAGATTATACAAATAAATAATGTTTGACTGCCTCCGTGGTACAGTGGATGGCGTCTGCTAAATGGGAGGTCTTGAGTTTGATTCCCGGGTCGAGCAAGAGTATTACTGAGTCTCCCAATTCTCAGAAGCAGCACGGAGTCCGCCAATGTGCCCGGTAACGGCAATTGGCTCGCCCCCTATTACGTGGGACCTAATATGCAACATGGCGAAATGTGGGTGTAATATTACAAGAACCCCGAAGGGGTAGGCAGAGGTGTACCTCTGCCTACCCCTTTGGGGATACAGGAGACTATAAAAAAAAACAAACTGTCTGTAATTTCATTGCATATTGCTGCTAACTCCGTTTCCAGTACCCCAATGATTTATTTAGATAGTTTTTCTGTCTGTATATTTATTCAGGGTAGTTTTAAAATGGCTGAATTAATTTAGATGTGTATTTTACTAATGGTTCATGAAAAGTCTCGAACAAACTATGAAAGTTTCATTTAGGCGTAGCTGCTTGCAAAAGCTAGTTCAAATTAAATGAGTAAAGGGTTCCGTCGCAGTATACTTGTCTATCTCACATTGTAAAAAGTTTGAAGTCAATCCACTGAAGGGATAATAAGTTTTGTTTAATACACACTTTGAACCCCTATGTTACCCCCTGATGGTAAGAATTTTCAAAAAACAAATTCTTAGTGTTCACTATCGTTCTTTGAGGAACCAATATACAAAATTTGAAGTCAATCCACTGAAGGAATAATAAGTTTCATACACAATTTGACCTCCTATCTTACCCCCCGAGAGTAGGAATTTAAAAAAAACTAATTCTTAGTGTTCACTGTCGTCATTTGAGGAACCAATGTACAGAGTTTGAAGTTAATCCACTGAAGGATTAATAAGTTTCGTTTCATACACTATTTGAACCCCTATCTTACGCCATAAGGGTAGGAATTTTCAAAAAACAAATTCTTAGTGTTCACTATCGTTGTTTGAGGAACCAGTATACAAAGTTTGACGTCAATCCATGAAAGGCATAAAAAGTTTCATACAAACTTTGACCCCTATCTTACCCCCCCAGGGGAGGAATTTCCAATGAAACAAATTTTTTGTGTTCACTATCATCATTTGAGGAAGCAATATGTAAAGTTTGAAGTCAACTGAAAGAATAATAAGGAATGAAGGAAGTCCACTGAAAGATTAATAAGTAACACACTTTGACCCCCATCTTACCCCCTAAGGGTCGGAATTTTTAAAAAACAAATCATAGTGTTCACTATCGTCGTTTAAGGAACCAATATATCAAGTTTGTAGTCAATCCATTACAGAGATAAAAAGATACATACAAACTTTGACCCCCTATTTTACCCCCTCAGAGGAGGAATTTCCAGAAAAATCAGTCTTAATGTTCACTATCGTCGTTTGAGGAACTAATATACAAAGTTTAGAGTCAATCCATTGAAGGAATAAAAAGTTTCACACAAACTTTGACCCCCAATTTTACCCCCTTAGGGGTGGTATTTTCAAAAATTCTTTCTTAGTGCTACCCTACACTCCTCAAGGAACATAAATGCGAAATTTAATCTTCTTGTGACCTGTAGTTTCGGCTGTAGCGTGTCTGTCAGTCAGTCAATAACGCAAGGATTTTATATATTAACGACCTCTGTCAATCACAGCTACATAATACCACTATAATTATTTACGTACGCCGACGATACTGCTCTCATATCTTATGGTGATACTTGGTAATCAGCGTTCGCGAGTGCTCAGTCCAGTCTTAACTCAGTCACTAATTGGTTGGCTAGCAATCGGCTCACCCTCAATACTGGAAAAACTCGTTACCTTACCTTTTCATTGACCACTCTTGGCAAGCCTTCGTCATCTTCCCATTCTCTCGTTGTTCTCTTCTGCAATGTCCTGGCTCATCCGTTGTGTAGTTGGCTTGCTCTGTCTCGAATCAACTATAGTCCGTGCCACGAGAACATAGACTTTTTGAAAACAAAGAATTTCTACTAAGTGACTTAGCGATAGTTCTGTCAAAAACAAATAATGTCAAATCCAGTGAGCGCATTGGTACATAATATATATATGTTTCATTGGAAACTAATATGTCAATGGATCGGGTTTTTATCGATATTATGCGCTGTTAACAGGATCTTTTAATGTATAGGTACTGCTCTACTGGGGTATAAATGAAATAACTTTATAGAAAATACGTAACACATTTACTGAGCCACTGTTACAGAATGGTGGTTGGCAAGCGACTGCCCGCCACGACGATGTCACATAATGCAAACGTATATAGTTATCTTACATGTGTATTACAATGCATATACTTATATTACTACACCCCACATACACCCCTTTCTAAAAAAAAATGTTTACGACACAAATTTTTATTACAAATCAATACAAAAGAATCCTTGTAAATATCAAGTTGGTAAGTCAGTTAACATATATTTCACAACTTAGGTTGTTACATATATTACATTTCATAGCCATTGGGCCTCTGATTTTGCTGTGGTATCACACTTATCACACTATTGGAACGTAACGCATTCAGTTCCCGACGTAATACTCGCTTACTTCTATTCGCGCACACCTTATTCACTGCTAACGCACACGCTACGAAAATGATGACAACCATCACTGTTACCAAGATGCCCAACACTTCCAGTTTGTATTCCATATGCATCGTAGACGCATTATTTGCCCCATTCTGGGCAATAATAATCTCTTCCTCTTTTTTGTCCACTGAGTATGTTTTACCCATATTGATAGCTTCGTACTGATAAGAAACACAATGAGAAATGAGGAAAAATATATATATACGTTATGTATATGCTATCGGTAGTACAATCGATATGACAATGAATATCTGTGCGCATCTTTATACAATTTATATGCAATAACTAAAATGATGCGTTATTACTTATTACACTGAGTGCTGACTCTGCATATACCTACTTAATATCGAACTTACATACTACAAATATAATTAATTAATAAACCTGACTGGCTTTTTAATTTGCCTACCACTACGCGATGTTTTTAAAGGTGTGTTTACATTAGCGTGCTGATGCTCGTCCCCGCTGCTTTTTTCAATTACATTATTATCTTCTAAGATATATGCCGGTTTAAGCCTATCAATTGACACACTATTGATTTTATCGTTAATTAATATTTTAAAAATTTTAGAATTTCTTTCAATAACCTTGTATGGCCCACTATATGGTGGAGTCAAAGGTTTTCTCACTGCATCCACCCGGATAAACACATGTGTACAAGAACTTAAATCGGCATGTACAAACATAGATTGGCTATTGTCTAACTTTCTACTCTTAGGTTTAATCTTATTTAAAGTATCCTTTAATCTAATAATGTACGCCTGTGGATTATCTATTTCAGTTGGGCTATCTGTACAAAACTCTCCAGGCAATCGTAAACAATGACCTAAGGTAAATTCCGCTGCGCTTATGTAATCGCTATCCGCTTGACACGCAGCCCTCAACCCTAACATGACCGTGGGTAGCTCAATATGCCACAATAAATTGTCTTTTAACCTACACATTAACGCCGTTTTCAATGTTCTATGCCATCTTTCCACTTTTCCGTTACACTGGGGATGATACGGAGTAGTTTGTGTTTTGTGTATCCCTAATAATTTCATTAAATCCCTGAATAATTCACTTTCGAACTGTCTGCCTTGATCTGTCGTGATTGTATCTGGGCAACCGAATCGACATATCCAGCCCTCATACACGGATTTTGCAATGCTGTCATATCCGGGACAGCATATATTTCCGGCCATCGAGTACGCCGATCTATCATTGTCACGCAATACCGATAACCATGTTCCGTTACAGGTAACGGCCCTATTATATCTACATGTAAGTGGCTAAAACGGTCGCCTTCATCAAAACTACTAAGTTTAGATACCGTGTGTCAAACTATCTTACTTTTCTGGCAACTGACGCATGTTTTTACCCATGTACCTATGTCTCTATTCATCCCTGGCCAAAAAACTTTTTTACTAATAAGAGCTCGCGATGCTCGCACTCCCGGATGAGATAAATTGTGAAAATTATCAAAAATAGCCTTTCTGAATTTTACTGGAATGAATGGTCTAATATTGTCAGTCGATGTTTCGCAATAAATCATGTCATTCAAATTATTCATATTCATACGTTTTAATTGTATACTGTTATTAACACCTGCGCTGATTAAATTTGCTAGCTCAGCATCGCCCGCCTGCGCTTGAGCAATTTCTTGGTATTGCAACACGACCGGACACGTTATCGCCTCTATTCTTGAAAGCGCGTCGGCCACCGGGTTTTTGTTACCATGCACATGTCTTATGTCGCTTGTAAACTCGCTAATATACAATAGTTGACGGGTTCGCCTAGGTAATTCTTTGTTCGAACTTAACTTTGTAAATGCAAACGTAAGAGGCTTATTTATTTATTTAATCACTTTATATACACGGAGCGTATAAAGGCGGACTTAATGCCATAGGCATTCTCTCCCAGTTTACCTTAGAGTGGTGCAGAGATTAAAAGTAGGTGTATTCTAGAATTAGGTGAAGAAAGAAGTTTTTAGCATAAACCTAGTACACATATACATAGTTCAAAATACATATTGATAGGTACTAAAAGAATATAAAAATAATTATATAAAATAAATAATACTTGTAACTAAATTATACATATCTACAAAAATAACAATGTTAAATATAAAATCATATACATAAATATATATATATACTTATACATAAATATTTATACATGTATATACATAATTATTATTCAGATTGTTCTGCCAACTTATCCAATAACAGCTGTTTTACTCTTGATTTAAAGCTATCCTTTGTAGTAGACATCCTGATTTCTAGAGGGAGGGCATTCCAAAGAAGGATTGCCTGAATGGGAAAGGACGAGTGAATTAAAGCGGAAGTATGGGACGGACAAAGTAAGAGAAGATTATGGGAAGAACGAAGGTTTCGATCATGGTTGGAACACAAGTATTGAAAATAGGAAATAAGGTATTTTGGGGAATTAGGAGACATAAGGATAGAGTAAAGAGTAGTGAGGGCACGCATACTGCGTCTCTGACGAACAGGAAGCCACTTCAACTGAGAACAATAAGTAGATACATAATCATACTTGCGAAGATTAAAAATAAATCGAATGCAGTTATTAAGAAGACGATCCAGTTTGTTGAGAAGTTCTGCATTCAGGTCATAGTAGCATACATCACCATAGTCGATCAACGGGAAAACCAAAGTTTGCACAAGCATAGTCTTCGTCTTGGGCTTATGGTCGGTGTAAACTGTAAAATTCCTACCTTCTATTAAATCTCTAAAATAAACTATTCCTGAATAAATCGCCAAAACTTCCTTATCATATGTACAGTACTTCTTTTGGGATTCCGTAAGTCGTTTAGAAAAATAACCGAGGGGTCTCCATGCGTTATTCTCTTTCTGATGCAACACCGACCCGATACTAAAATCAGACGCATCCGTCATCAAAGTCAGTTCTGCATCTGCTTTTGGGTATGCTAACGTGGCAGCATTTTTCAAATTCTCCTTACACTTTTCGAACGCTCTGTCTGCCTCGTCCGACCACTCTATTTTACGCTTGACTCGCTTCTTTGCCCCGTGTAAATACCTATCTAAACAGCCTTGAACCTCTGCTGCGTTAGGTATATGATTCCTATAAAAATTTAACATAACCAGGAACCTTCATAGCTGTTCGACTGTTTCTGGTTTCGGGTATGTATCTATAATTTTAACTTTCTCTGCTAAAGGGCTAATCCCTTCGGCTGTAACTGCGTAACCTAAAAATCTATTTTTGTTTGACAAAAAACGCACTTGCCTACGTTTATAGACATTTTATATTTACTAAATCGTTCTAACAGTAACCGTAAGTGTTGTTTATGAATAGCTTCGTTATCTGACCCTACGATGACGTCATCCAAGTATCCGAATACAACTGACTGACCTGCGATATTGTTATGACTATTTTTATCACTTAAACTACAACTATCATAATCTAACTGTTCTATGCCCGATAATACAGTATTATTATAAATCTTTGAAATGTTTGGGCTGCGTTCCGTAGTCCAAACGTCATCCTTGGAAACTCATAAAGCCCAAATGGCGTAATAATGGCTGTTTTTTTAATATCCTCTGGCCAAATTTTTATAAAATGATACGCTCTGTAAATATCTATTTTGGAAAATATTTTCTTGTTATGCAATCCGTATGTGAAATCTTGAACCCTAGGAATCGGATAGCGATCGGGCTTTGTTATTGCGTTAAGCATCCTGTAGTCGCCACAAGGACGAATGTCGCTCCCTTTTTTGGGCACTACATGTAATGGGCTCGCCCATTCGCTATCTGACGGTCTACATATTCCTAACTCCTGCATAGTTTGGAACTCTTTTTTAACTACATCATACCTGTGTGGTGGCAATCGCCTGGCTCGAGCGTGCACCGGCGGGCCCGCAGTCTCAATATGATGATATACGGAGTGTTCTGGGATGTCCTTAAAAGTAGGTGGTCGCGTGATGTCCTGAAATGTTTTCAGTAAATCTGCGTAAGGATGGTTACTATTTATACATTTTATAGCTCCACCGAAATTTATACTCTTTGATCCACAGACGTACAAATTAGTGACTAAATCTATTAACCTATTGTTATATAAATCTACAGCTAACCTAAAATTTCTTAAAAAATCTGCCCCAATTATTGGTTGCTTCACATCGCACACAATAAAGGGCCATTTAAATGTTCGCCTCAGACCAAAATTTATTTCTAAGTTGCATATTCCGTACGTTCTAATCTCACTATCATTCGCTGCGAACAATTTAAAATCACATCGCTCGAATAAGCGATCCTTTACATATTTCCTTGGAATAACTGATATGTTAGCACCTATATCTATAAGAAAAAATAACTTAGTATATTTATCCTTAACTAATAATCGATGATTTTTATGTGTCTGACCTTGGGTACACTCGTCCATCGAAACCGACCGTACCGCATCTAGTTTTCCGCCTCCGACGCTGACGTTCTCCAAGCACATGGCTGCTCGCAGCGCCTCGCATTCTTCCGAAAACCGTAGTGAAATCTGCATAGCCAGCTTGCGCCGCCGGGTGTCCTCCTCTGGCGCGAGGTCGACCTGCTTCTGTAGCCACGTTGACTGCCGCTTCTGGAGCGCGCACGACCCTGTACTTCATTGCGCAACGCTGCCACCTCCATGGTGAGTTTGCTAAGCTGGTTGGTGAGCTCCGTGAGTTCTCCATGTGGCGCTTCCATTGCGTTGTTCGCCACTTCTGCGATTTCGTATGACTTGCTATTTTCGACTATCTTGTCTGCTATGGTAGCCAAGTTATCTAGAGACTGGTCTTGACATACCGTAATTACTGCTCGCACTGATGTAGGCATCCTAGATAGCCACAGGTTCTTCAAGGTTTGTTCAGATACCTGCGTTTTGCGCCCCAAGTCTTTCATTCGTCTCAGCAGTTGTGTGGGTTTTTGGGAACCCAACTCTAACTCCGATACTAGCTTCTGAAACTTTCGCTCAGCACTTTCCTCATATACTTGCAATGGTCTCTCCTTCAACGCTGTGTATTTGTTCTCCTCCGGCGGCGAAGTTACAAGGTCACTCACTTGTTGTATAGAGTCTCTTCCTAGTTTCGATATGACCGTATTGAACTTGGCTTCTTCGCCCTGCTTTTGAGGTGCCATGACCGCTTCAAACTGGGTGAACCATAAACGCGGCATGTCCACCCAGAATTCTGGTAACTTCGAAGATATGCTGATAGCTGCTAGTGACATACCCGAAGACTCTATTGTTTCCTCCTTTGCCTTCTTGACTACTTGGCTACTAACTTGCGCCGGCTGTGGTGGCAGCGGATTGACATTCATTTTGTTCTCTGAGTCGCTTACTTGGTAGAAAATGTTCACAAAAATATGGACACTAACCCCGCAGTACCGTAAAAAAATGTTCGATATATTTCCTAAATGTCTCTCTATGCACTGTCCAATTGTCGGGGTCACCAATATAGGTACTGCTCTACTGGGGTATAAATGAAATAACTTTATAGAAAATACGTAACACATTTACTGAGTCACTGTTACAGAATGGTGGTTGGCAAGCGACTGCCCGCCACGACGATGTCACATAATGCAAACGTATATAGTTATCTTACATGTGTATTACAATGCATATACTTATATTACTACACCCCACAAATGTTTTGAGGTACTGACGCCTAGAATGTAAACATTTGGCGTTAGTTCATGGAAATGTTACATTCTTGGGCTTAACATGCATTTGTCAGAGGACAAAATTATTATTTTTTGTTGTCAAGAAGGGGTAAATGTAAAGTTAAATACAAGTTTTTAGGATCACAACGCCCTTCCCGCTGCCGGCATCTCAAAAAAGCGGGTGCAGAATAGCAGATGGCAAACTATTAGTAGCGCAGAAAATTATTTATAAGTAACAAAAAAAAGAAATTGCGTTTTCAGACTAACGTAACTTTTAATAGATTTTGTTTAAGTTCATTCTGACGATTTCATTCACAGACAACGTAAAATCTCCATGCCTAGAAACTTTTATGCAATGTACTAGCTAGTTATCTGTAATATTATTTATTGTTGGTCAATAATTTAATATTTTACGATACGATTCTACTTTGAGCAAATGATTTATTCCCTATGATTAAAAAAAAAAACATGTCAAGTATAGAGTAACATGTATGTACTATATCATTAACATACATGGTACTCTATTTTTTCTTAATTTACAGAATAAGTTACGTGTAAAACGGCAAAAAAATCGGCAAATTTATGAACATTCGACCCTTCAAACACAAAATCAAATATTTTAATTTCAGTAAAATTTAGCAATATAAATTTTAAAACATAGTGGTATAATTAGGCATTGAAAAAAAAGACTGTTCAAAACGTACAAAATCTAAAACACAACTGTTTAAAAAAAGGTTGTGAATGGAGCAGATAGACTTTTTGTAAACACACATTCAGGGAATGTGTTTACAAAAAGTCTATCTACTCGTGGCATCAACTATATGTTAAATATCTTGGAGTACAAATAGATGATCTTCTTTCCTTTCACTCACATATTGACATACAGATAGTGAAAACTTATATTTGTATTCAAAGCTCTCAACAATGTAGTCGATATTCAGGTCCTCAAGCGCAGTATTGCATCGCTGCATGGGGAGGAACACATAAAACACATCTGTAAAAGCTAGAGCGCACCCAATGAGCGGTACTAAGAGTAGGTTGGAGACTCCCGTACCAATTTCCCACCACCGAACTTTACAAAACCTGTAATGTACTCTCGGTGCGAAAATTATTTATTTTGAATCTCATTCTTACGACCCATACAAATACGAAATACATACATCACGCTCGTCGGAAACACAACGTTTGTCCCTTGATTTCGGTCAGAACTAGTGTAACCCAAAGATGTTTCTACTACCTGGGAAATTATGCGTACAATAGGCTCAACCAAATTCTAAATTTATGCCCAATGTCCAAGAATGAGTGTAAAAAGGCAGTTACTCAATGGCTATGTGACTTAGACTACGACGGCACTGAAAATGTAACTTCCACATTAAAAAAGACAACTAACATAAATACACATATATGTTGAAGGTTTAATATCTACACAGTATGTATTAGCACTGGCCATGTATCGTACTGGCCATCTGTCTTTTATTGTCACTAGACATATAGACATGTATTTCAAATGATGTGTTTACTTCTATAGTTAGAAATAAAACATTGTCAGTCTTTGTCACTCGTCTCTGGGAATACGTCGTTTTATTTCAGGTTATTGGCCCAGGGAGCTCATAAAAGCGCAATGGAGTCGTTGTAATAAGGATTTTGCAAGCAAGTGTTAAGATACAGTATTCGTTTTAACAAGGATTTTGCGAGCAAGTGTTAAAATCGCAATTGAGTCGTTTTAGCAAGAATTTTGCAAGCAAGTGTTAAAAGACAATATTCGTTTTAACAAGGATTTTGCGAGCAAGTGTTAAAAGACAGTATCCAGTGCGATTTAGCTGTAATTTTAACTATCGCAGTATGTTCCAGTATATCAGTTCGACAAAATTCGACAGTTCGAAATTAAAGGGACGCGATAATTATTCGGAGTGGTGTTTCGCTGCAGAAAACTTCTTGGTTCTGGAAGGCATGAAACATTGTATAAAGGCAGAACCAGATAAAGAAATTACAAGCGCGGTCGATGGGCAAACGTTGTATTATTTCAGGTTATAGGCCTGAAATTGAAGCCAGAAATCAATTCAGAATGTGTGATTCAAGTGCAAGACCAGAATGTTGCTTCAGTGGGGGATTAGGTTAAACCAGAACAATCCCAGAAGGTTTTGGAATCAACATCTAGTCTTGAAGGTAAACAACAAGCCCAGAAGGTAACAAGTTTGGAATCTGCATATATCTAGTCTTGAAGTTAACTCCAACGGTGATAATGATTATAAAGACTCAGGGAGTATACTTCAGTGTGAAAATGAAGGGTTCATGGACAGACCCAGACGAAAACGGAAACCACCAGAGAGATATGGTATGTTGAATCTTTGTACAAGCGCTGACACCTATGATGGGGCAGGTTTGACACTGCAATGGACCAGAAATGAAACAGTGGATGTTGACCATGCAAGAAGAACTAAAGAAAATGATGCATGGGAATTATTTGTTAGTTCACAAGATGGTAGGGTTGTGCAGTGTAAGTGGGTGCCTTGTAAAATATGACAGTGATATTATAACAAAGTTCGGTTCCGTGCTTATTTAGTTGCTATGAATGTATTGTTCATAGGAGATCTAGCTGCTATGAATGTATTGTTTATAGGAGATCTAGTTGCTATGAATGTATTGTTTATAGGAGGTGAATGTATTGTTTATAGGAGATCTAAGATAGATCCATGTATGTATACAAAAGTTAGAAATATTTTTTTTGTAGAGATTTTTATTTTTTCAAATGGTTGTAAAGAAACAGAATATTTGAAAAATGTAGTTAGTATTTCAAACTTGAGAAAGTCAGTTGGTGTCAATGTGTTAATAAATCTGAGAAATCTATCACATTGAACCAGTCTGATTATATTGATCAGGTGTTACAAAAATTAACTTGCATGTATGTAAGGGGAAAAACTATGTTGGAAAATTCCCATATCAAGCTATTGGTTGTCTAATGTACTTAGCAGTTCTAACCAGGCCTGATATTACTTATGCAGTTGGATTTTTGAGTCAATTTAACAATTGCTATTCTAGATATTTTACTTTTGTATAGAATGTATAGTAAATACAATTGTAAATGTGAATAGTATTTGCCTACAGCTGAGATGCCAGCTAATGTATTCACCAATACTTTGTGTTGTGAAACATAAGTTTTTGGATATATTAGGTATTCAAAGATTGTAATTGTGTATATTCATATTGTTAGATATAGTGGGGGTGTTGAAGGTTTAATATCTACACAGTATGTATTAGCACTGGCCATGTATCGTACTGGCCATCTGTCTTTTATTGTCACTAGACATATAGACATGTATTTCAAATGATGTGTTTACTTCTATAGTTAGAAATAAAACATTATCAGTCTTTGCCACTCGTCTCTGGGAATACGTCGTTTTATTTCAATATACATACAACAAACAATTCTCACGCACTACACTTATACACACATACACACACAACTCCCACACGCAACAGTCACACACACCCACAAACCTACACAGACAAACACACACACTACTACGGTTTATAAATTATTTCTCTTATTTTGTAGTGTTGTGTAGATACTTAGCTAACTTTTGTAGTGTTTGGAGGAGAGGACTGGAGATCTGTCACACAGGTTTCGAGCCTAGCGCAGACTCCAACTCTCAACAACGTTTCTGTTTTTCCTGTATCTATAAATATAAGAATACCATTGTACCTTTTTGAGAGAAATATACAATATTAAATTTAATATTATAGACCGATGAACCTGTACATATCTGATGGTAAGTGCTACGGCTCATGCACATAGCTGTATGCAATAACGTCGCCTTTGCGAGAGGGAGAAAGGAAAAACGAATAAGCGCAGGAGCTGGACAAGGTTAAAGGCAAAAAGGATGAGTATGGCATTGTACTTAATTTTACTTTACGTCTTTTCGATAACAATTTACTTTCGTGGTCGAGCCGTTTCATCCCGAAATATATAGTTTTCCTATGTCTATCCGTGCATTTGTCCGTCAGCGATTTCAAATGACAACTATAGTCAGTAGGAGGCTGAAATTTGGCAGGATTATTCATTGCTATTACTCGTCCAAGAAGTTAAAAATAAAATTCTGAAAAAAAATTAAAGGTCCCAATCCCATACACGTAAATATGCAAAAGTTACATTATAGTATTGTGACCGAGTGCTTATTTTATCCTCAGGATACACACATTGTGCGTGGCCCGACATACATTTGGTTTTTTAAATTAATTAATTCTTTTAAAATCTTATCAAAGTCTATGAATAGTGTTAGCGCTACCAACTCTGCTGCACTCCAGTGTCATAACTTTGCAGTAATATCGGTGGTATGGTAGGTGTCTAGGTCATCTCGCCACCTCTTTCGGTCTGTCGTCTATCTGATACCCACAGTGTTCTGATCAAATTATAAAGAATGTTAAAATGTAAAATCCCTGTGGGGTGTGTTACACACCACGATTTAAGTCAAAATTATGACATTACTCCTTTTTATAAATTGTCCCACTAATAAACTCGGGCTGATTCTCACAGAAGAAGAAGCTACGCGAATAAAGCATGACCGTGTGGTGGACACCACAGCACGCCAAATAGCGGTTATCAGACACACATTATGAGAACATTTAAAAAAAATCTAAAACATGTTGGTGCAACAATGTTTTTTATGGCTTGTAAGCAACAGTTATTGACAATTTAACACGCACTTAGCTTCAAAAGGTATGGTGTTGCGCACCATGAGGTCAAACTCAAGACCGACTGCACCTAAAATCTAGAATAATGCAATATTTTTTATCAATCAATCAGCCTATCGCAGTCCACTACTGGACATAGGCCTCTCCCAACACGCGCCACAGTACACGGTACACAGTATAATTTTTATACGGCTATAATAATAAAAATAAATAATAATATTAAGTAAACTAGCATTACGAATATGATTACAGTTGAGCTACCGAAAACAAACAAGGAAACTTTTCCTAATAATAGTAGTGAATAGGTAAATAGATGAAGGAATTGGTATGAATATCTTGTTTTGTTTATATCATAATTGAATATTATTATTTATATAGTAAAGAGACAATACAAAGTGTGAAAATGACTGAAGAAAATAGATATAGCACAAATATGCTTAAATAAATTGGAAAATTAATAACTCAGCTACATTTATTATGCTACCTGATTTAAAAAAAAATCCCTGAAATTAAATGTCAACACATTAGGTAAAATTGTCAGACAGGTTCTCTAAAATGTAAAAGTGTATAGCGGATCGAGGCTACCTTGAAAAATAAAAGGCTGGCGAAAATATATTTTTTTATTATTATTATAGTCTCACGCCTGTATCCCTGAAGGGGTAGGCAGAGGTCTAAATATTACACCCACATTTCGCCATGCATTTTTAGGTCCCACGTAATAGGGGTCGAGCCTATTGCCGTTACTGGGCACATCACCAGACTCCGGGCAGCAGCCCAGTAAGTGTTACTGGGTTTTTCCGAATACTCAGTAGCAACTGAGTATTCGGAAAAACCCAGTAACACTTTTGCCCGACCCGGGAATCGAACCTTGGACCTCCGATCAGCAGTCGCATACGCTATCCACTGGACCACGAAGGCGGTCGCCGCGAAAATTATGAGATTTTTTAAATTTTATACGTAGTACTCTGCAAAATACAACTTCGCCCGCGGCTTCACTGCGTGAACTATATAAATAAATATTCCTCAGGAATAACCGTAGAAAATATGTTCGGTCGTTTTTGAGTTTATCGTGTTCATACAGACAGACAGGTAACAATAGGACTTAATTTTATAATAAATTTAGATTTGTGAATAAAAAATGATTATATATATAATATACATAGATAAAACTTGTGTAACAAATTAACAAATCCTCATATTTCTCATAATATATTTCATCATCAATATCATCATCAGCTTGTCATAGTCCACCGCTGCATATAGGGTTCTCCAATAGGGAAAAAGGGAGACATAATATATTTATGTCGCTAACATTTAAGAAACAAATCTGCCACTTAAATCCCCGGCAAGTTTAAAAAGCGAAACCTTACACCAAAAAGTCTATCTTTAGAAATCTAATAATAAAACCTTTATTATTACCTTAATAGGTACTCTCACATTCATCTACGAGTTCTATTTACCACCGTTATCACGGAAGTGATTCCTTACCACCTAGTTATAAATAATTTTAATGGAAGCTCTTTGAAGTCTCCAAGTATTTGTTTGAAATATTATTGAATGAGTAGGTCATTCAATAATATTTCAAACAAAAATGTGCCTATTACCATAGTAAAAAAAGAATAGTAGGTTAGCTACGGCCGCTCGGCGAGTTAATTGCCTACTCTTGCGATGACGCACGGGTTGTCACGTGTTTACAACGCGGCGCCGGCTTTGTCGGCGCGCGTGCTTTTTCGCCGTTTTTTTAAGTGATTGCGCTGAATACTACAGAATTTAAGCTTGCATATATTTTTTTTCAAATACCTACTGACTAGCTAAGCGTTATATAACTATCTAAATGCCTTTTATAGCGAGAAAAATGTAACAAGTTTAATTTACTGTCGTTTAACCCATTGTATAATATTAATAACGTTTATTACAAAACTGAATGTACATAGACAATTCGAGCGGGCGAGCAGTTTAGTACCTACATGCATGCGCGCGATCAGACGCACGGCGCATCCCGTACTGACGCCGCGCTCGTCTATGAGAGTGTGTGTGAAAAGTGCGTGCGTACACGGCGCCCCGGCGACTCACGCATACATTCAAAGCAGCGCGGCGCCGGCCGATTTGTATGAAGCTATCCTACTATTCTTTTTATACTATGCTATTACTTCAATATGTGTTGGCTTAAATTATCCCATTTCCAATTATTAAGTTGTAGGCGTTTCTTAATCAGGATATTATTGAAACACTTCTTTTGTCATACGCATAAATAAATCTTTACTAAACTGGAATTATAAGAACCGTTACCTGTATTTATTTTATGCTAGAGAAAGCCAAATTTAAAAACGCCCATTGGTAGAGTGCGAAGATAAATTATTGCATCTTGATTAAGTGTCATTCATTTGAAATGGCGATAGCAGTTCAGCTATCACACTTATGATCGATAAGTTGCGGAATTGAATCTCTCGCCTTGCAATATTGAATTCTTGGTTTAATAGCGTGAATAAAAGAGTTAAGAATCAATCTGCGTCTAGGTTTTCTTTCACGGAGATTAAATTCATTTTTAAATGTGTTTTATAATCGACAATTTAAAAAATATACAGATATAATAAAAATAGAGTTACACATATCATGGGGGACGGTACAATCATTAGCACAATGCACTTATACAATAGGTGACTTTACTGGCCATCACTAGCAAAGGATGCAATTTGGTTGGGTAAACCGAAAGCCGAAGAAATAGATGAGGTTTATATTGGCGATCTCAAATAGAATTGCCTCAATTCAGGTGTACCGGTGACTTGAAAAAGGAGAACTTTTGGTTTTACGAGACAAAGAGATTTTAGGACTGGCAATTTAGATACAAGTTAAGTATTGTATAATATATTCGTGAGGTGACATCATTAATTTGAACTGAGCAAATAATTAAATATACAAATTTATTTATTTAATACTTTACTGTACACTATAAAATTTACAATAAAGTACACACAATACAATTGGCGGCCTAATCGCTAACAGCGATTTCTAGCAGGCAATCTTTGGATGGAGATTATTGGTAGGAAAGAAATGGTAGTTGCAAGTGTAGCAGTAAATTATGAATATATTGTAAATATATACATTGATATATTTATTAAATATTACAAATATATACCTACTTATACATAAATAACTATACATACACATACATACATAATATATAATACATACTTATAATTATATTTATATATATATATATTATATGTAGTGGACTGTAGGTTTTTCTGGTCAATTTCGACAACTCTTGAGGTATTAGAACTTCGGGGAAAGTAATTAAAATATCGACTGTTCGGTACAAGGGTTTAATGGCGAGTGATATATGATTTGCAATTTTCACAAAAGTTAGGCAAAGCGCCTGATACAATTAAATAGCACGACACAACTTATAATTAAAACAGAAGAGCCGTAGGAGCTCGAACATGCCCCCGGCCGTTGAAGGCTTGCCTTCAACAGGAAGTCTGTATATCGGCCACCCGTACTACTCCGTCTGTGCCAGGGTGAAGACCTATTATTCGACCCAATCTCCATTTCAACGGCGGCAAGTTGTCATCTTTGACTATGACGAGGGTGTTGAGTTTTAGCGTATCTTGAGACGAGTGCCATTTTACACGGAGCTGCAACTCGGAGACGTATTCCTTGCTCCATCTAGTCCAAAAATGTTGCCTTAGCTGTTGAATGCGCTCGTGTCTAGCCAGCATGTGGGTGGAACAGTCCCGAACGTCTTTAACAGGAACTGATGTGAGCGGTCTTCCTATTAGAAAGTGACCCGAAGTGAGGGGTAGCAAGTCTTCCGGGTTTGACGACAAAGGAGTGAGTGGCCGAGAGTTTGATATGCCTTCTATTTATAAATAAATATGACAAATGCCCAACACTCTAGCTAATAAATGGTGTTTGGTCGACTTGACACCGGCCTTCCAAAGATCACCAAACTGTGGAGCATAAGCAAGTACAAAATGGAAATCTATTCCGTCATAAACTGCGTCGTTGAGCAATGGAGCCGCAATTACGCTTTAAAAAGGCTAGTATTTCATTGTAAGCACCTACAAAAATGCAGTTCCATTATCGGAATAAATATGAAGAGGCTTTACTCTTCTAGACATACATCTAAATAACGCCTGCAAATTATTTGCGCTAGTCAAATGACCCACTATATAGTGTAAAATGAATGGCTTTGGTCGTGAAGCAAACAAAAATAACGATGTATACTTTCACCAGTCTACATCCACAATCATGACGAAAGAAAACCTTAATAAAGTAATGAGAGCATTGTACTATTATGGGATGCGTTTTCTATAAATGATGCAGTCTACCTCCTACCCATATAGTTTTATCATGACTTCAGAAAATTCTTAACTCTTAAAATCTATTTTTTAAATATGATTTTGTAGCAGTAATTGATAAGTACTCAGAGAAAGATTTCCTTTGTGACTGTACAATAATGACGTTTACAGCTCTTTGCAATTCATTATTAGAAAAGTGATTAAACATATGGTTAAACGCCTACTATACGCTGTCTACATTTTTCAATCAAGCGGAATACATGATCAAAGGTATGTTATAATCTTAATATGTTTGAATATCGCTTGATATTGATTATCCTGCCATCTGAAGTAATGTGATGATGTGATTCACAGCATGACTAGTTAAGATTGCTTTTATTTCAGGAAATATCATCTCAGGGTTGCCTGATACGTAAGGCCATGTATTTGCATCCTTGTGCAACAGGGATGAACCAGACCACCACGAATCCAAGACCAGCAATGATGAAGATAAATCTACTCCTCGCGGAATCAAGTCAACTGGATTGTCATTGGTCGTGTGGATCTACGTGCTGTACATGAAATCGTCAATTCAGCAACACGATTGCGTATCTACAAATCCATTCAATTTAATTTGGAGTATTTTAACCAACTAAGGATAACTACAGGTTCAGTTAAGAAAGTAATTTACGAAGGCTAGGTAGGCTAGAAGGTAAATTCATGTAATTGAAATTGTTTATAGTAATCACAAACTACGAAACGAACAATACCAATGTAATAAATGACTGGTAAAGTATGTAATATAGGTATTTAACCACGTTGAGCTGTCATCTGTAGTCAATTGACCGTCCCATTTTCTATACGAATTATATTCAATTGAAATGATATGTAAGTAATAAAAATCTAAAACCTAGGCAATCAAGGATGCGTGTGATAGCTGCAAGCATACCTACGCTTTGTAGTTCCTATTGGTAACATCAACATTTCTTGGAAAGCGAAGTCATCGGTTTAACAAAACCTAAACTTTTGTCTAGCGTATCGCACTGCTTGTGAAATTCGATACACGACTGATTATGGTGATAATAAACGTGTTTCTTGTTTCTTCGTTTATAAAAACAAGGCTTAGCACGAGTGAATGAATCACGTAAATTGTTAAATGATTCCTTCAGAGGAGTCTTAATGCAGTGACGACCATTAGCTAGTCGTGATGTATTATTTACAACTTGTTCTGCACACTGTTTCTTTCCTAATGAATAACTAGCTGACTTATGGCACACTCGTGTGAGGTGCCTAAAACGCGTTAATTGGTTTTGGGTGTCATCTAAGTTGTTAAACTGTGTGGAACTATGTTGGTTGAAGTTGCAATACATAGGTGACGATTGTGTACCTATACAATTAATATAGCCGCCGTTAATTGGGCCACTGACAATCCAACCAAGCTTAGTTTCACACAGTATGGGTTTCTTGTCCCCTAACATAATTCTACCGGACCCTAACAAGTTCCAAAATACTTCAACTCCAATAATTAAATCTATGGAAGCTGGCTTATGGAAATAAGGATCGGCTAAACGAATATTCGTCGGTACATCTAGTTGTACCTGCCTACACGGAACATTATCAGTTATTGTAGGCAAAACAAAACAAACTAAGTCGTTGCAATAATCCTCACACAAAGATTCAATACGAACACTACACATTTTATTTAACGGTGACGACGAATTATTAATTCCGAGTATAGACTTATTAATCTTATGACACGGTAAATTTAATTGTTTAAATAGCTTTTCTGTAATCAGGCATGACGAACTCCCCGAATCAAGCAGAGCGCGGGCGATGTGTTCGACATTGTTTATGTCTCTGCATTTCACTAATGCAGTGCATAATAAAACGTCGCCCGAGCCAGTCGTACATGGTATATTATTATGCGCAGGGACACTAGCCGATAGTGTTACGGGACCGGTATTAGTTACGATTGCACAATCATCTTCGCTCGCGTTCGCGTCGTCGGTCGCACTCGCACCGATCGTATTGTTTACGCCGCGTTTTTGTAAGCTATCCACATTCACATTATGAATAAGTGTGTGGTGTTTGCGTGTGCAGATTTTACACCCTGCTCTTTTGCATTGCTTAGGATAATGACCACGTCGGAAACAATTATAACACACTCTGTATTTCGGTAATAGTACCAATCGCTCAGCTACACTTAATGCTAAAAACTGTGGACAAACATTAAGGTTATGATTACCGTTACACTTAGGACATTGTGCGCTTGAATTAGACTCATTAGTGCTATTCGTTGTAGAAATCAAAGCTTTTAAGTTTGAAACGTTCTTACTATGTGTGTTATCTTTCCTTGTGTGTGAAAAGCGGGAAACTTCTAACGTTTCTAACAAGTCGGCACGGTTCCTTAGGAATTCGATAAACTTATCAAACGTTACAGATTCGTTTTTATCAATAAGCCCTTTGCATTCCTCCCATTCTCGGAATGTTTTTGTATCTAGCTTACGGCTAATAATATAAATTAATAATGTGTCCCAACTTTGAACGGGTTCGCCTAGTGTACACAAAGCTCGAATATTTCTATTAACTTGATCAATTAATTGCTTAAGTGATGAAGAAGATTCCTTTGTGATAGGTTCGACATTGAATAATGAGGAAATGTGGTTTTGTATTAATAAACGTTTGTTGTCGAACCTCTCACACAGGAGTTCCCAGGCCATAGCGTAATTCTGAGATGAAAATTCAATAGACTGTATCACAACAGCAGCCGCCCCTTCCAGTGATGACCTTAGGTAATGAAATTTATTAATTTCATCAATATCGTCATTGCAATGAATGAGACTGGTGAAAGTATCACGAAACTCAAGCCAGTTATCGTATGATCCTGTAAATTTAGGTAGCTTAATAGTGGGTAATTTGACTAACTGACGTTTGAAACTGTTAACTGATTTAGAATTATCTTGTTCTGACTTAGAAAACATATTTAACATATTTTTTGCTTGTGCCAATAATGAGTAATAATTAGATTCGATTGCTGTACGTTCAGTGATTTCACATTCTATGTTGTCTGCTAAACATTCTAGCTGCAGTTGAATCTCACTAAAATCGTCATACAATGATTCCAACTTTTCAACACGCAACTGTAGCTCCATTACCTGACAAGCCGTTAATTTAGATATATTTAGGGTTTCTAAATAGTTTCCAAAGACGGTCAGTCTGCCCTTGTAACTGCTACGCTTCTTTTTAAGATCTTTGATGTCGGTCATTTTGGAAAGTGGGTGTGTCGTCGACCTGGAATTTTACAATTGATGGTTTTAATAAGCTAGTAATGATACTAATTTGTAACAATACTGTAAATAAAGGTTTATATAGCTTAATATACTGATAAATTGATATAAAATTATTGATGATTGACTCGATTAAACAATTTGAAAATTAACAATGTTGTGATGTACCTACTAAGTGATGAAAAAAATTGTAAAGGTAGTAAATTATAATGAATTTAAATTCTAATAATCTACAAGGAAATGTACGTACTAATTAATTGTTATTTTAAAGAAACAATGTATTGGTTATAATTATATTACACTTTAGGCACCTATTTAACTAACGCAACAATTTTGTCACTGTGCTGTATGATTAAACACTGTTAAATAAACCTGATTTGTATATAATATCCAATTAAATGTACTTATTAACACTTATTTAAAAATAAAACTTGTAGATTTCAAACATATGCAAATATAAAAATTTAAAAATGTTCGTTACTGACCTTTTACAATGTCACCTATAAATAAATCTAAGATTTTACCTGATTTTATGGTTACCTAAGAGTGCTGGGTTAATAAATATAGTTTTACGATTTATTCGACTTTTATTTCTTCGCTCCTGCAACTCCTTACTCCTTAATAAATGTCTTTAACTCCTCTTCACACTCCCTAGGAAATGGCAGGTAACTTCTTGAAGTTCTGATTTTTCAATCTAATCGTCGTAATTTATATTATCTGGATCTGGAGGACCATTATGTAGTGGACTGTAGGTTTTTCTGGTCAATTTCGACAACTCTTGAGGTATTAGAACTTCGGGGAAAGTAATTAAAATATCGACTGTTCGGTACAAGGGTTTAATGGCGAGTGATATATGATTTGCAATTTTCACAAAAGTTAGGCAAAGCGCCTGATACAATTAAATAGCACGACACAACTTATAATTAAAACAGAAGAGCCGTAGGAGCTCGAACATTATAAATTCGAATAAATATTATAATTCGTTTTCACACAAAAACGGCTGAACCGATTTTGTTGAAATTTAATATAGAGATACTTATATTGTACCATGGAGACGGACATAGGCTACCAGAAGTTGCAAAAATTAAACTGGGAGGGATTGTAGGGAGGATAGAAGTTTGTACGGCAGAAATTTTCCTCTTGGAAGTAAGAACGCATGCGCGAATAATTGAGTGCTGCGCATGTGCTATCTGTTAGTACTGTCACATCATATTGTCATATTGTGCACGGTAATTTGATTACATTGTTCGCATATCTAAACTAATAATTATAACTATACTACGCTCAAACGGCTGAAACGATTTTCTCTACCTACAAAAACTATCAATGTGAAAGTGTTTATATATATATATATATATTGGACATGTATTGAAACATGGCTTTGACATTTGTCATGGATACTGACCGAGTTACTTTGTACCATATAGAGCTTCTAACCACATGAGTTTACTCATGTGTTCTGACTGTTTGAAATAATCAGGGGTTTCTTCACACAAGTTGAGACTGAAAGTAGATATGTGTTACCCCGAATTTAACGCGCGCGCGTTAATTTTATATATAAGGAGTGTTTCAGTTCGTTGTGAGCATTAGAATAAACAACACGCGTTTCTCATTTAAAAGTCTGTGATCATAGATCGTCAACATTTTTACACCTTCTCGTATTGTCGCGCAGAACTCAATAGTGTGCATAAATGATGAATTGTGCTCAGTGTAACAACATGTTTAGCGAGGGTCCTCAATGTGGGTTCTGCAAGAGGCAGTTTGATTTTGCCTGTGCCGGGATCACCGAGGCCGGTTATCGCAAACTGGGTGCTGACAGGAGATCTACCTGGAAATGTCCACAATGCAAGATATCGCGTGCTAGTCCATCTCCGCAATCTTCGAGTGTTCCAAGCCCATCGCCAGTTTCCATTGAAACGCTTTTCCAGGAAATACTGGATATAAAGAAACACCTGGCTTGTCTGCCTAACCTGGTGCAGGATATCAAATGCATCAAGGCTGAAGTGAGTGAGCTCCGAGCCTCGTGTGAATTTGTCAGCGCTAAAATTGACGAGCACGATACAAGAATTACACAGGTTGAACGAGGGCTTGCTGATCGCCAGAATGTGCGTGACAGTGTAGCTGGCATTCAGGACACCGTAGCGTCTATGAAGACGGAACTGGATAGACGATATCAATGGTCAAGACTCAATAATGTGGAGGTGAAGGGAGTTCCCTTGAAAGCTGGCGATAACCTGTTTACCGGCGCTGAGTCCCTGTCAAAAGCTGTCGGATATGAACTTTCTAAGACTCAAATCAATTATATCGCTAGAGTGCCTTCATTTACCTCTAAGGAGAAGTCTATTATTATAACCTTTATCAACCGTTACGTCAAAGAAGATTTTGTAGCAGCAGCGCGAGCTCGGAAATCACTGATGGCGGAAGATATCGGATTTACTGGTATTCAACAGCGAATCTTTATAAATGACCATCTTACTGCATCGTATAAAAAGCTCCTTACTAAAACGAAAGTATTAGCTAAAGAGAACAATTATGATTATGTATGGGTTAAATTCTGTTAAATACATGTGCGAAAAAATGTTAATTCTCCGGTTATTTTAATTAATAGTGACAATGATTTAAACAAGATTATTTAATCTATTTTGTATTAGTTCCATCAGTATGTATTGTTGTCATAGATTATTTTTCATATCTCTCGATTCATATAACTATCAGCTTACGCATACACACAAAAATGTTTTTAACCTCTGCTTGTCTACCTGCGCCGGCGCACCGCTATTGTCCGCTCGACCCTTTTTTTGTTGTTTACTCCATTCATATCGCTCCGCTGTTTATTGCATTACCTGTTTAACCGCCTCATTAGATATTTGATTTAAAAAACGTACACATTTTAATGAATACCTCCCATTTATACATATCGCTAGCGCTTGATAAACGTATGCTTGCTTTCTGCTATTTTAAACTGACCATACCTGTTAAATATAATTTAAATACACATTATCACTTAATTATAACTTTCTATGTCATTCTCTGTGATAGCTTACTTACTATAAATGGCTGTTTACGGTAATAAACATCCTTACTTTACACTAAACGTTTATTACCAAAACGCGCGTGGTCTAAGAACCTAAACAACGACATTTTATCGTAATATTTGCGCTAGTAGGTACGATGTCGTAAATATTACGGAAATATGGCTTTTGGAGGGTGTATTCGATGCCGAATTGTTCGACGACCGTTTCGTTGTTTGGAGGCGGGACAGGAACTATGGTGCTACGGGACAAGTGTATGGCGGTGGCGTGCTTGTAGCCGCCCGCAGGGAACTGACAGCCACTCATCAGCCCCGTTTCAGTTCTAGTGCGGAGGACTTGTGGGTTACTTTTACCTTTAAGGGGTCTCCAGAGTACATGTTGGCGTCCTTTATCTATGTAACGAGGGAATGGGATTTTCGTTTTCTGAACAACTATCAAACTATCTCACATGTCTGGGGACTACTGTTTTTAATATGCCGAATGATATATTTTTGATAGCGGGTGATTTCAATCTTGGCAACATATTGTGGTTGCCTAGCGGTGACCTTGACAATTCTTATCGCCCATACAACTATCGCACAAGAGACGAGATCTTGTTGATAGATGACATTAATTCCCTTAATCTTAAACAATTTAACGGTGTGCTAAATTCATACGGGAAAATCTTAGATTTAGTTTTATGTGACAAGAGTGATGAACCGCTGGTGCCAATAGACTTACATCACGGAGCTTTAACTATTCACTTGGAGATACAGGGTCAGAGGACCCTGGACCTAGCCCCTTATACTCGCTATTTTTTTAGTAAGGGTGATTATGATTCAATCAACGATGAGTTGCTCAATATTGACTGGCAAAATGAATTTTCAACTAGGGCATTAAGCGATGCTGTTGATTATTTTTACACAACGTTTCGTGACTTACGGGATAGATTTATACCTAATAAAAAAAATATAAATAATAATTTTCCCCGTTGGTTTAGTCCGGCTCTTAAAAAAGTAATTAAAGAAAAATATAAATTCTTTAAAAAATTCAAAACATACGGTAACCGGTGTGATGAAGAAACATATAAGATGCTCCGAGACCGTAGTAAGCAGTTACTAACATCATGCTACCTTAAGTATGTAAAATTCCGTTGAAACTTCTATTGAGATAAACCCCAAGTATTTTTGGTCTTATGTAAAATGCAAATTTAGTCAAAATTCTATGCCCAATAGTTTAACTTGGAAAAATTCAATTGTAGACACTGGGCAATCAATTTGTAATACATTTTCAGACCACCTTCGCTCAAATTTTTTAAACTCTCTTAATAATTTCTCTATAAATCGCCCTGTATCCACTTTACTTGATTCTCATAATTACCCAGTAGCTAACATATCTTCAATTAATATCTCTACGGAATATGTTCAGCGCCTTATTTCTGAGTTAGACGTACACAAGTCTCCAGGACCAGATGATCTACCTGCTTTCTTTCTTAAAAAATGTTCAAAATCTATTGCTTTACCAATATCTCTGCTATTTAGGATGTCTCTATCTGAGGGTGAAGTGCCTGCTATTTGGAAACGGGCTTATATTACACCAATCTATACAAAGGGCTCACGCACAGAAGTTGCCAACTATAGGCCAATATCTAAGCTCTGTACTGTTTCCAAACTGCTTGAAAAATTGTTTTTAATCAATTATATCGTGCCTTACTTCACACTTTCTCTCCGTACCAGCATGGTTTTCTAAAGGGTCATTCGACTGTTAGCAACTTAATACTTTTCAACGAATTTTTGACTCAAGCTATGGACAAAGGTCAGCAGGTCGATGTCATTTACACAGACTACAGTAAAGCTTTTGATCGTATCAGCCATAATCTGCTCTTGATTAAGCTACAAAGTATCGGTATTAGTGGGGATCTGTTAAGATGGTTAGCTTCATATATAAAAAATCGCTCTCAGGCTGTTGCTATCAACAACAGTGGCGTCCCGCAGGGATCTTTACTAGGGCCTTTGCTGTTTGTGGTCTGTGTAAATGACATTGACAGGTGTTTCCATTCTGCACGTGTCTTGTGTTTCGCTGACGACATGAAAATCTTTTCTGTCGTCACCGATATGCAGGATGCTGTCGCCATGCAAATGGACCTCAAACGTCTCGAGGACTATTGTATTATTAATCATATGGAACTTAATCCATCCGAATGTAACATTATGACCTATGCGAGAAAACGCAATATGATACTGTTCGATTACACACTTAACAGCCATGTTTTGCAGAGGGTATCATGTGTTCGTGATCTTGGCATCTTTCACGACTCCAAATTATTATGACACTCATGTCGACACTATAGTTGCTAGGGCATATAAATCTCTTGGGTTTATTGTGCGAGACTCCAAGGACTTCGAACACGCAAAAACGCTTAAAATCTTCAAATTCAAATTCAAATCATTTATTCACATTTTGTGTTTGCATTCAAATAATAATATAATATTAAGAACAAGCCCATTTAGCCATAGATCATAGCATGCAAATATATATTTTTATTCTAATTATACTGTGGTCATATTAATAAATGAAATACGTTTAAGCAATAGGTATAAGTTATAATTTTGCGCGTATACCAGTACTATTTCCAATTCAGAAACTCGTTAAGTGAATAAAACATTTATTGTCGTAGCCAATTTCTCAAATCCCTTGTGAATTTTGATAAATTTTGTTATTTTATGTGCATTGGAATTTTGTTATATATTGTTACACACATAGCATAACAATTATTCTTAAAGCGTGAACTTTTTGGTATCATTTTAAGAACTAATCTGTCTAGGTTACGTATATTACTTCTCTTTGTTACATTTTTGGCAAGGCTAAATAAATTCTGATTTTGTTTGACGAATTTTCCGACTTCTAAAATATATAAACAAGGCAAAGGCAGTATTCCTAGATTGTCAAAATAAGGACGACAGGAAACGTCCGGCGCAATGTCACGGATAGCCCTTATGCACCTCTTTTGGGCAATAAAGACCTTATTTATATCTGTGCCGTTTCCCCATATCAACAAGCCATATCGTATCACAGATTCAATATATGCAAAATAGGCCATACATGCTGCATGTTTACTTGCAACCTTTGCAAGTTTGTACAGCGCAAATGAGAATCCATTCATGCAAATTTTTTCGATATGTTCTTTCCAGTTTAGTTTATTATTAATAATTATACCAAGAAATGTCACTTTATAATTATTTAATAGTATATGTCCATTGTAATTAAGATTAAGAGTATTGTGTTTAAAATTATTGAAATTAATTAAATTTACTTTTGAGATGTTAATTTGTAAATTATTATTGTTCAACCAATTTATAACTAATGTCAGTGTATCATTAATGTTAGTTTCATGCTGTGCAATTGTCATGTCTTTATTAGTAGTTATTATAATTGAAATGTCATCTGCAAATAGTATTGTTTTATAATGCGTAATGTCAGGTAAATCATTGATATATATCAAAAACAAAAGAGGACCAAGCACGCTCCCCTGTGGGACTCCAAATTTATTATTATCATAATCAGACCTGTATGATTGAACGGATCCTTTTTCGTTCAGTTGGGCGATTTCTACACATTCGAGTCTATTTTCTAGATAAGTTTTCAGCCAATTTTGGGCTTATCCTCTAATACCGATGTTTTCAAATTTTTTTAATAATTTATTATAACTCAAGTATTTCTCCTTATCTATTTTCGAGCGAGTCGAGTAGTATTTATATCGCAATTTTCTTTTATTTTTGCAGCTTAACTTTAGACCCTTTGATAACCAATTGATTCTTTTAGTTAGATTTATTCTTACTTTATTAGTAGGAAAGCATAGGTAGTAAAGCAAACAAAAGAAATCATAAAATTCGTTAAATGCTATATTTAAATCAGTTTGTTTATAGAGGTGCAAGTATTGTAAGCTAGTCAGATATTGTTTGAACTTCATTGTATTTTCAGTACTATAGCACCTCTTAAAAATATAAAGATAGTCTGGATTTTTTTCTTTGTGCTTCACAGGACAAGTAAGGATTTGAGCAGTATTATGATCAGACAACCATAATTCTAGAACTGAACCTGAAGCATTGGTAATATTGCTTAAAATCAAATCCAGACAGGATTTACCCCTAGTTTCATCAATTATATGTGAAATTAAATTAAATTTTTGCATTATACCCGTTAATTTAATAGTATTTTGATTTTTTTGTCAAGCATGTTTATATTTAGGTCACCAGTAATAATTATTTTATTTTTTGAATGTTTAGTCAAGTATTTATAAAGCATTAAGAGGCCGTTCCAAAATTCACGGACTGCGTGAATAGGTATTTTACGCCAAGCGCGCGGGCAACGCGATCAAGGTGTCAATGTGTGCGTCTGTGTAGCCCAACAAAATCTACCTTGCAGTAAACTCACGGAGACAAAACAAATTGATACTTTGACCAATAAATTTTATGATCGCAATACAGAATTATTTTGGCTAACGTATTTTGATGTTTGAATGTAAAAGGTAATTCCAGGTAGATTCCATTGTTGTTGTTAAAAAAAAGCCGACTTCAAACAGTCGTAGAAACATGCAATCTCATTTACCTACTTAGATTACAATAACTACTAATTCTAGTTATTCTGTTATAAAATCCAAAATACAGAACCGATTTCGGTAAAATTTCTATGAGACCAAGCTGGAAGTAATATCATTATATCCTATGAAATAAAAATAAATCCAAATCGGTCCATAAATGACGCATTAGTGAGGTAACAAACATTAAAAAATATGAAAAAATAATTCAACTGAATTGTGAACCGCCTCCGTTTTGAAGTCGGTTGAAAATATTAATATACAATATAAATGAGATGTTACTTGAGCTGAAAAAGTAGCCGAAATTTTTCTGGGGTATCCATCTCCTCATTTATTGTACTATTACAAATCAACTGACAGCCATCATCGCCGCTATGTATAGCGGCGAATACATAGCAAACAGTACACTGTTTGCTAAAATAAATAAGAAAAATTGGGCAAGTGCGAGTCAGACTCGCGCACGTACCAATATTGATAAAAGAAAATTACGTTTGTTTTATGTATACTTAAATACTTTTTAAGTTTCTACCTGTTTATTAAGATCGAGTAACAAATTGCTTAAAAATTACGTTTGTTGTATGGGAGCCCCCCTTTATTATTTACTTTTTTTGGTAATATACAATTACATATTCTGTGAAAATTAAAAGCGCCTACCTGTTACAGTTAGTAATTTTGAGCAATAAATACGAAAAAAAACACGTTTTTTGTATGGGACCCCCCTTAATATTTTCATTATTTTTATTTTTAGTATTTGTTGTTATAGCGACAACCAAAATACATAATTTGTGAAAATTTCAGCTTTCTAGCTATCACGGTTTATGAGATACAGCCTGGTGACAGACAGACAGACAGACAGACGGACGGACAGACAGACAGCGGAGGCTTAGTAATAGGGTTCCGATTTTTACCTTTTAGGTACGGAACCCTAAAAAGTAACGTCTTAATGTTTTGTCACATGTTGTTTTCAATACCATGCTGTCACCATTTATAACTAGTGATCGATGTTTATAACACAAGAATCATATACCTACGTACCAACATTTAATTTTTTTTTCTAGCAGGAAGTATTTAATAATCAAACCTTATAGTACAAACCTCTTAGACGGTGATTGAGTCATTATTAAAAACAAAATTTTAGCTGGAACTTTATAAAAATGTTGCAAAGGAAATCAGCTGTTCCATACAAAATTGAACTTTGACATTGACAAAATGAATGGAACAGCTGCTTTTTGCCGCGGTTTCGGCTGTCTGTGCTATATATTCCTAAGAGGTTTACACTAAGTATACAAATAAGTAACGTTATATACAGTATGTAAAAAGACCCTTAACGAAAACTGAAATCCCATGTTGTACCAATCACTACGAACATTTTTACTTCGGCACCATACCTGGGAAATTACTGGTTCAGGAGATATTGAGGCTCAAAGTTAGTATGGATTTTTTCTAATTAGGTACAAAATGGATGCATTTACTCCACCAATATGTTCTTTAGACGCCCTATGACCCCATGGATAAGTAGATATTTCGAGCATAGCACGCACGCGCTTTTAATTACGGTTTAGAAAATGTGAAAACTTAAAAATATTCTTTTCCCAGGTATCATTCTTGGTAAGTATGACTTGGCAGTTATGTACACAACCAGTAGACTTCGGCTTGGTGATTACACAATATTCTTAACTAATCTGCCATAAGGCGCTAAAACTATCAAGCCATTGGGTGAATAGCCTGTCGTGGGTTGTAATTAAAGACTTGCTCCAGTCATTAACCACATATGTGACAATGTCTGAACGCACCATCGATCTATCTTGTGTTCCGTACATTAAATAAGAGAGAGCACGAAACAAACATGCACCGTCACCAACAATAGGGACGACAGTACATTCTTCAACTTCTCCATTAACGTTCAGATTTTCATTAGCCATTTTAAAGAAGTCTAACCGACAAAACCTACGCTCAAACTAAACGAAAACAAAATAAATACCAAATACAAAGCTGAGTCTATAACCAAAACTACTTAACCGAAACAAAGCAAATGCAATCCAATGCAATCCAATACATTCCAATAAAAGAACAGCCAAAATCGTCAAATATAATCCGCTAGAAATATTTAGGTATGGTATGTGCTATACAGCAACCAAAACGATTTAACGACCAACAACATCCAACCAACTGCGTACAACTAACCGACCTGACGATGAAGGTTAAATAATAAGTGGAGAGGGTCATTAATTCGCAAAAAATCTTAACACCTCGATTAAAAAAATAACGTAACTGACCAACGCTATCTATTGTCAACATTTATAACTAAAATTATTTTGTTCGTCTTAATTTATTCGTTCCACTAGGTACAGATAGTTCAAACTAATACATTTACATCCTCCATCATCCCTTAATTTATCCCCATGGGGGTTGAATTTATCAAAATCATATTTAAGCGGACGTCTTCATCATAGTAGCTCCAATCTTTAATTTCAGTTCAATCAGTCGAAAGTCTATGAAAATTTATACAAACTTTCATCCCCTATTTTATCCCCTTAGGGGTGGAATGTATCAAAATCCTTTTAGGGGATGCCTACGTCATAGTAGCTATTCAGCCCGATCAGTTTAAAATTGAAATTTTAAAGTTTCATACAAATTTTCATCCCCTATTTTATCCCCTTGGCGGTAGAATTTATCAAAACCCTTTCTTAGCGGATGCCTACGTCATGACATCTACCTGCATGCCAAATTTCAGTCCGATCCCTCCAGTGGTTTGGGCTGTGCGATGATAGATCACTATGTCAGTCAGTCACCTTTTAGTTTTATATATATTTAGATACAATTTCTGACATTCATAAGAGTCACCTTGTGACCTAAGTGAATATAGTATTTTTGAATTTTGTGGTATTTATTTTATAAGAGCATCGATTTCGTTACCATTATTTTATTATACATATTCAACAATAATAATCAATATTCGCAGTCTAGTGTTCATTTTCTCGAACATACTCGGCATCAAGAAGGGTTTGTCGCGCTATAAATACAGTGGTGTTTACAAGGCACGCACAAAGACGCAGTGACAACGGCGAACGGCACACGTCCTACCTCGATGAGCGCTCAGCGCGGTCTAAAGTTCTGTAGACGCGTACAGGATTTATATAACGATTTCTAGCTTCGTTTAAAAATTAATTTAAAATATTTGTAATCACATTCAGAAGCTGATTTTTTTTCCTAGCAAGGTATTATATCAAATCTTATTAGAGACTATTTGTTTTTTTATTTCTTAGTGTGTTTTATGTGATAAAAAATAATCCATTTAGACGTAAACTGTCAATTTAATGACATTTTACGTAACATTTTTTGGTTTATTTCTGAATGAAACCTAACATTCTGGCACAATCATACCAAGGGACAGGATCTTGTTATGTCGTAGATGCATTTAAAAGTTAATTACTCACATTATTTTAGGTGTCATGAACCATCGCGTAATGCTCATATAATGATTTCTTCAAAACATGCTTTGCGGAAACTTGATTTTTCTGTTGTAGGTAATTAAACACTTATTTTTACTACAGTCATACAATAGTAAACGAAGTGATCTAATAGTATCATCGTTAATTTCTTAATTTGTTGATATATCTGAGTCACAATCACGTATCTCCCCGCGTGTTAATCGCCAAAATGGCTTAAAAAACGGGAACGGCCTCTTAAATCTAATTTGTCAAGAAAATAATTTAGATGAGAACTCTTTTTTGAAGGTATTCTGTAAATGCAAATTATTATAATATTGTTTTTTAATAGTTTGATAGCACAAAGTTCAAAATGATGAATTGATGTAAATTCATCAAAACAGGTTATTTTTTTATAAGCAATGCCCTTCTTTACCAATATGCATGTACCACCTCTTTTATTCTGTCTACTATAAAAGGATGCAAGTTCGTAGTTTTTAATATTTATAGATTTTTCGGTGCCTAATTTGACAAAGGTTTCAGAGAAGCACAGTATGTCAGGTATACATTTATTCCTAATTTCCTTTAAAGTTATTTCTAATAGTTCCTTTTTAAAGATTAAGCCATGAATGTTTTGGTGGAATAATGTCAGAGTGTGTACTTGCTTAGGTGCGAAAAAAAATACATTCATTATTTGTGGGTGTTGTTGAATTCAGTAACATTTGAGCCTGGTTGTTGCAGGGATTATTAGTAATTATATTTTGTTTATTGTTACATTTTTTACTAATTTGAAAGTAGTACGGTATTGTCCCTTTTTTTTATTACGCATTTATGTTGCTTAATCTCAATTTCATTTACTACACTGTGTGCCTTAGTTTTATTAATGTGCAATTTTATGTTGGCTGGTAACAAGTATTCTAACTCATAAAGCTTAAAGTTAATGTGGGTATTTATTTTGTTACATAAATTATTGACATACCCATAACGATTTTCACAATTATAGTTATGATCAATTACTGTACAATTTTCTACATGGCTAGTCCACACCTTCAGAGATTTATTTAACATGTACTCATTCAAATATCGGCTATAGAATATTGGGGCTATATAAACATGTGCTTTATGTAATTTATTTATAATTATACTTAAGTTAAAATGTAATTTTTGTATGTTATTATCATTACTACTAATACAAATTATTACAATGTCATCTTTGGTTAATTTTTCTGCAATAGTGTCACATTTAGATATAAATTCATTGCTACTGGCACCCGTTAATATAAGTGCAGTCGGTACAAAGATATCCTTCCAGTTACCTTTCCTTGTTTTCAATAACGACGCTGATAATCCTTTTATTTGTTCGTCTCCTATTATAATAATTTTGTGTTTATTGTCAGATACGCCATCTAGGTTGACATCCTTGCAACTAATCGTGGGTGAGGCATCGTCCTTGGTGGCATATTGATCGTGATGTCTATTATTAATTAGTTCCTGGCTATTATCACAAGATTGCATTACTGCATGGTGTTGTTGCACTGCCAACTTATGTTGTTGTAGTTGGTTCAGTGTGTCGTTTTTCTTTGAAGTGTTGTCTTCGCACGAGTATGAAAAATCAAGGTTTTTGGATGGTATCAAACTTTTACGTGCTGTTTTGTGAGTTTTTTTTGTAGATGTACCTTTACATATATGTGTTAATTTTTCTACTTGTGACTTATATTTTTCAATTTGTTTAGCCTGATTGTTGTTTTCAGTTATAAGATTTTCAATTTCGTTTTCTGCTATCTGTAATTTTTCTTCGAGTGCCTGCAGTTTTTTTCTCATCATGTTTATGTCGTCTATAGTTATATTTGTGTGAAAGTCAGGCAAACTTCTGTTTAAATCATGTGTTGAGTTCGATGATAAACTTTGAATATCGTCATCCGAGTTTTCTGATAGGCTATTAAACGATTTATGTATTGGGATGTTATATTTACTTCGGTTTCGCATGGTCACATTCATTCTACTCGTTTCCGTATGAGATGTATGGCAAAATCTCGTTACTGGAGTTGTACTATTCATAACCTGTATATTTTCTCGAGTTGGTTCGGTAGCCATATCAAGAAAGTAGTGCCCTCTCGTTTAAAATTAATGTTGTTTAATGTTGACAGTTATTGTGCTGCTAATGACAATCGAGAGAATCAATAATAGTTTTTTACTATTTTGAGTAGATGGCGTTGTACTCAATAATTTTATTTCTGACAGGATAATGATTTGGCGGAATTTGAATGTTATGACTACGAGTCTTTAGTCGTTTACAAATATTTGTTACTTTTCATATTTATTGCATTTCACTTCGATTGTGTGTCATACTCACTAAGTATTCGATAATTTGATGTGTTAAAGCACTTTTCACTGTCATTGAATTGTTTGTTGTTGTTTATAAATACTTGCAAATCACTTCACACGTATGTACGTCACAAATAGTCTTTATTCAAACGTTTTTATCACAGTTTTTTTATTTTTTCGATTGTTTTTCACTATATATTTACTTTAAAAGCACTTTTATTTAATTATAATGATATATATTATTTATTTGGAATAACATTTTCAAGAGCCTCTCGAACAACGTATTTACTTCAACGCGCCATCTAGCGGTTCTTGTATTGTACTTTTGTTCGGAGTCACTTGGAATACGCCTCGCAAGTATGGAACCCAAGTTGTGAGACATACATCTCTCGCATTGAGAGAGTCCAGCGCAAGTTTGTCAAATATTTATGCTTCAGGACTAAGGTTGAATACCGCTCCGACCGTTATATCGACATATGTAATAAACACCACCTCCTGTTACTGGTCAAACGTCGCAATATTGCAGATATATTGTTTTTAATGAAAGTTGCAAGTGGTTTATTGGATTGTCCAGAATTGCTGTCCCAAATATCCTTGAAGGTGCCGATGATGGGCTTGCGAAAGGGACCACTACTAAGCCTTCCGCACGCATCCACTAATTACAGGCAGAATGCATTTATTTGGCGGGCGAGTAATGGGTTCAATAAAATTCTTATTAATTTTGATATAGATCTATTTAACACTAGCGTTGCGTCGGCAAGGCGGTTGTTTAGCCAGTAAGTATATAGATTGTCAAGTTTTTTTGTTAAAGTACATATTATGTAGGCTTTGACATTAGTTATGCGGTTTTTCTTTACTCTACCACTATTATCTTCTTCGTTTTGTTGCTGAGGTATGCGTGTGCGAGAAATTAAGTAGATATGCGTTGTTTTTCTCATGCTCATTACTTTTTTTATATGTATATTGTAACCATTGGCGAAAACCTATTAATGGCTATCTGTATTTTGAGAAATCACTGTCTATCATGTTTGTAAAGCTGTTGGTTTTCCTAAGATAATAAATAAATAAATAAATAAATAAATAATGATAGCTAGTGATCCTTGACAAGAGATTTGAACCTCGTTAACGTCTGATCCTGCCTTATATGAAAAGGTAATGTATTCCATAGCCGAACAGCAGCGACACAAAACGATTTATCATAAAATGCAGTTGAATGAACCGGCATCTTTAATTTCAAATTTTCTGATGACCTTAAATAACGGTTATGCGTATCATGAAGGAATTCGAATCGTCCTTTAAGATAGAAAGGAGTTAAAGGCTTCAACGGTATATTGTACAGCAGAGATAGAATGTGAGCATTCCGGCGATATCGTATGGGTAACCACTTGAGTTGTGTTCGAAATTGTGAGACATGATCGTATTTGCGTAATTCAAATATGAATCGTATACAGAGATTTTGATGTCGCTCAAAATTTTCAAGCTGGCTTTCGCCAAGATCTGGATAGCTGACATCTGCGTAATCAATAATGGGTAATAGAAGAGAGTTTGCAAGCGCAATTTTGGTGGCAGTAGGAAGAAAGTTCCTAAGTCTTATTAACGAACCTGCCGAAGCAAACACCTTACGACTTACTTCTTGGACCTGCGAGCGCCAAGAAAAGGTAAATTCGATAGTTAAGCCCAGGTTCTTCACTTTATCCTGAATGGGAATAACAGTGCCATTGAAAATAATGTCAGGAAGTTGTGACCAGTCGATCTTCGTTATCAAATATTGCATTTTAAATGTTAACAGCGATCAATAAAACTGGTTCCCTAAAAAAAAGTTCCCTAATTAATATAAATATAAGAGCATCATATGGCTATAAAAACTAACTTTTTACTAAAGTAAGATTTAGAGTTTTAATTGTTGTAGAAACTGTAGACTAGATATTATAGTCTTATATTTTACTAGTGCCTGCCTCGTTGGTCTTGAGGCATAAATGTGCGCGTGGGATTGGGAGTTCTCGGGTTCAATTCCAGGGTCGGGCAAAGTGTCATTGGGTTTTCCATAAGAAAATGCCCATTATCAGCACGGAGTAATAAAATAATTACAATATTGTGACTGCCTCCGTAGTCCAGTGGATAGCGTATGCGTCTGCTGATCCAGATTATTGGTTTGATTCTCGGGTCGGGGAAAATGTGTTACTGGGTTTGCCCAAATTTTCAGTAGCAGCACGAAGTCTGGCAATGTGCCCGGTACGGCAATAGGCTCGCCCCGTATAAGGTGGGACCTAAAAGTTCATGACAAAATGAGGGTCTTATATCATAATAATATTACAGCTCTGCCTACCCCTTCGGGGATAGAGGCGTGAGTCTATTTTACTAATATTTGCCTACGGCTCCGCCCGCGTGGGACTATCTTATGTTAGACAAAGACATTTCAAATAATATTTTTGTAACGTTAATTTGCAATATACAATAACTGAGACAAAAATTGTTTTAAATTGTAATTTAACCCTTAAGGATAGAAAACATCTCTCCTCTAAAGAACAATGCCCACTTCCCATACATTTCAAAACCTGATAGTGAAAGTAAGTATCTGTATAGTTATACGGTATAGTAGAAAGATTGCCTGTAAGTTTAGAAAATAATGTCATGTAATCATTTTTACGATTTTAACGCTACGAAGCCCAAAAAATATTCATTAATGTTACTTTTTAGGCAAGGATTGTTCGTTACCAATAGGTGATCTACCTACCAAAACTAATTATGAACGCTCGAAGTTTCGTCTAAAATAGGAATACTTACCATGGTCTAAAACAACCTTTTTCTTCGTTTGAATTCCTTTAAACCAACTACTCTTACGTCAGTCAACCATAGCTACCAAGGAGCAAGTATACTTGCTCCTTGATAGCTACATACAGACCTAAGTACTATGCTATGTACCTAGTCAATCGGAGAACTGTCAAATGTCAAAAAGATCCGTTTCACTTATATATTGCATAATTAATTTATTTCTTTACAATATTATTTTTTATTCATCTGTATTATATAATGACTAATAAGGATATATTGACTGATTAAATAAAACGTAAAATAATGTATAAAACTCGGAAACAGATTTGAATGAAGACAATTGCCAATGCGTAAAACGGAACGTCTAAAATAGATGTTAGTTGTGATGCGTTCAAAACATGCTATTACGTTTACCCTTTACGTAGAATAAGTGCAAAGAATTACTGATAAATATTTTTCCTGGGTTTCTTTTAAGCTTGTGATAAGTGTCATCAATACACAGTTAAATTAGCTAAATTTTAAGATTTATTTCATACAATTACACAGTCAGGTGAAAAATGGCAAATTCTTCTTTCAACTTCTTGCGCCCAGCTTCGTCTGTCAGTCTGTCAGTAGCTCAAGAATTGTATATATGTTGAAAACCACGGGATAATCACATTTGGTAACTTATATTTACCAAGCCGTAGTAATTAGGTAAAGTATAGACACACAGAGCAATTTATTTCCAAACAAACCATGTGACGCCTACATGGCAAAAAAATACCGTAGCTTAGTGGCCCTGTCCGTATGTATTTGTTCAAATAACTAGTACGTGTGCCGAACAGTTGCTCTCGTGTTGTTTGACTTGTTTCGAATCCACTCTTGATACGTGTCAATAACAAAACAACTATGTTCGCTGTCATTCTCGCTTTGAATCCTATGTTTTTTGGTATGTTTTTTAATTTTGCAGATGTTTTAATACTCCTCGTCCTTCTTTTTCATCAATTTTGTAGAGACAAGTCGATGCACCGCTCAAACAACAGAAACTAACTCAAACTGTACGTATTTGATGAATACTACATATAGTAGGACAAAATATTTGAGGAATCAGAAATGAAAAACGGGTTAGATGAATAATGAAGGAAAATTATGAAAACTCCCATGTCACGATTGGTTATATTTTTTGACCTATGTTAGAGCGATTTCAAAGTAAACAAGTTAAACTCAAAGTCATTCACCTCTTAGTATGCAATTCTATGCAATATTGCGTATTTCTTTGTGACACAATGAAGCCATAATCACTCACTAGCCACCATGTTTGCTTGCACGCTCTCAGGAGTACAGCTAAAAACATATCTAGGTGGCTTTTAATTCATGAGCCTTGCAATAATATGCTACGCATTGAAGAGATCTTAAGGGGATTTGTCTTAGAACTTACCATGATAGATTTCAGATCGATGTCTAAACTAACACTCGATCATAATACGCAAATAATTAGTACTATAATTAACATCCAACCGTACAACTACAATTAGAATCATCGATAACCTGAAACAATTACGTTGTTATTATGACAGTGGCTTATTTACGGAAATTTTCATGCTGGAATCAATTATGTGATGTTACCGTTGATTAGGTTTCATTCATACGTATTAGGGTCACGACACAGTAATCAACGACTTTTAACCGTCTCCGTGGTCCAGTGGATTGCCTATGTGTTTGCTGAGCTCGTTTCCCGGTTTGGGGCAAAAGTGTAACTGTTTTGCCGAATTTTCACTAGCAGCACGGAGTTTGACATAGTGCTCTGTAATGGTAGTAGGCTCGCCCTTATAACGCGGGACCTAAAATTCATGACATGGCAAAAAGTGGGTGTAAACACTTTTTGCCATGTCAACAATTACACCTCTACCACCCCTTCGCGGATACAGGGGTGAGTGTAAAAATAATTATTTCAATGGCCCATTTACGGGGTTATTCACGCTGGAATCAATTAGGTGATCTTACCGTTGATTAGGTTTCATTCATACATTTATGGGTCATGACACAGTAATCAACGACTTCTGACGGCTTTAAAAAAAATACTACGACGCGCCACGATATACAGCGACGTTCGTCACGATTGGTATTCCATATCTTGTATTTTTGTTGTACGGGCAAATGATTAGTAGACTTTATGCAGTCATTTTGTCAGATGTATCACTTATATGATACACGTTTACCTTCATGAAATTACAACCCGCTGAAACATACACGTCCGTGTATGTTTCAGCGGGTTGTTCAACAGATACCTAGTAATTGTAAATCGTTAGAAATTCCATGACCGTATATCCTGTAGCCAACAACAATTTGTGGATAACACTAACGGTCATTTTTAATATTCGAACTATAGATAGATCTGTAGATTTTAGATTCGTGTTTGACATATTTTATATGGAGCTTATGTCAAAAACTGTCAAAAACGAATCAAAAATCTACAGGTCTAACCATAATTCGAATATTGAATTCCGGAGTAAGTTTGTCTGGTGTGGGGATCGAACCCACGAAACTCGACGCAGTGCCAAACAACATTTCGAACGCCTAAACGACTACGCTTGACAAGTTTTAGAATGGTACCTCTTAGTTTATCATAGCCCTGTGACCTTTGAATATCTCATCAAAGTCGAGAGCATAGCTGTCAAAAAGAATGCCGAACTAAATTACGCATTAACATATTCACTTTCGTCACTCTTATTTGTTATACATACTAGTTCATAATTTTATATAGAAATGGCTCTTAGCGGCAAGTTCATTAATTTAAAAGTTGCATTACTTTTTATTCAACAGAGCGACATGAAAGAAGGTGCAGATTATACAGAAATTCTCATTTAAAAACAACTTTTCGTTAGCGTTAAAGAGTACAGGGTGCATTTGCCAGCATTTTATAGTTAACACGAGAATTACATAATTATAACAGACTTTTTATTTTGAATTTTATTGCTGTGCTTTAATGTTTATACTTTCCTTTATGAGTGTTTATAAAGGACGAATATTGCATAGAATAGTTCTTAGTTTAGTGTTCCAAAGCATAATTAATGAATTTCAACTTTCAGAAATTCATATCAATCTGCATAGGAATTTCTCAAAATATTATTTTAAGGCATGATAATATGAGAAAACATATCAGAAGTAGCCTGTGTAGTAAACCTACAGGTAAATTCACCAATTGTTCAATATTTACTCACTACATTTCTGTACTGCCGAGAACACCAATATACAAGATCTGCATTCAATCTACAAAAAAGGAAAATTGAAAAAAGAAAATAGCAAATGTTCCTAAAATATGACTAAATAATGGATATCCTAGTCTGAATTTTACGTACCATGTGCGAAACACCTTTCGAACTCTACCATAACGCTGTAAAGTCAAAAACAATGTAGCAGCTAGTAAATTCATTATTATTGATCTTACATTCTACTTCTAGTACCTACTTAAGAACTAACATTGATAATAATATCCTTAAGATACTATTCACAAACTTCGTACTCTGCAAGAGAGCATACTCAACAATTTATTTAAAGTTGTTGAACAGTTTAAAATGAGTTTATAGTTACCGCTCTTCTGAGTAAACAAGCCAATTGTTTGGCTTCGTTCTGTTGAATCGCAAAATTTTGGACGTATGGAGTACTTCTTACAAACAGAATGAATAGATAATAAAATAAGGAATGTTTGTGTTCGATTTTATTCATTGGGTTCAACATAGTTATATAATTTTGATTAAACATTTTCTTCTTCCAATGTACTCGGAAAAAACGTGGATCTGTAACTCAAAATTTTTATAACCAATGCATATAAAGTAAGGTAAATAAAAGGTATACCCTATAGCCTACCCTATAGCCTTACCCTATAGTCGGGTAACGTAAAATTCGATTAATTTTTTGTAAACTGAAATCCATCTGGAAATGAGTTGTGTTTATTACAATTCGCATCATATTTGAAAGTATTTTTTAAGCCATGATACCATGCACGACACATTTAAAAGGTTATTTTATTTGACTACAGAATTTGATTTACACCGTGTCTAATTTAGTGTGCAGCCACATGACATTTTTGAACACATAGGTAATTAAGATGGTTTTATTTTGATCTTTGGAGAATAGTTATATATATTCATCAAATTAGAGTAGGTGAAAGCTAGACCAGAAAATGTTTGGGAACATGTATATACGCTAATATAATAAGACCATGCTGCAAAAATTGTGACTCCATAGTCGTGTGAAAACATAGAGGTTGATCATCTGCAATGCAAGATGTATTATTGATGATCTATTTATCAACGATGGATAGATAGGCGTTATCTTAAGCACTCAATTCGATACTTCTTATTTTAAGCGAACCTACCATATTATCAGAGTATAAGACGACCTAATGGGGTATTAGAAATAAAACACTGCACAAGTGCCAACGTCTCGGCTTATATACATTGTATATCAGTGGTTAAGTACCAGATATGTTTTGTTAAAGTTTCTGTGTCAGTTGTAATAGCCTTTGCTATACATAGGCCCACTCAATAAATATAGACAATTTCCATAACTGCTAAATTGTGATGTACTTAATGTAATAATATTTTTCTTTTTTATCTCCAAGAAAAAGTTATGTAATAGTGTTTATTTATTGCTATTCGAAAGGGTATTTTTATTTAATGTTGAATACGAATACCGTTAGTGAAAATTGTATGCTTGTTAGGCTGTCGCTTGACCTACGGTAAATTATAAGAAACAAATCGCAAAGAGACTGACTGGCGGATACGGCGCGTGACCAAAGGCTTGGCTTAATTTTACTTCAAGAAATAAGTATCGCCATTTAACATGGCCTGGGGGCCAGACTTCTACGTCCGTTAATAATTGCCACAATACAAATTTTACAAGCTTCATTTAAATATTTCCTAATTAAATGGAAGCAGAATTACAACACCAGATTTTGCAACCGTTACACAATATGGTAAAGTGGCATTGACCCCAGAAAAGAATATTCTAATCCTGAACGCAAAGAACAAAATAGAAGGTTCATTTTCCTTCTGGTTCAAGGCATCAAAGGTCGGTTTACCCGTTTACTACTCAAGATCCCTAGTCATAAAACATATTTTTCCGTTGGCATAGCCTGCGGTTCTAATTTACCGAGCAGTACAGAGCTACTGTAACACGTAACAATGCTCTTTAAGAGAACGCCAGACACATTTATTTGCCGTACAGCTGTACTATTTACCTAGCCGACCAAGTTTTTGTAACGGATTGGCTTAATTTAACATTCCACTTCGTCCCCTCTCTAGTTAGGGCTGCCAACTATTTGTAATTGGTGTAAGCTTTTCGAGTTCGTATTATTTTTATCTTCTTATGTACTCTCAGCATTCTTAAATAATTATGTTTCCGTTAAAATAAAATCTTCAAGTTCTTTTTTCTTTGTCAGTAGGTAGTATAAATTGTTACAGACATGCTATGTCGTAATAGTTTTAGTGCCAACCCTAATTCCTGGTGCGTTGTTACCCGTCACCTCGTCGTCTTCGTTAATTGTGTGGTGGTTCTCATTACATTAACACAACTATTGCCTTGATTATTCTTGTTGACAAGCTTCCTGCCTATATGCAATCTATATGCTGACTGTACGTGCGTACTATGCGAGGATCTTTAATCCCTTTAGTATTTGTTTTATATCCAGTGGAGGCTTCTCAATGCGGTAGAGAATAATAAGAATATCTTATTTTCTCCTCATTTATTTTGGCTTTATTTGAACGTCAACCACCTTACTTTGTTTGACGAATACATATTCACCTATCAGGTGACTTTATAGAGCGTTCTCAATACATTAAAAGAGGCACTAAAACCTAGACAAACTGCTATCATGATAGATAGCTTTAAAATATGTGAATAAAAATAGCAAGAAGCTAGACAACTTTACAAGTGGCGTTATGATTAGGTACATTAAGTATAAGTTAAATTGTAGTTGTTAAAAACTGCAAACATAATGGTTGCTTTTTCATGTTGACATTCAGTACGTGTATACTGCTATATACTACATAGAACGACCAAATCCCACTAGTGCTATGCAGCCTCCCTTTTTTAGAGTTAACTCCCTACTACGAATATATTCTGTATCGCGAGGGACGTTGCAAACATTCAGCCATCCGATAAAAAATACTAGCATATGTGGATCACATCTGGCCTTACAACAAACAAATAGGAATGGCATTATTTAAAACCTTCAGGCTCTCAAATAATGTCACGGTATTTAAATGTTTGCCTACATTAAAAAAATTATATTCCTAATATTTTTTATTTTATTTTATATTTTTACTTTTCTTTTCTTTAAAGCAGTGATAGCCGAGTGGATATACCAACAGACTGCCATGCAGAGGGTATCGGTTTCGAATCCACGGCGCTCACCACTTTTCGGTATTGAATTGTTACTTCACTGACAGTCCGTCAGTCTACGCCAAACCACTCGCGCGCAATGGACCGTTGTCGCATACGCCAGGGCATACAAAGCTCGCGGGTCGCTTTATAATATATTTTTTGTATATTATTCTGTGTTGTTCACTCTCACAAAATGTTCAAATGCAAGAGTTGTGATGCGGAGTTCCGGGACGGAGCACTTTGTTCGGTCTGTCAAGGACATTTCGACTTCGTTTGTGCAGGAGTAACCGAGATGGGATACCGCAGATTGGGAGATAGGAAAGCCGTCTGGAAATGTTCCACCTGTAAAAATCCCGCCCGGTCAGCGAGTCCACTTACACCCATGGCGAAGTCTCCTACCCCAGCGGACATGGACTCGGTACTGGCAGAGATCAAACGACTGTCCCTTCAAATGGCCGTTCTCCCTGGGCTGAATGAGAGCATACAATCCATTAAGGCTGAGTTGTCGGAACTTAAATCTATAAAACCCGAACTCTCTGATATCAAGTCATCGCTCGAGTTCTTAGACCATAAGATGGGTGCTTTGTCAGACAAGATAAAGTAAATGAAAAACGATGTCCAGAGTCTCCAGGGCACGCAGAATGATGTGGACTAACTGCAAAAGCGGGTACTATACTTGAAGAGCACATAAGGGATAGTGAATAAAGATCGCGTAGAACAACGTCGAAATTGAAGGAGTACCGGTTTCAAACAACGAAAATCTGTTTAGTATAATCTCCAATATAGGCGCTCACATCAAGTGCGTGGTGCCGCAGGAACAAATAAATTACATTGCCAGAGTACCTATGCGGAACGACAAACAAAATAAAACCATTGTTGTTGCTTTGCATAGTCGATACCTCAAGGACAATTTCGTTGCTGCTGCTAAAAAGTGCACCACCACCGCTATAGACATGGGGCTCCAAGGGTCGCAGCGGATTTATGTCAATGATCATTTAACCATAGACAACAAAATATTGTTGAACAAAACAAAGACGCTTGCCAGAGATAAAGGTTTTGCATACACATAGGTAAAAGGCTGCCGCACCTACGTTCGCAAAAACCCTACATCACCGGTGATCCCCATCAAAATCGAATCAGATCTTAAAAAAATGTGACTGGATATTGAGTGTTTGATTAATCTTATTTTGTTATTACCTGCCTACGCGGGCCGCTATTCTCAACGGTTGGCGAGCGCTGACTCGCAAACCAGTTCTCGCTGTGGTTTACTCAATGCAGCCGCTTCTACTCGCTTACCGCTACTGCCGCTACCCACTTTTGTAAGTCAATCAGCTGTTATCTATTGTGCCTTTTGTTCTGCTATTTATTTTATTGCCTTAATGCTTACCGTTGTATCTTTTTTGCTTTCCTATCTTATTCAGTATACCTTAAACATAGAGGTTTTGCAGCGCGCTTTAATTATTTATACTATACTTTTAAATAACATATTGCTGTTCGACCCACGTAATCAGTTGCTAAAATTTTCTTCTTGTATAATTCCTACCGTTTAAAATATATTATCAAAACGTACGTGGTCTTCGGACAAAAACAACTAGATTCTATAGGAATTTATCCCTTTTCTCCTACGATTTAATTTGTATTACCGAGTCTTGGCTTAAGGCGAGGTTGCAGTACAGTGCAAAACCAAAAACACGGCGGTGGCGTCAGCGAGTGAGCGTGGGGAGGGGAGGGGGGGTTTCGTGTGTGCGTGTGCCACAGCGCAGCGTAAAAAAACCGTAGATGAGTTATGCAAACTTCAAAAGTGGCACATTAAAAACTGGATAAATGTCTCATTTGGTTTTAGTCGCGTACGTGCTGCGGTCGGAAGCGCTTGCTCTTTTACTTGCGTGTGTGTGCGTTACATTTGAAAATGCCGTCGTGTGTAATGAGATTTTGCTAAAGTAGTTAAACTATAGTAGGAAAATGACTAAAAGTTATGGAATCACTTCTCATTCATGAGTATTACAATATTACAACGTTTTATTTTCAATTTATAATAAATTCAGTATCACAAATAATAGAGTGAATAAAAAATTGGCATTTAGCGAGTGTAAAAGAGAAGCAGTCTTGTGCGTGTTCAAAGACTAAAAAACAAAGTATCCAGATGGGACATTTGTAATAATAAAATACTGATGTGTATTTTTGTCAAGTAATAAAAGTGATTTGAGGCTGAATCAACACAATATATTACTATTATAGAAATACAAAATCATACGTAAGTTACAAACATTGACGGATGATCAAAGTCCATTCACTTGTTCTTGTTTTTCTCCTTTTAGTATTAAACAAATAAGTAGATGGTACTGCACAGTTTTTGCTGCCGACCCACCGAACCCCTGGCAGTACCCCTGGGGGTATGGTGGGTCTTTCAAAGCTTAACCGTCCTCCCAGATAATATTGTGGAGGATAAAGGTGTGGTGTTCCTCCAACTAGAGGGAGGATCCTCTAACCAGGCTGGGTGATATTGCCTGGTGGACTGTCAGTCCGACGGACGTATTTGAGATGTTGTATATATACAACTCGGCGCGCGAACTCTGCATGTGCGATTCAGCACCTTGTTATCCGTCGCATTGTGTCCGATAGATGTCGCTGTGTTGTTGTCGTTGAGACTTCGTCGTCGCTCGCTAGATGGCCTCAGTTGTATGTAGCTACCGCTACAATATTGTGGTGTAATTAGTTTATTAATTTCAGTTCGTTAATTTCAAGTTCTACTATTTTGTGGGATCATTCCCAGTATAGTAGTAGTATTGAACAATTCTATGATAGAACTGTACTAATTCTATTAGCACAACTTGATGAGGAGAACAGAACTAATGGGATAAGTAATAGGAAATGTCCCAGTCTAGTTCTATGTATGTTTTTACAAGGGTACTTAATAGAACTACTGGGAATGATCCGTAGCGTCACGACATCGCGCTCATATATCCGAATAAATATGTTTTGTAGACGTTCATTTGTTTAATGTGTAAAACAAATCAACGTCTACAAAACAAATGAACGCCTACAAAACAAATGACTTACAGAAAGTGATCAGCTATCGATAGTGATTGCAGAAAACAGGTGCATGCGATTTTCAACCTAATTGACATTAGTCAGAATTTATAATTTTATTACCCTAATATTGCCAGAAAGCGAGAAAAAACAAAAAAAAAAGTTTGTCATGAATTGTCAATAAGGTCGAAAATCGCATGCACCTGCTTTTTGCAATCACTATCGATAGCTGATCACTTTCTGGTAGTCATTTGTTTTGTAGACGTTCATTTGTTTTGTAGACGTTCAATTGTTTTGTAGACGTTCATTCGTTTAACACATTTTTATAAATACATATTTATTCGGATATGTGAGCGCGATGTTGTGACACTACCCTTGTAAAACATACATAGAACTAGTGGTAAATTTCCTATAACTGTTTCCCATTAGTTCTATTCTTCTCATCAAGTTGTGCTAATAGAACTAGTGGGGAAAAAAGTATCACTAGTTCTATCATAGAACTGTTCAAAAGAACTAGTGGGAATGATTCGACAGCGCAAGGATGATGATGATGACGGGTCTTCAACAGTACCACAGATTATACCTATAATATACAAAGCATTATAACCATTAGCAGTAATACCTAAACGTTTTATTCTCTAATTTATCTCCTTGTTGCACTATATCATCGTACTAGCGCTTGTCTTCGCTTGTCTAAAAATACAAAAACGTAAGTAGTAAGTCATTATCATACGAGAGATAACACTGTTCAGTTTAATGTCCACGTAGCACGTTGGTATAACACTACGAGCATTTCAGCCAGGAGTACGGTTAAGCTTTAAAAGACCCACCATACCCCCAGGGGTATTGCCAGGGCTACGGTGGGTCCGCAGCGCACAGTTTTTATATTAACGTACTATTTTAGGTTTCCATTGAATGAAATGTACTTTTTTAATAAATGTTATAAATAAATCACATCGACTTTTTATTTCCCTACCTTAAATGAATTAATCAAATTTATTTTGAGGCGAATTGATTTTACTCAAGACAGACAAAGTGATCATGTCGCATCTGAGTCAAATTATTGTTTGTGAAACGGTCAGCATGATGTCACAATGCGCGTCCAGAGAGTATATGTTTATCTCTATTTCGCGCTTGCGATTAGATGTGCTATCTCACTTACACTTCTTATCTAATTCTTGAGTGTGTCGTTTTGACATATTTATATAAGTGTGCGTATGCTTTCCGCGATGCGTGCCACTCGTAAGCTCCGTCATGTCAGTAACCTGTCTACGGTTTCTTACTAGTATGTCTATGGTTTGAACGATTGAGTTTGGAATACGAATTAATTTGTACTTTTGCGAAAACGTACATGCGGGGGTGGAGGGGGATTTTGCGGAACAACGACGTACGTCCGCCCTCAATCACGCCTAGACAGGCACTGATGAACGGCCGGCGAGCGATATAATGCCAACATTTTGACAATTTTTTTTCTTGGAGAAAAATTATAACGAAATTACGGAATCTGTTTTTACCATTTATTTTAAAATAAAGAGCTGTTTCTATTGATAATACTTTCATATAAATTCATTATGGAATCTCTAAGCAGTACACGTTTAATATTGTGATTTAGTGCCATGTTTGACATTTTTTTTTATCGAGCTAATCATTCCAACTCGTGTTTCTATCTTTACGATTTACTAGAAGATATGTTCAACTTTTATACTTTATTTTTGATTCATTAAAAATATCATAGTTCATGGGACTTTCAGACGTTCAAAAATCTTAAAAAGTACTGCAACCTCGCCTTAATGATAGTTTCAATGATAACGAATTATTTGACGATCGTTACATAGTGTGGAGGCGCGATAGTAACTACGATGTGACGAAGCAGAACAAAGGTCACCACCTTTGTTCTGCTGAGCTCGCGGCCGAATCCCGGCCTGAGTGGTCCTCCATTGCCGAAGACTTGTGGGTCACATTAACATTGAAAACCCGTAGACCGCGACCATTATACAAAATGCATGTTGGTGTGGTATATATTTGCAATCAAAATCAAGGTAATTCAATGTCCACCCAAATAACAAATTCTGCAAATAATATGACTAAAATCGCCCTCGACAACCCTCTGGATAAAATAATTATATTTGGTGATTTTAATATGCCCAACGTATCATGGACCATAGACAACAAAGATGGGATTTCCTATATTCCCACAAATCTTCATGGCCCACATCAATTTGATTTTATTGATAGTTTAAATATGTGCAACCTGCTCCAATACAATTCTTTTGTCAATGATAGTCATGGCCGACTGCTAGACCTGATACTCTCAAATAACAATGTCCTTGTAAGTTCCTGCAACTCTCCTCTTGTTCCCGAGGACCCCCACCATCGGTCTCTTGTAGCTACAGCTGATTTTGTTCAGTCACACAATATTAAACCGCGTCCCTATACAAGGTATGTTTATCACAACGGGGATTACAACGCTATCTGTAAAAAGCTGGATACTATTGACTGGCGCTCGGAATTGGATAACAAAAATATTGAAGACGCAGTGTCTTTCCTATATAAAACTATTTGTGACTTGTGAGACACTTATATCCCCACCAAACTAGTTTCGCCGTCCCGTAAATACCCATTGTGGTATAAGCAGCCCTTAATAAAATTACTTAAGGAGGAGGCTAAGTACCACAAGAAATACAAAACTTACGGTAACTCGTACGACCAGGATTCATTTATCTTATTACGCCAAAGAGAGCACGTGTTAGAGGACGAGATGTATAGATGTTATATTTCTAATATTGAAAGATATATTAAAGAAAATCCTCGTGCCTTTTGGTAATTTATTAAAAGTAAAAAACAGTCGAACTCATATCCCTCTGTACTTCATTACGGCAACCGATCATCGGACCAGGGTGATGAAATTTGTAATTTTTTCGGGGAATATTTTCATTAAAATTTTCTAGAAAACTCGCAACTGGACACAATGGAAAATGAATTTTCTTATTCCCTTGACTTGGAGCCCACCACAGATATAACTACAGTCGAGGTCAGTGATGAAAATGTCTGTAACTTGATAAAATCTCTTGATCTAAGTAAGTCAGCGGGTCCCGATAATATTCCGGCAATACTTACTGTCAAATGTGCCAAAAGCCTTGCTCTCCCCCTCTCTCTGATCTACCGCCGCTCCCTCACGGAGGGTATTGTGCCCGGTATATGGAAAAAGGCATTTGTCACACCTATTCACAAAAAAGGATCGAGAAGTATGATTGAGAATTATAGACCAAAGTCCTGGAAAAACTAGTATACTCTCAGCTATACCCTGCACTTAAGCATACCCTGTCTCTAGATCAGCATGGGTTTATGAGGGGTAGGTCCACCACTTCCAATCTCTTAACCTGTGCTGAGTTTTTAACACGTTGCATGTCTGAACCATCCCAGGTGGACATTATTTACACCAATTACTCCAAGTGTTTCGATCGTAGGTATAGATCACGTGATTTTATTAAAAAAAATAGCACCTAAGGTGTAAGAGGAACGTCTTATGTTCGTAACCGGTGCCAAACTGTAGTCTTGGGAGGCTATTCTTCTCTCTCAATGAACATCCCTTCCGATGGATCCTTGCTGGCACCTTTGCTTTTCACTATTTTTGTAAATGATATCTCCTCCTGCTTTGTACATTTAAAAATACTTCTTTATGCCGATGACATGAAGATCCTTCACCAAATCAATAATGCGTGTGATACTCTGAATCTTCAGGCGGATCTTATCATATTCCAGGACTACTGTACTTTTAACAAATTAGGCCTTAACGTTTCCAAGTGCTATGTATGTACCTTTACTCGTAAATCTACTAAGTTAATCCATAACCATATCCTCTATGGCTCAAAATTAGCAAGAGTAAACCAAATTAAAGATTTAGGAGTAATTTTTGGCAGCAAACTACTATACGATGAGCACATAAATTCGATAGTCAAAAAAGGATCTCGTATGCTCGGGTTCGTTTTAAGAATGTCTGCTGAGTTTTCTAATATCAAAACGTTTAAAATAATGTATTTTAGTTACGTACGTAGTCACCTAGAGTACGCATCGCAGGTGTGGAACCCTTGTTATGATGTTTACTCCTCTCGCCTGGAGTCTATACAAAAGAAGTTTCTACGCTACTTACAGTATCGAGCCCACAAATGTCTACCAAATTATGAAACGAGATGTCGTAAATTTCACTTTCTTCCCCTATTTAAACGCAGAGAAATAGCTGATCTATCTTATCTTTTTGGTATTTTGAATAGCACGGTCGACTGTCCAAAACTCTTGGAGCAGGTGAGACTGCGTACCAACACGTTTGCATTGAGGAAACCAAACATTCTTCATGTTCCTTTTGTAAGAACGAATTATAGGCAAAACTCGTTTATCATAAGAGCTTCCCGCTCGGACAATATCTTAGTTAAAGCAAACCCTGATTTGGACCTATTCCACACATCAGTAAGTAAGCTGAAACGCTGACTGATTGGTAGCTTTTTTTCTTTTTAACTCATCATATTGAGTAGGTACCTAATCGCGATGCAGGTGCGTGTTTTGTGTTTTCTATTTTTGTTGTAAACTACTATATATATTGTATCTGTCGACTATTTCTTTCATATCTATCTACCCGTGGAAACTTGTAATTGGCCTTCTCCTGTGTGTAATATTAGTTACATATTTGTAAGTTAAGTAATTTTCGTCACCTAGCTGTAAGTTTCTCTAATATTGTATTGTCTTTAAAAGATAACAAACTAACCCACAATAAGAATAACATTTTGTATTTAGAATTTAATATCCTAAAGATAAAATATTTTGACATTGTACCTACAATTGTATATTTCCTCTGTAAATATCATAAAATATTATACCACTATGAAACAATTGTTAACAAAACGAATTATCTCGCCACGTTCCCCTTTTCAATTAACGCTAGTTTGCATAGCCATCGCAAGTGGCAAAATCATTCAAGTTCGTTCTAATTAAACGGCACTTCTCGATTGCCTTCGCTGCCTCATAATAAAGTTTAATTGAAACACAATTCGCTGATCATGGTTAACTTTGATTTTCTTTTCTCTTGAATGTTGAGGACAAACTCATTATTCTTCCTGTTGTTTACGTTTCCAATTATTATTGCCCACCTTCCAATTTTCTATACTATGATGTATGCCTCAAGCGAAATTCGAAAAGTAATGTAATCTTCGCAGTTTGGTATAAACCCTTTTTTCTATGGTATAGTATTTTTAGTAATTATATGAATATGTTTAACATGTTAAGAAAAGAAAAAGTATTAAATAGAAAAATAATATTCTTATAATATTATTCAAGAAGAGATAATAATAGTACTTATAGAGTATAATAAAAATATATTAAGTACCTACATATATTTATTAATCAATAGATTATCTAACTGCGCTGCAAATTATCTGATAAACATATCACACAATATGAAATATATTATATTTTTCAATACCAAACTACAAAAATAGAGCCAGACGCACACAAGAAAGAATTGTAAATATCCGTCCAATCTTGCTCCCAAATCAAGTTATCAAATACTTCGCTTTTGATGAGTGTGCGAGCGTATTCAATATAACACTATTTGAAAGCTGCTCAAAGAAAGAGCAATTTATAAAGAAGGAGAAATATTGAAACTGGCGGCGAGGATTTGCTCCTTGCAGTGTAAATTTAAACAGAAATTTTAATGCGCCAAGTAGTGTGTATAAAATGTTTCTTTTACACCGAGTAAATCAACATTAATAAATAAAATCTTGAGACAACTAGGTTTAATGGCAACTAGATAACTTATAAACATACGTCTACATAATATTACCTAATGCATATTTTTGTCTTCGTCATGTTTAGGCGTTGCAAAAAACCAACTAACTGACACAAAGAAAACACAATTGTGGATCACAAAAATGTTATTTCATGTGATGACAGAATCCATAATACCCAGCGCAGTGGCAACCACTTAACCCGGCGTGATTGACGCTGGATCATGGTGACCCAGCGAGTTTTAAAAAGGCCATATTTTCCTTATGCGCTTATCCAATGTCTTAAGCGTTTGTATAGTTTGAGGCACGGCTTCCTCCACACCGATCCGCCGGTATGGTCGATGCGACCCCGGCTGTGCAGCGAAATACACGTGCGTCAAATCAAAACGGATAAATATGACCCAGCGGCATCACTGGCGTGGTATTTTTGTGGCTTACCTTTTTTATTTAAATTCGCGTTTTAAAATGTCTTTAGTTAATTTGTTTAGTCTTTATAGTTTTTCGGTGAAAATGACATTGGCAATCCACCCAGACCGAATTTTGTGAAATATTACGAATCCGACGACGAGAACATCGACGCTACTTCGGACGTCGACAATGAAGACCACTTATCTGAACAAAGTAACAAACATCGAAAGTAAAAAAGACTGAAGTGATATCGGCTCAGATTCATCAGAAAATCTCTTATCTTTGCAAAAGCGATCACGCCAGCGGTTTTTCAAAGAAAAAGTCCTTATCATATCATTCCGTATTGCAATAATTGCAGTACTTCTATGATTAACAATGAAGATTTAGAATGCTGATTTTATATTTTTTGTAACATTGTATGTTTCTTTAATTTCTCATCTATAAACTGAGATTGTTAATTCCTCTTATTTGTAAGAATAGTTTATAAAAAGTGTTAAAAATTGACGAATGTTACATTTTCAACCTTGATTTTGCATGTTACTTTGGATGCAAATGAAAGTTTAATTCATTGAATATAATGTTATTGTTTTTATTTCACTACATGCTCAAAGAACCCTTTAATAACTAACAGTTTAAAAAAATGAGGTGACATCTTTGATTTCGCGAAAATATGAAATTTAAATCTCGGTAGCTATGACCCAGCGTCATTGCCCGCGTAATTATTTTCACATAGATCACGCCGGGTTGAACCACTAAGTCAAAATTCACTAAAACACTTAAGAGTATAATTATTGCACAAAGACTTTCTTGTCCTGAGTGAAAATTTAACCACCAACATCTTGCGTTCACTATCCCTAAACATTAGACCGAAAGAAAGCAATCCATTGGCAATCCGTCCTATTATTTTATAAGCTCTAATTATTTACTTCAGTTTTGTGATTGAGTCAAATATTGCAAGCGGAATGAATCCTTTTTCTGTTAGAACTAGGGATTAAAAATTAATTTCGGTTTAGGTAGGCTTAAAATTCTAATGTATTTTGAAATAAATTCACTATCAGGTCAAGCAGTCAGTGACTCCCTTTACAATAAAAAATATACATACTATGTACATAATTATAACGTACATACATATATTATATAGATACATATATGTACCTACATAGTGCATCAATAAACTTTCATATCGTTCAATGAATGTATACGTATTAGTTTCATATCCATTAGATCTATTACTTCAATATCTTGAAGTGGTTCGTTAAGAAAATAGTCAACGGAGGCAGCTTTTATGGGATTTATAAATGAAAGATTGCGTGCTCAATTTTCCTTCAAATCATTACTAGAACAATCATTTACTTAGCTTTAATGTGTCAACACAGGTACTTGTAATGTGCACTGAGCAGTAGAATTATTATTGTGGTAATATAAGATTGATAGTAATCTACCTTAGACAGCGATATAATTCTCGACATTCGCGATTTTATATATACAAACGAAAATATAATAATACTAGTTCACTCAATATGTCAAATAAAATATGCAATTACATATATTAATAGATAAATATATGTAATTATGTTTAAGATAGAGCTATACTCCGTTATACTTACAAGCAAAATGTCTGCATAAAAGAGAGTATCTACAAAAGATATGAATATGTTAAACAGTATTTTTACGAAATAAACAGCTATTTGTTTAGATAATTGATGCGAGTAATATAATATTACCTATTTATTTGTATAATAACGCTACTGATACCTAATTTCGTAGTCATTTAAAAATAAAGATAAAGCCAATAACGTATCTACCATTTATAATGTGTTTTCGGAATGGCTTGTAACGGTTTATAACATCATTCTGTGTCGATTTCAGAAATTAGATTAATTTCGAAATTGAAGCCTTATTTTTTGTACAAACTTGTAACGGGCAATACGGCCAGGAAAATTCCTTAGTGGCCAAACAGAATTTGTCACTGGGAGTCACGTTTTCTTGGTCGATACCTTTTTCTCACCTAAGCAAATTCTTCGAGAATTCCGGTTAACAGAGGAGGAAAATTAGTATTTATATTTTAAGTTGGAAAATATTTTCGCAGAATTTTGTAAGTCTTAATATAATTTTGTAACTGTTTATGTTTTTTACGCGAATCTTCTAATTTTATTCTGAATAATAGATCTCTCCGCACTAGTCTCATGCTTAATTTTCTCCCTCTCTCACTTATGAACTGAATTAGAACTAAAATTACTACATAGAATTACTTTTATCTAGAATGTGTTTAGAGAACATCTTTATGTGCATCGCATTTTATGAAGCGCGTATTAAGATATCGCCTTCAGAAGAAAAATTATTATTCATCATATCGGACTTAATACGTATACACATGTACTACTCTACTTTAAAACTGATTCTAGACATCAAAATGCAAGAATCGCATTTCGCCTTAATGCCTTAAAGGTTGTATTGTTAAAATCTTCAGAGCTATTTCGTCACATTTATCGGCAAAGCGGATTAAACACTCGAATTGAGAGTGAACAACCCTTACGAACAACTGCTGACCTAGTTGCATATGTCAAAGATTCTGTTTCCAGCAATCAGTTCTAGACTTTTGTTGATCGAGGAATAAATTTAAAGTTGTTGAAGTGAGAATTTACAGCCTTTCCTTTAACAAGTTTAAAGCGATTTGAATTGTGATTTTGTCGTTTACAGTGTTGTTTGTTGTTTCAGTTCAGATGGCGCTACCGTCACGAAAACATCCGCATTTTAAATGCAAAAAAATCGTAAACATCGATAAACAGTGAAAAAAGTACCTCTAAAGTGCTCAAATAGACCCAAAGTGACCAAACTGTAAAAGTTCAGTATAACAAAAAAACCAAACTATGATAAATAACATTAAAACGAACTTTTCGATATATTAAACTAAGTTATTTATTGAATCCAGTTCGGAATAATCACATAAACATAAACAAAAGTGAAATGTAAATGAAATTCTGTGTTTTTGTCGTAAAGGGTGAAAAAAAAAGTGTGTTTAAAACTTAAAGAACTGATTCAAAATATGAATGTCATCGTGACCAGTGCAAACATTTTTGCAGCATGAGTCATAATTCTCAATCCTCAGACGTTTAAGCTAATTCGATATTAAGAGATCCATAATTTCAACCAAACGACTTAAGATGTGGTAGCCGCATGGCTTAAGGACGAAACTACGTTTATTATGAACTGAGTTCAATCCTGGGATAAAGATGTACTTTTTGCTGATTTATATAAAGTTTGAGGCTAAGAAGAAATTAACGAAGTGTTTTTTTTACACATTTTTTTAATATTTGTACATTACTTTTTACAAAATAATTCCATGAACAAAATGGATACAGAAAATGTGACTTTACGTATACGGATGAGAACAAGCTTTTTAAATGAAATATCGAATTCGGGCTCACTTGATATGACTATGGCAAGTTTGCAAAGTAGAGAAAATGGTATGCTGTTTTTTGACTTAAAAAACAAGGTGGAAGCACTAGAATCGCAACTCCAGTCGGCTCATCTAGAGATTGAGAATCTTTGTACAGAAAATACATCTTTAAAAACCAAGTTGGAACAACAAAGCAGAGTGATAGAATCTTTCAAAAAGTTATCCTGTGCTGACAGTCCCAGAATGAGAAAAAAGCAAAAAATTATAACTTCAAGCGCACATCAAAGTTCAAAACTATGTACGCCCGAGCCTGTTTCTACAGTGGACAACACGTTCAGTCCCAATCAAAATGTTGTTACTTGGGTAGGAAACTACGGAAGCGACGCAATACCAAATCAAAAGCCAACTACCGTGGATCTGACTACTTTGCCTGAGCCAAATTGCGACCATTACGAGACAGTATGTAAGAGTACCGAGGAGTTTCCGGTGTCTCAAAATCCCAATAAGGAACATGATCAGAGTAAAATAGAAAATACAGGCCATACTTTGACCACCAAGACGGATAAGAACAAAGTCTTCGTAATTGCTGACCAACAGGGAAGAGGAATTCATGACAGGTTAGAACGGCTTTTGGGGTCAAAATACGAGGTGTCTTCGTGTTGGAAATCGGGTGCAACAGCGCGCGACCTTATAAGAAGCAATTCCAAAGACATATCCAGGTTAACAAAGAGTGATTACCTTATATTACTGATAGGAGTGAATGATTATAATCCTCGTGAGTTTCTATTAGAATTAAATTTATTTTTATCTTACGTAGTACATACTAATATAATTATTAGCGAAATACCGCTGATGCTTTATATACCGACCACACCAACATTTCTCGGGAAAAAGTCATCGAGAGCCGACGTAAACTTGTGTCTGAAATTGAGACCTCCTTGGAGATGGTCTCAGATTGGGGAAGACTTAATTTGGTCCAATTTAACCCCACAAAGACACAAGTCTGCGTTTTCACCGCAAAAAAACTGCCGATGGTCGTATGTCCTCGTTTTGAGAGCACCCCCTTGACTGCCTCCTCCAGTATTGGAATACTTGGTGTCGACATATCGAGCGAAGTCCAGTTCCGCGGTCACTTAGAGGGTAAGGCTAAGTTAGCCTCGAAGAAGCTTGGCGTGCTAAATAGATCGAGACGGTATTTCACTCCGGCCCACCGCTTGCTCCTTTATAAGGCGCAGGTCCGGCCGCATATGGAATACTGTTCTCATCTTTGGGCAGGGGCACCCCAGTACCAGCTTCTCCCTCTAGACCGCATCCAACGGAGAGCCGCTCGAATTGTCGACTGCCAAGATATTTGCAATCGGTTAGACCCCTTGGCGCTGCGTAGAGATGTAGCCTCGCTATGCATCTTTTATCGCTTCTACTATGGGGAGTGCTCCGAGGAATTGTTCGGATTAATCCCTGCCGCCTCTCTCCGCCATCGTTCTACGCGACAGCATTTTCATCCCCATCATTTAGATGGTTGGCAATCCACAACGGTGCGTTTCTCTAGAAACTTTCTGCCTCGCACCTCTAAACTGTGGAATGATCTGTCACCTGCGGTTTTTCCGAACCAATACGACCTACAAACCTTCAAAAAAAGAACGTATTCCTTTTTAAAAGGCCGGCAACGCACTTGTGACTCCTCTGGTGTTGCGGATGTCCATGGGCGGCGGTAATCGCTTAACATCAGGCGATCCGTCTGCTCGTTTGCCCCCTATTCCATAAAAAAAAAAAAACCTCGTAATAAGCACCTGAATGAGAAAAAACTAAATTATGAGTTGAAATTCATTTGTAATAATTATTCACATGTTTTGTTTATAGACATGAAATATAACAGATTTTTTCCACATTACAATTATTTTAATATTTATCTTAGTCGACATTTTTTAAAAGAGATATTAAAAATAATTATACTTCATATTTGCAAAAGTCCTTAAGCAAGCATTACACTAATGTTAGCACTCAAACAGACATAATATGTCATAATGTCATCCCCCCCGTGGGATCTCCACCTTGTCGTGGTGGGGGGGCTCAGTAACCGTGGACTGGTCACCCGCAGTGAAGCTAAGAGGGATCCAGGAGGGGACGCTCCGCGTGGGCTTGACGGAGGCCTGCGCTGGATGCGTCCAAAGGGGCGGGTGCAAGGGACAGTTCTTGTGTCCCTCGCAGTCGGGTGCGGTCGCGGGAGGAGAGGCGTGTCGGTGTTGCGTTGCCGCGCGCCCTATCTCCCGCGACCAAATGGGGGCGCACCATCTTTGCGTCGCGGTGGGGCCGCAGAGGTAGAGGAGATGCGGTGTTGCGTTGCCGTCCTCCCTATCCTCTGCGGCCGCTGAGTGTTTTGGTGGCGGAGCCCAACACCTTCATCTGCCGCCAAGGGGGTTTTGTTCGGGGCCCGCCTGACCATCTGGCGGGCCAATACCCGTCGGGGGGTAGCGAGGAATGCTTCAACGATACCCGACCCTCCGACACACGGCTACGTGAGAAACACGGGATGGTTTTTAGTCAGTAAGAGTCTGACAGTCCCCTTCGTCCTTCCCCCAGGGCGGAGGGACTCCATGAGGATTTTCCAACCCGAAACAAAAAAAGAAAAAATGTCATAATGTCATGGCTAATGTGCATTTGGATAAACCTTTAAATTTTGATTGCAATACTGAAATTGATGCTGGCAGGGTTAGCGTAGATAACTTGTTTCGCTAATACATCACCTCTACTGCCAAATAAGCAAGTAGACATACCGGGTATTGAACAATTAAATATTTTTCATCAGAATTTGTGTGGAATATTAAACAAAAAGGACGAATTGGAGATTTATATAGATAATTATGATAAAGAATTACACTATTTATGCATAAGCGAACATTTTCTTAATTCTAAACAGATACAACTATTTAATTTAGCTAAATATAAAATTGTGGCGTACAACACCAGAGTAAACAAAAAAAGGGGAGGTACACTAATATTCGCCCGTAGAGATAGAGAATGCGTTGAATTGCCTGCGATTAATAAAATGTACAAAATGGATAGCTTTGAGATTTGTGGTTTCAAAGATGTATTAACTGGAGTTACAATATGTTGCTGTTATAGAAGTCCTTATGACAAGAATCTAGACCTGTTTTTTGTTATGTTAGAAAAATTGTTAAAACACCTTTTTAATAGAAATTGCTGTATTGGTGGTGACTTTAATATTGATCTATTGACAGATAGTAAAAAAAGAAATGATTTGACCAACTTATTGACGTTATAATTTTAGACCAGTAATCGACAATATAACATTTATTCGCAATGAGTCTGTTTCCTGTATTGACAATATTCTTTGCAATTTTTCAAGTATTTCATTAAAATGTAGTACTGATCATAATGGACTAGCTGATGGACATGCTGCACTGATATGTAGCTTAAGAATAAAATGTAATAAGTTTCTTAAAAATAAGGTAGCATTTATTATACCACAAAAAGATCATTTTGCGTCACGAATAAGAAGATCTATAGACAAATGATAGAGGATCAAGATTGGCATAACATGGGTATCAATACGTTTTTAAAACACTTTGATACAATTTATAAAAAGGCATTTAAGAAACGAAAAAGACAGATTCGAGAAAATGGGTTGAATTTTCGCTGGATCACAAAGGGAGTAAGAGTTTCTAGCAAGATGAAACGTATTTTACTTTCTGGCAAATCTAATACCAATGATGCTAGCATACAACATTATGGACAGCGATATATCGCTTTGTATTAAAAGACCATAAAGATTACTAAGAAATTAGCCGTGCAGATTCAGATAGCAAGGTTTAAAAATGTTTCGAGGAATATCTGGAAAGTAGTAAATCGACATAGAAATAAAGGACAAGGTTCAAACGAACGACTTATTTTGAAAACTGGTAATACTTTAATAACTAATCCCTTGGATGTAGCAAATACTTTTGCTAAACAATTTGCGCAGAATTTTTATGGTAGTTCAGGATACTCATAAAGCGCAATTGAAATTCTAAAAAAATATACCGATAGGGTGGATAATGACATTACATGGGATCCTGTAACGTCTAAAGAAATAAAAAGTTTGGTAAATAAAATGGGAAATAAATCTTCCTGTGGCTACGATGACCTACCAATTACAGTAATTAAAGACAATGTGGATTTATTATCGGAACCTTTGAGTTATTTCTATAATAGTTTTTTTCAACATGGTATCTTTCCAGACCAGTTTAAGATAGCGAAAATCATACCGGTCCATAAAAAGGGTTCTAAAAAGGATCCTAAAATGTACAGACCCATTTCCTTACTACCAACGTTGTCTAAAATATTTGAAAAGCTAATAAAGGTCAGAATCACCAGACAATTCAACGTGAATAGGGTACTAAACCGGAGACAATTCGGATACCAGAAGAACGTAGGCACACAAGATGCAATACATAGCCTAATCAAAGACGTTACTACGGAAATGAACCTAAAGAAAAAAGTAGCGGGACTCTTCCTAGATCTGAGATCCGCCTTTGATACAGTAAATCATGAGTTATTATTGATAAAACTAGAACACTATGGTATCAGAGGAAATGCGATGCAGTTACTCACGTTGTATCTAAAAAATAGAAAAATGTATGTCGAAATACAAGCTGTGGATTATGACCACAATCAAAGGGGTAATTCTTGTATTGGATCTGAGCGTGCTTTTAGGTCCAAATTAGTACAAATCCGAACTGGCATGCCGCAATACTGGGTCCATTGTTTTTCTTTATTTTTATCAATGATCTTATAAATTATGTCAGTGAAACATCGAAAGATAATATACTCTTGGTAGTGTTTGCCGATGACACGAACGCAATAGTCTCAGCTAATGATATAAATGTTCTCGATTTAAATGTAAACGAAGCATTAAACATCCTTCATAGTTGGTTCACGACAAATAGCCTCAACCTTAATTCGGGTAAAACCAGCGTAATGCTCTTTAGATCCACCGCCAAAAATAAGGACAACCTGTGATGCATTCTTGATGGTGAGCCAGTCAATGTTGTCAAGGTAACCAAGTTTCATGGAGTTTACGTCGATGAATTACTAAGTTGGAAACATGAACTATCTAATCTTGAATCGGCCATAAGTTTAGCTTGCTATGTTTTGAGAAGTCTCCGTAGTGAGGTAAACTTGGCACACCTTAAAATGGTGTATTACGCTCTGGTAGAATCTAAGCTGAGATACAGCATTCTTTGCTGGGGAGGTAGATATAATTACAATACGCAAAGAGCGTTCATTTTGCAAAAACGGGCCATTCGGAACGATAGTCTCAATAAGACAAGAAGTGTCGTGTAAAAGTTATTTTCAAAAGCTTAAGATTCTTACAGTGCCAAGTTTGTACATTTTAGTGTTACTAACTTACTTTGCCAAGTATGCTCACGAGTACGAAACGGAAGGTGAGAGAATACAAAGAGAGGAGACCAGAAGAAAAGATTTTATGACCAAAAAAATGCCTCATCTTAACATAGTAAAACATAGCTCCATATATAGATCAATAATATTATTTAATAAACTGCCTATAGAATTAAAAAGCATTCTATATAAAAGTTACTTTCCGGTAAAGTTAAAAGAGTTTCTTTTAAAAAGGTGTTTGTACTCTATTGATGACATTAGAAAAATAACATGAGATACAATAAAACAAGTTGTTTTTATTACTTGACATGTGCTTAATTATATGTTATGTTTGAAATATATTTTCATAGTATTGACGTAAGTAATCCCAATTTATTTTATTGACATCATTTAAATATTGACATACCTCAATTAAATTTTTTTTGACATTTATATCGGAAAGGAAACAAGCACAAGTTACTATTAAGGGCATTTGTTTTTGTTTTTGAGAAATTGAATATTAGTCGATATCATTGTTAGTCTGACATATCTCCAACATTTATTTTTTGTTTGTTTATGCCCTCTCCCTTTCACATCGATATCCATAAATTAATTATTATTTTTTGCTATTGTGTTACATGTATGTTTTTTCTCAAGGTGTGTGGGTCTTTTTTCTAATATTGTTATCATTACTTATACTGATGTTTTTTTTTTTATGTAATGTATAATTATATTCAAACACAATGTAAAAATTGTTACTGAATAAATGAATTGCATTAAATTGTTTATTTATGCATATAATATTATAGAACGAAGACCCCAAAGCGTCTTGTCTATTTCTCTGTATGAAACTTACACAAAAAAATACCGAACGGATTTTCGTGCGGTTTCAATGAATAAGTAGTATGATTCCTGTGAAAGGTCTATGCGTATAATTTAGGCAGCTAAGGGTAAATTCTAGTTTTCATATAATCATAAATAACAAGATCCGTTATAATTATGACACTCGTGGTCTGGTAGCGCTATCTAACTTTTCCATTGCTAGTTAATTATGTTAACACCCAGCTAATAAATTCCTTTGCATACCGCAGTATCAAAAGAGCGATCTTTTGTCCCTTTCTATCCCATTCCCTCCAAAAGGCATGCCTCGCTCTAATTGGTCGCAGAATTCAATGACGCTGCGACGGAGTCGAAAATCAACCGTCCCGCTGATCGGCTGCGTCCTAGTGCAGCTCCGCGCCGCGACGAATACATGCAGCACCGGAATATTTTACCGCTATTTTATACTATAAACGAGAACTAAACCCCCTGCGGGTGTAGTGGAGTGATCTGTGCAGCTTCAGGACTCTCGAAGACACCAGGCGGCCGCCATTTTGTAAAGAAGAAGACTGAGTTACAAGGTAAGGCGTGATCCCATACCTCCACCTCCTATTCCTCCCATTCACCCACTCTACTGGGCGATTAACCAGCCATCCTTTATACAGTCCACAATAATTAATATTTTTCCATATTACCAAATCGTCTAGTTCATACGGTTCGGTGCAACGCCGAACCATTTTTTGGTCCGTACGAAGCCGGATTCATTTGCGTTTATATGTAACCTCTCGTTTATCTCGCGTAGGTATCTTCTAGAAGTACCTACCTAGGTATTTATAGCACCTAGCTATACTCCTTGTCCATTTACATACCCATTACGTGGTTATTTCCCCACGCTTCCCTAGGTAATATACTTTTATGTAGCTACCTACTAACCCAATTATTATTACTGGAACTATCATAGTTGTCTTGTAAATTCCATATTTCAAGCACTTTTTAATTCTACTGCCTTAAATTTGTTGCCTACTTACGAATAACCACCGCATAAACACCTACTTAGGTAAAATAATAGGTACTTTAGGTATTCTTATTTTGATATGGTCTCATTAGCTTATACTTACTTAGACATGTCGCAACAAAAGAAGCCATGCATGTCGGAAGAAAAAGAGCTGACAATCTTGGAAGCTAAACGTAATATTTTATTTGAGCGTATTCAAAACATTTACTAGCGCTCAAAAACTGCCGCTACTTCCGATATTAATAGGGAATCATTTCTTAGTTATTGTATGACAGTAGATAGTATTCGAACAGATTTTCATAACTTGTTAGACGATTATAACGCAAGATTGCTTTCTATTAATCCTGATGAACAGCCGAATTATCAGGCGTACACCTCATTCGAAGATCTTTATTGTATCATCAAGCGCATACAATCACAATTGGAGGGTAGGTGTTCCGCGCAGCCCGTTTCTGCCTCACCGGCGGTTCTAGCGCCGAGATTACCGCCAATTGAGCTTATGTCATTTGATGGAGATATATGAAATTGGCCGTTATTCCATGCGAGTTTTAAGTCTACAGTGCACGATAATGGTTCTCTGACAGATGCTGACAGGTTGTACTATTTAATAGGTAAGCTGTCACCGAAGGCCCAGTCCGTATTCGCAGGTGTCACACCCAGTGCTGAGAACTATCAGGTCATATTCCAGTCACTACTTGATAGGTATCAAGATACTCGTGTTCTAGCGTCTACTTACTTTGATCAAGCTTTAAATCTTAAATTGTCCGGTGCCGCGTCTGTTTCGGTTTCCAGCTGTTTATAGACAAATTTGTCACCGCAGTTAGTTCCCTAAAAACTTAAAATTAAAAGATCTTTCCGACTTTGTTTCTTCAACTCGCTTTAAAAAAGTTTGACACTGAAACAATTCGTGCTTTCGAGATGACGGAACATAATCATAAAATACCTACACTAGATAGTTTTATTTCTTTCATCAAAGATCAGTGTCGAATATTTCATAATACGCAGCCTAGTTCATCTTCTTCTTCCTCTTAGCGTTATCCCAGTTTCAATCTGGGGTCCGCTTACTAGTCTAACCGGATTTGGCTGAATATTAGCTTTTCCACAGAGCGACTGCCTGTCTGACCTCCGCAACCCGACGGGATAGCGATATTCCATGGTTTAGACTAGTGTCAGTTTATTTTTAGAAGGTACTGACGCCCTGTAACGACTGTCAAAGATCTTCATGACAACCGGGACCGACGGCTTAACGTGCTCTCCGAGGCACGGGACAAGCGATTATTAACAATTCAATACGCACATAACTCCGAAAAGTCATTGGTGCGCGCCGTGGATTCGAACCTGATACCCTCTGCATGGCAGTCTGTTGGTATATCCACTCGGCTATCGCTGCCTAGTTCATCTAGCTCGTCTAATAATAATAATAATAATGTCGTGTAACGTTCCCTAATCCGCAATCTTACGTAGCATGCTCGGAATCTAATTATAATAATTCACAGAAGTGTCTGTGCAGTAATATAGTACACGACCATTTCTATTAATGTCCCGCTTTTAATAATTTAAATCCAACTGCTCGTTTCAAATGTGTAAAAGAAAACAAAGCTTGCGTTAATTGTTCAAGTATAAAACATAAAACGAGTGATTGTTCTAGTAAGACGAAGTGTCGTTCATGTAATCAACGACATCACTCATTATTACATTTTGATAAAAGTAATCCGTTGTCGGGCCAATCCGGTAACCTTGACCCGATTTCTAGCCAACTTACGTCGTAGGTGCAGGCCGCCACGGTGGCTTCCCCCTCCGCGTCTCAGTGCGAAGTATCGTTGTGTACGACGTCCATTGCGCTGGCGGCGCACACACGCGGACAACCCTCGCACGCTTGTCATGCTCAGCGCGATGCTAAACCGCAGTGTACAGCGTCCAAAACGGTTCTTTTAGCAACAGCGCAAGTTATTGTTTATGATATTAATAACGAACCGCACATAGTTCGTTGTTTACTCGATAGCGCCTGACAGAGTAACTTTATTACTTCTGATTGTTTCAAACGCCTCGGACTGTGGGATTACTTTAAAAATACTAAATTAGTAGTCAAGGGGATCGGGGGGTCAGAAAAACGTTGCAAATGTTCCGTAGATTTTAAAATACATTCGCGTTTTGATAGGAATATTAATTTTAACATTTCTTCGCTTATCGTGGAGCGAATCACGGACGCATTGCCGAACGCTAATGTAGACGTAGCATTACTCACTCACCTCGAGTCACTGCCGCTGGCAGACTCGGAGTTTGCGAATCCGGCTGACATTGATGTTTTAATCGGAGCTGCAATATTTCCGCATTTGCTACTAACTAAAGTGGTACGTAATGAGCAATATAACTTACCGCCCGGTATTGAGACGGTATTTGGGTATGTGATTATGGGTACCGTACCTACGTTACATACTTCTCAATATATTACGTCTTGCTGTTGTTCTGTTCTTCAAGAAAATAATATTGATTCTCTTCTCAAGCGATTTTGGGAGCTTGAAGAGGTTACCGCACCGCTCTCGATGAGCCGTAAGGATCTCGAGTGTGAAGAACATTTCCGCGCTACCACTGTTCGTGACGACAGTGGCAGATACGTTGTGGCGTTGCCATTATATGGTGACCCTTATTCGTTAGTCGACTCGTACGCTGCTGCGCTTAGACGTTTCCATTGTTTAGAACGTAAACTTGATGCATCACTTAAGTTACGCGGCGCCTATAATGACGTCATTCGTGACTACCTAAATAAAGGATTTTTGAGTGTAGTTGTAAACAACGAGGGCAATTCTCTTCCCTCATATTAAATCCCGCATCACGGCGTAGTTCGCGAAGATAAAACCTCTACTAAACTTCGTGTGGTTTTAGGTGCTAGTTGTAGGACTACATCGGGTCAGTCGATTAATGACATTTTGCATGCCGGCCCTAATCTACGGGGTGATTTATTTAACATCATAATAAAGTTTCGTCTTTTCCAAATCGCTCTGTCAGCTGATTGCCGCCAAATGTTTCTCAGTATCGGCGTTCGCGAATCTGACCGTATATTTCAACGGATTTTTTATCGTTTTGACAATAAGGAACTTTTATCCGTGTATCAGTTCAATCGTGTTTGTTTTGGACTCAAGTCACGCCAGTTGATCGCTGATGAAGGCGATCACTTTCCCTCTGCAGCAGCTGTTGCTACTTCCGCTTTGTATATGGATGACATCGCCTGTAGTGTCATATCCGTTCCGCTAGCAATTTCGCTTTGTGAAGAGCTTATTCAGCTTTTCAAGCGAGGCCAGTTTGATCTTGTTAAATGGACAAGCAATTCTAAGGAGGTTCTCGCACGCACACCTGATACTCATAAAGCTTCTCCAGACATTGAGTTTGAGAAGTCTGTACCGCATAAAGTTCTCGGTTTACGCTGGGACAAATCCTGTGATAGTTTTCGGTTTGACGTCTCACCGCCAGATGATAAGTGCACCAAACGCATTATGCTGTCCACAGTGGCTTGACTATGGGACATAATGGGTTTTGTGGCTCCCACAATTTTCTACGCCAAGCTCTTGATCAAAGAACTTTGGCTATCAAAGTGTGAGTGGGATGAAACACCCCCTGACCATATTGTCGCCGCTTGGAGCCAGTTTTGTATTGAGCTTACCGCGCTCAATCAAATTTCTATTCCGCGTCATCTTGGGTTGGTAGATGGATGTACCATCAACTTAATAGATTTCGCTGACGCCAGCGAACGTGCTTACGGCGGAGTCGTATATCTGCAAGTCCGCATTGGTTCTAACTACTCGGTGCAGTTAGTTTGTGCCAAGACCAAGGTCTCGCCTGTTAAAACCATTTCAGTTGCGAGACTAGAGTTGTGCGCGGCCCTTCTGCTGTCTCAGTTGCTCCGCAAGGTTCAAGACACAGTTTTGCCCCACTACCCTATCAATAAAATATACGCGTTTTCTGACTCCAAAGAAGTGCTCGCTTGGATTTATTCTTCTCCTCACCGCTGGCAGACTTTTGTCGCCAACCGCGTTAGTAAATTAATTGAATTTGTTCCTGCTACTTGTTTCAATCACGTCGCGGGTATTGAAAACCCCGCTGATTGCCTGTCTCGTGGTGTTACTCCACTTAATCTTCTGCATCATCCATTGTGGCATCGTGGACCTTCTTGGATTTCCCATGATCCGTCAGAGTGGCCCATGCGACCCTTTGACCACAGTGCAGAGGACGAGGATGTAACCGAATGGAAGTCTGTTTCTCATCCCGTGAATGTTGAGGTTGCTGAATCTCCGATCTATGCACTCGCACTACGCATGTCATCGTGGTCCAAGTTACTCCGCGCCATCGTTTATGTCTGTAGGTTTCTTAGGCACCTACCTAATAGGACTTTTGTTTCAAGTACTGACCTTGAATTTGCAGAATATAAGTTACTACGAGCTGTACAGGCTGTTAATTTTAGTAACGACATTCAAAATTTGAAAAATAATGTACCTTGTTCTCCCGCTATTCTTAGGCTCAAGCCGTTTCTCGATGAGCACGGCGTCACACGCGTTTGTGGTCGTCTGTCAAATTCGGATGAACCTTATAAATACAAGCATCCTTGCATTTTACCGCGTCATGATCATGTTGTCGACCTTCTTGTTGATTTTTATCACAAAAAGCATCTTCATGCTGGTCCAGAGTTGCTTATGTCCTTACCTAGGCATAAATATTGGGTTTTATCTGCTCAACGAATTATTCGTCACAGAATACATAAATGTAACGTCTGTTTCAAATTTCGTCCGCGTCCGATTTTCCCTCCCATGGCAGATCTTCCGAGCCAGCGCGTCAATCAGGTTGATAAAGCGTTTACACAAACTAGTTGTGATTACGCAGGACCACTGCAGTATACGCCAGTGCGTGGTCGAGGTGTTAAAAGCCGTAAAGCTTGGCTATGTATTTTTACATGCTTAACGACGCGCGCTACGCACATTGAAGTTGCGACGGATTTAAGCACGGTGTCATTCCTGCCAGCCCTTAAACGATTTCTTTCCCGACGCGGCCCTATACAGTGTTTGTATACGGATAACGGCACTTGTTTCGTGGGCGCAAGCTCTTATTTACGCGACCTTTATAAGTTTCTCAGGGAAGAATATCGTACTCGTCTGCAGGAAGAACTTTCCATAAATCATATTGACTGGAAGTTAATTCCGCCAGCATCACCACATTTCGGTGGATGTTGGGAAAGCACGGTCAAAGTAATTAAAACGCATCTCTTTAAAGTTCTTGGTCAACAGATCCTCTCTTACGAAGAGCTTTTAACTGTCCTTGCACAAGTAGAGGCGCTGATCAGCTCGCGTCCGCTCACGGCATTGAGTAGTGACCCTGCAGAACCATCCGCGTTAAGCCCTGCACATTTTCTGAAGACAGTGCCATTATCGTCATTTCTGGCTCCTGAAGCAGACTCTTCAAGCTTGCTCCAGAGACATACTCTGCTGGATAAACTCGTGCAGTCGTTCTGGCGGCACTGGCGTGCGGAATATCTCCACCAGCTTCAGGAATAATGGAATAGCAGGACTATTCCCCTTTACAGGAGGGTACGTTGGTCGTCATAATACATGATAATGCTCCGCCGCTTTCATGGCCGTTAGCCATCGTGGAGAAACTGCATACTTCCAAAGACGGTACAACCCGCGTTGTTACCGTAAAAACCGCGAAGGGGAGCTACGTGCGCCCTGTTGTACGTCTCTGTCCGCTTCCAACTCAGTGAGATCTAGCCTGAAGTTAGATCTACCTCTTAGTTTAAGTATTTAGCTTGTAGTTTTCGTTATAATTGTTTCGCTAAAGTTAATTTAGATTAATTTTAATATCATATCGTGGTAGTACATCCAACATAGCTAAGTTCAATTTTATCTTTTTTAAAGGCAACCCTTTAGGGCCGGGGGAATATGGTAGCACCATCTATCTTATCCATTACTAGTTAATTTTAACACCCAGCTAATAAATTCCTTTGCATACCGCAGTATCAAAAGAGCGATCTTTTTTCCCTTTCCGTCCCATTCCCTCCCAAAGGTACGCCTCGCTCTAATTGGTCGCAGAATTCAATGACGCTGCGGCGGAGTCGAAAATCAACCGTCCCGCTGACCGGCTGCGTCCTGGTGCAGCTCCGCGCCGCGACGAATACATGCAGCACCGCAATATTTTACCGCTATTTTATACTATAAACGAGAACTAAACCGTCTGTGGGTGTAGTGGAGTGATTTGTGCAGCTTCAGGACTCTCAAAGACACCAGGCGGCCGCCATTTTGTAAAGAAGAAGACTGACTTACAAGGTAAGGCGTGCTCCCATACTTCCGCCTCCTATTCCTCCCATTCACTCACTTTACTGGGCGATTTACCAGCCGTCCTTTATACAGTCCACAATAATTAATATTTTTCCATATTACCAAATCGCCTAGTACATACGGTTTGGTGCAACGCCGAACCATGGTCTGAGCCATGATTGATATTACTGCCTTAAATTGTACCTCAGCTCCGAACGCATGTAATCAATATTAAACCGCCAATTCCTAAGGGTGACAATAGCAAGCCAATTCGTCACCATGATGGGCTGCAGAGATGGCGGTAAAAACGCCTGACTTCGCCAAATGTTTCAAGTACGTTATTTGCCAGTAGATTATATAAATATAGCAATAAAAGTAGATACAAATATATTTCAGTTCTTTAAGATGATGTTAAATATATTCAATAAATATAAAAATATATAAGCTGCAGTTATTTCTTTCAAATGGATATCATTAGAATATTTAAGATGGCTTTATCTTTTTGACTCACGAATATTTACAGAATAAACGACGCACAAAAAAATAAATAAATCTTGGCCATATTTTATATTTTTGTTTGGAGTACATCTTCGTTAAAATATTCAGTCGACGCCTTTGAAATATAAAACGTACATTAATTTATAAGTTGGCAGCCTAAACTTGTATGAAATATTCATAACGCAGCATACGCTTTATGTTGCAGTAGGTACTGCTGCATACTCAAACAAAAACAGTTAACATTATAGCGTCCTTATAGCAGTATGTATTCTCACATTCACCTCAAAGATAAATCGGTGATTGGCATCAACATATTAAAAAAATATATATAGATAGCTCTGTTAACTTTTTACGTAATCTTCACCAGCCCTGTCTAGACAATTGTAAATTTTCCACAACAAGATGGGCTTACTCAGACGATATTCAACAACTATGTACAGTGGAGTTGAAAACCGATCTTCTTTCACAATATTAAGAACAAAGTCTGTACAAGTCAATCTAGTAATAGCTAAGCTTAGCTCCATGTAATTTATATGTAAAGAGTTTCGAATAGGATACCGTTGAGTATTAGGTAAGTACTTCACTTTAATGTCATTATCATAATGCTTAGCATTGCTTTTTTGGTTTAAAAATACTATAGGTAAGAATGGAACACCATTATCAGTTCTGATATTTATCATCATCATATCAGCCGAAAGACGTCCACTGCTGGATATAGGCCTCTCCCAAGGCTGTTCACATGGTTCGATCTTGAGCCTCCCGTATCTATCCGCCGCCGGCGATCCCAGCTAGATATAAATATACCTACTATGACTTAATTAACTTACTACTCTGACGCGTCTATCTCAGAAATTGAACTCAAAATCAATGAAATGGAGAAGACATTTGTATCTTAAAGTAATTTTAATTTTCATAAGTTTGTTCTCCAAATAAAGAGCAAGCTAACTTGTCGATTCTTATTTAACTTGTACGAAACGTATTTATTTAAAATTGTTACCTTTAAGAAAATTACTTTATATTACGAAGATAGTTCGTTCACTCTATTCTTCAAAAGTGTAATGTTTTTCAAATTGTAGTAAAACTCGAACTGACTTAATAAAATAACTATAAAGTTAAACATATTTTACTCTCGTAATAATTATAATTACTATTAGAAACATAGTATATCAAGTTACAGTTTCAATGTAAGATACCAATAAATACATTTATATTAATGAAAGAAACCAAATATTTTAAAAGAAGTTATTCAGTGTTAATAAAATGCGTAATATATACAGAAATAATCTACCCTGATAGTCCGCAGAAATAGTAATTATGATTTCGCAGAATAAAATTAACATTTTTTCTATCAAACTTAATTTGTGTAATAGAAATTTAGAACATTCTTCACTAATTTTGAAAATTTTTCCCATTTCTTATTATTAGAATACAAGTGTCACCACCCCCTATCTTCCCGTGGGTGTCGTAAGAGGCGACTAAGGGATAACACGATGCAAATACCATCTTTGCGTAGAGACGGAAAACTCGACATCAAACCCTACACGACTGCCTCGTTGGTCTCGCGGCATAAATGTGCATGTGGGATCAGGAGGTCCCGGGTTCGATTCCTGGGTCGGGCAGTGTTATTGGGTTTTTCTGTCACGAAATTCTCAGTAGCACAGTAGCAGCACGGAGTCTGGACATGTGCCCGGTACGGTAATAGGCTCGCCCCTTATTACGTGGGACTAAAGTATATCTGGCGAAAAGTGGGTGTAGAAATACACCTCTGCCTACCCCTTCGGGGATAAAAGGCGTGACGTTATGTATGTATGTATGTTATTATTAGAACTTTTTACCAGAAGATGCTTAGCGAATGTAACTTCTTTGCTGATTGGGGGTGCACTTTGTTTAAATCATTGGTAGGTTTTTAATGTTTGATGACAATAGCGCTAGCCAATAAGTATTCTTATATCCGTATTACGTATTTTATTGCATTTAAACTTTGTAAATGACTTTTACGGTAGCTAATTGGGCCCCTTATGTGCCACTGCTATTTAAATAGATTGCTTCTTTAATGTGCCGTAACAATTATTTTCAATTATGCCTCTCGTGATCATAATTTATTATTTGGTTAGCATTTATGTTTTACTTCTTATACCTATATTTAAATCACTATGTAAACACCAACACATATGACATGTATGTATAATTATTGCATGTATGTGTTTCTAGCTCAACATAATATTAGTAACAAATAATCGGCACACTTTTCTTTGTTTCCCAGATCGCTGATTCGCAAATGAAATCTTACTTCTCCTTTCTAACAAATAATATATTAAAACCATGAAGTATGAACTAAGCGAAAGTTACATAAAGCAGTTGTACATTGTACTCGATACTTTTATCATAATAAGCTTGTCATGACGAGTCCATTAAGGACCCTTCTTTTCTCTACGAATAAAGTTGTCTTCACGCACGCACGTCGGTTGCGAAAACTTATAACATCTCCTACGAGGCGATATAGCTACGTTATATACAAAGTTCTAAAAGAAGTTGTCTGCACGGATATTCACACGCATATCTCTATCTATCTCTATATCATCTTTATACGATATGTGGTAGAATATTATTATTATATTAAATAAACTCACATCCATGCATGTATTTTAAATGGGTAAGTGTGTGGTCTGTTTGTTTTTCTGTCACGCCGATACTACCACAGATTTTTATGAAATGTTGCAGTAATACAGTACATCAGAATAAGTGTAGCGACGCAACTGTTGAAAGTTCCACGCCGCTACTTCAGCGACTGAATTGTCACACCAAACGCGGCTCTGCTCGCGGGGGTTTCGGCTATCACAAAAAAAGGACCTTTGTGTTAGTGTCACGGCACTTATACGTCACCTACGGCGTCAAAAGTTCAGTTGCATACGTTTGTCTATTGATTATAATATTTATATAGCTGACGACCGCTCTAGTGTATAAGTAAAGTAGCACTACTCATACAAATTGCATTTTGTTCCATGTCTGCCAGGCCAGAATATAGATGTCTCCCTATCAATCTGGCTGTTCATTATTCGTGCTAAGAGTCTGATAATAGACAGATGTTGACAGGTAATTCTGAACTGCTCGGATAACACAGCTATTTCCATAAGTATTACTATCTATAGTCTCAATCTTACCATAATAACATGTAAGTAGTACCGAGATAGATTGAGTAAATGTATATAACCTATGTATTTATATACCTACTACTATTCCAAATAATATATTTTACAGCAATTAGAACGTACAAATGTTTCTGTATCCAAGTAAACGACAACCCTACTTTAATAAAATAAATTCCAAATCAGGTATATTTGCCCCAACTAAACAAATTTCTAAGTAGCTCCTATCACGAATATACCAGTAATTACACTCGACAAAGTAATAGTGAATAACCATAAGCTAAACGTCGTCTAGTTTTTAATATTGTAACATTACGAATAATGAACGCAAAAGCAATGTTTATTTAATCGTATCGTTCCTGTTACAGCCCTTTGTTTTGGGAGGAAACACATACAGCGGTGGTATCTAATTTTGGTTAACGGAGCAATCGAAACGTTAGCCACTTGACAGTATAGATATTATGGTTTCATACTGAATGGCGATAAGGACCATTGGTATAACATAATTATTTGCAAAAATAATGATGTTATCTGCCGGGTCCTCCTCATCAGCCTTTAATAGTCCACTGCTGGACTAGGCCTCTCCTTTGAAAGGAGGAATCTGCCGGGTGTATTTTCTTAATTTGTAACCGTTTTCATAACGCTGATTCAATCAATGTGTTTGCAATCGTATTATTTGAACTTTAGTTATTATTGGTAGAAGTAAGAATCGAAGCTTCATTACTTAATAATAACTTCTGTAGAGATATAATTGTAGTGTCTCAGGGAATATTTTACAGACATTGAAATTATCAGACTCTTCTGGGTTACGTATAGGAGGTTTGTATGACTCTTCCCTACGGGCGCTCTGGGTTTATCCTTTAAAACCACCGTGGTCTATGTCAACGTCCTGCAGCGTTAGAGCCACGCAAATTACCGTTAGCTTAGTTTTCTGTGATCCTGCCCGAAAAATATTATAGTAGGTACTTTCATTCAGAGACAAAGGCCGATTCGCTGAATTTATCCCGGTATTTTTGGTTTTACCGTGATTATCGTGATTATTATTCTTATGAAATAACCAAAACAGCAATAGCCCAACCTAATTGTAAAAAGTGTAATCCAAACCTTTCTGTTTAAATAAGCTGTTAAATCAAAAACAAACCACTATAAAATACATGAATATCTTAACTTCATCTTCAATGATTTAGCCGGATTAACATATTCAGTAAGACATATCTTACTATATCTAAATCTAAACTTAAATCCACATTATGATCAATGGCGTAGTCTGCATAGTCTTATTTCTAACCATTCAACAAGCACTTATCTAATTAATATGAAATACCCGCACATTTTCAAATAGGTACATAAAGAGGTTATTCTAAATTAGATTCTATATAAATAGTGCTAGAATTTTTATGTTCAATTAGTTTCTCAGTCGCTCTCATAATTGAACATTAACTCTTAGACAATGACTAGTAACTTTTTACAACTAATTGGTATAGTAGTAAAATTAGCATACTTTAAGGAAATGAAGATACATTTAAATGAAAAATCAGGTCAGCTCGAATGAATGTCGAGTTTTTAATAAAACTTCGAAGGAATAGTTGGTACTGGTATTGACTGGCGATCGGTTCGAGAGTTCGTAACTTAACCAATTGCATTTGTGGTGAAGCTCTCAGTTCGAACACTACTGCGATAACATGACCTACATAAATGTTTCTTGACATAATTATGCAATACATAACATTTTACTGTTTTTAATGACTTCGTTAAGTTACGTGTTTACAAAATGTCTAAAACATTTTTCATATTTCAAGTAATAAGAATTAAAAGATATATATTTTGTAATAGAAATTACAAAATAGATATATTTTTCATATAGTTATTTTGAAGTCATAGAAATGTACTGAAATCTAGTTACAAACAAGCTTTTAAATTAGGTACCGTTTATAAATCAGGGTTGCAACAAACAATACATACAACCAGCAAACTGCGCATATGGCGTAGTGGTTTAAACCGTATCGCCCCGCTGCTGGCCGTTTAGAATTTTTTGCACGGTTTGTGGGTTCGAACTCCATACGAGGCAATACTTTGTTCGATCCTTCAATTGTTGTTTCGAGTCTAGATTTCCTTGTGTTTTAATGGACTTCATGAATATAGAATGTTTGTGAAGGTCTCTGTGACCCAAGATTTATTCGTAGTGCGAGAGTAGTCTTTAAAAAAAAGATATTATTAGATGGAAATGGCTAGATATGTCGTTCTACTTAAGTAATTAGTTTAGAATGTGAGGAACATGTGTTGATGAATAGGGTATCGTATCAGCAAGAGATCTATGAATTTAAATATTATGTTTATATAAATATTGATTTCAAATTAGACTTTGCCTACGGCTCCACCAGTGGAGCCGTGCCCCTTAGGGTGGAAAATTCCAAAAATCTTCTCTGAGTGTTAACCTACCCTCCCCAAAGTACCTACTTATCTGCATGTCTAATTTCAGCTTCTCGCGTCCAGTAGTATTGGCTGTGCGTTGTCTGTCAGTCAGTCAGAAACGAAATAATTTTGTATAATATGATATTAGATAATGTTATTTTTATTTTTCTACTCTACGAATGTCTTTCTAGTAACATTGTTATTTCTATTAATTATTGATATTTCATCTAACTACAATTTAGTAGGGTTGAACCCAAATATCTGGCTGAGCATAATAACGATGAAATGACACGTTCGGAACTAAGTTCAAAACGGAAATATTTATTATGTTAGAAAAAAAACCTACAGTGAAAACTTTACTACTGCAATTAGTGGTTCAATGAAGTGTGAATATAATCGTACTTGTTTGTAAATCAATTACGGGTATTATTTGCCAACTTCTAGGTACCAGATCTCAGGTTTATGCCTATATATTGTCAAGCAAAAAATTATTGTGTTACTAAACAGTAAATGCTTGGATAATAGTGTAATAAATTTATAAATACAAACACCAAATCCCCATCTCATCAACCTACATTCACATACCTACACTATTTAACCACGTTACATGCGTTTAACAAAATGAACTTTATCATTCTTGTACCACTCGTTATAAAAGGACTTGTCGAATTTTGATTTTGGATTAAAACAATAAAGACTTATACACTTTTTTATTTTAGTGGTAGAACCGAGCCCTTTATAGCATTCATACGAGCGAAATAGTATATTTTTTGTTTTAGTTTTAAAAAGAAAACACCCGCACTAGGAATAAATCCAGTGTCGCGGGGGACTTTACAAACATACAACTAACGGACATACTGAACACCCAGACTCGAAACAACAATTTATGGATCACACAGAGTGTTGTGTCGTGTGGGAATCGAACTCACGACACTCGGCGCAGTGTCAAACGGCGAGGCGGCCGCTTAAACCACTTTTTATATATTTTTTTTGCCGGGGGAAATCCTCATGGACTACCTCCGCCTGGGGAAAGGCGGAGGGGCGTGCCGGACTCTTACCGACTAAAACCACCCCGGTGTCTCCTCGCACGTGCGCGCGGGGCCGCGGGAATCCAAATTCAGCCGCAGACCCACACTAGCTGCCGGGTCTTTCCGGGCCTCGTCTCCTGAACGGGGTAGTGAGGTATTGAACTACCCCGTGCATCGCCACAGAGGCGCGCGCCGACACCCGCGCGCGCCTGCAACTCGGGTCCATCGAATAGGGGGCGGGGACCTCCCCAAGTCCCTCGCCCCTGGACCCATTTATGGGAGCCGGAAAAGGGCATTGTCCGCCCTTCTCCTGCGCCCGGTGCGCCTTCTGCGGCCGGGGAAGGGAGTCGAGATCTCCTCTACCGTTCCGCAGTTTTCTTCTGCGACATCACGTCCTCGCAGAAGGACACCACTGCGTCCCATGACTCTGCGCTACCGACCATCCTCCGTACTACGGCCGGCAGCGTCAGATCGCCTCCTACTTCATTTGTGAGGACACGGCGCTGCTCCTCCCAAGCTGCACACTCGGCGAGCGTGTGCTGCACCGTGTCCTCCCCGCAATCGACGCAGTGGTGGCACCATGCGTCCGGCTCCCTGTCTATGCGGCACAGGTACTTGCCCAAGCAGCCGTGCCCCGTCAGCACCTGCGTCACCCTAAACGACAGGGAGCCGTGCCTTCTTCCGAGCCAGTCGTCGAGTACTGGCCACGCTTAAATCACTATGCCAACCGTACAGTCACACAAGGTGGACGTAAATTAGCAGCAGTTTTGTTCTAGTCTTCTTATTTACTGTTGAATCTCCTTTGATTAGTGGAAGCTCTGGATGCGCAAGTCCCCTTTATGACCTTCTCTTATGGTCTTCTATATTTTCTCTTGCAAATGGAGGGTTGAGAAGAAGATAGATTTCCCATCATTTTTCTTGCCCTCGATTGCGCAACCGTAATTGTGAATAATTGTGCCTGATTGGCAACTCTGATATATTACGATTAGAATGCTTAAAAAACTGCTTGAACCTTAAGCTCACTTAAATTTTGTATGAAAGAACAACACAGCAAGCCGCAATAAATTTTATAAATTTTAAGGCGATATGTATCTAGTGTTTTAAGATACAGGTGGGTTTTACCCAGCATTAAATATACTCCCAACACATTTACTTTAAAAACATTCCAGCAAAACGAAAACAGAGAGAACGGTCCATTTTATCCCGAAGCTGTTTAACCCAAAAACATAAGAACACCCAGTCCAGAAATAACAACCTATCAAGTTAACACACAAATAGCAAAGTAAGGTACGGCTTGCATCCACACAACCGGATATTTTCGTCCCGTTATCCCAATGAAAGCGCCCAACTGCGAGGGACAGACAAAACTGTCCCCCGCACCCGCACCGTGCGCAGGCCCCTCCAAGCTCACGCGGAGCGCCCACTCCTGGGATCTCTCTTAGCTTCACCGCAGGTGTCCAATCCACGGTTACTGAGCCCCCCCGCCACTACAAGGTGGAGATCCTACGGGGGGGATCGTTTTCCACTGCTGCAATTTTTGTGTCCTTATCATCTTGCCTTTCACGAATTATTTTGCCGAGTCTGTTGAATTTTGTAAAGTCACCGCGATCTAGGCTTCGATTTTACTGGTCCAAGAATAGTTTGTCTTGAAAAAGTACAGAATTAAAATAATTTTGCCATTAAATAAGTATTTGGGGATCCTGCCTTTTCGCCGAATATTGTTTGGCCGATTATCACTTGCCAACCAACGTTTCGCCTATTTTTCACTTTGATGACTAACGATTGTCAAATTTTTGTATGACAACGTTTCATTTGGTAGAATCATTGTTAAGCTAATTATTGTAATGTCAAACAACGTTTGGGGCATTTATCTTTTGCCAAATTATTAGGCCAGACAACTTTTAGACGAATAACGTTTCGTCTGTTAATCGTCGAATCGGTTAGGTTAGGTTAGTATGCTGATAAACAATGCACTTCAACTGAAACAATGGCTAATTAGGTTAGGTTAGAACTGCGACCACAACGCACGAGCCGAGCGAGCGAAGCGAGCGTGCCGCAGCAGCGGCCGGCAAAGTGCCAGAACCAAATCGCTTTTATTTCACTACACAGGGCATTTAAATATAGGGTGGTTAGGTTAGAACTGCGAACAAAAGGAAGACCAAACGTAAAGTTGGCAACTGTGAGGTTGGGAAATAAAAACAAAATTATATCACAAGTTGGCAAATGATTATTCTGCGAAATAAATTTCTGCGAAACGTTAGTTGGCAAGTGATAATCGGCTGAACAATTTCCGGTGAAAAGGCAGAGATCCAAGTATTTGTTTAGAGCAACTGTACATAATAATTTTATAACTGAATACTGGAAACAGCACCCGGTACCAGCGAGCTTGTATGAAGGTAGAGGAAGCGCAGTATTTACATATACCGAAGTCTTGTTCGGTTTTCCTTCTCCTAAATTCCGCTCCTCCTTCTATCCGTTTTCATTAGAAAAAAGTCAAGCACTTGTATTCAACGGCCTATCTGCTCGCTTATCATATCATACAATAAAAATACAATGTGGTATATATTGATTTTGTTCTGGCATATTTATACATGAATACGTGTATTTTAGATTTATTTCATATTTTTGACTTTAAAAGTAGGTAATACGACGCATAAGAGCCGAACTAAGAAATAAACCAATCAGGATCCAAATTACATAATTTTGGACTATAAAGAACTCGATGTATTTTTAGTGTCTTTCACAATAAGTATTAGATAGTTTGCTTATCCAAGAACAGAACATAGGTATTATTATAAGGATTCCTTTATATATTATAAGGATTCCTATCTTTACTATTCCGTTTTTGGCAAAACAAACACAATGTTCTGTTGTATTTTCTAAACGCGCAATGCCATTTCAATTTCGACTGAGTTGATCGTAGAACCAGTCACATAAAGCTGGCACGACACGACGCGCGCTCGTAAATTCCAAGAACTATAACAGAGCGCGGAGATTATCGATAGCGAGGCATAAAATCTGCGTAAATTGTGACGTCACACGTACCGAACTGGGTTAGTCGCAGTGTCGTAAATCTACCTGTGATGGATATAAAATGATGTATGTAGATTTTTACTATATTTGGAATAAGATATTTATGATGTAAAAGGATAATTTTTAGATATTTTAGTTTTATTCGCAGTATTTATAGGACTAAGATATAACGTTTCAGTTGAAGTAATACGTTTTATAGATTTTTTAAATAAAATTTCCCATTCTTCTGCATGTTCTTAAATGCCATTTACATTGAACATTAAAGAATATTGCTTCAAACATGACTGTGTAATTCACCTCTGTCTAGTCCTTTGGCCTTTTAAACAAACATACATACATAGACTCACGCCTGTTTCCCGGAGGGGTAGGCAGAGACTACGGAACGCCATTTGCAACGATCCTGACATATCTCTCTTGCTTCGTTCACTCCCATCAGATTCCTCATGCATGCTCTTCTGTTCAGGGTACTTCTAACTTGTCCTGTTTTTAGGATGTCTCCAATCTGGTCAGAGAACGTCCGCCTAGGTCTTCCCCTTCGTCCTGTCCCTTCCACACTTGCCTTATATATCTGCTTGGTCAGTCTTTCGTCATCCATCCTCTCCACGTGCCCAAATCATCTTAGCATACCTTTCTCGAAGCTTGTTTAAACAAACGTTGACATTATATAGTAATATTTATATACATACTTTCACTATACTGTTTAATTTACTTGAAATTCACGTTGCATACACTACACAGACTGCAGGTTATACATTTAAATCCATAAAAATTAAACTAAGTGAAATGGTTTTATTATTCAGTTTAAAGGACCGAAAACTAAAATATTGTATTATAAATTCAGACATGTCTGAACAATGTATAAATATCACTCACACATCGACACGAATGTTAGATATGCTTATGTGTGCCTTATATGAATACCCTTATATGAATATACTAGAGGACGCCAGCAGCTACGCCTGCATTTTTTTTTAAATTTACTCGTTTTGGCCGTTTCCGTGTGAATTTCGGGAAATCCCTTCTTAGTGCACCCCTACGGTCCCCAAGGAACATACATTTACAATTATACATTACTACAATTTCAGCTTCCTGCGCCCAATAGTTTCGGCTGTAGCGTGACTGTCAGTCAGTCAGTAACGCAAGGATTTTATATATTAAGATAAGGCAAGTGTGGAAGGGACAGGACGAAGGGGAAGACCAGATTGGAGACATCCTAAAGACAGGACAGGTGAGAAGTACCCTGGACAGAAGAGCATGCATGAGGAATCTGATGGGAGTGAATGAAGCAAGAGAGATATGTCAGGATCGTTGCAAATGGCGTACCGTAGTCTCTGCCTACCCCTCCGGGAAACAGGCGTGAGTCTGTGTATGTATATGAATACCCCTGTATATGTCTGCCCGTTATTGTAAGTCTGGCAAATGAATGTAACTTTAAGTTCAACATACATCTTTCTCAAATTATACGCTGGAATATATTTACATTACATCGTCATATTTTTTTGTACGCTTAATTTATTCTAATTCTTGTTATTACAACGATGTCAAGCGTATATTACTGACTTCATTACGTAGACAGGTAAGTAAACTATAATACTAAAACCAACACACATAGCCATATTGCAAGCTCATTCAGCAGAGTAAAATTTATTCGAGGAGGCTCGTTTATTATAATAAATAAACTTTTAAAATTTAAAGAAAGGTCTGATATTGTGAGCCTCTCTGTTGAGCGAGTTACAGATATATCTTGTGTCGAATTTGATCAGTTCATTGTTATGAGTGTATACAAGCCTCCATGTGCACATTTTGAAAGTTTTATAGTAATTATGGAGGATGCCCTAAGCAAAGTTAATAATTGCCATAAAACGGTTGCTATTTGTGGTGACTTCAACATTAACGTTTTAGAGAAATGTTCTTTATCAATTGACTTCTTAAATCTATTTAAACCTTACAATTTAAGTAATACTTTTAAGAACCAACTAGAGTGACTGCCAAAAATGCTACCTCTCTTGATAATATATTTATTAACACTAAGCCTTTACAAAAATCCTTAATTAATATGTAACAGTCTGATCACTGTGGGCAGTGCACGTTTGGTGTAGTGGTTTAAGCGGCGTGTCCGTATGGATTGAGGTGCCACTTCAGATTTTACAACGAAGCGTGGTCCGTTATTTAGTACGAAGAGAAATAATTTTGTAGGCCAAATGTTGAAATTTGTACTAAAGTATTTAAAAAGTTATATCAATGTAAAGGTGGCTCCTCAGTACATACGTCTGAACTGAGGAGCCACCCTAGAACTCGAAAAGTATTGAATGAATATTTATGAACATTTTGTATCATTTTGTACTAACTGTGAACAACATCTACAAAACATCTGAGTATTGTATCTTTGATATTCAGGAAGATATTATAATAATACTAATAATATCTTTATTCATTAGACTACAGTGGTCCATTTGTTAGTAAAACTTAGTAATAACGGGTTAGTAACACAGTAACACACAAAATACACAGAAAAAAAAAAACAGAACTAAAACAAAACATATAAAAACATAGACACACTTAGCCACCGCGCCGGGCCACCCGTACATAAGAATATTAATTCTGCCGCACGAGCAGTCCGACAAAGTGCCCAAGCATAGGTGAGTCAGTTTTTTCACCCAATGCCCTTAAGATGTTGTTATGGCTGTCCCGAATTCTGTTTAGCAAGGATGCCGCCCTTTATCGCATTATGGCATAAAAGTCTTTAGTTTGCGCTATAGCAAACATGCCCGACGCACTGCAGAACCTAGGCAGCCCCAACAACACCCTAAAGTCATTATTATATTGGACTCGCAGGGCGTTCAGAGCCTTCAGCGTATAGTTGACCCACAGACCACCCGTGTAGAACGATTGGCAATATACCTTAAATAACGTAATTTTAACTTCGTTACTACAACGAGCAAATCTGTGGGCCAACATATTACATCTGGCTGCTAAAGCCCTGCGCTCACGTTCAATATCCTCCTGATCCTTGAGGTCCTCAGTAAGCCAGTGCCCCAGGTACTTAAATTGAGTAACTCTTTTGAGCTGGTTATCATTAAGCTTTAGCACTGGATTATACGTTACCCTTTTGCCGGGGACCTCAAAGACCAGAAGTTCTCTTTTAGTTACATTATATCGCAGTCCATGGGCCGCCGCATACCTCTCACAAACTCTGAGCATCTCTCTAATTGAGCCAGCCGTTGGGGCCAGCAACACCATGTCATCTGCATAATTCAGATTATTTATGCTAACACCATCTATTTTGCATCCGACGGGCATGTTGCTGAGCTCAACAATTAGCTCATTTATGTACAGATTGAAGAGTTTCGGTGAAGTTAGACCACCCTGTCTAACCCCACACTCCAACCTGTACTGGTCAGAGAGAGCATCGAATTTGATTCAGTTGATGCGAGTACCAGTACCGGAACAGTTTCACTATCTCCTGTGGTACTCCCTCTCCCCTGAGCCTATCCCAGAGGACATCATACGACACAAGATCGAATGCCTTGGAAAGATCAAGGAAGCAGGCGTACACAGGAGTATTTCTATCCTTGTAGTATGGGACGGTCTCCTTCAGACACAATATGGCGCTCTCTGTAGAAAGTCCGGGCCGGAAACCGAACTGTGCGTCATGTAGTTTAAGCCAATTGTCTAGCAGTTTATCGAGCAGACCGTCCAACACCTTGGCCATCACAGTAGCCAAGGATATGGGTCTATAGTTCGCCTTGTCTGATATATCGCCAGTCTTATTTTTAACGATAGGCACTACGGTTGTTCGAAGCATCTCAGTAGGTAAATACGAGTGATTGATGCATAATGAGTAGAACAATGCGAGCACTCTAGGGAGATGCACCCCGGCATATCGAAGGTGTTCGATGCTGAGACCGTCATGACCGGGTGACTTACCCCCAGCCATTTTTGAGATCATTTCAGCCACTTGTTTGGCTTTTTTTATAATTTAAGTGTGACTCCTCAATCCATACGCCATGCGTGTGTGAATTCCGTGAAAGTAGTCATTCGAATTATATTTTCAGTTTATGGTCATTTTGTACTAGTTGTAATCAAATTTGTATTAACATTTTAGACTTGTAAGATCAAGGGAATTTGTAAAAAATACAAATGTATGTGGCTCCTCAATCCTGACGCTGTGCAAATAAATAATGAATTGTACCTATCTGAGATTAGAACGGAATCAAACACTCGATACGGCTACATTTTGTACACATTTGTACAAAATGAATATGTACAGCTCAAGACTGTAATACATTTGATAGCTGAAAAACAAATCACTTTTCGATATAACCTAAAAATGTACGATTAGAGTGACCATGACTTATAATTACAATGAAATGGCCTACCTTTTTAATTTTATTTCTGCTACATTATTTTGAAAAAATGTCAAGCCACGGCCTTTCCTGGACAGCCTATTAAATAAAAAGTTATTTTATGAACACCTAATATTCTCATTATCATAAATTCAGCCAAAAGATGTCCACAGCTGGACCTGGCTGGCCATATATTATGTAGATTATCATAAAAATATTTTTCAAAGAATCTCAACCTCTTGAGTGTTCAACTCAGATTATAGAAATCCGTATTCAAGTTTTTCAATTAGTAATATTTCCAATTGCACTGATCATCATTGATGTCTGCGTACCAATTTATAAGTTATAGGGAAGCCAAGTTATAGGGAAGCCAAGTTATAGGGAAGAGCAGGAAATTTCCAAGGTAAGAATGTTTGGAAGGCTTGACGTTCCGGAACGGCTGCACGTCCCGTGGTCACATTTTAATTCCCGTGTCATGATTAATTAAATAACAACAAACATGAAAAATATAGGATTTCAGTTCCGACGTATGTACTGAGGAGCCACCTTTATATTGATATAACTTTTCAAATACTTTAGTACAAATTTCAACATTTGGCCTACAAAATTATTTCTCTTCGTACTAAATAACGGACCACGCTTCGTTGTAAAATCTGAAGTGGCACCTCAATCCATACGGACACTAAGCGGCCACCTCGCCGCTTGATACTGCGCCGAGTGTTGTGGGTTCCATCCCCACACGAGACAACACTTTGTGTGATTCATAGATTGTTGTTTCGAGTCTGGATGTTAATTGTGTCCGTTGGTTGTATGTTTGTAAAGTCCCCCGCGATACAGGATTTGATCCTAGTGCGGGAGTTGTCATTTAAAAAAAAATAAAAGTTAGTCTGTTGTCCATATTGAAAAAGCCCTAAGATTCAGAGTACAATTATTAATTTTATACCTATAAATGTAAACAGATTGGAAGTTTTTAAAAATAATTTATCAAATAAAATGCGTTGATTACCTATTCATGACCATCCGGATCAGTTATATAATTCATTATTTAGATTGATCAATGATGAATTTTCTACTGTATTTAAACCTTAAAAATTAAATGTAACTGACCGTCTGATGTTTAGTGATTGGGCAACTGAAAGGCATTCATAAAAGTTGTATAAATTTTTATAATGAAAAACTTTTAATAATAGTCCAACCTTTATTAATTATGTAAAAAAATACTCAAAAACATTTGAACTAGCTTGTTATGCTGCAAAATCAATTTATTTGAAAAATAAAATAAAAAGCGCTGAAAATACCATAAAAGCAATGCTTGAAAGCTTGGAATGTGATCAATAGCGAAACTGGTAGAGCCAAAACATATAGTCGCGACTACCTACTAAATATCAATAATGTGAGTACTGCAGAGGACTTGGAAGTAGCGACAGAATTTAAAAAGTGTTTTGCTAATATACCCATTGTAACTACAGAGTCACTCAAATCGTCTTCCATGTCTGCTGAAATGCTGTTTAAAGACTGCGTGCCGGAATGTGTAAGAGCCTTTGAATTTGTTGCTGTTACTACAAATAATGCTGCAACACTGTCTTCCTTATTTGTTAAATTTCTTTATTATATTTGTTGTAGCTGTTTATTATCCCTCAATAAATAAAAAAAATAATAAAAAAATGATGTTCTTAAACAATTTAAAACTATTAATATGAAAAAGACAAAGGATCTGTGGGGATTGTCAGTAAAGACTGTTTCGTCTATTATTACATTAATTGCTCCACATCTTGCAACAGTGTTCAATGGTTGTGTCACTTCTGGAACATTTCCTGATTTAATGAAGTATAGCAAAATAACACTTTTATTTAGATTTGGTGACACATCAGACCCCTCAAATTTTCGACCTATTTCTGTATTACCAACACTTAGCAAAATTTTTGAGAAACTAATTCTTAGTCAGTTGCTTAGTCAATTCAATAGACATAATGTTCTTCCCAAGAAACAGCTCGGATTTACGAGGGGTTGTTCAACTACTGACGCAGCAGTTGAATTACTGAAAAGTATTTTTGCAGCTTGGAAGAAGTCGCAAGATGCGTTAGGTATATTTTGCGACTTGTTTAAAGCCTTTGTTTGTGTTCATCATGATACTCTTATCAGGAAACTATAATATTACGGCATTAAGAATAAACCTCCCGATCTCCTGACTTCTTATTTAGGCAACAGAATCCAGAAGATCGAGGTAAATGGTAAGACATCTCCAGGTTCTGCTTTGGAAATGGGTGTCTCGCAGGGTTGAATTCCCGGACCATTTCTATTCTTGATATATATTAACGATTTACCTTATTAAGTTAAGAATAATCATCAGATTGTATTGTTCGCGGATGATACCTCTTTGATTTTTAATATTAAACGACGACAGAGTAACTTTGACGAAGTAAACAATGCACTCTCTAAAGTTAATAATTGTTTTAATATAAATGATCTATTACCTAATAATAAGAAAACTAAATTTTTAAAATTTTCAATGCCCAATGTTAAACATATGTCAACCAATGTACAACTTAATGAATCTAGGATTGAGCCCGTCGAGACAACCATGTTTTTAGGTATTATACTGGACACCAAACTACAATGGGGTCTACATATAGAAAGGCTATCGGGCAAACTCAGTTCTGCAGCTTATGCAGTTAAGACAATTAGACGCCTCACAGATTTAGAAACAGCTAGAATGGTTTATTTCAGTTACTTTCATAGCTTAATGTCATATGGGATTCTTCTCTGGGGGAATGCTGCAGACCTGAATAAAATATTCGTTCTGCGGAAAAGAGCTGTAAGGGGAATTTATAATCTCGGTCCAAGAGTTTATCTAAGAGAAAAGTTCAAAGAAATAAACATTCTAACTGTTGTATCGCAATATATTTATGAAAATCTGCTATATGTACATAAAAATATTGACAAGTTTTGTAATTAATGTGATATACATTCTGTAAATACAAGACACAGGAATAATCTCGTAGTTCATAGCACTCGTCTCCACAAAATAAGTAGCTGTTTTATGGGGCAATGTATACGCTTTAATAACAAGCTCCCTTATAATATAAGAGACCTATCTATAAATAGGTTCAAAATTATTGTAAAAGTGAAATTGTGTTCAAAAGCATATTATAAAATATCTGAATATAAAGACGACCAAAACGCTTGGGACTGAGCTGTTCTAATTCGACACACAAAAATAATTGTATAAAATGATTCGAATTACAACATCTTTTTTGCAATAGTAGTATATAAAAGTAATATTTAAATTCAATTAAGTGATTAATCTGCCACTTACAACACTATAAGTTTATCTGGTACTAGAACTTACATTTGAGGAGATTTATTTATGTGACAAAATATTTTATTGCACACCACCTGCCAGCTGACACCTGTTTTCACTTTTCATAAAACTATAAATTTGGCCACTCGATATATTCCATAATGTCTCAACTATCCGAGATTGCATCAGTCCAGAAGACCTTAGAGGAGAGCTTTGCTAAAAAAATGGACGACCTGGAGGTGCAGATACAGAACAGTGGACCGGCGAAAGACACTGTGGCAAAGGTTGCGGAGGAATTCAGATCATTCCGAGAGCTTATATTCAACATCCTTGGCTTATTGCGAAAACAGATTGATGAGTGCTCCAAAATGTATGATGGAATGGAAACTAGACACCGCCGTAAGTTTCTTGTCTTCTTCGGTGTTGCTGAATCTGACAGGGAGGATTGCATGGCTGTTATCCTTGACATCCTCGGGAATTAGCTGGCTTTAAAAGACATCACTGCTGCTTCTATCAAATCAAGCCACAGATTGGGTAATGTCATCAAGGATCGTCACCGGCCAATTCTTGTTCATTTTCGTGACGCTGCTACAAGAGCAGCAGTCTGGAAAGCCAAAACGTCACTCAAGGGATCCTCTGTGTCAATCAAGGAATTCTTAACGAAGTCGCGACAGTCTGTCTTCGGCAAAGCGAGATGCGATCGTGTTGGACGCAGGACGGAGTAATCATCGTCAAAACCCCAGATGGTACTCGCTCGAAGATCACTTGTATGTTTGCTGATGGTGAAATGCCCCAAAAGTGCTGTCGCCCCGTCGCTGAATGCAGCCAACAAGCAGGAGCAACAGGCGGTAATGTCAAAACTGCCCCAAGGAAAAATTAAAGTATCACTTGAGTATTAACTGTCATACTAATTCAATGTTAATTGATGATTTGTCACCCTACGTTTACACAACTGTATTTACAATCACATAATCCTTGTTTTTAGCTCTTGTTTTTGTTTTTCTTATTGTGATTTGTCAAACTAAGAGGTCCCAAGCTACGGGGCCGCCTCGACCAATCCACTGGCTTCCAAACTCTTCCCTGTACAAACGCACAGCTTGACTCGCGTTTTAAGCCGGGTCTCCACTAGGCAACATTTGGCGCGCGACACGTGACGCTCAACATGTACGGCAACGCTGCACAACAACGCGCGACGTTGCCAGCTGGCGCGCAACATGACGCGCGGTTTATTGTTTGTTAAAGAGCATCGTTAGTTGTGCATCAATTGTTATCGAGTGGAGGCGTGACGCGCAACAATGTCAGTGTGACGAACGAGTGCTCAAATTATTCGAGCTGTACCAAAACCATGAATGTTTATGGGATATATTTGTTTGCTTTCTAATTACATACCTCCGTATTTAAGTACTTTATCAATCATCAATCATCAACAGCCTTTAATAGTCCACTGCTGGACTAGGCCTCTCCTTTGAAAGGAGGAATTGGCCTACTATACCACGCTGGCCAAGCGGGTTGGTATAGGGTTTGTATCAAGTTTTCCTTCTCTTACAGTGCTGTTTTCTGCATAATATGCTTCCTCTGTCGGCTCTTACGACACTCATGGGTTGATATGGGGTGGTGACAATTCGTATTCTTAATCCGTCACCACACGGACAATTTAATTATTTATAAAACGGTAAATTTTGCCGGTCATAAGCCCAGATGAAGTATGAAGGAGAGGGTAGAATTAAGAAAATTAAAAAATAAACTACCTACACTTATTATTTTGCTTCATTTTATTGTCTAAAACTACCTGCATCATAAGTGTGACAGAGAGAATGCGAATGAACAGGATTGAATATTATTAATGAATTAGTGAATGGATTGTAAAACATGACTATGATTTAAGTGAGATTTTCTACAATAAACAAATGCTAATAACTTTGCTCTTTATAAATATTACGAAGTTCTTACGTCACATATTTGATAATAATGTCTTCACTCATCTTTCCTTAAAGTTTTTGTACTAATTAAAAAATAGTGGTGTATAAATGAGAGGAAGTCGAGTCATAACAGCATTTTGCCCATAATTGAAACGGTGAGAAGATACACTAAGTAAGTGGGTGTGTCTTGTGCGAGACCTTTGTGTACAAAATTCTATGCACGACAGAAGATCAGCGCTGTCAATCTCACTACGTAGAATGTCAAATAGGAGAAACATATCCAACATCTTTCTTCTCTTCGTCAAGTGGAAGCAAGTGATAGTGTCTACAATCAGCGAGATAAGAAGAATGACGCTTGTGGCTTTTAAAGTTGAAGAATTTAACAAATATTTTCTGAATATTTTCTAATCTGGAAATATTAATCTTATATTGAGGTGACCAGATTGGACTACAGTACTCAAGAATACTACGGACATAGGCATAGTATACAATCTTAAGACAGTGGAGGTTTCTGAATGGTTTACAGGTGCGCATTACAAATCCTGTGGAACCTGGTGCAACTCTGCGCGCTGCCGCGCCGAACACACCCGTGTACATCTCTCGCCTGCACTACACCACTAAGGCGAAGGACATCGCGGAGTACGTGCGCCAAAAGTCAAACTACATGCCGAGAGTACAGCTGCTGGAGTCGCGACGCAACGTCAACTTCAAGGCGTTTGTGGTGCGGATCCCGACGTGCCATCTGCCTGTTGTTATGAAGGAGAACTTTCGGCCGAAAGGTGTGGTGTTCCGTCGCTTCCGCGGACAAGTGCCACCAGAACGCACAACATTATCGTGGCCGCAAGTGAAGCAATTTTAACATAGTATATAAGTATATTTCTTTTATTTACTTACAAAAAATGTATATTGTACGTCTGTTAGTATGTAAGGTATGTATTTAAATAAAAAAATATGTATGTCAAACCATTGTCTAGTACCCATAGCACAAGCTCTGCTTAGTTTGGGACTAGATGGTGATGCATGTATAATATAATGTATTGTGTATTTACTTATTTAAATAAATTGATTGGTTGAAATTGATTGATTGAAATCGTTCAATATTAACATCTTAGTCCAAGAATGTATGTAAGAGTACTATTCTCCTTTCGAGCATCTAAAATTAACGAATTAAATTCTATTTGATTTACTTGACTGAAATTAATATTTAATTGTGTATGTGTTAGCGATGAACAAATAAATTGCTTAGTGAATTTTAAATTAGTTTAACATGTACCACTCGATTACGGCCGTTGGCTTAAATTTAATAATGAATAAACTAAAAGTGATAATATTATTTTCTGCTTAATCAAACAAGAGCTCTCATAAATAATGTTTTAAATGCGTATCGCTGCTTAAACAATATTGGCTCCGATATATGTATATCAAGAGAGTTTCATACTTTTTATTGGGCCTAGCCACATCTTCATTCCTATTACAGTATTGCCATGTTTGCAGCAGTGACCAACTGAATTTTGACACTAATGAGGTCCGTTTAAAGTCAAATTGACTTGGAACTGGCAAAGAAATTAATCAGAAATTTTTTGGGGCAATATCAACTAATTACCTGGTGGCCTGTCCGTAATTCGAGCAATCAGAAGAGTGACAAATGTGGTGAAGTGACGGGACGAAAAGTCGTAGATAGTTTACGCAAATATCGTTTGTTCCTACACTTGTCTTATGCCGTCGTCGCATATTACAGTTTGACGTTCTTGACGTCGCACGTGCTACACACGTTCGTCGTTTGTCGCCGCTCTCTGAGGACACGGGGTCAACGTAAAAGTAAAAATTCAAGATGGGTTTAATCCTTCATAAGATTGTTATAATGTTGACATAAATTATATTGAGATGATAAAATTGATATTATATTAAAAATAAACATTATTCAATTATTTAATATAGTTTATTATCTTATGTTATAACGGACACTGGCAGAATTTGGTCTGGGTTTGTTGTGGCGATCTTAATCTTCATATTATGAACAAAACAAATTGTTATTTTTTTTTACGATTTTTAATACTTTCGCTTAGTCTCGTTAAAGCCTGAGTATTTTATGACGATAAAATGCATTCCAATTGAGTACGAACTAGGTACATTTGATTGTTGCCATAGACAATGGTGTTACAGGAATAGACGTTTGACATTGATCTGTATCGATTATTAAATAAGTAATCGATACGATCGACCTTTATAGGGTTGGTTTCGTTTAAAATATAATTATTAAAATGCAGTTATTTAATTTTTTATCAATATAATATCAATAAGCTAATATTTTTGAAGCAAAACAACTTTTAAATCAAATAAAAACGTCACAGTTTCGTTTTAATGTTGTATCGATTGCACATAAAATCTATTTAAAATGTGCAGCTCTGCTTTTGTCTTTGGCTGTGACAGTTAGATGCTACAGAATACTTCTGCGTTTTGATGTCAATCTTACATATGTTATTTGATAATTCAAACGTTTCAAACCTACATCATTCATTCTTAACTAAAAATTAAAACACCAATATCTTCTTTTTCCAGGTTTCTCGAGTGAAAATAGAATCATTTATAGACTCTGTTCCTTACGCCGATTTTTTTTTGATATATTTTTTATTACTGTACGTTTCAATTTAAATTCAGACATTTTGATGTATGGAGATCTGCCATTGTCCTTTGAGGCTCGTGATTTGCATATTTGAGCATAAAATACATCACTCCATTATTAATATCGAAGAGCGTTTTTAAATTTAAAACACATCTAATAATATAAAAGTATCATCTTTTACCAAATATTCGAGTACAAATTGATAAAAGCCAAAATTCAAATTTAAAAAATCTAAATGAATTAATTAATCACGCATGGACTCCCAAACACTGGAATTAATCTCTTGTGACCTGAAATGTATTCACAGTGCTTTATTTCATGTGAGCAGATAAAACCGATACCCGATAATAGTAGAAATGCTACAAACAAAATAAAAGTCAAAACACGTATCGAATGAAATAATACAACGTGAAACATCAATAAAGATAATATATTCACACGGTGTAATTATTTTTCCAAAATACGGCGTAGTTTTATGTTTACAGAGGCAACTAAAGGCTTTCGAGGAGGCTCATCATAACGCAAACTCTCCGAGAGGCATCGAGTAATTTAGTCGTCGCCTCTCGGATCATATTATTATTATCCGTATTCCTAATACAAATGATCCGCAGTTCCGTCGGGACGTGCCAAAATGAGTGAATTAAAACGTAGTATACTTCTCGTTGAATTTTGATGCGTACAAAAAAACTGCATCGTCGTGAGGGCTGGCTCGGATCCAGGCTGGCAGCTTCGAAACCTATTCAATAAAAGTTTAATTAATTTAAAAAACAAAGGCACAGATTTGGTGGAAGTCTTGCACCTACATTTTCTAATGTCATAAAATTACCCACTAAATTATCTCTCCACCACCCAGGTTGACTGGTAGATAATGCCATAAGGCATTAAGTCCACCTATGTACTCTTCTTTTGTGCATAAAGAAATAAAATAAATAAATAAATAAATAAATAAATAAATCTACATTTAAAAGAGCATCTGAAGTATAAACACCAGAGACTTATAAGGAGCTTTTACTATTTGATTATGGATGCAAAAATAAGAGAATTTTGGGATTTGCTGATAAGGATATCGGAAACCTTGTCCAAAACGTAAAACATTATTTAGGGGACGGTACATTCAAATGTGTCATAAAACCGTTCAAATAGTTATATGTGATTTATGGAGACATCGGCAGTACAAGCGAGAAAATTCATGTGGTGCCATTAATTTATAGCTTACTTATGGATAAAAAGGAATCGACAAATACAACGATGTTTGAACTTCAAGTTTGAACTCAAGTTCCTAATTGGGATCCAATTACGTTTAGATCTGACTTCGAAAAAGCAACCATAAACGGTTTGCATAATGTATTTCCTACCACAGTATCCAAGGGTTGTTACTTTCATTTTTCCAAGGCATTGTGGAAGAAAGCCAAGGCACTTGAATTAAATAAGAAGAAAATGTACAGAAAGCACATCGCTTTATGTTCTGCATTAGCTTTATTACCACCGCAATATAAATCTGAAGGCTCGTATATACATCATGGACGATTGTCCAAAAAATTAGCATATTGAAAAGTTTAATGACTATTTTATATCATCCTGACTTGACAACAATTATATGCGGGGGAAATGGGACTTCAATGAGGATCTATATAGAACAAATAATCCAGCAGAAGGCTCTAATGCCAGACTGAATAGATATATAGCAAGTAAATTAAATATCATTAGTTTCTTAAAAGCAATAAAATATGATTCTGACATCAGCCGGATTAATTTCCTAGGCCAAGGTAAAGCACGTCGTCCTGATGACATTGCTTTAGATAAGCCATGTTGGAAGGTCGAAGAACTCTTGGTCATTGTTTAGAAAAAATATGTCCTTTTGTTTTTTAATATTAACAAACATAGAACCGATGGGCACAAAACCACCCACACACGAAAAAACAATTAGGTGAATCATACAAATGATTGTCCCGTCTCAAAATATTGGGATTTGAACCCAGTAGACATAGCTATTGTGCAGTTAATCAATGTTTCACTTCAAGGTATGCCAGTGCGCCGTAGTCTATTACTTTCTGCACTGAATTATCAAGCTACATTCAAAAATTGTAATATAAAGACTTACTTTTAAGAAAAAATGAACATATTTGATTGAAATTAAAGTTGAGCTTAAAATAACCGGCATAACGGCAGTAGTTTCTGGAATTGTTTGCAGTGTGAATTTATTCGTGAACTTTATTCCGCCTGAAAGGTTATGCTTCCATTACTCAGCTAAAACAGTTTGACATCCGTTCACGTTTAAAGTATTAATGATCAGCTTCTATTAGTCTTATTATACCGTCAGTAAATTGTGGTCGAAACAAAGTATTGTAATTACTTTAATAACCGTCTCTATTATATTTGTATCATGCAATCTCCTGGCCATTAGGAAAATTTTCATCGATTTTGGAGCAGTGTACGCGGTGTCCAACAGCAACAATTTTTGACGTATCATGCCATGTGTCGTGTTGAAAACTAATCTCAGTAAAATCATTATCACTATCGGCCGGTAGCAGCAGAAGTAATTGAACAAATTTTACATCAAACATCCCTTATAGGTTTCATCATCCAAGTGCTATACTCATTTTGTTATGTGCTTATCCTCCACCTGTTGGGTAGAGAAAGGGAATTCGTTTTTCTTGATTTAACCACCGCGCTGTCCGTCGATGTCTCCTAGAATCGCGGTCAGCATACTTACTGCCACGACCCATGCGCGCATTACGTCAAGGTGATAAAAATTTTGAAATTTGGTACAGCATAAAAGTATGAAAGGATTCTGGTTCGGCGTTATACCGAAACCGAATGTTTCTAGGCGAGTTGGAAAAATTATTAATATTGTGGACTGTAAGGAAGTGGGCTAAAGGAAAAGTGAAGTGAGTGGGTTCATGGAGGGAATAGGAGACGGGAGTATGGGAGCACACCTTACCGTGCACATCAGTCTTCTTCTTCACAAATGGCGACCTCCTGGTGTCTTCGGGAATCCTGAAGCTGCACTAATCACTTCACTCGCGGGTGGTTTTGTTGCGTTTATAGTATAAAGCGGTAGAATATGGCGGTGTTCTAGCCGTTCTAGTTCTAGAGACGGATGATTCTAGACTCCCCCGTAGCGTCGTTGAATTCTTGCGACCAATCAGCGAGGCGTGCCTTTGGCAGGGAAGGAATAAAAGGATCGCTCGTATTGGACGAGCAAGCGAGGAACGATTGACGTTGATGTAATTAATTATCAATAGAAAGGTAGATGGCGCTACCATATCCCCCCGGCCCTAAAGGGTTGTCTTTAAAAAAATAAAATTGAACTTAGCTCTATGTTGGATGTTCTACCGTATAACCCATCAATAGGCTAAGACAGCGATATGATATTAAAATTAATCTAAATTAACTTTAGCGAAACAATTATGACGAAAACTACAAACTAAATACTTAAACTAAGAAGTAGATCCAACTTCAGGCTAGATCTCACTGAGTTGGAAGCGGAAAGAGACGAACAACAGGGCGCATGTAGCTCCCGTTCGCGGTTTTCACGGTAACAACGCGGGTTGTACCGTCTTTGGAAGTATGCAGTTTCTCTACGATGGCTAACGGCCATGAAAGCGGCGGAGCATTATCATGTATTATGACGACCAACGTACCCTCCTGTATAGGGGATGCAGGACTATTCCATTTGGATCTAGCCTGAAGCTGGTGGAGATATTCTGCACGCCAGCGCCGCCAGAACGACTGCACGAGTTTATTCAGCAGAGTATGTCTCTGGAACAAGCTTGAAGAGTCTGCTTCAGGAGCCGGAAATGACGATAATGGCACTGTGTTCAGAAAATGTGCAGGGCTTAACGCGGATGGTTCTGCAGGGTCACTACTCAATGCCGTGAGCGGGCGCGAGCTGATCAGCGCCTCTACTTGTGCAAGGACAGTTAAAAGCTCTTCGTAAGAGAGGATCTGTTGACCAAGAACTTTAAAGAGATGCGTTTAATTTTACTTTGACCACGCTTTCCCAACATCTACCGAAATGTGGTGATGCTGGCGGAATAAACTTCCAGTCAATATGATTTATGGAAAGTTCTTCCTGAAGACGAGTACGATATTCTTCCCTGAGAAACTTATAGAGGTCGCGTAAGTAAGAGCTTGCGCCCACGAAACAAGTGCCGTTATCCGTATACAAACACTGTATAGGGCCGCGCCGTGAAAGAAATCGGTTAAAGGCTGCAAGGAATGACACCGTGCTTAAATCTGTCGCAACTTCAATATGCGTAGCGCGCGTCGTTAAGCGTTACGTTAAAAATACATAGCCAAGCTTTACGGCTTTTAACACCTCTACCACGCACTGGCGTATACTGCAGCGTTCCTGCGTAATCACAACCGGTATGTGTAAACGCTTTATCAACTTGATTGACGCGTTGGCTAGGAAGATTTGCCATGGGAGGGAAAGTCGGACGCGGACGAAATTTGAAACAGACGTTACATTTATATATTCTGTGACGAATTATTCGTCGAGCGGCTAAAATCCAATACTTATGCCTAAGTAAGGACATAAGCAACTCTGGAACAGCATGGAGGTGCTTCTTGTGATAAAAATCAACAAGAAGGTCGACAACATGATCATGACGCGGCAGAATGCAAGGATGTTTGTAGTTATAAGGTTCATCCGAATTTGACAGACGTCCCCCAACGTGTATGACGCCGTGTTCATCGAGAAACGGCTTGAGTCTAAGGATAGTAGGAGAACAAGGTACATTGTTTTTCAAATTTTGAATGTCGTTACTAAAATGAACAGCCTGTACAGATCATACAATATTATTAAGCGGGTCTTAGTCGCGATAATTTGTTTATTTCAAGGCATAAATACCTCTGTTATTCTCCTACGTTTCTACCGGCTTGCAACGGTTGTAGTCGCGTAGGGACTGACTGCGTTCAGTCCCTCCGCGACCACAACCGTTGCAATCGTTATCGCGACTAAGACCCGCTAAATAATATTGTATGATGTATACAAATCGCGAAAGTTTAAAATCAGCCCGTACAGCTCGTAGTAACTTACATTCTGCGAATTTGATATCAGTACTTGAAACAAAAGTCCCATTAGGTAGGTGCCTAAGAAACCTACAGACATAATCGATAGCGCGGAGTAAATTAGACCACGATGACATGCGTAGTGCGAGTGCATAGATCGGAGACTCCGCAACCTCAGCAATCACGGGATAAGAAACAGACTTCCGTTCGGGTATATCTTCGTCTTCTGCACTGTTGTCAAAGGGTTGCATGGGCCACTCTGACGGATCATGGGATATCCAAGAAGGTCCACGATGCCACAATGGATAATGCAGAAGATTAAGTGGAGTAACACCACGAGACAGGCAATCAGCGGGGTTCTCAATACCCGCGACGTGATTGAAACAAGTAGCGGGAACAAGTTCAATCAATTTACTAACGCGGTTGGCGACAAGACTCCGCCGTAAGCACGCTCGCTGGCGTCAGCGAAACCTATTAAGTTGATGGTACATCCATCTACCAACCCAAGATGACGCGGAATAGTAATTTGATTGAGCGCGGTAAGCTCAATACAAAACTGGCCCCAAGCGGCGACAATATGGTCAGGGGGTGTTTCATCCCACTCACACTTTGATAGCCAAAGCTCTTTGATCAAGAGCTTGGCGTACAAAATTGTGGGAGTCACAAAACCCATTATGTCCCATAGTCGAGCCACTGTGGACGGCATAGTGCGTTTGGTGCACTTATCATTTGGCGGTGAGACGTCAAACCGAAAACTATCGCAGGATTTGTCCCAGCGTAAACCGAGAACTTTATGCGGTACAGACTTCTCAAACTCAATGTCTGGAGAAGCTTTATGAGAATCAGGTATGCGTGCGAGAACCTCCTTAGAATTGCTTGTCCATTTGACAAGATCAAATTGACCTCGCTTGAAAAGCTGAATAAGCTCTTCACAAAGCGAAATTGCTAGCGGAACGGATATGACACTACAGGCGATGTCATCCATATACAAAGCGGAATTAGCAACAGCTGCTGCGGCGGGAAAGTGATCGCCTTCATCAGCGATCAACTGGCGAACAACTCGTTACGCGTGATATGGGCTAGACTTGAGTCCAAAACAAACACTATTGAACTGATACACTGATAAAGGTTCTTTATTGTTAAAACGATAAAAAATCCGTTGAAATCTATGGTCAGATTCGCAAACGCCGATATTGAGGAGTATTTGGCGGCAATCAGCTGACAGAGCGATTTGGAAAAGACGAAACTTTATTATGATGTTAAATAAATCCTCCTGTAGATTAGGGCTGGCAAAATGTCATTAATTGACTGTCCCGATGTAGTCTTACAACTGCTAGTTGTAAGACTACATCGGGTAAACCACACGAAGTTTAGTAGAGGTTTTATCTCCGCGAACTACGCCGTGATGCGTGATATAATATGAGGGAAGAGAGTTGCCCTCGTTGCTTACAACTACACTCAAAAAACCTTTATTTAGGTAGTCACGAATGACGTCATTATAGGCGCTGCGTAACTTAAGTGATGCATCAAGTTTACGTTCTAAACAATGGAAACGTCTAAGCGCAGCAGCGTACGAGTCGCCTAACGAATAAGGGATTTTAAACTTTCGCGATTTGTATACATCTTACAAAATAAATTAGCGGGTCTTAATCGCGTACAATTAATTTATTTAAGGTATAAATACCTATTTGTTTCCGACGTTTCGCTCGTCTTGCACCGAGCGTGGTCGCGGAGAGACTGATGAGAGCTCAGCGCCGTCTTGTGGAAGTGCGGGTTTCGGCACCTACCCTCACTTGGTCTTTATTTAAGTTCGCAGTGTCGATACTCTGACACACTACACTAATGACGTCTACACACTGTTGAGATTTATCACTGCGGTGGTGTTTACATTTGCTGATGACTGGATTCCAAGTAGCCGATAATCTATATCCATCCTCCCGGTTGAAATTGTTATATTTCTTGATTTCTACCGCTTCACGTACTATCCTGGAGTAATAGTGACGATCGGTGGATAAGACTTGTGGTTGATGCAGTTCTATCCAGTGGTTTGGTCCAGACTCCAACAAATGCTCAGCTATAGCCGACTTATTAATATGTCGGTTTTTCACAGCTGCGATATGTTCCTTTACTCTATCAGCGATTGTACGCTTAGTCTGCCCGATATATGAACTACCGCATTGTATAACGAATAAGGGTCACCATAGAATAGCAACGCCACTACGTATCTGCCACTGTCGTCACGAACAGTGGTAGCGCGGAAATGTTGTTCACACTCGAGATCCTTACGGCTCATCGAGGGCGGTGCGGTAATCTCTTCGAGCTCCCAAAATCGCTTGAGAAGAGAATCAATATTATTTTCTTGAAGAACAGAACAACAACAAGACGTAATATATTGAAAAGTATGTAACGTAGGTACGGTACCCATAATCACATACCCAAATACTGTCTCAATAGCGGGCGGTAAATTATATTGCTCACTACGTATCACTTTAGTTAGTAGCAAGTGCGGAAATATTGCAGCTCCGATCAAAACATAAATGTCTGCCGGATTCGCTATCTCCGAGTCTTCCAGCGGCAATGACTCGAGGTGAGTGAGTAATGCTACGTCCACATTAGCGTTCGGCAATGCGTCCGTAATACGCTCCACGATAAGCGAAGAAATGTTAAAATTAATATTCTTATCAAAACGCGAATGTATTTTAACATCTACGGAATCCTTGCAATGTTTTTCTGAACCCCCGATGCCTTTGACTACTAAATTAGTATTTCTAAAGTTATTCCACAATCCGAAGCGTTTGAAACTATCAGAAGTTATAAAATTACTCTGAGACGCGCTATCGAGCAGACAACGTACCATGTGCGGCGATCCATTAATATCATAAAAGATAACTTGCGTTGTCGCTTGTAGAACCGTCTTGGACGCCATACACTGCGGCTTAGCCCCGCGCTGATCATTATAAATGCATGAGGGCCGTCCGCGCGTGCGCGTCGCCCGCGCAATGGATGTCGTACACAACGATATTTTACCCTGAGACGCGGAAGGCGCAGTTATCGTGGCCTGCACTTGCGACGTAAGTGTGTCAAGGTTACCGGCTTGGCTCGACAACGGACTACTTTTATCAAAGTGCAACAATGAATGATGTCGCTGATTACATGAACGACATCTCGTCTTACTAGAACAATCACTCGTTTTATGCTTTATACTTAAGCAATTAATGCAAGCTTTGTTATCCTTTACGCATTTGAAACGAGCAGTCGGATTTAAATTATTAAAGGCGGGACATTTATAGAAATGGTCGTGCACTATATAACTGCACAGACACTTCTGTGAATTATTATTATTAGATTCCGAGCATGTAACGTAAGATTGCGGATTAGGGACCGAGTTATTATTACTATTTCGCGCTTTATTCCACCTTTGTTTGCTATTGTTATTATTAGACGAACTAGATGAACTAGACTGCGTATTATGATATATTTGACACTGATCTTTGATGAACAAAATAAAACTATCTAGTGTAGGTATTTTATGATTTCGTTCCGTCATCTCGAATGCACGAATTGTTTCAGTGTCAAACTTTTTTAAAGCGAGTTGAAGTAACATAAAGTCGGAAAGATCTTCTAATTTTAAATTTCTAAGGGAATTAACCACGGTAACAAAGTTGTCTATAAACAGCTGGAAATTCGAGACAGACGCGGCACCGGACAATTTAAGATTTAAAGCTTGGTCAAAGTAAGTAGACGTTAAAACACGAGTATCTTGATACCTATCAAGTAGTGACTGAAATATGACCTGATAATTCTCAGCACCGGGTGTGACACCTGTAAATACGGACTGGGCCTTTGGTGACAGCTTACCTATTAAATAGTACAACCTGTCAGCATCTGTCAGAGAACCATTATCGTGCACTGTAGACTTAAAACTTGCATAGAATAACGGCCAATTTCGTATATCGCCATCAAATGACATAAGCTCAATTGGCGGTAATCTCGGCGTTCGAACCGCAGAAACGGGCAGTGCTGAATATTTACCCTCCAATTGTGATTGTATTCGCTTGATAATACAATAAAGATCTTCGAATGAAGTGTACGCCTGATAATTCGGCTTTTCATCAGGATTAATAGAAAGCAATCTTGCGTTATAATCGTCTAACAACTTATGAAAATCTGTTCGAATACTATCTACTGTCATACAATAACTAAGAAATGATTCCCTATCAATATCGGAAGCGACGGCAGTTTTTGAGCGCTCGTAAATGTTTTGAATACGCTCAAATAAAATATTGCGTTTAGCTTCTAAGATTGTCAGCTCTCTGTCTTCCGACATGCGTGGCTTCTTTTGTTGTGCCATGTTTGCGTAAGTATAAGCTAATGAGACCGAATCAAAATAAGAATACCTAAAGTACCTATTATTTTACCTAAGTAAGCAACACTTTAAGGCGGTGGAATTAAAAGGTGCTTGAAATATGTAATTTACATGACAACTATGATAGTTCCAGTAATAATAATTGGTTTAGTAGGTAGCTACATAAAAGTATATTACCTACGGATGCGTGCGAAAAAAACCCTGTAATGGGTATGTAAATGGATTAGGAGCACAGCTAGGTGCCATAACTGCCTAGGTAGGTACTTCTAGAAGATACCTACGCGAGCAAGATAAACAAGAGGTTACGTATAAACGCAAATAAATCCGGCTTCGTACGGACCAAAAAAAATAATGGAAACAAAATGGACCCATAATTATTATTAAAAGGCAATTTGGATAGAATAACACAAGGAAAGTAGGCGCTGGCGGCGATAACACTGCTAATGTACAAAAACTGCTTTGCTATCGTAATACTATACTACTCTTAGCTTATAACTTGACTGAACATTGTTGGAATCTTGTCGAGGCTTCTCAACCATAAATACTTTTTCTTGAATAAAATTTTTCCCTTTCATTATATTTCTTTTTTCCACGTTGTGAACAGCCATAGCATAGAGGAGACGAATAGGCGTAGTATTCGAGTTCAATCCACGCCACGCACCAGGTTCAAGAAGATGGCTTTGGTACTAAATTATTAGTTTCGGTTACTCCAAACAGGTAGGTGGTATATATACCGAAAGACAATTTGAAATAAATTATTAGTTATCGCTTGTTTAATGACAAAAGCATGTCAAGCCGTCGGTCTTGTCATGAAAATCTTCGATATTTAAATAGTGAGTCGATTCCCTTAAAGTGTCCCGTCTAAGGCTTTGAAAATAAGCTATTATTCCGAAAGAATGTCGCCCTCTGATATCAGTCTCTGTTAAAAACTAAATATTTAGATGCTACAACATATACACATTGAATGTGTTTCGGAGCAAAGTCAACATTCCAAATCCAACAATTTTGATAACATTGCGACAAACTACCAAATTGTATAAAGTTTCATCGCATTACGAACACAATGCAATTTCCTAAATATCCAACTGCAATATGAACTTGAGTCCCTTGTCCGTACAAATAACGTCAATTGGACAGCGCAAATGTCGGGTCATCGTAAATAACACACGATCGGATAGACCAGTTCATAGGGATTATTCACCACAGATCCTCATTACAGCCCGGATTAGCTAAACAGCAATTTATTTCAGAAGCTTCCCGCCAACAGATTGTTTGTTTTGGATGTAGTTTCGATTACCCAATTCTCCTAAACATGTTTGACAGTTTTCTCGTCATACTTAATTTTGAAATCAATTTACAAATGTAACAAATCCATCCAGATTTATAAGAAAAGAAAACCTTTAGTAGGCCGTGGCAATTATATAATATTATTGATATTTTTGGCGAGTAAGAAGACAATAAGAATCATTTAATTTTTACGGCATATTCTGCCAATTCATGATGCTATAATATTTATAAACAAAAAAGGTTATTTTAATTTGGGCTAACGAAAATGTATAATTTTTTTGCAATAAGTCATTTTTTTTTTCATTTAGCAATAATTTGCTGGCCTTAAATTTTTCTCGAATAACAAAAAACCGTGATGTCTTAAGAGTGCTACTGCCTGCCAAACGTTTATTTAGGCTGCGAATTTTGTTTCGTCATAAGATTCCTACCTCGCTTTTATTAATTTTCTTGAGAGCCGTTAGCGGCTGGACTATGTCGATAAGTTCCATTAGGATTTACGGCAGACTACTTACAACTTTGCCGAATAAACTGGCACAAACTATAATATGACGAAAACGAAAACAGCTGTCTGAAACTCAAATCTTTTTGCATCTATGTCTAGTAACATAACATAATATGTATTGTATAAAATATTTTTTCTATAAATCACACGTTAGATAATGAAACCTTAGGTATCGTAGAATTTGGACAAATTGAAATAATTAGGTATTTTACAACAAAACGTTCATAGTTTTAAGTACTAGTTCCTGGCCCGCGGCCGCCATCTTGAAAATAGGGGTACAAGTGGCTTTTCTTATTTATCTGGCCAACTATTTGCCGTACAGAAAAATTTCAAGGTACGTTTTGATCCAAATTAAATTCTCTACAGCTTTGGTCCCGCAGCATATAGTCATAAAATAAAAAAAAATAGTTACAAACGAAAATGGAATGAAATTGGCAACAAAGGAGAATGACCAAATTTGTATGGAAGATGGGCTAAGTTTGCTTCTCGATGATTTGACCCGTAAAATATAGTAAATATACTCCTAATTAAATTAGGAAAAAATTAATACGATATTCGGTGGCAGTTCTTAGCTATCGGACATTAAAGATTTCAAATATTTTGAGGTTAAGTATTGTGATAGTTACATGATTTAATCATATAAATAGTAGTAAATTAGTTAATTATCGCCCGTGCTTCGAATAGTACTTACGTTAAGCCGTCGGTCCCAGTTGTCATGAAGATCTTTCACCATCGCACGTCGTTACGGGGAGTCAGTACCCTCCAATAAACCGATAATTACTGGTCTTAACCATACAATATCGCTTTCCCTTTGGGTTATGGCGGTCAGACTATGGAAAAGCTAATATTCTGTCATATCTGGTTAGCGGACCCAGGGCTCCTAGGCGTTGAAGTCTTGGATGCAACCGACATAACTCTAGGATGGTGATGATATGATTTAAACATATTACCGGAATTTATTAGAAGCCTCTATGTATATTATACAATATAGAAAATAGTTGTAAAAAGAAGTGGAGCTACGAAACAAACGCTTGTACATTATATTAGTTTGCGATTTTTTTAGTCTGATATATTTCTTACTGAGAATTCTCAATACCATGTGGTACAATTAATGAGAATTTCAGTGAGGCTAGTTCGCAAAAGATAAGCTCATTCCATTGGACCTTATTACAAAGTTGGCATTAAAACAACACTGTTTTATGATTAATAGGTAAATGAAACACAGTTTTTATGTTATTCTTCATTTTATTTGTTATTATTCCTAAATCTTCTTCAAATAAATCACCTCAAAATGAAGCAGGAGCTTGTATATCGTATACCATAATGTGGTGCAGGTATGACCTCAGAAGTTACAACAGCTTCAATTAATGTGTAGCATTCTAAACATAAGACTCCGTTCAATTCCTGAAACAAACAATTACAGTAGTTTGAATATTCGGTGAGGAGAGCACGAGAGAATTGTAGGAATTGAGAAGAGAAGTAAACAACACTTACACAGACTGGCGCTATCCATGACGTCAAAATATTGAGCTCCGAATCAGATAGCTTGTCCAAAGAACGGATGTGTTGCTGCCGAGGTACCGCAAAGGAAAAGTTAACATAACTGCAATCCTCACCACAACTAGTTGTTCTAAGTCCAGACGACATACTAATGTTGCCAATAAAGACTGTCTCATACTTTAGTCAACCCACGAGTCTTGATAACACGGAATAAACTTGTTTGGTCCACAAAGAATTGTTCAAGTCAATATAAACGACAGTAAATTACTTATTTTCCAATAAAGAGATATGAGCATAGGTGAAAAAGCAATTTGACTGTTTTCATGTCAAAATAACTGACGTAAGACTATTATTTATTAATATAACCTTATTACTAGTCCAACCTCTCTAGGTTGGACTAGTAATAAGGTTATATTTCTTTGCGTAAGACATTACAGATGCCAGTATAATAAAAATATGTTGCCATATTTTCGATAAGTACAAAACATTACTTCGTGGTTAATATGTTGCAAAAAGATAAACATTATTTATAGAAAATATTTCACCACAATATATTTTTCAAAATATCATAAGATTTTGGTGTTATTTTGCTTATTAGAACTTTTGTTATGTCAGCCTGTTTTCACTATGAATGTAATTTTTCCCTATTAAAAGGGGTTTGCAAGAAACTGTAAACATTTGCCTAAATATGCAAAATGAGTTTTGAATATGAAATGGCGATGTCACGACCGGAACAACGCAGATACTTTTAATTTTGAACTAAAAATCCCCGTTTCGCTTTAAATTAAAATTAATATATATAAAATTATAAAATAAAAGAAGATTTTCTAGATATGAATGGTTTAGAAGCAAACGTGCCACAAAATGGCCCAGTTTTGGTCATTCTCCTTTTCATTTCAATGAGTTATAATTTTTTCGTCGTTGGCAATAAATAATACATTACAAAAAAATTTGATGATTTCTTGAAAGACAAAATGAATACTCATATAATATACTCATACACCAAGACTGGGAAACATCAAAATATTAAACTAAAATTATATCAAGCTGAGCTGAAATTAATAATTGAAAAGTAAATAATTAGTCAAATTTTCTAGATTTTTAAGTTCGTAAAAAATAAATATAATCTGAACGTATTTTTATTAGTATTAACCTATTTTATTAAGCACATAAGAAACTGTGATTATTAATAATAGTAGGTACAGAAGTTCCTTTATATAACTAGGTTATTATAATAATTATCTAAAGGAAACTTCGTCATATACTTATAACTGATCTGTGATTTACTGTGCTCAAATTAAAATAATTCATGTTATGTTTTTTATATTTTATAAGTTACTGCACTGATTGACAAAATAAATAGAAATATTATGATTGGAATGACTTTTTTCATTGACTGTACCTTTCCATACATTCGACGTGGAGGCACAAGGCTTCAAATTTTTTGTGGTAGTAATTTACCTCGGTTAAGTAGACGTAGCGGTAATAAAATAGACTTTTTAAACGACTTGACGAGGCGGGAATAAATGCGTGTAGTTTTCGGAGTAGACGTGGCGGCTACTCGACGTGGCGGGACTCGACATCAAGGGGTCACATCCCGCTGCCAGCATCTCGAAAAACCGGGTGCAGAATAGCAGATGGCAAATAAAAAAGAAATGGCGTTTTCAGACTACCGTAACTTTTAATGTTTTTTGTTTTAGTTCATTCTGACGATTTCATTCACAGACAACGTAAAATCTCCATGCCTGGAATTTTGTATGCAATGTACTACCTAGTTATCTATAATATAATTCATTGTTAGTCAATAATAGGGTATTTTACCCCATGTGTAAAAAAAATCTATTTAAGATAGTATTACCGGAAAATATACGGAATATATTAGTTAATGATTCATGACAAATGTCATTAAAACGTCAAATGACGTCATAAACTTAGTAGCGTCGTTTTGGCATAGGGCTACCTATATAAACATCGATGTCTAAAAAAGTTTTATATCGATGTTCCTAGGTATCGTTCATAAACAAAAATGTCGAAACAATTAAAGGCCCATCAACACAACACTAAAAAATTACATCTTCATTAAACTTAGAGTTCTTTTTCAAAACATCGATGTATCGTTCATAAACTTCTATGTTTTTGACGTCGATGTTTTATATTTTTTATATATCGATTCCTCACGTTGATGTTATTTGCGATGTTGCATCCCTATTTAGTGTCAGCGGCTACAACTCTTAACAAGTAGCTACGTTGTTTATTAATATGTTGCGTAAGCAAGATGGCTTCCAACGTTTCTGTCTGATAAACCGTGAACATTTAAAATGTAAATTTAAAAGTTGTTTAAAAAATACTTATCAACTGAATATATTTTTTGTAATTTTTCTACTAATTTTTTAAAGTCATAGGAACATCTTGAGACACTTTTCAAAAAATGGTGTAATACCCTTTTATTTGAGCCTGTTTCTCTCATCTCGTCTAGCAAAATAAAAATCTATAAATAGAAGAGTGCATGATGAGAATGATGCAAATGTCTGTGCGAAGTAACTTAGTTGTGTCCGTGGATGTGGGCCCCCTAAAACTGATAATTATGAACGCGTTTTGACAAGTAGCGTTGCGAGGTATAATGACAATTCGTATGTAGAGTCAACTACAAAAGTCGGTACACTCCACAAAATCTTTACTGAGTCTGTTACGAATTAAAACTCTCCGATTTTTATTCTTAATTCATAAAAAATGTCTTAGTTAAGTTTTTTTTATTAGAAATCCTACAAGATAAAGAGAATAATATATTGATTAATTCAATTACAGTTAGTAAATAGCCGGTGTCCCAAAATTAACGCAAGATCTGAATTTTTCACCATTTGAAAAATTCTGATCTTTTTTTCATAAGAACAGCAATTCGACAACAGACAGGATTTTAGGGTTAGTAAAAGTGGAACGTTATACGATATAGAATACCGCGTCTTCAATATAGAATAATATTTCAAAAATAATAAAGCTTGGCGGCCGTATTTCGAATATTTCATATGGTCGGAATAGTGTTTAACTTCGTCAACTATGAAGAGATCAATTGAGCAATTCAGGGAGACTGGATCCGTTATCACACTAATCAGCATACATTGGGACAGACAGACAGAAGACAGACTTTGTTTAATACTATGTAATGATGAAGCAAATTCAAACTTAAAATTTTATGGAGTAGATTTTGCTTTCCTGAATAAGGCACCTTGTAGGTTCACAATAAGATGCTACTCTGTGAACTATAAATTGTTCTCCTAAAACCTAAGCATAGATTGCCAGATTAATTTAAAGGTCCATCGTTACAAGGTTACGAATAAAAAATAAAGATATTCATAATTTGCATTTAACATCTCACACATAAATTCATGGACGTACAGAAAGTTACTCTATGTACACTTGATTTATACTTATAATGCTTTAAATTGCAAAATGAATTTACATTACAAAGGTGAAGCATGTGATATTTAATTTCGTTTATAAATCGTTTTATGAACCATGAAATATTTGCAAAGTTTTAGTTTATTAATAATTTTATAAAATACATTAATTCATTCATACTGAACAAATCCTGAATAATGTTTATTAAAACCACGCTCCGTTGCGCTAATGATTTCAATAATAAAAAGAGCTTTCAACAATAATCTCTATTTATAAAATTCTTACACTGCTTACTAACAAAAAGCGCACAGCCCAAGCTATAAGACTCAAGACGTTGAACTTTGACATGTATGTTTTTGGAAACCATAGAATAAGAAGGGATTTTACGTAATCCTCAGGGGATTGGGACTGGTCATTTGTCAAAATAAATTTAATTTTTAAATAGATACCTATGGGTACCATAGATGATCGCTGTCTCTTTGGGTTGCGGAGATCAGACAGGCAGTCGCTTTGTGGAAAAGCTTATATTCAGTCAAATCCGGTAAGACTAGTAAGTGGACTCTGGGTTGCAACTCAGATAACGCTAGGAAGATGATGACATACCTAATGGTCAGTTAGCTAAGTGTATTAGACTTTAAACTATAGCAAGGTTCAAAATCAAAAATCACATTACAATTTGTATCATAACTTTATTTACGTATCCCATTTACAATACATACAATAATAAAAACGCTAGAAAATCAAAATAAAACAACGATCTCGTGTCACTGTACATTTATAGTTAAAAAGATGATGTCGTGCAAAGAATTGACGTTACCTTAAAAGTGAAAACACAGCCATAGATTAACGCCTATTTATTATAACTATGAATTGTTTTAGGTAGAACTAATTTACTCTCAGAGAAGCTGTAAATCTTTTTTACTTGACTACGGAACTATGCAATAGTATTGACATGAAATGGGCCTTTCCGTTTTAAGATTATAAAAGATGTATCAATATAAAATTTAAAGTCTCACCAAATATTTTTTTGTGTCAATCCAGTTATCAATTATTATTCTCCTCATACAACTTAACTAACCGTACCGACTAGTTAAAGACTCAATTCAGGGTAGCAATAAGCGCTAATTGTTGCTAAAACACTTTAAAGATGTTGTGTTGTTGATGAATACTCTCAAAAGTAATTTCAGTCCTGCTAAAAAGTGCGTTTAATTTAGATAAAATCTGATTCTTTGCGAAAAATGCTAGGAAAATCTATAATAATCAATGATTCGGTTGCCACACTCACGATATTTTATAACGCTTTTATAAATTCTTTAATTATTGAAAATGTATGTGAGCCAATATTGCACGATGAAGAATATTTAAGGAAGCTATAAACTCTTAAAGTTAGTAGCTTAAGGGCTTTATGGCCTCTCTCAATGTTTTTTCCGTAGTCAGGTCAAATCAAGTTTTCCAAAGGAATATCTAGTACAAAAACAAATTGTTGTTATCGTATTTTAAATTTATATTTAGATACCTATCAACTTATCAACAAATTCATTTTATACATTTTTCACTTTTGATTTTTCGATTAAAGTTTCAGTGACGTCCAAAAAATAATTATTCTTCCGTGATACATAATCATACGAAGTCTATAGTTGTTTGCAATTTATTTTTTGTTTCATCTACGGTGTTGTATTACATACTAACTTTTCGCACATTTTGTTGATGATACATTTAGTTGCAAGCATGCAGATGATTTATTTTGTTTTCTATTGGATAATTGTAATATCTATTATTTTGACATATACGGCGGTATTATGTATTTACAGAAAAACAAATGCAATAACATAATAAATGAGACAGGGGCCCAATTCTCCTAAATAAATACAGTTTCGATATTATTACGTCACAAAAATCGTATTCTTCGATAATTGAATGAAATCGTAACGAGAACGTAAATTGAAACTGATCGTGATTGACCTGTTTATTTCAAATCGAACGATTAAGAATACCGCTTTTGAGTCTATTCAAAATATAATAACAATGTCATGTAAAAATACGGAAATTGGGCCCCAGATATTTCATAATTGTGTTTTGACATATTTTTGAAGTTTATATTTTTAAATGCAAATTGAAATCGTAGGAGACTTTTTAAAGGGACTTGTCAAAAGTAATTTTTGACGAAGTTAGTATAGTATCAACGACAACCCAGCCTTTAGACACCTAATGTTTTCATTTATACAAACAAACAATTCTGTCAAAGCGGTGAGGTATGCGGGGCAAGGCGAGCTACATAAATGCATTCTAATTGGCCGGTTCAAATTAATGGAACGTCATAATTCATATCTAGTGTTGGGATTGGTCTCATGTATATAAGTCTAACGTGTTGTCAGAAAGTGTTCGCCTTACGTCTGCCGTCTAGTAGGTTGGGTTGTAGTAGTATTGTATACAGTATTTTTGACGAAGTTTTCACGATATAAATTTATGGTTGGACGGGTAAGCTTGCGAAACACGTACAATTTCAGTTTGCTTTTCAAACTTTGTCACCTTTTCTCCACAGATATAGGTTATTAAATTCAATAGTGCCAATATTATTTGCGTTTTCAATTTGGTATTCAATATCTTATTTAGCAAAGTAAAAATATGTACCCACTTGAAAAAATGTACCTTACATTTGTAGATACGGGAAGAGGAAAATCTTTAAGGCGCTGTAATACCTCGGAAGCCGTGAAACACCTAATTTTTCGTCGCGCAACTAGCCATAACGGTACATATTACAAACTAGCAAAAAATAGAGCTTAAAGTCAAAAGTCTGAACAAAAGACTTTTGAAATAATTTTTCATGAATGTAAAATAGAATCACGGTAAAAAAATCACAAAAACGAGGCAGAAAATAATCTTTCGTCTCACTGTTTGCAATATTTTGATCGTAAGCTGTCATATTTTATTTAATAATATTGTAGGAAACCTAATGCACTAAAGAGTTACCCTATTTATTTTCATATTATACGTGTATATTTTGTAAAATTAAATAAAATCTGCCAAACGTCTATGATTTTGACGCTCGATAGATCCCATCAATATCAAACGCTTCGGCAATTTAAACCTTATTAGCATAAGCGGTGTACTGAGTGTCAGTTGCTAGTTTACGCCCCGCCCAGACCTCATCATTCGGCTATGAGCCCTGTGAGAGATAGGTCATGTCGCTTGCGTCTCCGCTGCACGAAAATTTACGTAAACCTTTATGTTATTGTAATACGCCGATTTGAGTTCGTAATTTCATGTTTTATGTTATACATAAACAGAATACTTTGAATCAAATAGGCTTTTCATGTGACTATAGGCACATATAATTAGGACCTAAGTTTATATTCTTGTAGCGTTTAATGTGTTATTGTTTCTGTGCTTATAAATATATAATTAGAAGAATAAAATATTGACAATTAGAGAAATAAAGTTCTACGAAGGATTTGTACAAGAAAGCGTCGTAATGAAATAGAAATTCATCCATGGCCAAGTGATTATGAATAATGTAACATTTTTATATAAATTATTTTCATAAGAGGCTTTTATGACTGACTATGTTATATATTATCGATTATGTATAATGTAATTGTATAAATTATTCTCACAATACATAGCTGCCACAGTTTTCAATATTTGAAAGAGTAACATATAAAATCAAATCATTTTATTGCGAATTCATTAGCTTGTCAGAGCGCCTGGAACGCTAAGATGCCGCCGTGGCGTACAATAAACAGCGCTAATATGGCGCTCCGCAGTCCGCACACAAGCGGTAACGAATGTTGTATTATTGTGTTGTGAACATAAACCTATTTAGGTACATCGGGTAAAACTTTGATTATTCATAAACTATTAGGTATGTCTCAGTACATCTAATATCTTTTTAATTTCTAAAATCAATTATTTATAAGTAAGAAGGTGACTTCTCTGTTTGCTATAACACAAGTTATAGTATTTTTTTAAATAATAAAGTACTTAACTAATTATCTTTACTGTAATTACAGTGAAGTTTAAGATAACAGTTCTGCAACATCTTACACACATTTGACTGCAGTAATTCCTAACACGATTTGTTCAAGAGCTAGCCAAGAAATGCCAAACAATTTTTTAACAAATTTGACTCAACTCCCTAGTGATAAGCAAAAAATTCAAGAGCGATAGCAGTGACTGGTTTGAATTGCGAAATAATATGTTGACAGATTCAAATTTTGGTATAGTGGTAAAAAGAAGAGATAACAGCAGTAAAGCTAACTTAGTAAAAATTATTTTGTACCAATACAATATTTGCAATGTAAAAGCTGTTGCCCATGGAGTCTAAAATGAACAACTGGCTTTGCAACAACTGGCGAAGCAAGAAAATGTAACAATCGAGCCTTGTGGATTCTCCGTTTATTGGTGCCACGCCAGATAGATTAATATGCCCAAACACGATTGTGGAAATTTAATATTCTATAGTTGCCAATAAGAATGGTCTGGAGAATAGTATAAGAGCAAATAAAATACAAATATGGAAACATGATAAAACAGTGAACTGACAAGTCTAAACAAATATTGTAATCGTTATTAGCAAATTCAGGCGCAACGCCACGTTACACGCAAACAAAAATGTTTATTTGCTGTGTAGTATGTGCTGTGGCGAAAGTATACCACTAAAAATAGAAATTGTAGAAAGAGATGATGTTTTCTGGGAGACAAAAATGAAAGAAAAGCTTGTGGCGTTTTATATGAATTGGCAGTTGCCTGAAATAGTTGGTCAAGCTCAACGGATGGCATTGCGAGATCACGGAGAGAAAAAGTTTCATCAGTGCTTGAAGTTTCTACAATACCAAGCCGTAAAAGGAAGGTAAATGAAAATGTGCCTCGTAAACAACAGCAAATAATAAGTATTGAAGCCTCATCACCATCACACACTGCCTTTAACTTTCGATGAGAATAAAGAAAACCTGCCGGGTTGTAGCAGACAGCTAACTTTTAATGAGCTGTAAACTCTGTATTTCGTTAGTAAATATTAAATAAATATAAAAAAATAAAATAATATTTATTTTCTTTGAAATAACACATATTTTAAGCGAAATATTTTTTTTATATTTTCCATAAAAACATGTATGAGGAGAGCTAACGAAAAAGCAGCTGCTGCAGCAGTAACTCAAATTTTAATTCTATAATTTTCTAAGCGACATAGCAGTATCTTATGAATAAGGTACCACCATATATTTTGAATATTTCATCTATTTTGGAAAATAATTATGGGTTGGGTTTCGAAACGAGTCGCCTGAATTTGAGGGTATTGGTGGTGTAGGGGGCTTAAGGGAGTTAGTTTTAATCCCCTTAAAGTAATTTTGGCTGCCGGAGTTGCGTCCAAATATTTTTAAACAATTTCCAAAAATTCTTAATTACTTCGGCAATTATGCAAAACGGAACGTAGTTTTTCTACTTTAGTACAGTTTTACAAATGTCATTTCTTAGGTTTTATGTAAAAAACGTGAAAAACCCGCTATCTTGGAATGATCATATTGACAGCTAATGTCAAATTTTTGCGTCATTGATTTCGAGTGCCTAGGGATAGGTGCGACTGTAATAAGTAACTAAATAGGTTATGCTAGATCCTCTTTTGACCATTAATCCGAAAATAGGAGCCCTGCGAAGCAGGGCTCCGTCAACCTTAGTTTATTAAACTAGTGTGAAGAATGTGGAAGTTGGCAGTGCCATACACACCGATGTCTGGAGATATTTTTTTTCAGAGGAAACCAAGTATTTCCGGCAAGTGAAAATGGTGAGGTGGTTCCGAGACCTTCCCACCAATCACTCACAACCTCTAAAAACGGCGACGTACTTCGAAACCTTTACCATAATAATTATACCTATAATAACAATTATACCTATAACAATATAACCTATAACAAACACTTTCGCGGATTGCCTGCATTATTAGGTATATATAATGTAAGTGGATGCTCCTGTTTCACCATGTCTATTCTGAGGAGGCTAACCAAATGAACATCAAAAGTATTATGCTTGAGTATTATTAATTACATTAAATATATACGAGTGATATAGAAGGTGTAACAGTTGCAGCACCTTACAAAATGTAAATTATGTGTATTATGCAAAACCTGGCGATGAAAAAGAGTGACCGTGAGTTTTATTGCCCGTTCTTTCTCATGGTTCTACCTATTGCTTTGCGAACGTGGCAGTAAATGTAAATGTAGAGTCTATAAGTAATTATTTTATAAATTTATTATTTTGACGTTCTTAAGCGTCACATTGTGACCCAAATGAATAAAGGAATTTGAATTTGAATTGAATAAAACATCCATAAATAAATAAAATAAATAAAATTTTACTAAACTTCATTGATCTCGTAACTCGCTTTAGTTGAGATGCCGTATCTCAACTAAAGCGAGTTACGAGTCTTTTGCGCTTAGTAGGGCAGTATTGTGGTTTTTAGGGTAGCGTAGCCAAAAATTGTAAAAACAGAACCCTTATAGATTCGCCATGTCTGTCTGTCTGTCTGCCCGTATGTCACAGCCAATTTATTGCAAAACAGATTTGAAAACTGGCAGGAATGGAATTAGATGTAGGTATTCTATGAACCGCTTCACCATTTTTATGCAAAAACAAAGCAAAAATAATAAGGGCCTCTCTATACATGGAACTGGCTTACTTAATTATTTTGATCATCTTACGGCACGTAGGTAAATACCTACGTGCCGTAAGATGATAACCTACTTTCGTCAACTATTAATACCTATAACGTCTAATGTAAACCAGTTTTGCCCATGGCTCCACTGAGAACAAAAATTTCGCTATGCTTATATTGTACAAACAGATTGATTTATGTAATATAAATTTTAATATCAGTATCTCAATTCAATATGCTAAAATGTTTTGCTTGCAATTTTGAAATATTGGAATACGGATGTCACCAGAATACGGCCGCACGCGACGAGAATGGAGGGGGGCGCCCCGCAGTAGACGGAGCTAAGCGCCCTTCACCACCTCTGCTTCACCCCCTCATTTACCAAAACAGTCGCTTAGGACAGCGCCTTAATTATGCAACAGATTCTTGAAAATCTGTATGTAGGTAGTTTTTATGCCATTTCTTGGTTCTTGTACAGCTACATAAACGTAGATGATATTGAATGTTCTCATCGTTTATTTTAATAAAACACAATTTCATTCAAATAAATAATCTACGCTCAATTATAGCGAAACATTTACATGATAACCACATCCACAATATGTCAAAACCTGTACATATATTTGTTTGTATACATAATTAAATTTTTATGCTATTCATATACAGGCCGATTTTGATTTTATCTACACTTAAAACTAATATCACCAGACAATATTCACACCGAATCTCATAAGCTCGTAAACCTTGATATTTCATTATAAGTCAATAATATAATTGATGCTGCTATTAACACGACTTTATTGACTACCTTAGTACCTGAAACAATAAAAAGGAAATATTAACTTCGCTGAAGGAAAACATTGTTCAGCATTTCCTCGACCTGCTTTTTGCTTTTAAAAATATCAGCGTTACCTTCGTATTTCTCATATACATTATTGTGTATCACTGGATGTAACATTTTAATATAAAATATAAGTTAACTGATCCTGTTTTTATCTTAAATTCTTCATTTTATAAAAGAACAGGTGATTATTTAATTTTAATGTATTTTTTTAAATAAAATGTTGTGTATTTTTGTTATAAATGTAGATTACTACAATCTGTAAGTTGTCTTATATAAATTTTGCCTATACTAGGAAGCAGATTTGCGTTGTTTACAAATAAGTATACCAATTCTATGTAATCCTTGTATAAGGGTCTTTTATGATTGTTAAATATATCTCAAGACTTTTTATCTTTTTGTATCACAAAGTATAATATCAGCTAACGAAGAATAACAAACAAAGAAAAAGTCAGTAACAAAACATTATCCGAAACTAAAAATGCAGGTAGCATCAAAATTTAAACTCAAACACACACGCTGTACACAAACGCTGCAGTATAAAATAATACCACAGACGTCATTCACAATAATAACCGCAAAGCAAATAAATGCGCAATACAAATATTAAATAGCGACAATTAGCGTAGACGTTTTAATTCATAAAGTTTAGAGGTCATTTTGGTAGCATAACAGGAGCCAGCATACAATTTGCGGCAAACTGTCAGTGGAAAAAAATATGATTGTATTTCTGAAGTTCTGTTAAGGTCTTATTCAAACACGGTGGATATCGCTTTTCGGAATCGCGCGCCTTCTCTGAATAAGCTCCAAAAGTTAATCAGTCGTGCTGCACATGATCCTAATTTAGACCATGTAAGGGTAATGATCCTTGTCATGTATTCATTTTCTATTTAATGTTGGCTCGCAACAGATTATAATTATACCTATTATGAATATACTAGCGGCTTAAAATATTGTACTGAAAAAACATCGCAGCACTTAGAATGACAAATTTCATCGAATCTAATCTGTACTCTGATGTTTATCTTAACATTGAGATATATCAAATAATACACAAATGAAATTGTTGCTAAGTATAATGATTTATGGATCCCATATTTCTAACATTCGCGTGAAATAGTAAACCCTATATTTCGTCAACCAGTATTATTTTTGCGGGACAAAAAATGCTCACGACAAATATTAAAGTAATTCTAATTACTAATTTGAGCGAAGTCACCATTGTCAATCAAAATTAAAATGTTGTTTTTGTCCAAGTTTACAAAGTGTATACACGTTTATTTTGGTACTCCTAAATTGTGTTCGGACTTTGAATTCGTGTAATTATAATTATCAACGATACTGCTGAATGTATAGACCACGGAGCGATTTATTTGAGGGCGGAATAATTTATGCTTAATTATTCTTATTAATATTATTTTAGGCTGATTTATCGGCAATATAGTATGAGCACATACCTACTTAACGGCTACTGTTGACACATCGTGATAGATGACATTGGATTCATTATTTTTGACATTACATTCCGAATTATCCGTGGATTCTAAGATATAGATTAGTAAGGAAGCTTAGCCGCAGATTAAGTTTTTATTTACGACACAGCCGCTGCTATTGTATGTACGCCAAGAGTCCTTGTATGTGTAATAAATATCTATGTTGCTTTGTTTCTGCTTTGATAAATGCTTAAAGATAAACTACAAATGTATTACGCCTATCAACCAATAATTTCATGGTACACAGTGCGTAGATATTAAGTGACCTAGTTTAAATTATCCAATCTGTGTGCGCGTATTTATCACTCGTTTACGCCATTCGCGTCGTGGGTTCATACTTAATCAGCGGGTTATACTCATACAGGGGAGGGTTGGCACTCCTTTAACTCTATTAAAAGTTCATTCAGGGTAAAGCCACTCCCCTAACATAGGTAAAAAGCGATAATTATTTACTACCAGGCAACCGAGGATAAGAGACTAAGAGTAATAAAAATGATACAAGGTACATATTATATTCAATATTCTATACATTTTTATTACAGATCAACCTGCCCACGCAGCGTGGGAGCTAAATTAATAGGGTATTTATCCGGCACCTTACAGATTTGGTTTTCCTAGAGAATTACACGCGCGTATAAAAACTGAAACGTCTCGTGTTTCTTTTTTTTATATTTTGATAAATGTTCCTCAATACCAAATACTAGAGGACTTCATCATCAAAAAAGTGAACGCTTACAGAACTTTTATAAATAAAATTCATATTGATACAATTTTTTGGCTTCGAATTATCGACCCACTCTTTTTAGAGCTTCGGTGACACAGAAATGTCCAGCAAAAAAGTGTATTTTTTTGTCATTGGAGATCAAAAGATGTAAGTGTATCAAAATATAAAAAGATTAATGTTTACTTACTTATATTACTATTAGACACGTATTTAGAGAGCTGTGGGCGCGAATGTATCGTGATGACAGTTTCCACGTCCCGCACGACCGGCGCGGCGGCGGCTGAACGAAGAGAATTCACACCTCATACGCATCGAGCCGCTCGTAGTACTTGGGACGCGTGACCGAAGCACTCGCCAAGAACGCCGGAGACCACCTGGCTGGCTATCTATCACTTCTGTTTTCTGCCATGGTTCAGGCTAGGCAAAGCAAAAAAAGATTGATTATCGAGTACTTAACAAAATGTACTGGGATAGAAGTATGTGACTCATTTGCAATGACCAAAGGTTCAATTAGACTCGGTGGTATTATTGGGCAAACTGTTTGTCTTATACAACCACCATAATAGTATCCTGCACTTTCACTTTTTAATGCATCGTTATTTTGTAATATTAATATTTTGTTTCTCTTTTTATTCCATGACATTTACATGAGATAACAATGCCTTCAACAAAAATCTGAATCATATTTTTACTACATCTGTTATTCGTAAAAATATTAACATTTTAAAAAATAAAAGCCTTTCACCGTGTTTCGGGCTCATTGAATTTTCTGTGTCCATTACTTTGTAATTGAGATTAATGGTATGACATTTATCAAAACTTTGTTATATGGAATTATTGTCTTCAAAATTGGTGCTTCATGGTTTTTGTTTTGTTAACCTAGTTTGATATTTCGGTTTTTCGAGCTATATAATCCGGGTAGGCATTCATGAGTACGAAGAAACCATAAAAAAAATTCAATCATGTTAGTATGGAGTTTTGTAATTGACTGTTCACCTATTTAAATTGACTTCTAAGGTTTCGTTGTTCAATAAACAATTTCTAAAAATTGCTCCGATATTTATTATTGCCTAAAGCTTATGCTTTATTGCTTTTATGAATTGAAAAATATTTGGCAAGGGTTCTACATAAAGTTTTATGTTAGCATTTTGTTCCTCAGTTGAGGAACAAAGTCCGACATCGAATTTAGACCGCATCAATGATATACGGTTAAGGAAAACTGAAAATAATGGTTCACCAATTTGAAAGACTAATTTAAATTTGTGATTTAAACTCATTTAATTTTGTGGATTAAATACACATTGTTTATCTATTTATGAGTGATTATTTTGATGAATTTAACACCTCAATCCTGCACGGATGAAGAAAAGTCTCATAGCAACATCTACTGAATACCTGTTTGTAATTCTTAGGAAAATATTTGACAGACAGATCGACAAATAGAAAGACGAGTACATGTATCCTGACGTACTCATACGAAATTATGCCAAAAAAATCAATTGTGGAATTAAACTATTGTTCACTGAATGTTGAATGCTCAATAAAGCGGTTTAACCAATAATGAGAAAAATGTTTCAGACTTTTATTCTATTCTCTAAAAATCAACGGTAGAAGTAAAATCGGTTTAAACCAATAAAAATATGTAAGTCAAATCAATCAATCAGTCATATCCCAGTACAAAAAGTGGAACAACGTTATTTTTCCGTGGAATAGTTAACAAGTTTTCAAGCTAATTGATTCAAGGCGGTGTAATTAGATTGTAGCACCTAAAGAGCTTATAATTAATAGATTTAATACAGCCCTCAATCAAACTGTAAAATATTCCTAGTTAAATTCACGTTTCTGCGATGCTACTTTTTTATAGTGGTTGAATAAATTAGTACTTTGTTTTCTTATTTAATGCTAAAAAGTATTTAGAATGAACGAAAGATTCTTTAACAAAATATTAAATGAATGGATGTTAGTAATTTTATTATTTTGAATTTTAGGAGAAAATTATTTGGTTAATGTAAACCTTTGTCCCATCATCAACTGGGAGTCTATTTACAGCAACCGTTTACTATTATTGCATGTCGTTATAAATTAGGAAGACCTTTAGAATTCCCTTTCAATAATTCGAAAGACGAATAAGAGTATGTAGATGGGTAATATTCATTACAAAATCCAAAGCATTCCGCGTGCCGCCATCCAAAACTCACGGTAAAATATATAACGTTACTCAGGAATTGCTCTAAAATATTTATTGTCATTGCTCAGCACTTAAAACATTCCAAAAGCAAACAGAGAATCGAGGAAATCGCACATTCCAGTATATTTACCCAGATCTAATTATAGGTGGCTGCATAGGGTTCCCACCTAGAACTTAGGGTCCCAAGCCAACCTCACCTGCAAGTGGTGCACCTGCCGATCAACGGACGAGGCTCTGGCAAACAAAATATCCCGATAAGCGGCAATAGGCTCGCCACCTATTACGTGGGAACAAAACACTGGCGAAAAGTGGGCGTTTAATATGCCTCTGCCTACCCCTTCGGGGAAACAGGCGTGAGTCTATGTATGTATGTATGTATCTAATTATAAACATTTTAAGGTTCCACTGTTGAATAAAGGAAGAGCATTTCGACAAAATATACTGGGCGTTTTAAAATGCCATTAGCGATGATTTAAAGAGTTCCAGTGAAAGAACGCGAATGGAAAGAGACTCACGACACCCTTTGCACAACAACACCTTGGTGCCGCAAAGACTGAAAAGCCGCAATAGCTTCCTAAGCTGTGTCCAACCACTCAATGAAGAGCGAACACAGGCAAGGCGTAGACTGTGGCGGGACAGTGCTTCCTGCCCACTCCATTTGACCCGCTTGCTGCAAATCCTCCACCTAGACATGGGCTGCCTTGGCTGACCTGGAAGTCTTTAAATAGACTTAGGACACAGGTTGGCCGAAGCATAGAAAACTTGCTTAGGTGGGGATTTACAGATAATACCAATCTGGAGTGCAAGTGTGGTGCCGTTCCACAAACAATGGGACACTTACTATCTTGTCCTGCATGCCCTAAAGTAGCGTTTAGACGACACGATTCATCGGACCGATGAGTAGGGCTCGATAGATTGGGCGTTCTGATCACACTACACGATATCGCCACCCTAACTCACTTGGCAGCCGAACGCCGAGCAGTGAAGATGGCGGCAAAGTATCAAAAACTTAGAATCGCTCTTGCAGTAACAGCGGGTGTAGTAAAACAAAAAAAGTAAAGAAGATGTTGGGTGAAGGAATATTAAATTTACTCTGGAGAAATAAATTGTGTAACATGAACATTTTGAGTGTGTTATTACAGCCGGAGGACTTTAGAAATTACGTCCGAATGAATTCTGGACAATTTAATCATCTTTTTATAAACTTCCAGTACGTTGAGTATTATCTCTCTTTGGCGTTCCGTAGCCATTTTCACTCCACACGTCCTTTCACGCCGAACGCCGCGCTGGCACTGAGGGCCCTAACCGCGATCAGACGGTACGATTCATCGGGCCTTAGGGACTTAGGGCGGTCGGGCACCCTCGATCGCCCGATTTAGGGACACTAACAGCCTAACAGCGATCACACCACCCAATCCATCGGGACTTAGGGTCTTAGGGCACGATGAATAGGGCCGTCTGATCGCTGCTTAATACCTGCACGCTACAGAAACTTATGGACGCTACTGAAAATGCCATACTCGTTGCTAAGTTCTGGGCTGACACAATTTAGATTGCCATCGACACGCTAAGAAGAAGAAAGAGTACCTCTACTGCTTAGAGTCGTTTAAAAATGAGCCACCGTAATGGCAAACAATGCAAAAGTACTTCATACAAAGCCACTGCCTCAAGTGATCTCATAATAATATGCAAATATAAACCATCTGAATTATTTATATCATGGATGAACGTAACAACATGTAGTTATTTAAGCGTGCTTCGAAATAAAAAAATATAGTTAGGTTTATGAGCCTACGTGAAATTAGCAAACGTATATTACTCGTAGTATCAACCAGGTAGGTACGTTGTGACTGTAATGTGAGCATAACCAATTGAATCAACCCATTTTATCGCTAAAAATATTACATCATATGGAATATAGTTTTAAATTTCTGAATAATAACAACCATTCCAATAGTAAAAATACTTTTATTTATACCGAGAATTTTTCGGATAGCGCGTCGCAAATTTTGTAAAAACAAGGTAGGAAGCCAATTTCTATGAAAACTTTGAAAATTCCTTGACTGGTATCACTATACTATTCGGAATCAGTGACTAACGGACGAGCTTAAAGTATGAACTAGATAATAATATAATATTTATAAATTATCTAGACTTTTACGCATACGAATAGTATTTTTTACGTAACTGGTCTATTTAGCGTAATTATTTAAAAATGTAGGTAAAATTCTTGTGAGGTGTTGTGTTGGAGACAAGTAAAACACGAGAGTTGAGATGATACTGACTCATATACATACATACATAGACTCACGCCTGTTTCCCCGAAGGGTAGGCAGAGGCATATTAAACGCCCACTTTTCGCCAGTGTTTTGATCCCACGTAATAGATGGCGAGCCTATTGCCGCTTATCGGGACATTTTATTTGCCAGAGCCTCGTCCGTTGATCAGCAGGTGCACCACTTGCAGGTGAGGTTGGTTTGGGACCCTAAGTTCTTGGTGGGAACCCTATGCACCCTCATATATTGATTACGACGATATATTGATTATGACTCATATATTGATTGATATTATATTATATACCATTATGACACACGTAATACATATTCAACTAATATACATATCTCTACACGCCCATCATAATCAGAAAAAAGTGATACATACAATTTCACTTTTTTATACACTTATAATCAGCTTAATGCAATACCGATAATTAATCAATTATATAAAAAGATTACAAAAAAATAACGATTACATTGTTTTATATAAAATCTTTAGTATATTTAATGCTGTAATGAATAGCATAATGTTACATAGTGGTAGGTACATAGATCAAATAATAAAAAAAATAATTTTACATTGTAAAATGATAAAATGGTAAAAGAGGGTTAACAAAGGTAAATATAAACTAGAAATAACTGGTATATAAAAATAAAAGTCTTGTATAAAAGTAGTACTCTAAATAATTATTTAGGAATATACAATTTCGTCCGATTTTTATAAATGACATCCATTTTGCCATTTTTCATTATTTGCACATTTGGAAACATATCCTTAATAACAACATAAGGTCCAGAATAAAGACTGTCTAACTTGTTTACATTTTCATTTTTTATTGGAATTAAATCATTCTGTTTATACACAATAGGGTTAACATATTTGTCATAAGTATATTTCCTAGCGAATTTGCTGTTAAGTAGATTTTGTCGAGCCTCTTTCTGTGATAATTGTAAGCGGTATATATTCAACTCAGATGGCTGTCCATCTCAAAAGTAATAATGTATATAGGGTCTACAATATTACTTTTAAAGTTACTCTGAAGGTTACAAATTTTGCCAAAAACTAATTCGTACGGAGTGAATTTTGTCTCGGAATGCACTGTTGTATTTAATGCAAAACTCCAATAAGGTAAGCATAGGCTCCAAGCTTCAGGATGGTTCTATGTTTGGATACGTAAATACGAACCTAAGTGTTTACGGGAGTTTTCCAATGCGCTAATGCTTTGGTGGTGATACGCTGTGGAACTTAAGTGAGTAATTTTTAAAATATTACATACCTCGTTGAAAACCGATGACATGAACTCCGTCCCCCTGTCCATAGCAATTACCTGTGGTATACCGTAACGGGGGATAAAGCTATTTACCAATGCATTTGCTACTTCTGCTGATGTTTTAGACTTTAAAGGATGAGTTACCACATACTTACTCAATTCACACTGCAATGTTAAAATGTAACAATGATTATAGCAATCCTTATCAAGAGGTCCAACTAAATCTAAATAATGTTTTTCAAATGCTGACGTAGCTGTGGATGTAATAAGCATATGTTCTTTTATATTAAGAGCATGTTTTTGCTTTTGACATTTAAAATCACATTTCCTTACAAATTCTCTAACTTCACGATCTAGTCCGGGCGACTAAAAATATCATCCTTCTCATGCCCGCGTGGCCGCTTGTGGGCAAGAGATGGAAGTCTTTTAGAATCACCTTTCTGTCATCTTTGTCGTCTATTCTTTGTACATCATTTAACACTAATCATCGCCTGAGAGGCTGCGTTTTTAAGAATATTTTTAAATTACGTCTATGTATCGCGGCGTGCGTTCGTGCCAATATAGTGCACCCCACGACACGGTGGAGAGTGGACATGGGTTCAGCGGGGAATACTTAGGTATCGAGTTATTGACCTCACGTTCGCCTGGGAGGCGATCATTAGTATTAACGGTAAGTTTTTTACTAATGTCGTTTTTTAGTTTTTTTTGCAATTATCTCTTCATTTATTTGTAACAATATGTTTGATTTAACTGAGAATTGATCATTTTGTTTCATAGATGAATCTCGATGAGAACCAGATAACAAACTATTTGGAAAACGAAGATTCGGACAGTGAAACTGAGGATTACGATTCAGACGACAGTGTGGCTGATCCTACTCTCTTACCCTCGTGACAGCTTGAAGATGATCTCCAAAATATTATTCCGAACAATCTTAATATACTTACTGGAACATCTCAAATACAAGCAAGCACAAACACCGAGTTAGAAGCTGCTCTACAAACCTAATCTCGATCTCCAAACTGCTGTAATTGTGATAGAAAAATGTAGGTTGATTTTAATTAACTCTCAAGCCAAATATCTTATAATTAGAATGGTATTTTTACTTTAATGTGATATAACACTTTAATGATACTTAATTTAGATAATAAATTAGAAGCTATATGTGTCTTTTTATTTTTTATAATTATTTTTCAAAAGACTGTTCAAACAAGGGTTATGTTAGATTTAAGGTTGATTTTAAGACTGAAATTATAATTTTAAGGAAAATGTGCCATTAAATTTAAAGAAACGAGAATTTCTTTATTATTTTGTTACATTTAATACAAATTTGAATAAGAAAAATCTTTCTAAGATCATGTATCATTTATGAAGTAGTCTCCCAAGCGATCATTAGTATTAAGCAGTAAAAAATAAGATTAGTACTAATTCGCGCGCAAGACGTGCCGGCGAGCGCACGCAGTTCGTTTAGTGTCGCGACTTTCACTATCCGCTTATTTATAAGTACCCACTTTTTGATAAAAATGAGTGAAAATAGTGTAGATGATGAAGATTTAGATAGAAGTGATTCGGAAATTTTAGAAGAATGTGAAAGAGAGTTGGATGGTTTGTCGAATCGGAATAATTCTGTCAGAAACGACCTGAATATAAACCACAAAAAACCAGGAGCGAGAGCAAAAGGTGAAGATGGTTTTACGACAGTTATTCGAAAAAAAGCTAAAGTAAAGAGCAGAAATGGTTCAGTGGATACACAAAATACCCAATATGAAGTTTTGGAACAGAGTGAGGCAACGCAAAGTCATTATGATGTATCTTTAACTGCATTAAAACCGTTGCCAAAACAAATGGTTTTAGCAAAATTATTGTCCAGTGAAAAGATAGGAGGTGTGACTAAAATTAAATATAAGAGCCCACATAAAGTTTTGATACAGTTGAAAGAGAAAGAGCAAGCTGAAAAGTTACTACACAGTCAAAAATTCAAAGATTTAGATCTTAAAGTCCAGTACATTCATGACCAGAATATTTTATCTTACGGAATCATTAAAGGAGTGGATTTAGACATTGAGGAGAAAGAGTTTACTACATCAATCTAAACTGTGAGATGGAGATAGTAACAACCAAACGACTTAAGTAAATGAACTTAGAAGGTAAATGGGTAGACAGCGAGACAGTACGCATATGCTTCAATAATGCCTTTCCACCTCAATATATATATGCTTTTGGCTGCAGATTTCAAGTAGAGAAATATATATTCCCGGTTTCTCAGTGCTCTCTGTGTTGGCAGTTTGGCTACAGTAGAAATTTTAGCCCGTCCAGCAAGATTGTTTGTCCTAAATGTGGTAAAGCGCACGAAAATTCTGAAATCGATACATTTAAGTGCCCCAATTGCAGGGGTCCACATATGGCGTTAGACAAGACGTGCGCTACTTTCCTAAAAGAAAGAAAAATAAGAGTTACTATTAGCGAGAATAATCTCACATACAAGAAGGCATTGGAGATTTATTTGAAAGCGTCAGATCGTCCTACATGCACTAAAGAAAATGACGAAACGGCATGCTATCCTACGTCATCCTGCATTCAAAAGCCTGAGAATAGTTACAGCAGCGTTCTTAAAAAAGGTATAAATGCTCCAGAAGAATTGGCTAGTGACACAGATGTTACAAATGATGGGGAGATACATAAAGAGGAGACATTTAGAAAATTATTATTATTTCGGAATTCAATATTCAATCTATAGAATAAATATAAATGTTGTTAAAACTAACTATAACTAAGTGGCTATTTACACATAAATTAAAACAATAATTTCTATACTTAAATAACTAACAAATAAAAGGAAATACATAAAAAAAAAAGTAAAAGCAGAATTTAAAGGGCGTCATGGAAATCCTCCACATCGCCATCAATTGGAAGCGTGCCCAGAATGCTGGCAGCATTGCCACGTTGTATGGCAATGCTGATCTTTTGTGCCAAATACAGGCAAGCCTTCTGGTCACGCGAGGTGTCAACAAGTCTCTTTGAAAGATCTCTAAAAAGAGATCTCGCACTTGGACCCCATGGTCCCAACGTTTCAACTCCAAACGGCTCAAATACATAATCCCCTACTAGATTTATGTATTTGCGCCTTTTGAGAGTCTCCGCTGAAGCAGCAGCAGCGCCCGCACAACCCGCTGTGCTAGGAAGATGAGATGGCGCAAGGGTGTCGACACATGTTGCGTCCCACACCAAAGGCCTACCCAGCTTCCATGGCAGTAAAGACATACCGTCTGGTCTCTTACCATCGTCGCGTGCCAAGCCCTGAGGTTCAAGTTGGGCTGGAACGCCAGCGGTGACAAGAGCCCGACGAAGTATGTCATTGAGGTTGGCGTGTCGTGAAATACGACCTGCGCTCCTGCTACATGACAGACCATGATGACCAAGGCTGTCGACAGCCTCTCCACAGTGACAGCGATGTGGAGAAACACATGGCGCACCTAAACGAAGGCAAGAAGCAATGCGGAAGGTCGTATCGTCCAACATGGTACCTATGTTGGACGATGGCAGTGCCTGAAGCCAAAGCCCTGACTCCCACTCTCCCACAGCCAGCAAACGAGCACGCTCTGCAGCATTGGACGACGTACTTAAGAGATTTTCTCGTACCACGCTGCAAAGCGGCCCGTCCCACTGCCTCTGAGAAGATGGGAATCGGGGTAACTCGGTGCTTGGACAAGCCATTCTCCATGCATTCATGGCATCGGTCTTACACGGCACCTCAGAATTGACCAGTGTGGGTGCTAAAATTTTCCTGGTCAATTCTTCAGTGCTGTGGACCGAAGACAGGAATGCTGGTAAGCTTACGTCAGTAATTTTGCGAACGCCAAGGCCGCCCAGGCGTACAGGCAAGGACGCCTGTAGCCACACTCGGTCGTTCAGGGCCAGATTTAGAATTTTGCTTAAAGTAATTTGTATAAGTTTGTCAATTTGGGCGAGTGCAGATGGGTTTTTCCAAAAAGGGGAAGATCGAAGAGCGTGTGTAAATTTAGGGACAAAAAGACAATACTTGATAATAGTAAAAGCCGAATGCATATTAATTTTGAGTAACCTGTCTGAAATATCACTAAAATTTTGAATTTTTTCTTGTATAAATGAATCGAAACCTTCGTCTAATATTGGGGACCCAAGGAGGCGAAAAGCACATTTTTCAACGTGAGTAATATTGGGAGCAAGATGTTGAAATTTTGAAAGTATATCGGATTTGTCTAAGTTATCGTTAATGAAAATTTCGCATTTACTGGGATTAAGTTCTAGGCCAATGGATAAAAATTTCGACTTTAGAAGTGCCAGGTCTTGATAAACTGAGTCTACGTCACCTGCAAGGGTCCCGTCATCCAGGTACCAGATGTTAAATTTTGAATTTAGCTCTTTGATAATTGGGTGAATGGCCAAGCTAAAGAGTAGTGGTCCAAGCGGATCGCCTTGTTGACAGCCAACGGCGGATTCCAAAACATTTTCCTTATATATCAATTTTGAAGGGTGCCTGTAGCACTGCCAAAGAAAACTGAAAATTTCGGGTGTTTCTAATTTAGCTTGTGTCAGCAAGGTGTCCCTATTAACCGAGTTAAAGGCATTCTTTAAGTCTACCTTCAGGATAACCTCACCCTTATTACAGCCAAGGTATGTTGACAGGGCATGTATTGCAGCCTCGCAGCCGCCTCTGGAACCAAATCCCAGCTGTTGTGGCTGAAATTTACAAGAAATGGAGGTGTTATAATGGCGGCAGCAAATCTTGGCTGCCATACGCCTGAACGTACACCCAACGGCAATGGGACGAATGCCACCGTCTCGCTTCCTCAAGGCGCACAGATTTGCGCCATACAAAATATCGACGATGGCATCGTTCACATTACCGGAGAGCATAAGATTAATTAAAGCCGTAAGCTCCTTCAAAAGCGCGTCGCCGGCTGACCCGGCGCTTGCACACACAAGATCCTTTAAATGCTGTGGTGTTAAGCCGTCGAGGCCACCAGCAGACCCGCTTTGGAAGGAGCAAACGGCTGCAACCACGTCCTTGGCTGTAATACTGAGGCAATCTGAAACAAAGTCAGGTGGGTCAGGAAAGGAAAGATTATCCCCTGGCGATGGATGCTTGCTCTGGAGACTCGCGAGTGTGTCTGCAGAGCAAGGCGCCACCACATCGCTGCTAAATAGGAGTCTGGACGCTCCCCTGATGTCACCTTCCCTTAGTTTGGTTTCTACGTGGTGGTAGATAGTACTGTTACGGTATGGTTTGGGTGTATAGTCCAGTAATTTTGACGCCGAAACATTGCAGTTTTCTTTTATTTTGGTTGTTAGTGTTTTTTTTGATAGCCGATCATCTTGTGCGTGTAAAATTCTGTAAGGGAAAGTGAAAAGTTGCTCCCAAGCCGTCACTGAATTCTCCCGTACCACAAGGCCTATGCACTGTGCTAGATTTTGAGCCACTGAAGGCCTTGCGCCACGGGGAATTCGTTTGATAATCGGAACTGAATTTTTTAATTTACCCAAATATTGCCAAAAAGGAATTTCGCAGGAGACTATTTGCTCAGTGTGTATACTATTGTGTATTGATGTATTGGGGCCAGAAGGTACATTCTGGTGTTTATGAACTTTACCAAAATGTACCCTTAAGCCCCGCTCACCTTTAAAATAACGTGCCTGGGAGCAAATAGGGCAGCGCACCAGCGTTGTCGATGTGCAAGGTAGACTGGCACCTATTTCTGCAACACTTTTGCCAACGTTGCATGACATAATCCAGAAAACTTAAAACACTTAAAATAACAAACTATAAAAATTATATAAACACAATATATACAAGTGTTGACGTTTGTCACAAATTAATTAGTTTTTATTTTCCGACGCGGCGGTTTGCAGCAGGCGGCCAGTACGCTAGCGGAGGCCGGCATAGTTTTTCATCGGCCAACCAGCCCCTCGCCGGCCAGCCCGAATTGTAATAAATATATCGTGCTTTAGTGCTCAGTTGTGCTCTTCTTGCAAATGATGCTGCGAGACGCAGTAGGCCACGGAAGACGGAGTGTCTTTTTTGAGCATATAATTTTACTTTTATCAAATTCTGCAAATTTTTGGACAGATATACAGCTTAGTTTTATTTCAAATACAACGCTTGCTTATGTCTTTCTTGTATTATTGCTTGTATTTGTTAATTATTATCATTATTATTATCTAATATTTATTTGAAAAAAATACAAAGATATGACATGTGACATGTGACATTACATTGACTATCTAGACTAGAGGAGACATTAGATTAGATTAGATTAGATTATACATTATTGCACACCAAAAGAAATGTTTACAATACATTAGGCTTAAAGACTACGAGTAATGTACAATCGGCGGCCTTATCGCTAAGTGCGATCTCTTCCAGGCAACCTTTGGATGGAAAGGAATGATGTAAGCAGTTTTATGAGACGATGGTGTAGTTAATAGAATGGATACGCAAAAATAAAGACTTAAATAAAATACATACATACATTTACATAATACATACAAATACTTACACATACATAGAATAAATATATACATACATACATTTGGACAATATACATATAAATATAAAAAAGATAAATAGATACATTGAAATACCTAGAACTTGCGTAGAAAGGAAACTATGTAATTGCATTACGAATTTAAGTAGTGTTTATTTAGAGAATCTTTAAAAATATTCAATGATGTTGCTCTTCGAATTTCTAATGGCAAAGCATTCCACAGACGCACTGCCTGAGCAGTAAAGGATTTATCAAAATAATTTGTGGAATGTTTTGGCATCTCCAGTGTCAGATCCTCAGACGATGTCAAGGACCTTATATGTGTGTCATGAAGGAACTTGAAACGTTCTTTGAGATATGAAGGAGTACAATGATTAAATAGAACATTATATAATAATGTGAGAATGTGAGTATTCCTGCGAAGACAAATTGGGAGCCACTTGAGATTGTTGCGAAAATCTGAAACGTGATCATATTTGCGCAGACCAAATATAAATCTTATGCAAAAGTTTTGGAGACGCTCAAGTTTATCCAGCTGCTCCTCTGTGGGGTCAAGATAGCTGACATCAGCATAGTCAATTACGGGGAGAAGCAAAGATTGAGCGAACGCAATTTTAGTGGCAGTTGGAAGGAAGTTGCGTAACCTACGCAACGAACCTGCCGATGCAAAAAGCTTGCGACTTGTTTCTTGCACTTGAGATTTCCAGGACATGTTTACATACATAGTGATCCCTAGATTTTTCACAGTTTTACTGAAAGGGACAAATTGGCCATCAAAACTGATTTTTAACACCAGTTTAGGGCTGCCTATAATTATTAACTGAGTTTTGGCGGCATTTATTATAAGTCCGTATTTCTTGGACCACTCGCAGATTCTGGTCAGGTCTGCGTTAATAGTAGTACAAGCATCTGCCAGCTTATTCAACGGAGCTTGCGTATATATCTGCAAATCGTCTGCGTAAAGGTGGTAGGATGAAAGTAATTGGTTTGAGATGGTATTTATAAATATTGCGAATTACAGAGCCCAAACACCAAGAAAGCTAAAAAGAGCAAGAAGAAAAAAAAGAGAAATATTGAGACCGGTATAGAATCAACACGAGAAGAAGATATGGACGTTGAACCTTTGTTTGATCGCATAAATGGTAAACAGGATAAGAAGAGTAAAAGAAGGTTTGATTTTTATTCAGTTTTCCAGAGGATTGAGGAAGAATTGGGAGGATCTTTTTTCACGCGTGTCTACTATACTGACCCCAAGGGAATGCAGTTGTTAGATGCCTCATTGGATTGTGGTTTTGTATCCGTAAATAACGGCTCAGCTACTCGCGTTAAACTAGTGGAGGGTGTTCTCCAGAGTACCGCGCCGGATATAACATTTGTCTCATCAGACCTAGCCATAATGACTAAATGGCAAGTATTAAACGAGAGCTTAGGTAGTGATCATCTTCTCATTAAAATAAGGCAAAATTTTCAAGCTCCGCTGTCTTTCACTGGGAGGAGAAATTTCAAACGGGCTACTTGGCATCAGTTTAAAGAAGACCTAAGCGCACCTTTGTTGAATTGGAATAATAATAGGTCCTCGAACTCTGACATTCAAAGTATGTATGATTATTTGGAAACCAATATCAACGGGGCAGCTAACAAAAATATCCCTTTTACTAAGATATGTACAAATCCCAATAATAAATTTAAGCCTAAGGAATGGTGGAACCCATCACTATCAGCAGCAATTGCGGAGCGGAGACTAGCTTTAAAAAAATTCAGACGGAACCCCTAATAATTCTGAAATCTTGCAAAATAAAATATTACGTTGTCGTAAACTAATACAAAAAGCTAAATCACGTAGTTGGCAAGCGTTCTGTGATGGTGTCAGTGAATGTACTTCAGCGGCTGAAATGTGGAATAAGATGGGCTGGATCAAGGGATATCGTCCGTCAAAGTATACTCCATCTAAACAAAGACAAATGGAATTATTACATTCACTTACGCCAGATTCAATCGGAAACTTAACACCTACTTTTAGTTCTACAAATATGTTACGGAGTCACCTTTTACACTACAAGAACTTAAAAAATATTTAAAAAAAAAGATACTGCTCCTGGTAGTGATGGGATCATGTATTCAATGATCTATAATCTGCCTGAGTCCGGCATAAAATTCTTACTTAATTTATTAATGCTATTTTTCTGACCAGTTACGTACCCACTCAATGGCGATCAATTCTAATAGTACCCATACCAAAGGCAATAAGTAATTGCAATGTAGAACCTAAACTAAGACCTATTTCGTTAATTACATTTTTATGTAAAAATTTTCATAATATGCTGAACAATCGAATCGAATGGTACATAGAGAAACATTTGGTATTATCTCCACAAGTCACAGGATTCAGAAAAACTCATTCCTGCTTAGACAGCCTTTCTAGGCTCATAACGTATATTCAGTTAGGTTTAGCAAAGAAAATGCCCACTGTTGCCTGACACTCTGTTTTCTCGACACTGAGGATGCATACAACAATATTTTGATTGAGAAGATGCTCACTACCCTTGATGATTTAAAAGTTGGTAAAGGAATTTGCACATATTTATGGTCCTTCCTAAATGACAGAATTTTAATGTTAAAATACTTGTCTGAAGATCAAAATAATTATACTCGATGCGCAAACAGAGGTCTAGCCCAAGGGGACCCGCTATCGCCGTTACTTTTCAATATTACTACTTCTAGTATATGCCATAAAATTAAAAACGTTTTAATCACACAATACGCTGATGATTATGTATTTTATCTAAGTCACAAAGACCTAAATGCTTGTGAAAGAAACCTACAAATTGCTCTTGATTCTATGGTGAATATTTTAAATGAACTTGGTTTACAGTTATCAGCATATAAATCAAAATTTTGCATATTTAGTAGGGGGCGTATTAGAAGACAAATACATCTGGAAATTAAAAATATTCCTTTAAGTTCTGTAGAGTACATTAAATATCTAGGAATGTGGCTGGATAGATCTCTCACTTGGGGAAAACACATAAATGAAATATCTCATAAAACTGAAAAATTTCTTAATATACTAAAGGGGGGCTAATTGGGGTGTTCACACTAAATATCTACGTATATTGTACTTTAGCTTAATCAGAAGTAGGTTCCACTTTGCTTGTTTTCTTTACGATAAAGAAAAGTGTGTCTGTGCAAAGACAAATTTATTTAAATTGGATAAAATACAGAATCAGGCATTAAAGATTATAGGTGGGTTAATTAAAAGCTCTCCAATATGTGCGATGGAAAGTGAGTTATGTGTTCAGTCATTATTTTTCAACCATTGACAAGTATATCATGGTCTAATAATGATATTATTAACCTATTGGATGAACTTGATACGCAGCCACATTCTAGATATTGGCAAAACAAAAAGTGCCACTGCTTTTAATAGCCTACAGAGAAACCAAGTCTAGCGAAGTACATGCAACATATCCCCATCAAATGTTTACCCTAGATGCCTGGTTATCTAGTATAAATTTAGAGGAAATTATTGAGGTTAATTTGGATTGTATTCAGTACTCAAAAAATAGTTATGAAATTACAAACTTAAAATATGATGTCATACAATCTCTCAATCTGAAATATAATGGTTGGCAACAATTTTATACAGATGGCTCTAAGAGTGTAGCAGGTCAAGGAGCAGCATATTTTTATGTTAATGAAAAACGGCAAGCAATATACAAAACCAACTCTGATGTATCGACAATGACGATGGAGCTCATTGCAATTTCAGAAACTTTCAAATATATTAATAATAGTTGTGGTCAATGTTTTGTAATTTTTACAGATAGTAAATCTTCTTTGTATCATTTGGCTCGATGCGCCTCTGGACACAGAGGTGTTTCGGTAGCCTATGAAATTCATAATGAGATATTACATATGAATATTCGTAAAAAAAATCTGAAATTGCCATGGGTTCCATCCCATATAGGAGTAAAGGGTAATGAAGAGGCTGACCGCCTAGGAAAAATTGCTATAACACAAGGGGAAATTTTAAATATAGCACCATACTTTTCGGAAATTTTATTTAAATTTAAATATATTTGTTATAATAAGTTTTTTTTTTAAATCTATTCTATTATAAGGGCTTTTAAACCAAAAGGCTATGTCAGCCCTATCGTAACCTAAACTTACATACCTACTACATTATAAACTAGACAAACATCACAGGGTATCATTGTTGCAAAACCATATCTACAATAAATTCTGCTGCCTTGCTTAAAGGTTCAGCCAATATACTATTAAAAGCTCCTAAATTATTAGTATTTATTTTAAAATTTTGCATCAATGACTCCCTTGCTAACTCTATATTTAACACACTCCGCAAGAATATGATGGACATCATCCAACTTGCCACAAACCTCGCAGTTAGGTGAACTTACTTTTTTCATAAGAAATGCAAATCTTTTAGTTGGATAATGTCCAGCACGCAATCGAAGTAACGTTATGATACTTACCCTATTTAATTTGCATTCAGAGCAAAACCATGGAATATGAGGAGGCTGACATTGGAGTGTTTTAAACCAAATACCTTTTTCCTTGCTTCTCTCGTCAAAATATTCTTTAAAACGCATGTAACACTTTTTTTAAAATTTTGGTAATATTTCCGTATGAAAAGGTAAAATGAAAAAATTGGACCCCTCTGTAGTCGCTAATTTAGCCAATCTTTCAGCCTCCTCATTACCTTTTAATCCTATATGAGAAGGAACCCATTGTAACCTTAGAGTCGAATTTCTAATACTTAATTCATGCAAAAAATTTAGAATCATGTAGGCTATCGGTACACCTCTGCTATAGCCAGAGGCGTATCGAGCCACATGTTGCAAGGCACTCTTGCTATCTGTAAATATAACAATTTTTTTATAATTCTGATTTATAATATGCTTGAGAGCTTTTAAAATCGCAATGAGTTCCAACGTCATAACTGATACATCGACCTCTATTTTGAACATGGCTGATCTGTCCATCAGCTGGTCATAATATGCAGCTCCCAAGCCAGAATTACATTTTGAGCCATCAGTGAACACCTTTGACCAGTCGGCATATTCTATGTTCAATTCTCTAATAACATCAAATTGTATTGTCGCTATATCTTGACTACGTTTAGAACCTTGAATGCTATCCATACTAATATTAATAATACTACTTATATCTATATAACTATAACTAACCCAAATATCTAAGTTAAATAGCTCAAGTGGATTTGACGCATGCATACTAAAATGTCTACAATCATTATATACAGAGAACAGTAAAGGTTTTTTAACTCTTTGCCAGTATCTCTCATGATTAATGGAAGTAAGGTCATTCAAAATATTCACCGTTATGTTATTCGACCAGGACATACTTTGGACACAGAATTTATAAGCAAGGTATAGCCTCCTCAGAAACAGTGGTGGGATGCATAGCTCACTCTCCATATCATGTATAGGTGTGCTTTTGATATATCCTCCAATAATGCGCAAAGCTTGGTTCTGGATTTTATCAATCTTAAATAAATGAGATTTTGCACTGTTCTCGTAAAGAAAGCAAGCAAAGTCAAATCTGCTTCGTACCAGAGATATGTAAAGTGTGCGTAGGTGCTTGGGGTGTACACCCCAACCAGAACCCGCTAGACATTTTAATAAGTTTAAGAATTTTGAGCTTTTGTCAGAAATCTCATTTATGTGTTTGCTCCATCTGAGTGATCCATCTAGCCATAATCCCAAGTATTTAATAACCTTTTCCGATTCAAGTACAAAATTATTAATTTTTAACTTTACTTGTTTATTTCTACGACCTCTACTAAAGATACAAATTTTAGACTTTCCTTGAGATAACTGAAGACCAATATTATCCAATATTATAACCATGTTATCTAACGCCTTCTGCAATTGGACTTCACAGAAATGTATATTCTTATCGCTTATATATAAGGCAAAGTCATCCGCGTACTGAGCAATAGACACGTTATTAATTTTGTGACATATATCAAAGGTAGCTATGTTAAAAAGCAATGGTGACAAAGGGTCCCCTTGAGCAAGTCCTCTATTAGTGCATCTAACTTCAATGTCATTCATATTTTCTCGTTTAATCATCAGTCGCCTGTCACTCAAGAAATTCCAAATATATGCAGATATTCTTTTACCTACACCTAAATCATCCAAAGTTTTAACTACTTTATCTGTCAAAATATTGTTGTACGCGTTTTCAATGTCAAGGAAGCAGGCTACTGTTGGGGAGTTAACTGAGAATCCGACTTGTATATAACTAACCAACCTAGTTAAGCTGTTCACACATGACTGAGCTCTCCTAAAGCCACATGTATTTTGCGCTAAGAATAACTTTTTTTTTCCAATATACCACTCTAATCGCTTGAATATCATAAGGTGGAATATTTTGCATAAACATGATATAAGCGATATTGGTCTTATTTTACCTTCCACATTTGTTTCAAAACCAGGTTTAGGTATAGGGACAATCAAAATTTTACGCCATTGATTGGGTACTACGCCCAATCTAAAAATTGCATTATAAATATTTAACAAAAACTTTTTACCCGATAGTGGTAAATGGTAAACCATAGAGTACGTAATTCCGTCACTACCTGGCGCTGTGTCTTTTTTTTATGCAAACCTCTAATTCTTGTAAAGTAAAATCTAAACTAAGAGAACTATTGTTTGATACAAAAACGGGTGGACATATACCTACTGAATCAGGTGTTAGGGAATGCAGCAATTCATTTTGTTTGTCGTCAGGTATACTAAATTTAGATTTACAATATCCCTTATACCAGCGCATTTTGCACCACACGTTAGAAACTGATGTACTTTCTCCCACACTATCACAAAAGTTTTTCCAACTGTTTGACTTGGACTGTAGTATTTGTAACCTAGCTGCTTCAGTTTTACATTCCAGTTTTTCAAGGTTATCTGGTGTTGGATTTTTCCTAAAGGTACTTAAAGCAAGTCTACGTTCAGCTACAACCTTCGATAACGATGGACACCAATACCGTTTAGGCTTAAATGCTCTGGCTGGGTTTGTACATACCTTAATATATGGAATATTCTTATCGGATGAATTATTAACAACATCAAGGAAATAATCATAAAAGGACTAAACTTCATTTTCGTCACAGTTAAGACTATCGAACAGAAAAAAGGAATTATTTAAATCTTTTGAGTATTTTATCCAATCTGCATGTTTGAATTATTTCTTTCTAAGCAGTCGACAAATATCATTGTAACTTAGCGAAATTTTAATAATAAGGTGGTTGCTGCCTAAGTTTTCACTAAGCGTTTTCCACATGAAATGTATTGCTACATCCGAAGATACAAAAGCAATATCAGGAGCGGATGACTGCAACCTGCCGCTCACCGGTTTAACTCTGGTGGCTGCGCCGTCATTAAGAGACATATAACCCTGCTCTAACGATGCACTGTATATTTTTAAACCTCTTTGGTCAGTCTTATAAGACCAATTCGAGTGGTGGCCATTAAAATCGCCTGCAAACATCGTTTTCGTGGAGGCCAACCTGAAGATGTTATCCCAATCCGTTTGCGTCGTATGCACAGATGGTGGACAGTACAAGGAAATAATATTTTCCAAATATTTACAATTTAAAACTTTAATTTAAACTATCTCCATACCTGGATTGATGTTGTTGATGGAGCATATATGTGTTTTCAAGGATTTGTGAACAAAAACTGCCACGCCTCCGTATGAGACATCTCTGTCCTTACGAAACACATTATATTCACTTACATGTAATAGAGAGTCGGCATCCAATCACGTTTCACTTATTGTAGCGACGTGTATATACTCTCTAGATATTAAGCTGTCAAAATCGACTAATTTTGGCCTCAAACTTCGTGAATTCCACTGAGCAATATTTAACTTAAAGTTTTTATCCATTAAAAAGATTCCATAGGTTTTCGGTTATTCCTTCACGAGTAAATAATTTCATCACAAATACTTTACATTCATTAATTAAAACTTTTAACACTGACAAACATTTATCCTCAAATTTATCTCCTGACGTGAGTATATCTTTTATTTTATATATTAAACCCCAAATATCATATTTCCATTCTTTTCTTTTCCTTTCCGTATCTCTTCTTTCTTCTTTATTTCTTGCTGATTGATTACTCTCTGATTCTGAACTGTCCCTTTCCATTATTATATCCTGTACTTCACTTTGAGGAAGTTTAGTTTTCTTCTTTTTTTGACTAGTTTTTTTTTTGTTTATAGCTGACACGTAACCAGTTTTAACTTCTTGTTCTTGACTATTTTTAATTTGCTCGGCTGATTTTTTTTTCTGTACAACCATACTATACGTTTCCTTCATATTTTCGTTTATCTGCATATTATTCTTTTCGGTATAAATTGATTCTTCTCTTCTCGTAGGTGTCTCCGTAAGAATTTGAGTTGCAGTATCTTTATTAGCTTTGTCTTGTAAATATCGCTCCAAAGCCACTTTGTAGGTTATATTATTTTCACTCATAATAAAACGAATTTGCTTCTCCTTGACAAAACATGGGCATGATTTATCTAATGCCATGTGTGGACCTTTGCAGTTGGGACATATAAATTCATCAACTTCACAGTTAATATGATCTTGACCACACTTTGGACAAATTACTTTGTTAGATGAGCAGAACTGCCTGATATGTCCATACTTCCAACATCCCGAATATTGGGTCACTGGAAATACATATTTTTCAACATCGAATTTACATCCATATGCACAAATAAAAGAGGGCGCTTTAGAACTTTTAAAACATAATCTTAGCGTCTCGCTTTCTACCCATTCATGATTTATATTTAATCGCTTCAATCTTTTCGCAGATAAAATATGACACGAAGCTGATAAATTTTTTAATAATTCAGATTCAGTCATTTCTAATTCTACCCCCCTAATGATACCATAGGATAAGTGGTTCTCATCAGTCAGTTGTGCCCTTATGTTCATTTCCGCTAATTTCGGACAATTTAGTAATTTATCAGCTTGTGTTTTATTATTGAACTAGATTAATACTCGGTACCCACTTGTAAATTTAATTCTGCTGATGTTGTCTATACCTTCATCTCTTAGAAATCTGGCTAGTGCCATTTGCTTTGGTAGCGTATTTGAAGAAAATAGACAGACTTCATACTTTCCTGAGTTCAATATTATATTTTCTGTAATATCTTTATTCATTCCATTGTTTGATTGAGTATTCTTGTCTACAGAATCGCTTCGGATTAATATTTTAGGTCTCCTTCTAGTTACTGTAACAAACCCTTCTTTACTAGTATCTTCACTTTCTCTGGCTCTTTTCTCATTCTGCCGCATATCCGTTGTTGCTTCTATTAATTCTTCTTCACGCCTTATCATTTCTCGTATTTGCTGTTCACACTCTCTTACAAGCTCGGAATCGCTTTTGTCATCATCACTTAAATCACTAACTTCCATAATTAATAAGTGGGTAGACGTAAAAAAAACTCGCTAAAGCTAGTTTCATACGTAACTACGTGCGCTTGTCGCAGCGTCTCGCGCGCAACTGTGTGTTTTATAATAAGTGGAAAGAGTATTTTGATGAATAGTCTACAACAAAAGGTATATGGTATAAAACAATACAGTGTCAGCCTCTTCAAATACCCTGGTTTTTAAATGTTTTTAATGTTAAGATTACGTTTAGGACACATTCCATCTAAGAAATTTGACCATCTAATGGGACGAGCTATTTCACCACTTTGTGAAGTGTGTAATAAATTAGATGATGTTCAACACATTTTGATGGAATGTGCCAAAAACAGTAGTAAAAGAGCCAGTATCTTAAATAACTTAAATATATACTGTATGAATGTTGGTGTAGTGCAAAGCATATTAAGTAACCCCAATTCTGAAGAAGCTAAGATGTTTTGTGAATTGGCTATGCCTACGTAATCATAATTCTAGTAAGTATGTGTATGTAACCTATGTATGTATATTAGATATAAGTAAGTAATTAGTCATTTTAAAAGCTGTAAACTGTTCTTGTTATGATGGGACTGACACATATAATTATATATAAGTCCCCAAACAAATAAAGAGAAAAAAAAAATGACATAAAGATTAGTACTCTGGGGTTAAAATATACAACCGAATACCTTTAAAAAGCTTTATTTCACTTAATAATTTTTCAACGAAAATCTTATTATCTTTATCCCTACCAATATTATAAATTCGAAAGTGTGTATGTATGTTTGTATGTATGTATGTATGTTCCGTTTTCACGCTAAAGCGGCTGTACTGATTTTGTTGAAATTTAATAAAGAGATATATAGGACCATGGAGACGGACATAGGCTACCATAAGTTGCAAAAAATAAACTGGGAGGGATTGTAAGGAGGGTAGAAGTTTGTACGGCACAAATTAACATCTTGGCAGTAAGAACGAATGCGCTAATAATTGAGTATTGCGCATGTGCTATCGCATATCTGTCAGTACTGTCACATCCATACATAATGTCATATTGTGCACGGTGATTAAATTGTTCGCACATATAAACTAATAAATTATATACTACACTTAAACGGCTGAAACGATTTTCGGTACTAATATTATGAATGCGAAAATGTTTATAGATATATTGGACAAGTATTAGAACATGGCTTTGACATTTGATTGTATGCAAGGTGATGTTATTATGTACTTTTCGCATAGACTAATATATTATATGTTTGAAATAGAATTGGTTTTTATTATAAGTCAAATCGATTAGATCGATTGAGTAACATTTTGTTTAGTCTATTGAAAATTTCTGACAATGGTCACACTGAACTGTCACTTCCGTCTTCCGCTTGAAAAATTAACACGCCGTTTGCAAGCTCGCGTGCCTTGTACCTAAATTAAATTGATCGCCCTTTGAATTAACGCGAATTGAATCAACTCGTAATTAACTTAATACGTAATTGCCGCTTTTGACTTCCGGCAAGTTTTGTTGTAAATTGATGACATAGTGAACTTTTGTGAAAAGTTTTGTGAACCGCTAACGTGCATCGTGGTTTGGAGAAGGACTTCGCCGAATTGTAAACTGGTATCCATTGATTCTCTTGTTATTTTGGCCAAAATTATAAGTTAATCTATAGGTCCACTTCAAGAACATCACCAGGAGCTATAAGGTAAAATCTTCTTATAACTACTTTATAATTTGTCATCGCTGAGAATCTCAGCAATATATGTCAGACATTTGATTACTTTAGGACAACTGGATGAATATAAATTAGCTTCCACTGTGCTTACAACCAATTCCCAGTAAGCCTACGGTAATTCTAGACATAATTTTTGATAGCAAGAGCGTGGTTAACTGCCTATATTGTAAATTTGTATCTTAGCCGTTGATTGTATCTGAACTCAGATTGGTATGAGCTTGTATCTTATCACCTTGTAGACAGTATTGTAGTGTTTGTCAGGTCAGTTATTGTCTAAAATACATAATATTTAATTGTATAACTTGACCTAGAGAATTTGAAACACATTGTCACATAACCTCAATCAGTAATTGTTGATTTGTATTGTTGAAAAATCTAAATTAAATTTGTTGTTGCATTAATAAGTCAGTTTGTTTGGATACAAAACAGCTGTATGTATCAATAAATTTAGTAAATTTACCTTTTTGCATATATTCATAAACATAACAACCAACTTGACCTTGCCACTTGGGCGGGTCACATTAATAAACTTTGTTTTGTTATAATATAAAGATAATATTGTTAGGTAACACATATTCTGTGCTTACTTCCTATTGTATATCATAAATAACACAGTTAGTTTGTCTGTTGCAAATAATTAATTAATTAAGTTGAAGTTTCAACTTTATTAATTTGTTATAAGTTATAACTTTGATAACTTTTGTGTTTGTTTCAATATACTGAAACCTTAAATTTTGTTGGGCAGTAAATACCTGTCACTTGCCTTCACTTGCAGTAAACAGGCATATACTTTGTTGGTTTCAAAGAATTAAGAAAAATTAAGTTTTGATTGTTAATTTTATTTAGCGCTTGTCCGGGCTCTTTTGAATTTTGATTATGTCAGCTAACAAGGACTTGCGTGCGGCTGCTGGTGCTATTGCATCAGATTTTCGCTGGTTTGCCTCGGCCAATGCTTTAGTGAACCGGCCTGATCGCCAGCAGGCCTTACTTCAGAGGTACGAGCGGATTGACGATCGCCTGGCAAGTGTGAAACAGCAATTCCGCACTTTCAGCACTTGCTGTCTTGAAGTGTCAATCAATGATTTCACCGCTGACCAGCGAAATAAGGTCAGCGAAAACTATGCCCAGGTCTTAGACCTGTATGATGCTGTCTCCAATAGTGCGAGACAACTAGTTGCCGATAGGGAAGGGCAACCCGGCCTGAAGCAGGAGCTTCCTAGGTCAGCACCGGGGCTGGTGAGTAGGCTCCCTACTTTGGACCTCCCACATTTTGATGGCTGCCTAGGAAGCTACCTGGGCTTCGTTAATTTGTTCGACAGCCTAGTCCATGATAGGGCTGACCTTCGGCCGGCACAAAAGTTGGCCTATCTAATGTCGGTTCTGGATGGGGAGGCTAAGGGCCTCATCCAGCATCTGCCCGTGTCTGACGAGGCGTACCAGACGGCTCGGGACCTAATTACCCGTAGGTACCATAATAAGCGTGGCCTCGCCGACACGCACATTGAGCAGATTTTGGGTTTGCCGACGCTCACCCGGGTGTCTGGGTTGCGCACCCAACTTTTGAACCCGCTCTTGGTGGCCATCAACGCACTTAAGTGCCTTGACCTGCCCGTGGACCAATGGTCCTATCTATTGGTGCACATTGTGCTGAAGAAGCTGCCTGCCGACCTGAGGTCGCGTTTTGAACAGGGCTTTGGTGGGGATAGCGCGACCCATTTGCCCCCCTTTGCTGACCTGGAGAGGTTCCTGGAGGATGAGTGCCGGGTCTTGGACAACTCCGGTGGTGATACACCGGCTAAGACGCAGCCGCCCAAGGTCAAGGAGCAGGCTCGCGGTCACACCCGAGTCAATGTTGACCGGCGCCCTCCTCGCTTTGCGGTCACGTCCGCTGGGCTCTGCCCAGCGGAGTGCTCCTACTGCAAGGTCACGGGGCACAGAACGGCCAGTTGTAGGGCATTCTTGGACCTACATGTCACCTCTCGTAGGCGCATCGCGAATGCCCGCCGCCTTTGCTTCTCTTGTTTGGGGTCCCACTACCAGCGAGACTGCCCAAACTCTCGCCCCTGTCCTCACTGTGGAGGACAGCATTTGGACATTCTCTGCATGAATGCCAGAGAGGTAGGCCGCTTGTCCAACCAGCCAACGCCGCGCACGGGCGGGTGTTTTGAAGGTGGCAGCCGAGGCTCACCGGCGCGTAGCCGAGAGTCGCCTCGCTCAATTGATCGCCACTCACCCCGCTTGGAGAACCGTAGCGTGCGCACGCCTCCTCTCTCTCGCGCACCTGAATGTGCGACCGCCCAGTGTCACCAGCACCATGACTGCTGCCCCAGGTATTCCCCTCCTTTGGCGGAGCGTCCCCGCCTTGACTCGCGCCCACCTCGTTTTGGGCGGGTGCGTCATTATGACCCCCCACAGATGGCGCGCGGATCGAGTCATCGCGCTTTTGAGGACTTCAAGCCGCACCCTCATTTTGACTTGCCAGGTCCTGGCCAACGGTCGCCGCCCAGGCAGCAGTGGGTCATTGACCCCTGCCCTATAACTCCGGCCTCCCCCATTGAGACCGTTATCCTACCAACGGTTGCTGTTAGGGTCTGGGGACCCACGGGGACCTCTGTTGTTGTCCGTGCTATATTGGACACAGGTTCACAGGGTTGCATTGTTTCCACTTATTTGGTAGGGCAGGTTAAATTAAATATGGGCTCTTTTCCGAATTGTATAAGGGGCATGGGTGACGTAGCCTCTAATGTTGAAGGGTAAGTTAAGGTTTTGTTTGGCCCTGTTAAATCTTCACACCCGAGGATTGGAACCTCGGCTGTTGTGCTGAAGAATATTTTGGGTATGCACCCACGGAAACAGCTACCTGCTGCTGTGGTGAATTTGACATCGGGATTGGAACTGGCAGACCCCAAATTTGACACACCGGGACAAATCGACTTGTTGATTGGCTCTGATGTCCTCGGTGGAATTTTGATTGGTGGGAAACGAGTCTTGGTGCCAAATGGTTTGACTGCCATCCCGACCATATTTGGATTTGCTTTGATGGGACCTGTACCTAGGGACCCCCCTCCACCTGAACTTGACAATTTGTTGGCTGTAGGCTCCGCTCTCTCTGATGCGGTTCAGAGGTTTTGAGAGGTAGAGGAACCCCCTCAAGCTGCCCGTTTGAATCCAGAACATGAGGAGTGCGAGCTGTTCTTCCAGAACAACACTGGTCGACGCCGTTCTGGTCGGATCATTACGAGGCTACCATTTCTGTCTGTTCGGCCTCCGCTTGGTGAGTCACGACCTTTAGCCGAAAAGAGATTGTTGGCTATGGAGCGCCGCATGGGTCGTGATCCGGAGCTCAGACAGAAGTATATTGAGTTCATGAGAGAATATGAACAATTGGGACACATGTCTGTGTCAAATTGGATTGGCGTTCGGTGGAGCATTACTTTCTCCCGCATCATGCGGTATTGAAGCCATCAATCGACTGGCAAGCTGCGCACAGTGTTTGATGGTACTGCGCAGACTTCAACAGGCGTATCCTTGAACCAGTGCTTGCATTCTGGTCCCAAGTTAGTCAAAGACTTTTGTGACGTCATCACCAGCTTCCGACGACATCAGGTTGTCTTTGTGGCCGACATAAAAATGATGTTCAGGCAGACTATTATCCACCCTGATGACCGTCGCTTCCAGCTGATCCTTTGGAGAGAGTCTCCTCGCGATCCCATGGTCGTCTACGAGCTCAATACTAATACGTACGGGTTAAGGTCAAGCCCCTACTTGGCAATACGTTCTCTTTGGGAGCTCGCAGACAGCGAAGGCTTACGTTTCCCAAGAGCCTCCGCCATCCTGAAAGACGATATTTACGTCGATGACATTTGCTCGGGCGCCTCCACAGTGGACGAGGCGATCCTCCTGCGGGACGAATTGATAGGTATTTTGGCCTCCGCTGGTTATGAGTTGCGCAAATGGATTTCCAACTCGCCAGCGCTTTTGGAAGGCTTGCCAGAGGATCATCAGCAAGATCCACATTTGTTTGAGATTGTTGACAACCCCGCCATGATGGCTGTTCTCGGCGTTCAGTACAGACCAGTCCAAGACATCTTTACATATAACGTAGACTTGAAATTGCCGTGTTCTTGGACTTAACGTCTCGTATTGTCTACTGTCGCCAGAACCTTTGATCCGAACGGTTGGATCTGTCCAATTATATTTTGGGCAAAATGCTTCTTGCAGAAGCTTTGGACAGCAGGATTGACCTGGGACGAACCTCTGCACGGCACTCTTGTTGAGGAATGGACCTCTTTTGTATCCTCACTTCCTGCCGTCAACGAGATCTCCTTGCCTCGTCCCATCCTTCCTCCCGGGAAGTACAAGGCCACCCTTCACGGGTTTTGTGACGCCTCGGAACGTGGTCACGCCGCCGTGGTGTACTTGCGCACAGTTAGTGCCTCAGGTCAGGTGAGAGTTTCCCTGATCATGGCGAAAAGCAAGGTAGCACCCCTTCGTACATCTTTGACCATTCCGAAATTGGAGCTCTCGGGAGCAGCCCTACTTGTACGCTTATTGAACCACGTGTCCAGTACTTTGGGTAAAAGCATTTGTATTGATGGGACCTACGCCTGGACAGACAGCCAAATTGTACTTTGTTGGTTGAAGGCTTCTGTCCACACCTTGGAGGTATTTGTCGCTAATCGCGTTTCCCAAATCCAGAAATCCGAAGTCAAACTTGTCTGGAGACACGTGCCAGGTGAGCTCAACCCCGCTGATTGTGCCTCGCGCGGATGCTTGACGCCTAGTTTGATAGGTCATTCGCTGTGGTGGGGTCCGGAATGGTTGAGTCGACCAGAAATTGATTGGCCTCGAACGCCAGTTTTGAATACTTCTAATTTGCCGGGTCTACGAACACTCGCTCTTGAGAAGGTAGAATGCGCCTTCGACCCCGATTTCCTGTTGAATCGTTACAGCTCCCTCGACAAGTTGTTAGGTGTTACTGCTTGGATAAAGCGTTTTGTTTTTAATTTTAGGCACCCACAACAGAAACGACTGACACCGTTTATCTCACCACAGGAACGACAGGAGTCCCTTACCTTTTGGGTTCGTTCTGTGCAATTGGCGCATTTTGAAAAGGAGATTGCTATCCTTAAATCAGGGAGATCGAAATTGTCGGGAGCTGTCTCTAAATTGAACCCCTTTTTGGACGATACGGGTCTCGTGCGCGTTGGAGGGCGTCTCAAGAACGCCAACCTCCCTTACGGAGCACGTCACCCCCTTTTGTTACCTAAGGACGGTCATTTGGTACGCTTGTTGGTAACTGACCGTCACCTTAAAAATTCGCATGCTGGTTGTAATGCGCTCTTGGCCATTTTGCAACGCGAATTTTGGATCTTGTCTGCCCGAAGAATTATTCGGAGTGTAGTCTTTCGCTGCATCCCTTGCTATAAGCTCAAGGCTTCTACCATGCAGCCCTTGATGGGAGACTTACCGGCAGATCGCGTAACTGAGAGCAGGACGTTTGACGGTGTTGGCATGGACTTCGCTGGTCCTTTTTTGGTGAAAACGTCGACACTTCGAAACAGCAAGACTGTCAAGGCCTACTTGTGTGTTTTTGTTTGTCTTTCCACAAAGGCCGTACACTTAGAACTGGTCTCCTAGCTTACGACCGAGGCGTTTGTAGCCACATTTGACAGATTTGTATCCCGCAGAGGGCTGCCTTCCTTGATCCGTTCTGACTGCGGCACTAACTTCAAGGGCACTTATAATTATCTGAATGATGTTGTTAATTTTCTTGAAACCAACAAAGCTGATATAGGTGATAGGCTTGCCCGACGTGGGATAAATTGGTTGTTTTCCCCACCAAATTGTCCACACTGGGGTGGTATATTTGAGGCCGCCGTAAAATCGGCCAAAACAAACTTGCGCAGGACAATCGGTGAATCTATCCTTACATTTGAGGAACTCGCAACTGTGTTTTGTAAGATTGAGGCCGTTTTGAACTCTCGGCCATTGTGCCCGATCTCCTCAGATCCGAATGATTTGGAGGCCCTTACGCCGGGCCATTTTTTGATTGGTCGCCCACTTGTCGCCTTGCCTGAGTACCCCTATATTGATACGAGACCTGGTCGTCTCTCGCGTTTTGAATTGGTACGCCAGATTACTCAGAGCTTTTGGAAACGCTGGAACTTGGAATATTTGCACATACTCCAGCAACGCGTTAAGTGGACCGACAAGACCGATCCACCCAAGATTGGTGACCTCGTTTTGATCAAGGAGGCTAACCTTCCGCCACTCAGATGGCGCAGGGGGCGCATCCTTCATTTGGTAACTGGGGCTGATGGAGTTACCCGATTTGCTGAGGTCTTGGTGGATGGTTCGATTCTGAGGAGAGCGGTTGCAACATTGTCGCGTCTACCAACCGATTAGCGGACCGGTAGGCCGGTCCGGGGCGGGTGGATGTTTGAAATAGAATTGGTTTTTATTATAAGTCAAATCGATTAGATCGATTGAGTAACATTTTGTTTAGTCTATTGAAAATTTCTGACAATGGTCACACTGAACTGTCACTTCCGTCTTCCGCTTGAAAAATTAACACGCCGTTTGCAAGCTCGCGTGCCTTGTACCTAAATTAAATTGATCGCCCTTTGAATTAACGCGAATTGAATCAACTCGTAATTAACTTAATACGTTATTGCCGCTTTTGACTTCCGGCAAGTTTTGTTGTAAATTGATGACATAGTGAACTTTTGTGAAAAGTTTTGTGAACCGCTAACGTGCATCGTGGTCTGGAGAAGGACTTCGCCGAATTGTAAACTGGTATCCAATGATTCTCTTGTTATTTGGGCCAAAATTATAAGTTAATCTATAGGTCCACTTCAAGAACATCACCAGGAGCTATAAGGTAAAATCTTCTTATAACTACTTTATAATTTGTCATCGCTGAGAATCTCAGCAATATATGTGAGACATTTAATTACTTTAGGACAACTGGATGAATATAAATTAGCTTCCACTGTGCTTACAACCAATTCCCAGTAAGCCTACGGTAATTCTAGACATATAACTAGCTGGAAAACCTTTCGGTAGATAATGTCATGGATGCTGACCGAGTTACTTTGTATCCTATAAAGTTCTTGAAGTCTTTAGAATAATCAGGAGTGCCTTCACACAACTTGAAACTGAAAGTAGATTTGTGTTACCACGAATTTAACGCGTGCGAAGCGGCGGGCAAAATCTAGTTCTTTATAAAACAAACTCCACTAACGTTTATTTCCTTACAATATTCATTCAGCTCCCTCACGAAAGCGGCTCGCGTCATTTGTGATTGAAAGTCTGGATTTATATAAATAGTCGATATATTTTCAACAAAACAAAACGCGTTTCTTTCTTTACTTATTTTATTACTTTTTCTCAAATTTTCTAAATCCTTTTGTCAATAAATCTTAGTTCATCTGCTTCTTTCGGCTTAATATGTGTCCCCAAAACGTCTGGTTCATCAGGCCGTCCATCTGAAGGAACCATATCAACTGAAAGATCTTGCAATTTCCTAGTTTGAGCTCTAGACATAACAGTAACTAAAGGTTCACTCATTTCCTTTAATTCGTCAGATGTAAAACATATACGAGACAATGCATCTGCAGCTGCGTTGTCTGCGCCTTTTATATATTCTACCGTATAGTCATAATCTTCTAAAGTGAGTCGAAATTTCATAAGCCTGCTTGATGGGTCACGCATATTAAAAAGATAAACTAGTGGCCTATGATCGGTTAAAATTTTGAACTTACGACCGTATAAATAAGGACGAAAGTATTTAACTGCAAATACGACTGCAAGCAGCTCCTTTTCTATTGTTGGATATCGTTTTTCAGCGTTATTTAAAGTTCTGCTGGCGTATGCTATGGGTTTTCTATTACTATTAGATAAAACAGCACCTATTGCATTACCAGAGGCGTCTGTCTGTACAATGAACTCGTTATTATCGATCTCGTTATTAAAAGTCTGGATATTGTAGTACTGGTGGCGAAATAATACTCCTTTTTAGAGTTTCAAAAGATTTTTGTCAACGCATGTCCCAAACAAAGGGTACATTCTTTTTGCATAAATTATATAAAGGACATGCCTTTTCTGCAAATCCTGGTATGAACTTTCGGTAATTAATTCACAAATGCCGTAAACCGTCTAACTTCATCGAGTGACCTTGGGCACGGATAATTTTCTACTACTTTTATCTTATCCGGATCGACCCGATACTATACGTCCGAGATACAATAACTGTTTTTTTCAGGAACTCACATTTTATAGGATTTAGCTTTAAATTTACTTGTCTAATTCTTTCGAACACATGTTGCAATTTTTTCATATCATACAATATTATTTAGCGGGTCTTAGTCGCGATAATTTATTTATTTTAAGGCATAAATACCTCTGTTATTCTCCTACGTTTCTACCGGCTTGCAACGGTTGTGGTCGCGGAGGGACTGATGTCCGCTCAGCGCCGTCCTTGTGAAGCGCGGGTTTCGGCAGCTACCCTCACTTGTTTTGTATTTTTAATATTTTGAGTTCTATCCGCACTGTCGGTACTTCGACACACTACACTTATGACGTCTACACACTGATGAGTTGTATTACTGCGGCGTTGTTTGCATTTGTTGATAACTGGGTTCCAAGTGGTCGATAGTCTGTATCCGTCCTCCCGGTTGAAATTTCTATGTTTTTTTATTTCAACCGCTTCACGTACTATCCTGGAGTAATAGTGGCGATCGGTGGATAAGACTTGTGGTTGATGTAATTCTATCCAGTGGTTTGGTCCAGATTCCAGCAAATGCTCAGCTATGGCAGATTTATTAATTTGTCGATTTTTGACAGCTGTGATATGTTCTTTGACCCTTTCAGCGATCGTTCGTTTGGTCTGTCCGATATAGGAAGTACCACAACTGCAATCAACCTTGTAGACGCCTGGTGTTTGTAGAGGAATTACGTCCTTTGGGGTACGCAGATTGTGTGCTACCTTGGAGAGGGGACTATATACAGTCTTGATGGAGTATTTCTGTAGTACTGTTCCAACTTTGTCCGTCACTCCCTTGATATAAGGCATGTAAGCCGGCACTCTGCTTACTGCAGATTTGCGGTCCTTCCTCTTCCGACGGGGTATCTCCTTTTTGTATCCGTTGCGCCTTAGTACCTCCTGAACATGTGACAATTCACTGTTTAAGTGTTCAGGGTCACAGAGGTCATAGGCTCTGTTCACTAACGAGGTCGCTACGGATTCCAAATGTCGCGGGTGATGATGCGAGCAGGCGTTGAGATACCTATCGGTGTGTGTCGGTTTTCTGTATACAGTGTGTCCAAGTGTACCATTAGCTCTCACCGTCACTTTGACGCGAGAAACCTGGAGACGAAGAGACCTGGTAAACCAAGCATTTCTCGTAATTCAAGCCTGCCATAGCCATAGTTATCATACGTGAAAAGGCTGCTGGGCTAGTTTTTAACCCCATAGGCATCCTAGTCATTTGATATTGTCCCGCATGAAATGCCGTATATTTTCTGCTATCTTCCGCCAAGTTTACATTGTAAAATCCTTGATATAAATCTAAATGACAAAAATAAATGCAACCTGAAAGAGAGTCTAGAATTTCCGTGATGTTAGGAAGTGGAAACTTATCATCCTCTACGCAGTTATTTAATTTCCGATAATCTATTACTAATCTCAGTTTTTTTAATCCATTCGCATTCTTTTTCGGAACTAATAATACTGGGCTACTCCATTCGCTTCTACATTTTTCAATAACACCATCTTTTAACATCTTATCAAGTTGATTTTGAATTTCGTTTTTCTGAAAATGAGGTAATCTATAGGGCTTACTAAACACAGGACACGAGTTTGGTTTCAATATTATATCATGTTCATAAATATTTGTTGTTGTTAATTTATCACCGTCCAAATAAAATCTATCAGAATATTTTGCGCATAAGTTTTCTATACAAATTTGTGCAATTGGGAAAACACCTTCTTTACTCGGTGTGCATTTATTTTAGTTTCCTGGAAAGTACATATATTATAGTCATTAGCGCTATGAATCACCGGATTAAATTCAGTTAATTTAAATGTATTCTCGGTCGTGTTTAATATTTTTATTGGTATCCTACCGCAAACTGTCTTGACTATAGTGCTAGCTAAATGTATTCCGTCAGCAATTTGAGAGGCACAAACTACTCCTTCACCTTGTAAATTAGTCTCAATGTAGTGTATTGATTCACATATAGGTGGTATATCTAACCAACTTTTAGAACGTAATAGTAAGGGAATGTTGATTTGCACGGGCTCCACCGAAAGTGTTAAAATATTGTTTATAAAATCTTAAACTCATTTATACTTTGTTAAAAAGTCGATTTCAATTATTCCATTCGCCGTCATAGGCAAGAAGTCAAACAGATAAAATTTATGGTGTAAGCGATGACCACCCACAAATAAAAACAAGTAACAGTATCCTACAGTCTTTACTTTGCCGACAAAACCATTTATATATGAGTATTGTTTAACAAATGGAATACGATGTTCTACGACATGTTTATACTTAAGTGCTGATATTGAAGCGCCGGTGTCAAGTAACCAAGTGCAATTGTAATTGTTTAAAGATAGCTCTAGAAAATAAGTACTACTGCATGATAAAATTTGTTCGTTAGTCTCGAATAAACATATTTTTGGAATCAGTTTCAGGCGACTTCGATGTCGTTGCCAGTGCTGTTTCTGGTTCCGTAGTTATATTGATCTGTTGCTTCCCTCGATAAAAATTAGAGTTATAATAAGACCTACCTCTATTATTTCGTCTGGGTGCAAATGCCTGCTGCTGACGCCGTGGTCCGTAACCACCGCGGTATTGGTTGCCACCACCTCGGTGTATGTTGATAGCTCTACGCCATGTTGATACTCGCTGGTTAAATCGACCGTGACCTTGAGCGAAGTGCTGAGCTCTGCTTCTGAAAAATCTATTATTTATCTCTCTGAACGTTGACATACCAACTCCTCGTCTTGGGCCACTTGAATCGCGTCTTTGAGAGTACTGAAATTACGTGAAGCGATTATTATACTTAAACGTCGATTTTTCAGGCCATCGGCAAATTTCCTTATAGCGAATTGTTCATTAGTCGGTTTTAACAAGTTATAATTACTTGAATTACCATTGGCCTGCGAAATCGTTAAGTTGACAAATAACTCAGAGATTTGTTTACCGAAGTCTTTTATTGTTAATTCATGTTGTCTCATACGAATTAGTTTTGTTTGTAAAGCACTTGCAGATTTTTTTGGCAATAGTATGTTTTTTATGTCAGAAATTAACTTAGACACACTAGAATAATCAGAATTTAATTTTAATTTTGCGGATCGTGATAATCTACTTTTCAATACAAATTCAATGAGCTTACTTTGTTCGGAAGTCTCAAGGGCAGAGGCATAATCTTAATATATAAAATCCTTGCGTTACTGACTGACTGACAGACACGCTACAGCCGAAACTTTTGGGCGCAGGAAGCTGAAATTTGGCATGTGTGTTCCTTGGGAACCGTAGGGGTGCACTAAGAAGGGATTTCCCGAAATTTCCACGGGATCGGCCAAAATGGGTAAATTTAAAAAAATTGCAGGCGTAGCTGTTGGCGTCTTCTAGTATTCTATATTAATCGTTGCGTTTTTACCTCCTCATCTCTCATCTGCGTTAATATACTCAAAGCTACTTTAATGTTAAGGGTCGACATAGTGGTTTCTACCGATTCAGCTGATTTACACAAGGATAAAACTTCACTATACAAAGTCTGAAATGAATTAATAAACTTTTCAATTAAAGGCGTATCACTAGTTTTTATAATACCTTGCTTAATATCTCTACTAACCTGATTTACACAGGCTTGATACCTAGAAAAAAACTCATTCGCCTCGCTTAGCTTTGTTATCAAAATATTTCCTTTTCTACGACTTTGACCAATTTTATTCAAATACGTTCTTACTTCTTTTATTTCTTTACATAAAGTTTCTAAGTCTTCAGCCATAACTTACCATTATAGAGGCAGATAGTTAATTACATTATACTTAATAAGTCCTTAATAGTTAAACGCATAGATACATTACCCAATGTTACGCTGAACACGAGAGCAGCTTAGAGTTATCGAAAATAGGGTCCGCGCACTTTATTTTTATACTGATCGCGCCTATTTATATTGATCAGAATCTGGCTAGGAGGCCTGGAATTGTTTGCAGACGATAGTGGAAGCGTGATTATATTCATCAGTCCTTGTAGCCACAACAAATCTTTGACATATATGCACTGTGTTTTCACAGCGATGAAATCAAACTAATAGGTACATGTGCAAACTTACCTGATATCTTCTCTGATGATGTTTTCGAGTAGACTTAAAAGATTACACTCATAATTTTGGCCAAAATGACAAGCGAATCGTTATAGCAACCAGTCCAATGGTGTTTTCGGGCAGGATGCACTTGGGCGGATTCACACAAGTTTTACAATGTTCAATATGTTACAAGTTTATCTTTAATCACAATTTACTGGTGCCGGTTATAGATAAAAAAGCGGCGTTCACACGGGTTCCAAATTTACTTCAATTACAAACTACGCGAAAGACAAACGGCGCGAGCGCAAGACCAAAACTTTCCAGAAAACGGACAAAGAATGAAAGTGAATGATTTGACAGTTCATAGTGTGACCATAGTCAGAAATTTTCGATAGACAAAGTAACACGCAACTTAACTGATACAATCGATTTAACTTGTCACAAACAACATTTCTATTACAAACATCCACCCGCCCCGGACCGGCTTACCAGTCCGCTAATCAGTTGGTAGACGTGACAACGTTTCAACCGTTCTCCTCAGAATCGAACCGTCCACCAAGACCTCAGCAAATCGGGGAACTCCGTCAGGCGGAAGGTAAGCCTCCTTGATCAAAATGAGGTCTCCAATCTTGGGTGGATCGGTCTTGTCGGTCCACTTAACGCGTTGCTGGAGTATGTGTAAATATTCCAAATTCCAGCGTTTCCAAAAGCTCTGAGTAATCTGACGTACTACTTTAAAACGCGAGAGATGATTAGGTCTGGTGTCAATATAGGGGTACTCAAGCAAGGCGACAAGTGGGCGACCAATCAAAAAATGGCCCGGCGTAAGGGTTTCCAAATCATTTGGATCTGAGGAGATCGGGCACAATGGCCTAGAGTTCGAAACGGCCTCAATCTTACAAAACACAGTTGCGAGTTCCTCAAATGTAAGGACAGATTCACCGATTGTCCTGCGCAAGTGTGTTTTGGCCGATTTTACAGCGGCTCAAATATACCACCCCAGTGTGGACAATTTGGTGGGGAAAATAACCAATTTATCCCACGTCAGGCAAGCTTATTGCCTATATCAGCCTTGTTGGTTACAACGAAATTAACAACGTCATTTAAATAATTATGAGTGCCCTTGAAATTAGTGCCACAATCAGAACGGATCAAGGAAGGCAGCCCTCTGTGGGATACAAATCTGTCAAATGTGGCTACAAACGCCGCGGCCATAAGCGAGGAGACCAGTTCCAAATGTACGGCCTTTGTGGAAAGGCAAACGAAAACGCACAAGTAGTCCTTAACAGTCTTGCTGTTTCGAAGCGTCGACGTTTTCACCAAAAAGGGACCAGCGAAGTCCGTGCCAACACCGTCAAACGTCTTGCTCTCAGTTACGCGATCTGCCGGTAAGTCTCCCATCAAGGGCTGCATGGTAGAAGCCTTGAGCTTATAGCAAGAGATGCAGCGAAAGACTACACTCCGAATAATTCTTCGGGCAGACAAAATCCAAAACTCGCGTTGCAAAATGGCCAAGAGCGCATTACAACCAGCATGCGAATTCTCGAGGTGACGGTCAGTTACCAACAGACGTACCAAATGACCGACCCTGGGTAACAAAAGGGGGTGACGTGCCCCGTAAGGGAGGTTGGCGTTCTTGAGACGCCCTCCGACGCGCAAGAGGCCCGTTTCGTCCAAAAAGGGGTTCAATTTAGATACAGCGCCCGATAATTTCAATTTCTCTGACTTAAGGATAGCAATCTCCTTCTCAAAATGCGCCAATTGCACAGAATGAACCCAAAAGGTGAGGAACTCCTGTCGTTCCTGTGGTGAGAGAAACGGTGTCAGGCATTTCTGTTGTGTGCCTAAAATTAAAAACGAAACGCTTTATCCAAGCAATAACACCTAACAACTTGTCAAGGGAGCTGTAGCAATTTAACAAGAAATTGGGGTCGAAGGCGCATTCCACCTTCTTAAGAGCGAGTGTTCGTAGACCCGGCAAATTGGAAGTATTCAAGACTGGCGTTCGAGGCCAATCAATTTCTGGTCGAATCAACCATTCCGGACCCCACCACAGCGAATGACCTACCAAACTAGGCGTCAAACATCCGCGCGAGGCACAACCAGCAGGGTTGAGCTCACCTGGCACGTGTTTTCAAACAAGCTTGTCTTCAGATTTTTGTATATGGGAAACGCGATTAGCGACAAATACCTCCAAAGTGTGGACAGACGCCTTCAACCAACAAAGAACAATTTGGCTGTCTGTCTAGGCGTAGGTCCCATTAATACAAATTGTTTTACCCAAAGTGTTAGACACGTGATTCAACAATCGTACGAGTAGTGCTGCTCCCGAGAGCTCCAATTTCGGAATTCGAAGGGGTGTAAACTTGCTCTTCGCCATGATCAGGGAAACTGTCAGCTGACCTGAGGCACTGACTGTGCGCAAGTACACCACGGCCGCGTGACCACGTTCCGAAGCATCATAGAACCCGTGAAGGGTTGCCTTGTACTTCCCGGGAGGAAGGATGGGACGAGGCAAGGAGATCTCATTGACGACAGGAAGTGAGGTTACAAAAGATGTCCATACCTCAACAAGAGTACCGTGTAGAGGTTCGTCCCAGGTCAATCCTGCTGTCCAAAGCTTCTGCAAGAAGCATTTTACCCAAAATATAACTGGACAGATCCAAACGTTCGGATCAAAGGTTCTGGCGACAGTAGACAACACGAGGCGTTTAGTCCAAGAACAAGGCAATTTCAAGTCTACGTTATACGTAAAGATGTCTTGGACTGGTCTGTACTGAACGCCGAGAACAGCCATCATGGCGGGGTTGTCAACAATCTCAAATAAATGTGGATCTTGCTGATGATCCTCTGGCAAGCCTTTCAAGAGCGCTGGTGAGTTGGAAATCCATTTGCGCAACTCATAACCAGCGGAGGCCAAAATACCTATCTATTCGTCCCGCAGCAGGATCGCCTCGTCCGCTGTGGAGGCGCCCGAGCAAATGTCATCGACGTAAATATCGTCCTTCGAGATGGCGGAGGCTCGTGGGAAACGTAAACCTTCGCGGTCTGCGAGCTCCCAAACAGAACGTATTGCCAAGTAAGGGCTCGATCTTAACCCGTACGTATTGGTATTGAGCTCGTAGACGACCATAGGATCGCGAGGATTCTCTCTCCAAAGGATCAGGTGGAAGCGTCGGTCATCACGGTGGATAATCGTCTGCCTGAACATCATTTTTATATCGGCCACAAAGACAACCTGATGTCGTCGGAAGCTGGTGATGACGTCACAAAGGTCCTTGACCAACTTGGGATCTGAATGCAAGCACTGGTTCAAGGATACGCCTGTTGAAGTCTGCGCAGAACCATCAAACACTGTGCGCAGCTTGCCATTTTATGGCTTCAATACCCTATGATGTGGGAGAAAGTAGTGCTCCACCGAACGCCAATCCAAATTTGACACAGACATGTGTCCCAATTGTTCATATTCTCTCATGAACTCAATATACTTCTGTCTGAGCTCCGGATCACGACCCATGCGACGCTCCATAGCCAACAAACTCAAACTCAAACTCAAATATGTTTATTTCAAAAAAAATGTTTTAATTTTTGGACACGTCAGAAAGTCATACAAATAAAAAAATAAAAAAGTAACTTTAAGTGCATATTAACATAGTTGAGCATTGAAAAATGCCTGTTCAGAAAGTAGAGCCTCGTGAGAAGAATCAGGCAAGAAACTTCGCGCCACTCTTTTCTACGTCTTGATTCTATACAATTTAAAAACTTAGTAACTACATTGAATTTTTCATAGGTATATGAGCTGGTGTGTCTATAATGTTGTTGTCAATTAATAAGGCTTTTTTTAATAATAATATAAAAGTACTAACTAGCATAATATAGTCACAATAACTCACACTTACATGAAACTTAACACTAATCAAACATGTAGCCTGTGGGACCGAGCAAATTAATCCCAAGCATTTTTATCTTCAATATAATCTAGCACTGAATAGTACCCTTTTTGACAAAGTTTACGTTTTATAATCTTTTTGAATTTATTATAACTTAAATTTTGAATATTGCTTGGCACTTTATTGTAAAAGCGCACACATTGGCCTTGAAAAGATTTTTTTATTTTCTCTAGCCGGGTAGCCGGCACTACTAGCTTACTCTTATTTCTAGTATTAAAATTGTGGATATCACTTTTCTTTGAGTATGAGGTCTTGTTTTGGAATAAATATATTAGGTTGGAATAAATGTACTGGCTTGCAACTGTTAAAATGTTTATTTCCTTGAATTTATTCCTTAACGAAGCCCCATAATCCAAATTATAAATTGCTCGAATAGCTCTTTTCTGCAGAACAAAGATGGTCTGAATGTCAGCAGCATTTCCCCACAGGAGAATACCGTATGACATTATACTATGAAAATAGCTATGATATACAAGCCTGGCAGTGTCAATGTCAGTTAACTGGCGAATTTTCCTGACTGCGTATGCTGCAGAGCTGAGTCTATTCGACAATTTACTAATATGTGGTCCTCATTGCAGCTTAGAATCTAGTGTAATGCCTAAAAATTTGGTGTTATCCACAAGATCCAACACATCATCCTTAACCTTTACTGAGGTGTTCACTTGTTTGACGTTAGGCATCAAAAATCGAATACGTTTAGTTTTTAGTCTATTTAAAAGCAGGTTGTTAACCTCAAACCAGCAAACCACCTTTGAGATAGCCATGTTTACATCGTCCATATCAATTTGCTGTCGTTTTAATTTAAATAAAAGTGAGGTATCATCAGCAAACAGTACTATCCCGTGCTTGTCATTGACGAGGTGTGGTAAGTCATTAATATAAACTAAAAATAAAAAAGGACCGAGGATTGAACCCTGTGGGACGCCCATTTTGACTACAGACTCATGCGAACGCGTCTTATTGACATCAACTCTCTGAATCCTATTACTTAAATATGAAGTAAGAAGATGCAGAGCAGAACTACTTAAACCATAGTGACGTAATTTCCTGATTAATGTATCATGTTCTACACAATCAAAGGCCTTGGACAAATCACAGAAGACACCTAAAGCATCATGTGAATCCTCCCAGGCATCAAAGATATGTTTTACAAGCTCAACACCGGCAAATTGTTTAGAGTGTAGAAGCTCGTTGTTATTAAAATAACTTTGCAGTTGGTCTAGTATCAATTTCTCGAAAATTTTGCTAAATGTGGGCAGCACAGAAATTGGCCTATAGTTGGTGGGGTCTGATGTGCTACCTGCTTTGTACAAAGGTATTACCTTGCTATCTTTCATAAGATCAGGAAATACACCACAGTCAATACACTTATTAAATATTAAAGCTAATCTGTTAGCAGCTAAAGCAATAATGGACTTGGTAATAGTAACGGAATTTCCCCACAAGTCTGCAGTCTTCTGTAAATTTATAGTATTAAAAGCTTTTATAACATCATTTGAATTTATATACTGAAATGAGAAATTAGTATAGGTTGTACTCATGTTTTCTTTTAAAAGAGATTCCGCTGCATTGGTTGATGAGTCCAAAGATCTTGTAGTAACAACGGGGATATCAGTAAAAAAACTTTCAAACGCCGATGCAACTTTTGAGTCTGATGTAATAGTGTCGTAATCAATGTTCAAACTAAATTTTGAACTTTTACTTTTAACTTTCCCAGTCTCGCTGTTTATTATATTCCATGTCATTTTCATTTTATCGTCACTACTCCTAATCCTTGAACTCAGGTAAAGAGACTTAGCTTTCTTGCAAAGTTTCCGAAATATCCTAGCATAGTTTCTAACATAATCCTGAAATTGTTCACTTAAATTAAAGTTTATTTCGTCATATAGCTCATACAATCTCTTTCTACTTTTGTGAAGCCCATTTGTTGCCCATTCACAGAAGGTTTCATTACCTCCAACTGTAATCGTTCTAGGTGTGAAAACCGAATTAAAGTCTGTACAAAACGCTTTGAAAAAGCTATTATATAACAAATTAGGGTCACCTTCATCATCTAACAGTGACCAGCTAGTCATTAGTTTACTTTGAAACCTAGCAAAACGAGTTGCAGTTTTAGGTATTACAACTATATTTTGCCTAGAAACATTCTTACTGTTATCATTAAAGGAGATCTGCTGTCCACAATGGTCTGAGTCTAACTGTCTAATAATTTGCTTGTCTCTTACTATGATATCTGTAAATATATTATCTAGGCAAGTAGATGTAGAGGAAGTAACTCTTGTGGGCTCTAAGAATAAGTTCTTCCGCTTATGTACCACATATTTTCTGTGCTGTGCAAAATTTAAATAAATAAAAATAAATAAATAAAATCCTCATGGAGTCCCTCCGCCCTGGGGGAGAAGGACGAAGGGGACTGTCAGACTCTTACTGTCTAAAAATCAACCCGTGCTCCTCATGTACCCATTGTCAGAGGGTAGGGTTTCACCGAAACATTCCTCGCTACCCCCCGACGGGTATTGGCCCGCCAGATGGTCAGGCGGGCCCCGAACGAAATCCTCTTGGCGGCGGATGAAGGTGTTGGGCTGCGCCACCAAAAGACCCAGCGGCTGCAGAGGATAGGGAGGACGGCAACGCAACACCGCATCTCCTCTTCCCCTGCGGCCCTACCGCAGTCGCGGGAGACAGGGCGCGCGGCAACGCAACACCGACACGCCTCTCCTCCCACGACCGCATCCGACTGCGAGGGACAGACAGAACTGTCCCCCGCACCCGCACCTTGGGACGCATCCTATGCAGGCCTCACGCAAGCCCACATGGAGCGTCCCCTCCCGGGATCCCGCTTAGCTTCGCCGTGGGTGTAACTCAAACCCACGGTTACTGAGCCCCCCCACCACAGCAAGGTGGAGATCCCACGGGGAGGAATATTTAGTTTCTACTAAAGAAAGAATGTTAAGTGTGTACTATTAATTATAAGAACATATTGTAAATAAATCTCTCGTTTTCAGAGAAACGCAATTTTGTCTTTATTTTGTAAAACCTCAGAAGAAGATAAAAACATCATTAAATATATTAAAAAAAATAGTTTCTTGATCATTCGGTTTAAATGTAATAACTAAGTGAAGACAACATAACACGATAAAAGCCGTAAACTGTAGTTTAATTTCAATTATGGTCATAATGGTAATTTCGGATAATTACAAAGCTTTTTAGCATTTTAAAATAAGTAGTAAAAAAAAAGACGGATAGCGTTTTAAATAAAATTAACAAAGCAAAGGTACTCATCCTCTAAGTACAATAACATTCATCTCTTTGTCAACCACACAACAAAACAAGAATCTACAACAAACAAACTCAATTTATTCCAAAAAAGTCCCGCCCACGTTATACGTAACGTCAATATCATTTAATTCTAAAACACTCAGTGAAACGGGAACGTGTTGCTGCGTCGACATTTGCACCGCAAGTGACTATTTTGTTCCATCCCATAAATAACGTGGTGAGGATGAAGTTAGACGCACGTGCGCTTAACGGCGCCATGTGTCGGCTTGTGCCGGTATAACGCTTTCTCTAAACAATTATTGTAACAAATAAAAATATTTCAAACACCGTACTGTGACGACTTTACTTTTTTTTCTTTTTAATTATAATAACACTCTTACTTGTGATTATCAAAAAGTTTTCACAAAATAGGTATACTGGTTAGAAAAGTAATGAAAGCAACTCAGATAAAGTCAAATAAAATTAGATTCAGACTTTAATGAAAGTAAGTAACTAGCAAAACACAATTAGGCTGCAAACACGCCATTTAAAAATTGGAGTTTGAGAATTTAAAGAAAGAACATTTAGTTTACCTTTGATATAAAAAAATTAAATGTACAGTACGTCTAACAGAACTGAGATAGATAGATTCGAATCGTCAATTTGAGCAAGCGCTTCGAAGCAGAACCCAATTTTAAATGCTTGCAGTCGGCTTCACCAGTTTTTTCTATCTACTGGTCTCCTACGATTTTGGCCCGAAATTCAGGAAAAGTGCTGGCATCGAGCAACGCAACCCATACATTTGGTCTTCCCATTAAAAGGGAGCTTTTAACTACAGCTAATTTATGCAACGCACGGTTTGCTGGGACAGATTACAGAGTGGCGTGTTCATTATGTGCTCAGTTTTGGCCTGAATCATGCCTGTCGAATGTGTTTCATCTGGCGGAAAATTTCTCCCTATTGGCTCCCTATTTATTCGTTTGATTTGTAGTTGTGAGTGGAATCACGCCTGAATATTATTTCGTGAAATGTAATTCCACGGTACACTGAAACGTACACCAGCTTCTGCAAATAGAATTGAAGGACGTATGTCGCAGTTGGCTAGTTTCAATATTGTATTTAGCAGCATCTGGCTTCCGTTTTCAAACAGTATAGCGACGTTGAAAGGAAATTCAAAAGAATTTTGGCGTTACATGATTAATCAATTATTAGTTACACCCGTCCCGTGTAAGGATCGACGAAATGTCAAAAAAGTATGGCATAATTGACTGATGGGATCGGCAAAATTTCAGTGAAAAAGAAAATTAAGATCATGAAGGATTCACAGGCAATTAAGATTGATGTAGGTAGCTAATTCGTATAAAAAGACTTGCAAACGATCAAATAATTTGCAACGTCTGTTTTATTTCATTAAAGGACTATTATATAACCAAGAGTTTAGTGACCAGATCAACTAATATTAGTTAACAATTAAACTTGCCATTTTGATCTAAGAAAAGTCTATGTTTTTTTAATTTGAACTAACATTCGTTATCTTTATAGTACTAATAAAAATTCTAATAAGTAATTTAATTAATACTTTACGTTCAACATTTGCGTAAACATAATAAAGGATTAAATTTAATTTCAATGCAGACAGTAATAAAAGTTTATTAAACAATGGAATAGTTGAACAGCATTTCTATAACTTATAAGATTCTTTGAAACTGTACAAGGAAATTTAAAAATAAGTACGCTGCAGAGACGTTAATGTTATCAATACTAGGATTTTATTGTTATAATAATTACACTATCTCTCTCGTCTATCGGAGGTCCCGGGTTCGATTCCCGGGTCAGGCAAAAGTGTTACTCGGTTTTGCCGAATTCTCAGTAGCTAACGGCAATAACGGCAATAGGCTCGTCCCCTATTACATGGGACCTAAAAATTCATGGCGAAATGTGGGTGTAATATTACAACTCTGCCTACCCCTTCGGGGATACAGGCGTGAGTCTTTTTTTTTTTAATGAGACTAATCCCACCCTCATTCTCACTACTGTGTCACCTGTGTAGCCAGGTTCAGCAGCAGTGACCATTGATGACAACGAGTTTTGACACTCGTGAAGTCCCGGGGAAAGTTAAACTGTCTTGGAACCCGCAACGAACTTAATCAGAAGTATATTGGGGGAGTTGGAAAATGAATAATCCACTTCCCTCCTTAATAAAGCGGGAGACAAGCAACGAAGAGATATAGTGATGAGAAAAGATAAGCACCACGGACATGAGCATTAAGGGGGCCTAAATTGTGAACTATGCCTGTTTCCAGTAATATGTATGGCAGAAACGCCTAAACGCACGGAAATTCGTCCTACTTGCCACAAGATCCGTATAGTACACAACTCCAGAAGTTACCTCTAATTCGTTAAGCATGATATTACGTTCAATTTGCCAAAGACTACACTCCCATAGAATGTGATGAGCAGATTGTTCATAATTGTTGCCAGATGTTGAACATTGACATAACGGTGAATCAACTAGCTTAAATGAATACAACTTGCTCTTAAAGTTGCCATGACCTGTAAGAAATTGGGCTACACAGTGATCCACCTCCAACCAGTTCCTCGCCAGTCGCTCTCGGACGCATGGGAAGAACTGGTAGAGGTGACGGCCCTTAGTTGATGTGTTCCAGCGACATTGCCATTCATCAAGAAGATCGTCATAGACTGTGGATTGATGGTTCAACAATCTAGCGATCTTATGTCTGTCGCGCGGAGCTAGAAAATTTAGATCCATGTTATCTCGTGTCACGTAATACATTGCTGCTCGTCTTTGTGCCTCAAGATCGACTGGAAATACACCTGCCAGTACTGGCAAAGCTTCAGTACTAACTGTCCTATAAGCCTTGCACAAAAATATCAACGCGAGACGTTGACTTTGTAGCATTTTACGTCGTACAGCACCGATAGTAGCTCTATCAGCCCATGCAGGCGCACCATAACACATACAACCCAGATATGTTGCACCATAAATTACTTTTAAAGTTTTGAACGAAAGCCCCCATGTCGCAGTTGATATCTTTGACAAGGCGTAAAAACTTCTTTTAGATTTTTCACCTACTGTTTTAATGTGCTCGACAAATGAAAAGTTTCTCTCTAAAACTAACCCTAAATAACAAACTGATTCTTTGTTTCTAATGGTTATGTTATTGAATTTGATTCGAGGCGGTGTTTTTAAGTTCCCTTTCAAAAGTAATTGAAATGTTTTCTGTGGAGAAAAATATAAACGATTGCGTTCACCCCAATTGTTGATTAAGTCTAAACATTGATTAGCTAACCTTTCAAGTCCTACCCTAGTATTAGATTTAATAAGTAAAAGACCGTCATCTGCATATCCGGTCAATGAGCAACCTGGTGGTAGTGGTATGCTTAGAAAGTCATCAAAACCTAGATTCCATAAATACGGGCCTAACACTGATCCCTGCGGACAACCGATGGTCAGCGCCTTCGACACAGCATGGTGGCCTAATTTTAACTTTGCTGTTCCATGTAAGAAATACGTATAAACGAGGGAATATATGTTACTAAAGCATCCACGAGACTTTAATTTAAGTAAAAGCATTGGCCACCATGCGTTGTCGAAAGCGCCAGATATATCTAAGAATATACCTAGCACATATTGTAGTGTTGATGACGAAACTATCTTCCTAACCGATATAACTGCGTCAACTGTCGATTTACCTACTGTGAAGCCAAATTGTCTATCGCTAAATCTAATACCGCCCGGCAGAAGCCGGGGAACTACGAGACGTTCTAAAAGCTTTCCTAGTGATGGTAACAATGTTATTGGCCTATATGACTTAGGGTCGTCGGACGGTTTGTCTCCTCTTTTTGGTATGATCCTAATGTAACCACTGCACCATATACGAGGAAAAATACCTTCTGCTATGCAACGTTTAAACACAAACAAAATGGACTCACCAGATGTTTTACAAGCTTCCTTTATCATCTTGTTGGAGATTTTGTCTTCGCCTGAAGCTTTGTTAGGCGGCAAAGATCCGACAGCATTTATAAATTCGTCATAGGATGGTAGGTCTGACGCTGTTGAAACGGGTTGCAAAGCAGCCCATTGTCGGATCTGACGGTGGTAGTCTGTGTCATTCTCCAGCCGATCGTTGGGTATCAGACAATTCAAGAGATAGTCCGTTGTCTCCTCAATACCAGTGGAATGTCTACCATTAATTTTGATATTTTGGGTATAAGCTAAGTCGATAGATCTATTTGCTTTAAATTTGTGATATAAAGGAGACCACGGACCCTCCCTATCGAGTCTATCAACAATCTTACGTAACAAATTTCTTTTGCATTTTTCAACTGCAGACCTATAATGAGATCTAGCAACTCTAAGAGCACTGAAGGCAGTATCATAAACGTCACCTGTTATTTGACGTCTTTTTAATAGATTTAACTTTCTACGTGCTCTGCGAAAGGCTCGCCGAAGTTCAGCGAAGTTGTTATTCCACCAATCACACCTACGAGTGTTGGTGATAGAACCACGGCCAATGGTAACATCCGCACAATATATGAAGGTGTCAGACAAAATTTCAGCACTCTCCTCTACAGAAAGACTACAGCAAGTGAAGTATTTGACATGTGACGCGAATAGTGAACCAAAGAGATCCCAATTAGTTTCCTTCTCCTTCCTTTTGTTTTATATCTAAAATTAATAGAGGAGATACATGACGAGTCCCGTGGCAGCCTTGACGTGAATTCGTACACGATTAGGCGGTGGTCACTACATGACGCGTCCGGTAAGACACGCCACCTATCTATGCGAACGTCCCCACAAGAAAGTGTGACGTCAATAGAAGACTCGCCCATGGGGCTGCAAAAAGTAGGTGGTGCATCTGGTGTGTTGTGGATGGATAAATTCATTTCTGCAATGAAATCCTCGACGGCGCACCGTCGATCCCTATCCGAAGAACGATATTTGCCATACCATAACGTAGATGATGCATTTACATCGGCACTAATTATGACCTTATGGACCACAAGGGACCTTAAAACCAAGCGAAGATGGTGTAAGTAAGGGGCAACCGGATGTGAATACTGAAAGTAGCAGCTGACAACATAAACTCTAAAGGACGCAGAAGATACCTCCGCAACCGCACAGTGTGACGTCATGAGATTACTAATAGATGTTACAGTTAAGTTTGAATTCGCGACATAAATCCCAGCTCGTGCTTTGCCGTCCAGCTGTATGATTTTATTACTCTGGCTTGTATTTTGATATTGTTCTTGTACGAGTATTACGTCTAACTTATATTCTATAACTAAGCGCTCTAACTCTAATGTCGCCACACTATCGTTGTGAAGGTTTAATTGTCCTATAACGATATTATCCATGATGTACCTACCTAAGTATGAGGTTCCCTAAACTATTAATTCAGTTGTTAGTATTAAGAATTAGTTGTTCTAATTTTAACTTATATGTGGGACATTCCTGAGATCCGCAACGATGGTCATGCGGTTTCTTAAGGCGTTTACATGCTACGCATGAAGGTTTAAAATCAGGAAGATCTTTATTTGAGCAAGTTTTTGTTTCGTGTTCCCCAGCACAGTGAGCACAAGCAGCTGTTTTATACGTACAAAACTTTTGAACGTGACCGAATTGTTGACATTTTGAACACCGCACTATTTCTATGTCGTCTATAAACCTACATGTTGCCCAATCTATAAACAATTTTTCTTTTGTGCTAACAAGATGTTTACGAATGTCTGGTTCTACTTCCAGGCCTATCCATTTACGACCACTATCTAATTTACGCCTACGAGTGATTTTGGTATTTTTAATAAACGTTTCCTCATCTACACTTACCTCATCTTTGATATTCTGACGGTATAACGCCGTGATGAACGCTTTGTCCTCCATAGCACCGGGTACGTCCTTGACAAGAATGCGTGGCTTACGCCCTTTCGGCTTCTCTAGACGTAGACTGGCAGACCTAATCGCACTTACGGATTCCAACTTTTTGAGTTGTTTTTCGTTGGCTACACGTAGTACTACCCCAGACTTGGCTGTTTTTTTTTTGACACCTACTATTTGAAAGCCTTCGTCGCAAGGTTTGATGGCCTTCATCAGTGCCTGCTTCGTAGCGGATGAGGACCCGTATTCAGCTGAACGCTCTGTAGTCGGGTAAGCTACAATAGCAGGGCGTTGGACACGGTAAGACTCCACCGCGGCCACCGCCGGCACTGACTTCGCTGGTAGACGAAGGCTAAGTTTTTGTGCGTACGTCGGCTTTTGCTGATTGTTTTTTAGGCTATCTAACTCTCGTTCCAAATGCGCCATCCTAGTTTCGTTACTAGACGATTTTAATGCTAGTATGGATACTATACCTGTTATACGCTGCGTAAAATCCATTATGGCAGTTTTGTTAGCGACGTTAATACGCGATCCTTGATCGTTCACTAACTCATTTATGTTGGCCAAATAACTAGTTGCCTGAGCTACTAAATCACAATAACTATCAGAATAATTGACACTATTTACCAATGGTTCGCTTTGAAAACGTTTTGACCTATCATCTGGCGTAATAAACGATGGTGGCATATCACTAAATAAACGTTTAGTCGTTGGCGACTTCGGTGTACAAAAATCCGTGCCACCACCACGATCAGGTGGTTCATTACAGAATAAAGACATTATTACCTTACCTTATTTAACTATACTATATTGTATCCGCAAAAGGAAACCTAAACACAAATATATTTAACAGTAAAAATAATTTAGTAAAAAACTTACCTACTTTTTTCGCAGTACCTACATTAAGAAAAAATAAAAGACTTACCGATCGATGAATTACACTTATTTACACTATTTACAATATAATATGTACAAAACTTACAATACACGGAGCCTAAACCCTAAAATACACAACCAGAAGCAACTCACGAGCTGAAAAATTATCACAAAACCGGTAAAAAGTTATTTAAAAAACACAGCTATTTGTTTCGCACCACACTGTACGAAGCGCGGGAGGGAAGGCGTGAGTCTATAAAAAAAATACAATCAAGCCGTTTTAGTGTAAAAGGGCAATTCAATATATAAAGAATTTTAATCTAATTGAGTTTTCTATGAAAACGAAATACTCTTTTAAAAACAAATTGTAGTATGCACAAACGTTTTGATAAAATGTAGAGTAATTGAAAAATATTGAAGTACTCACGTTTCTATAATTTTGACTATAATTACGAGTTTTAATACAATTGAATATAATAATTCGAAAGCGTTCTATTTTTTATAAAGCTAATAAATAATGTCGTCATTTAGACTTTATGGTTCAGTACCAAACGAAAAAAAGAATTACATACATAGATTATGTTCTATACTAGAAAGATAGAGAGGTAGCAAAGGCCTAATGAAGAGGTCAATTTTCTACGCAGAGGAGCTTGAATTCAAATCCATACCGCGCACCATTAACTTTTCCAAGTTAAATGGGTAAAGAATACAAAAATATTGCTTGCTAAAACCGGCTGCTTATGAAGCAATACATTGTGAGGGTTGCATGTCTGAGAGTTCTCCATGAAATTTGTTAATTTATGTGAAGAGTCTGCCAACACCTTTGGTCAACACGTACTGGCCACTTAGCGTGGTCGGCTATGGCTTTTCGTAGTGAGAAGAGGCCCAAGCCCAGTATTAAGACTGTTTATATAAGGGGCTGGTATAATTATATCTGAAAGGTCTAAATATCTAATTATAATATTATTCTAAAATAGAATTATATTAGGGTTATATTTCATTTTACTCGCAAAATATTTATGTTTATAATTGAATGTAACTTTTAATATGATACTTGTTTTATAAATTATAAATATTCACACATTCAAATAGGTATATTATAAAGTATTGATGACATAAACGACAACACCATTCATTCATCAGAGACCATGTTTCATTATAAACTTGATGCCTGCTACTTTAATATCGATCGCTAAAGCTATATAAAAAAAGTGTTATTATCTACGGGCGTGCCTCGTCGTACGGCATTTCGAGGGTATTTGATTAACGATCCGTATTAATTTCGTCCAAAATCCCCGTAACGAGGCGAGTGGAGGTATAGGCGGTTGGCGCAGAAATATCGTCATATCTCTATCTATCTATAATAACCGTTATTAATGCTAGTCATTCACCAAGTAAGATGGGTATGAAAAACTATCGATGCTCCGCTCCAATACATAATTATGATTAATATTATTCAATTGATGCAAAACTCATTGTGCTAATCAAACATGCATTCGATTACGGATTAAACCGATTTAATAGGTAACAAAATTATGTATTTGATGTAGATAATGGATTTGAAATTAATGTTTACGTTACACGTTAATTGCGGTTGATCTTGTCGTCCCTTTGGTTATCGCTTTGTTAGGTAACCGCCAAAGTTCGTGACCAAAGGACCGGCAAACGAATGACAGTGTACGAAGTATAGGTTTTATTGTTTTGCACAATGTAATCTTGGTTTCAATTGGCGAACGTTCTGAGAATAATTATGTTCGTATAATGCTGACCGTGTCTCTGATATCGGTGCTTCCCCCACTCCCCGCCACTCCGCTCTTCTCACCCCCTCACCCCTGATTGATGGCGCCGGAGATTGCATGTCAGGATTACATCTGCGGCAGATGTACGGATTATTTAGTTGCTGGCAGTGGGTAAATAGAGCAAACAATATTCACAAAAAACTTATAGTAACACGACGGCAGATAGACGGGTGCGAAAGGGACGGTAATCTTGTTTGTATCTGCAAAAAAATTCATCTCGTGTTTTGTCGTCCTAGAAAAAGTAACAAACCAAAAACAGAATATATAAAACACCGAGTAAAATATGCAATGCAAAATAGAATAGTATTTACCACATACTTATTCGGTTCTCTTGCTTTGTTTATTTTTTTGGATTTATTTTTATCTTTCCATTTCATAAAGTGTCGAAAATTATTGCTCACCACACATTTTTCTTACAAAGTAAGTGAGTATACAGAAAACTCTTTTAGCCATTAAAATGTTATTCTATTTATAAAATGAAATGCAATTTCAAAATACTTATAATAAAGCGGTGTCATTTGCCGACTAATCTTTTGTAAACTCATGGGTCTACTAAAAAACTTAAATCAAAGAGTGACAACAAAGAGCGACTAAAAAGAAAACTGAGCGACGGCAAAAAATAATTTTACTTCTGCTTGTTTATCCCACGACAAAGAAATACTATTTAAGTATTCTTTTGCATGCATTTCAAAGAAGTACAAAATAGGTTACTGTTGTGCGCTATTGGACAATGCTATGATATATACAAAGTTGATATAAAATTATTAAGTTATATTACTTTGGAATGTATATCAAATATTCAAATATAATATCTAATTATCTCTGAAACATTGATAGCACAGCGGTTTTATCACAAAGTATGTTACCGTAGGCGTATATATCTATTGCAGCCGATATTTTATATTGCTTGGCTGACACCGCGATTTTCTTTTATATATCAGTTTCGGAGAGTGTTGCTATTTTTTATGTATCATACAATTGTGTTTTCGCATTTGATGCTACAAACAATTTCATTATTTCGTATGGAAATGAGACGGTCCAGAGCCAAGCTAGTTGTATACCGCGATAGTTCTGGTAAAACGCCGCGTGAAATATGACTAAGAATATTTACCGCTGCTATTGTATATTATATTATTGTGTAGAATTCGGGCTATGAATGGGTAAGTGTATACAGAGATCAGTGGAAGCGATTAATTCATCCAGTCTTAGCCCAAGGCAAAGGATCTAAACACATGGGCCAAGTTTCTTGGCGCTAAGAATTAAACAAATGTCTTACCAAATATCTCCTGGTGATGTTCTTGAGTGGAGTCCTGGAGGCAAGTTAGACACACACGAGACTAAAATTGGCCAATATTAGCAAGTGAATTATCTTTACTTTACCAGACTCTAACGCAGCGTTTTCAATGCACGATGCAAGTTCACAGGATTCGCAATTTCTCTTTGCAAATGTCAATGAATAGTTCACAATGTCTTTTATCACAATTTACCGTTGCCAGAACTAGATCAGGCAGCACTCAAGACGGTTTACTCTATTTAGTTCAATAAATCAATTCACACGAAATGCAAAAAGGTGTGCTCACAATAACTTTTCACAAATGTTCAATATGTCACAAACCGTGCCGGGAGTCAAAAAAGCGGCAATCTAATAGATTTCACAAACTATTCGCGTAGCTACAAGGATGTGCTTTTCAAAAGGCGATCAATTATTTTACGTACGAGACGACAACGTGGTAATTTTTCAACGCGGGAAGAAATTTTCAATAGACTAAACAAAATGTTACTCAATCGATCTAATCGATTTGACTTATAATAAAAACTAATTCTATTTCAAACATCCACCCGCCCCGGACCGGCCTACCGGTCCGCTAATCGGTTGGTAGACGTGACAATGTTGCAACCGCTCTCCTCAGAATCGAACCGTCCACCAAGACCTCAGCAAATCGGGGAACTCCATCAGCCCCAGCCACCAAACGAAGGATGCGCCCCCTGCGCCATCTGAGTGACGGAAGGTTAGCCTCCTTGATCAAAACGAGGTCACCAATCTTGGGTGGATCGGTCTTGTCGGTCCACTTAACGCGTTGCTGGAGTATGTGCAAATATTCCAAATTCCAGCGTTTCCAAAAGCTCTGAGTAATCTGGCGTACCAATTCAAAGCGCGAGAGACGACCAGGTCTCGTATCAATGTAGGAGTACTCAGGCAAGGCGACAAGTGGGCGACCAATCAAAAAATGGCCCGGCGTAAGGGCCTCCAAATCATTCGGATCTGAGGAGATCGGGCACAATGGCCGAGAGTTCAAAACGGCCTCAATCTTACAAAACACAGTTGCGAGTTCCTCAACTGTAAGGACAGATTCACCGATTGTCCTGCGCAAGTGTGTTTTGGCCGATTTTACGGCGGCCTCAAATATACCACCCCAATGTGGACAATTTGGTGGGGAAAACAACCAATTTATCCCACGTCTGGCAAGCCTATCACCTATATCAGCTTTGTTGGTTTCAAGGAAATTAACAACATCATTCAAATAATTATAGGTGCCCTTGAAGTTAGTGCCGCAGTCAGAACGGATCAAGGAAGGCAGCCCTCTGCGGGATACAAATCTGTCAAATGTGGCTACAAACGCCTCGGTCATAAGCGAGGAGACCAGTTCTAAGTGTACGGCCTTTATGGAGAGACAAACAAAAACGCACAAGTAGGCCTTGACAGTCTTGCTGTTTCGAAGTGTCGACGTTTTCACCAAAAAGGGACCAGCGAAGTGCCAACACCGTCAAACGTCCTGCTCTCAGTAACGCGATCTGTCGGTAAGTCTCCCATCAAGGGCTGCATGGTAGAAGCCTTGAGCTTATAGCAAGGGATGCAGCGAAAGACTACACTCCGAATACTTCTTCGGGCAGACAAGATCCAAAACTTGCGTTGCAAAATGGCCAAGAGCGCATTACAACCAGCATGCGAATTTTTAAGGTGACGGTCAGTTACCAACAAGCGTACCAAATGACCATCCTTAGGTAACAAAAGGGGGTGACGTGCTCCGTAAGGGAGGTTGGCGTTCTTGAGACGCCCTCTAACGCGCAAGAGACCCGTATCGTCCAAAAAGGGGTTCAATTTAGAGACAGCTCCCGACAAGTTCGATCTCCCTGATTTAAGGATAGCAATCTCCTTTTCAAAATGTGCCAATTGCACAGAACGAACCCAAAAGGTGAGGGACTCCTGTCGTTCCTGTGGTGAGATAAACGGTGTCAGTCGTTTCTGTTGTGGGTGCCTAAAATTAAAAACAAAACGCTTTATCCAAGCAGTAACACCTAACAACTTGTCAAGGGAGCTGTAGCGATTCAACAAGAAATCGCGGTCGAAGGCGCATTCTACCTTCTCAAGAGCGAGTGTTCGTAGACCCGGCAAATCAGAAGTATTCAAAACTGGCGTTCGAGGCCAATCAATTTCTGGTCGACTCAACCATTCCGGACCCCACCACAGCGAATGACCTATCAAACTAGGCGTCAAGCATCCGCGCGAGGCACAATCAGCAGGGTTGAGCTCACCTGGCACGTGTCTCCAAACCAGCTTGACTTCGGATTTCTGGATTTGGGAAACGCGATTAGCAACAAATACCTCCAAAGTGTGGACAGACGCCTTCAACCAACAAAGTACAATTTGGCTGTCTGTCCAGGCGTAGGTCCCATCAATACAAATGCTTTTACCCAAAGTACTGGACACGTGGTTCAATAAGCGTACAAGTAGGGCTGCTCCCGAGAGCTCCAATTTCGGAATGGTCAAAGATGTCCGAAGGGGTGCAACCTTGCTCTTCGCCATGATCAGGGAAACCCTCACCTGACCTGAGGCACTAACTGTGCGCAAGTACACCACGGCCGCGTGCCCACGCTCCGAGGCATCACAAAACCCGTGAAGGGTAGCCTTGTACTTCCCAGGAGGAAGGATGGGACGAGGCAAGGAGATCTCGTTGACGGCAGGAAGTGAGGATACAAAAGAGGTCCATTCCTCAACAAGAGTGCCGTGCAGAGGTTCGTCCCAGGTCAATCCTGCTGTCCAAAGCTTCTGCAAGAAGCATTTTGCCCAAAATATAATTGGACAGATCCAACCGTTCGGATCAAAGGTTCTGGCGACTGTAGACAATACGAGACGTTTAGTCCAAGAACACGGCAATTTCAAGTCTACGTTATATGTAAAGATGTCTTCGACTGGTCTGTACTGAACGCCGAGAACAGCCATCATGGCGGGGTTGTCAACAATCTCAAATAGATGTGGATCTTGCTGATGATCCTCTGGCAAACCTTCCAAAAGCGCTGGTGAGTTGGAAATCCATTTGCGCAACTCATAACCAGCGAAGGCCAAAATACCTATCAATTCGTCCCTCAGGAGGATCGCCTCGTCCGCTGTGGAGGCGCCCGAGCAAATGTCATCGACGTAAATATCGTCTTTCAAGATGGCGGAGGCTCGTGGGAAACGTAAGCCTTCTCGGTCTGCGAGCTCCCAAAGAGAACGTATTGCCAAGTAGGGGCTTGATCTTAACCCGTACGTATTCGTATTGAGCTCGTAGACGACCATGGGATCGCGAGGAGACTCTCTCCAAAGGATCAGCTGGAAGCGACGGTCATCAGGGTGGATAATAGTCTGCCTGAACATCATTTTTATGTCGGCCACAAAGACAACCTGATGTCGTCGGAAGCTGGTGATGACGTCACAAAGGTCCTTGACCAACTTGGGACCAGAATGCAAGCACTGGTTCAAGGATACGCCTGTTGAAGTCTGCGCAGAACCATCAAACACTGTGCGCAGCTTGCCAGTCGATGGCTTCAATACCGCATGATGCGGGAGAAAGTAATGCTCCACCGAACGCCAATCCAAATTTGACACTGACATGTGTCCCAATGGTTCATATTCTCTCATGAACTCAATGTACTTCTGTCTGAGCTCCGGATCACGACCCATGCGACGCTCCATAGCCAACAATCTCTTTTCGGCTAAAGGTCGTGACTCACCAAGCGGAGGCCGAACAGACAGAAAGGGCAGCTTCGTGATAATCCGACCAGAACGGAGTCGACCAGTGTTGTTCTGGAAGAACAGCTCGCACTCCTCATGTTCTGGATTCAAACGGGCAACTTGAGGGGGCTCCTCTACCTCCCGAAACCTCTGAACTGCATCAGAGAGAGCAGAGCCTACAGCCAACAAATTATCAAGTTCGGGTGGAGGAGGGTCCCTAGGTACAGGTCCCATCAAAGCAAATCCAAATATGGTCGGGATGGCAGTCAAACCATTTGGCACTTAGACCCGTTTCCCACCAATCAAAATTCCACCGAGGACATCAGAGCCAATCAACAAGTCGATTTGTCCCGGTGTGTCAAATTTGGGGTCTGCCAGTTCCAATTCCGATGTCAAATTCACCACAGCAGCGGGTAGCTGTTTCTGTGGGTGCATACCCAAAATATTCTTCAACACAATAGCCGAGGTTTTAATCCTCGGGTGTGAAGATTCAACAGGGCCAAACAAAACCTTATCTTGCCCTTCAACATTAGAGGCTACGTCACCTATACCCCGTATACAATTTGGAAATAAACCCATATTTAATTTAACCTGCCCTACTAAACAAGTTGAAACAATGCAACCTTGTGAACCTGTGTCCAATATAGCACGGACAACAACAGAGATCCCCGTGGGTCCCCAGACCCTAACAGCAACCGTTGGTAGGATAACGGTCTCAATGGGGGAGGTTGGAGTGATAGGGCAGGGGTCAATGACCTATTGTTGCCTGGGCGGCGACCGTTGGCCAGGACCAGGCAAGTCAAAACGAGGGTGCGGCTTGAAGTCCTCAAAGGCGCGATGACTCGATCCGCGCGCCATCTGTGGGGGGTCATAATGACGCACCCGCCCAAAACGAGGTGGGCGCGAGTCAAGGTGGAGACGCTCCGCCAAAGGAGGGGAATAACTGGAGCAGCAGTCATGGTGCTGGTGACGCTGAACAGCACATTCAGGTGCGCGAGAGAGAGGAGGCGTGCGCACGCTACGGTTCTCCAAGCGGGGCGAGTGGCGATCAATTGAGCGAGGCGACTCTCGGCTACGCGCCGGTGAGCCTCGGCTGCCACCTTCAAAACACCCGCCCGTGCGCGGCATCGGCTGGTTGGACAAGCGGCCAACCTCTCTGGCATTCATACAGAGAATGTCCAAATGCTGTCCTCCACAGTGAGGACAGGGGCGAGAGTTTGGGCAGTCTCGCTGGTAGTGGGACCCCAAGCAAGAGAAGCAAAGGCGGCGGGCATTCGCGATGCGCCTACGAGAGGCGACATGAAGGTCCAAGAATGCCCTACAACTGGCCGTTCTGTGCCCCGTGACCTTGCAGTAAGAGCACTCCACTGGGCTCTGCGTGACTGCAAAGCGAGGAGGGCGCTGGTTAACACTGGCTCGGGTGTGAACGCGAGCCTGCTCTTTGACCTTGGGCGGCTGCGTCTTAGCCGGCGTATCACCACCGGAGTTGTCCAAGACCCGGCACTCATCCTCCAGGAACCTCTCCAGGTCAGCAAAGGGGGGCAGATGGGTCGCGCTATCCCCACCAAAGCGCTGCTCAAAACGCAACCTCAGGTCGGCAGGCAGCTTCTTCAGCACAATGTGCACCAATAGATAGGACCATTGGTCCACGGGCAGGTCAAGGCACTTAAGTGCGTTGATGGCCACCAAAAGCGGGTTCAAAAGTTGGGTGCGCAACCCAGAGACCCGGGTGAGCGTCGGCAAACCCAAAATCTGCTCGATGTGCGTGTCGGCGAGGCCACGCTTATTATGGTACCTACGGGTAATTAGGTCCCGAGCCGTCTGGTACGCCTCGTCAGACACGGGCAGATGCTGGATGAGGCCCTTAGCCTTCCCATCCAGAACCGACATTAGATAGGCCAACTTTTGTGCCAGCCGAAGGTCAGCCCTATCATTGACTAGGCTGTCGAACAAATTAACGAAGCCCAGGTAGCTTCCTAGGCAGCCATCAAAATGGGGGAGGTCCAAAGTAGGGAGCCTACTCACCAGCCCCGGTGCTGACCTAGGAAGCTCCTGCTTCAGGCCGGGTTGCCCTTCCCTATCGGCAACTAGTTGTCTCGCAGTATTGGAGACAGCATCATACAGGTCTAAGACCTGGGCATAGTCTTCGCTGACCTTATTTCGCTGGTCAGCGGTGAAATCATTGATTGACACTTCAAGACAGCAAGTGCTGAAAGTGCGGAATTGCTGTTCCACACTTGCCAGGCGATCGTCAATCCGCTCGTACCTTTGTAGTAAGGCCTGCTGGCGATCAGGCCGGTTCACTAAGGCACTGGCCGAGGCAAACCAGCGCAAATCTGATGCAATGGCACCAGCAGCCGCACGCAAGTCCTTGATAGCCGACATAATCAAAATTTCAAAAGAGCCCGGACAAGCGTTAAACAATATTAACAATCAAAACTTAATTTTTCTCAATTCTTTGAAACCAACAAAGTATTAGCCTGTTTACTGCAAGTGCAGGCAAGTGACACGTATCTACTGTCCAACAAAATTAATAGTTTCAATATATATTGACACAAAACAAAGTCAAAGTTATCAAAAGTTATAACTTATAACAAATTAAAAGTTGAAACTTCAAATTAATTAATTAATTATTTGCAACAGACAGACTGGCTTATTTGAGATATACAATAGTAAGTAAGCACAGAATATGTGTTACCTAGCAATATTATCTATATTATAACAAAACAAGTTTATTAATGTGACCCGCCCAAGTGGCAAGGTCAAGTTTGATTATTACAATGTTTATGAATATATGCAATGAACTAAATTTACTAAATTTATTGATACATACAGCTGTTATGTATCCAAACAAACTGACTTATTAATGCAACAACAAATTTAAGTTAGATTTTTCAACAATACAAATCAAAAATTACTGATTGAGGTTATGTGACAATGTGTTTCAAATTATCTAGGTCAACTTATACAATTAAATATTATGTATTTCAGACAACAACTGACCTGACAAACACTACAATACTGTCTACAAGGTGAGATATATACTCATACAACACCAATCTGAGTTCAGATACAATCAACGGCTAAGATACAAGTTTACAATATAGGCACAGTTAACCATGCTCTTGCTATCAAAAATTATGTGTAGAATTCGGGCTATGAATGGGTAAGTGTATACAGAGATCAGTGGAAGCGATTAATTCATCCAGTCTTAGCCCAAGGCAAAGGATCTAAACACATGGGCCAAGTTTCTTGGCGCTAAGAATTAAACAAATGTCTTACCAAATATCTCCTGGTGATGTTCTTGAGTGGAGTCCTGGAGGCAAGTTAGACACACACGAGACTAAAATTGGCCAATATTAGCAAGTGAATTATCTTTACTTTACCAGACTCTAACGCAGCGTCTTCAATGCACGATGCAAGTTCACAGGATTCGCAATTTCTCTTTGCAAATGTCAATGAATAGTTCACAATGTCTTTTATCACAATTTACCGTTGCCAGCACTAGATCAGGTGGCACTCAAGACGGTTTACTCTATTTAGTTCAATTAATCAATTCACACGAAATGCAAAAAGGTGTGCTCACAATAACTTTTCACAAATGTTCAATATGTCACAAACCGTGCCGGGAGTCAAAAAAGCGGCAATCTAATAGATTTCACAAACTATTCGCGTAGCTACAAGGATGTGCTTCAAAAGGCGATCAATTATTTTACGTACGAGACGACAACGTGGTAATTTTTCAACGCCGGAAGGACGGAAGTGACAGTTCAGTGTGACCATTGTCAGAAATTTTCAATAGACTAAACAAAATTTTACTCAATCGATCTAATCGATTTGACTTATAATAAAAACTAATTCTATTTCAAACAATTATGCTAAATTGTTTGAGGTTTTAAAGTATGTTGCAGAAAATGACCTTACAAGTTTACTTACATTTTTATTCAATATCACACGTATTAATAATAAATATCAGAAATAATGTAGGTACCAATGCAGAATTTTTATATACGTTAAGATAGAGCTCAGAGTTCGGTATGTGTTAGCTATTAATAACTTTTTATCACAAAGTATGCCCGGCATACACATTATACAATGTATATACTTAGTTTTGTTGTTAGTAGCGTTGTTTGAAGTATAATAATAAAAGCCAGTTTGTAGAATAGCTCTTTGTCTCAGAGGTTAATGTTCTGTAGTAGATGATGTTCAAGAAACATTTACACCAAATTGCGTTTGCACTAGTTTAATTCACTTTAGCTCAAGTAAGTTTCTTGAAGTTGGTGTTCTTAATGTTTACTATGCAATGCTGAAAATGAATATTTGAAAGCAAATAGTTATTATAAGAACTGTTATCGTAAAATGTTATTATTATTACTTAAAATAATAATATCAATGTGATGCTATTGGTTTATATTTTTTGGTATTGAAGCGAATCAAGTAGTTTGTCCAAAATCGTGAACATGAAAAAAAGGTACCTTTGGAAATGATGACATTTCGAGTACGAATTTTATTGTATCCTGTAGGATACTCTACTGTACACATCAATAATATCTATAAAACATTAAGATACGTAGCTTATTGCCGAATCCACAAAAAAATTAAGTAAAATTATAATACAGTGAATTTACCTACTAACTAGATGTGATATTAATAATTAAAGAAAAAGTTATAATAATTATTAATTTTAAAAAAATGTTTATTTCATCAAATACACGTTTTACATTAGTTCGTATTCCACCCCTTTTTAAGCAATAGTTTGCTTGTGTAGGGGATACAGATTATATTTGATTAAATAAAAATATTTCATGCAACTTTCTGTAAATCTCCGCACAGTATATGCATACTGTGCGGAGATGTGTGTGTATGAGTATGCTTACTGCGTGACCTCGCCTCTACTAGAAGTCGAGGACACCGTGTTTTTCTAGTGAGTAGGCTTTATACGTCATTGGGGAAGAGTAACTCACAATACTGCCAGCCCCAAACTGACCGTGTGCGATTGGCGCAATAAGGTTTCCACCATTAGCACCATTAGCACTGACGAATAAAAAAAGAACAAAGAAACATTTTCTAGCATCTGAAAGGATACAACTTTCAATTGCATAGTTTCGGTTGAATTCATATGAACAAACAAACAAATTCAATATCTTCTAAGGCACGATAAAAATACAAATACCTTTGTGTTTTCTTTACTCACTCTTTTATTAATTTAAACACTAAATACCTGACATATATAAAATACTATTTTCATATTGCGAAATACCGTCTCGTTCAATATATTTCACGAATGCATCAAAATGTTTTTCTGACATGTTCCCTCCACAAAACCGTCGCTAAATTAATTATGAAACTTTGCTAACTTTCACACGTTTTTTAATATCCCATTTTTGACGACATTTTAAGCCTTATAGTATAAACGGCAAGTATAATTTTTGTTTATCAGAAATCCATCTGACCCAAAGGAGATCTGCTGTCCACAATGGTCTGAGTCTAACTGTCAAATAATTTGCTTGTCTCTTACTATGATATCTGTAAATATACATATTATCTAGGCAAGTAGATGTAGAGGAAGTAACTCTTGTGGGCTCTAAGAATAAGTTCTTCAGATTATATGATAGAAACAGCGCTTTCAATTTTGTACTAAGACTACTATCCTCCAATAACTTTACATTAAAGTCACCGCACACAACAACATTTTTATTTATTTTTGCAACTTTGTTTAATATCTCATCCATAATATGCTCGAAACTATCAAACAATGCTGAAGGAGGCCTGTATACACTTATTACAATAAATCTCCTCAGTTCGACACAGGCTACCTCAATAGTTGGCTCAACAGACAGACTTACAATATCATGACGCTCCTTAAATTTAGGTTGCTTATTAATTAAAATCATCGAGCCACCATGTACTGCTTGCTGCCGGCTAAACGAGCTTCCTACTATATGATTACTGAAATTGAACATGAACTGGTTGCTTTTTAGCCAATGTTCAGTGATGCAAAATATATCAACAGCATTACAGTTTATAAACAATTCCATTTCTAAATCTTTATTAATCATACTTCTAATATTCTGATGTACTAACTTTATCAAATTTTTGTTATTATGTTTAAGTGTATTAGTCAATGAGTTACGAGTAATCTTATTATAGCTAAAGGTGTTCTCTGTTGTCTCAGAATTTAATTAAAATTATTATTATTATGAATGTCAATAATAGAATTGTCATATATCATGTCAGGTTCAATAAAATGTACTCTAACAGTATAAATTAAATGCTAATAATTTAGCAAGTTGTCGTTTAAAAGAGCGAGAAAGATACATAATATCTTTTGTTAAAAAAAATTACTTTTAATAAAAGTATTAGTGTCAAAGAATAACATTTTGTCATTATGACGATATGTACTATTATATAATAATAGATTTAATTTACTTATCTGGTTGGTTTCTTAATCAGATAAGGTCTTTGAATAAGGAAATGCACAGACTATAAAATTGCACCCCACTTTAGAACTTCAATCAGTCATTATATCCGATAAAGCTAGTATATCTTTCCTAGTAACTAGTAAGCTATCACCATACATAATAATAACTGTAGAATGTTTATTTAATTCTGCATGTTTTAACTTATTAACTAATGAAGACATTCTTTCTCCTGGATAACAAAAGTTTTGTAATGGACGGTTAGTGTAACTATCTATTAAGCTACCCAAACCCACTCCCAATTGGTCAGAAAACATCAATACAGTGTTATTACTATGAGTGTTAAGTGAACATATATGATTTGTTTGTAACAAGGCATCAGAACCGGAGTCATTGTATATTTTGTGAGGTTGTTCTAGTACTAGACTACTTTCTAAATCATTTTTTAATTTTGAACAATTTAAGCAACATTTTTTGTTGGCTATAGAGAGTAGTTGTTCTAGATTCTCTCTACCAACTCTAGAAATCTCATCATATTTTAATATGTATTCTTGAGTTTCTTTCTGGTGGGTTATTGCCATTTTGTCGAGCTGTGCAGTCAGTTTTGATATGTGTGTTTGTAGCTCCTGAGTGTGCTGATCATATAATAATCTACTACTGAGTAATTGTTCATTGCTAGCCTCAAGCTTCGACATCAATGACTCCTGCTCCTTAACCAAGTCATGGTTAATTTGTGATAATTTTTTTACTTTATTTGACCCCTTGTGACAGGATTCAAGTCGCTTTATCAATTTATTTAATTTTGATAATTGCCTAAATTTTCTTTTGGTTATCAATTTAGATTTACAGTTGCACTTACATTTTACAGTCTTAATAACACTAGCATTACCGCTGATTACCTCTGAAAACAGGTTCTTGTTTGCTGTGGTGTTGAGCGTCTGGATTGATTCCTCTTGTGATAAAATTGTTGTTTGGGCTTCATTCAGACTCGCCTCCAACTCCATAATTCGACTGAGTTGTCTAAGGTAGGTTTCATCACAGCTACTGTAGGACCTAACTTCCTCCTGTAGTCTGTCTCGTCGGTCCAAGATGTCCATGTGTTCAATGTGGAGTGCCGTCAATTGAGCCTTCAGCTGGGATACTTTATCATTGACATATTTAATTTCTTCTTCGCTATCACGTGTTGATAGCATTCCTTCAATAGTTGACTGTTATCTTCTTTATATTTCTTTAATTCTAACAGCGCTATCTTCAAGTTGTTCTCTGTTTCCTTAGCGAGCGCCTTGCGGGTCATCATGTTTGTAGACATGCCTCACAAATTACCTAAAAAAGGAAAAACAGGTGAATACTTTGAAGAAAGATAGGTATTATGTTAATATACAAGAGTGAATATGTATAATTAGTACCAAATAAAAGAGATAAAAAGTTATGAGAATTATAGATTGATGTAGGTATGTTGAAAATAAGTTATGAAAATTGAAAGAAAGGTGTAAGAATGGTAATTTGGCTATTAAACTAAATAATGGTTCAGATTAATATCCTCTCTATTGGTGCTACTTGTATGCCGCCACCCCCCGCCGCTGGCGGGCCCCGCGCGCAAAGTCCCCCGCGAGGGGGGACTGAACCATTCTTTTGTTGATTACTCGGTGATCTTTATGAATTTCTGCTAACATATATATATATATACTTAGATTCTTCATTAAGTTTCCTATAGATTGGTATATAAATATTCATACGTTATTACACATTATAATCTTAAAACTGCTGAAAATAAAGAGGGAAATAAAAAATGCGATCAATTTGTGTAACCTTTACATATATTTTCAAAATTAAAACAATTAGAATGAAGTTGTTGTTTAATCTTACAGCTACATATTATATTTACACAATATAATTATCATTTCACATGTTTTCATACATATTTTTTAAACCACGGCTATTAAAAATCACGGCGTGAATTATCACACGCTCGAGTACTCACAAAAAAACATAGAAATTTCAAGTGGTTTTGAAAAGTGTCGGGCTATTAAAACGACTTGATTTATGTGTTACATTGTAGCTCGGTTCAAGGGCACTTTATAAAATACACATCAGATGTATAACTTTGTTTATTAAAACGTATGATACAAATAAAGCAACTCATATCAGATCGACACTCAAATTACTACCTCCACAATCATACCTTTATGAAGAGGTAAGTATGCAAATTTATCAATATCTCTCAATTTACAAATAGTACATAATTTTTATAACATAAATAAAAACAGTAAATGCTTTCCTAACTAAAACAATTAGAAAAAACTTACAAACATCTGTAATTTTGCATATTTATTCGCCATTTTATCTTATCTCGAACACGACTGCGCATGCGCGACAGCCAGATGGCGCGCATGCGCGCGGCCGATTGCGGAACGGCTATAATAGTATAGATAAGGCTTTTTTACAGTCAGATTATTTTTGTGTGAAATTATATTTATCTGTTAACTTTCAACTTTGTTATTAAAATCGCCATTGATGTATTAATTTTGGATTTTATACATAAATATAAAATATTTTATATAAAAATATTAATACTTATATTTTTTTATATTTTTATGTAATAAAAAATATAGTAAAATTTTGACTGAATATACATGCGGGATGTCTATCGATAGGTCTTTTAAAATTACATTCATGTTACAAAAACAATTTTGGCGCAAGTTCAATCGTTTGAAAGATAAACGCTTCCAAAGTGATAAAATGAGTGCCCCTCAAAACTTTTAAAGTAATAGAGTGAAAAATCTAAAAATAATATATCCTATAGATCGTAATGAAAACTTTTAAGGAAAATTAGTTTGAACGATATGTAGTCAGCAGTTTTTGAGATATATCACATGTTCATAAACCGCAAATATAACTTTGTTGTCTATACGAATACTATGGAATACAAAGTTATTTGTGCTGGCGGAAAAGTGATAGTGGTACTTTGTTAGGTGAAGATAATGGGTATGTTAAGTGGATACCTCTAGTACAGAACTTCCAGTAAAACAAAACATACATTCAGGTCAAATTTAAAACCTCTCTTTTGTAAAGACGGTTAAAGAAATAAAAATTACCGGTTTGAAATATAATTAGTTTTATTATAAGTCAAATCGATTAGATCGATTGAGTAACATTTTGTTTAGTCTATTGAACATTTCTGACAATGGTCACACTGAACTGTCAACCCCTTTTTTTTTTCTTCCGGAAAAGACTTGATTGTGAGCACACCTTTTTGCATTTCGTGTGAATTGTTTAATTGAACTAAATTGAGTAAACTCTCGTAAAACTGCCGCTTTTGATTTGTCCGGCACAGATCAGTCCGCAGTGTTGATCAATTTGTGATCCCTACTTAATATTATAAATTTGAAAGTGTGTATGTATGTATGTATGTATGTATGTTCCGTTTTCACGCTAAAACGACTGAACCGATTTTGTTGAAATTTAATATAGAGATATATTGGACCATGGAGACGGACATAGGCTACCATAAGTTGCAAAAATTTAACTGGGAGGGATTGTAGGGAGGGTAGAAGTTTGTACGGTACAAATTTACCTCTTGGAAGTAAGAACGCATGCGCTAATAATTGAGTATTGCGCATGTGCTAACATATCTGTCAGTACTGTCACATACATAATGTCATATTGTGCAAGTTGAAAAACCAGCCAGTTACATTCAGTACAGCCAAAGAGGTTTGATTACTAATAATAGATTCGAAATACTAAAATACTTTTGCCCCAACTTATTACATAAAATTGTTCGCATATATGTATAAACTAATAATTTTATAATAAGCATAAACGGCTAAAACGATTTTCCCTACGATAATATTAAAAATGCGAAAATGTTTATAGAGATATATTGAACATGTATTAGAACATGGCTTTGACTGACCGAGTTACTTTGTACCCCATAGAGTTTCTGAAGTCTTTAGAATAATCAGGAGTGTCTTCACACATCTTGAGACTGAAAGTAGATTTGTGTTACCCCGAAATTAACGCGCGCGAAGCGGCGGGCAAAAGCTAGTATTATATATATGGAACATTGACATTTTGAGAAATTGTGAATTCTTCTACCACTTGCATCGTGCATTGAAGACGCTGCATTGGAGTCTGGTAAAGTAAAGATAATTCACTTGCTAATATTGGCCAATTTTAGTCTTGTGTGTATCTAGCTTGCCTCCAGGACTCCACTCAAGAACATCACCAGGAGATATAAGGTAAAATTTTCATGTACCTACTTAATACTTGTATTCGCTGTGCAACACAGTACATTGTGTCTGGATCATTGTCTATCGTGGTCAGGTAGATGTATTACACCTTCCACTGCAACTCTGTCCTGAAAACCTGGCTACGGTATTTCTAGACATATTTTTGGTAGCAGAGCGTGGTTAACTGTGCCTATATTAAAAACTTGTATCTGAGCTAAGCATCTCATTTCTTAACAGGTTAACAGTGTTGTAGTGTTCTCAGGTCAGTATTGTCTAAAATACATAATATTTAATTGTATAAGTTGACCTAGATAATTTGAAACACATGTCATACATAACCTCAATCAGTAATTGTTTGATTTAAATTGTTGAAATCTAGCATAGATTTGTTGCTGTTACTATTAATAAGTCACTTTGATTGGATACATATCAGTTATATGTATCAATTGATTTAGTTTATTGCATATATTGATATATTAAGTTTGAACCTTACATTGTTAAACCTTGTTATAATATAAAGATAATATTGTTAGGTAACACATATTCTTTGCTTACTTACTATTGTTTATCTCAAATAATACAGCCAGTCTGTCTGTTGCAAGTAATTAGTTAATTTATTTGAATATTTAACTTTAATTAACTTAGTCGAAGGTTCAACTTTTGATAACTTTGACTTTGGTCTATGTCAATATATATTGAAACTATTAATTTTGTTGGACAGAAGATACCTGTCACTTGCTTGTACCAGCAGTAAACAGGCTAATATTTTGTTGGTTTCAAAGAATTAAGAAAAAATAAGTTTTGATTGTTAATATTATTTAACGCTTGTCCGGGCTCTTTTGAATTTTGATTATGTCAGCTATCAAGGACTTGCGTGCGGCTGCTGGTTTGCCTCGGCCAGTGCCTTAGTGAACCGGCCTGATCGCCAGCAGGCCTTACTACAAAGGTAAGAGCGGATCGATGATCCCCTGGCAAGTGTGGAACAGCAATTCCGCACTTTCAGCGCTTGCTGTCTCGAAGTGTCAGTCATTAATTTCACCGCTGACCAGCGAAATAAGGTCAGCGAAGACTATGCCCAGGTCTTAGACCTGTATGATGCTGTCTCCAATACTGCGAGACAATTAGTTGCCGATAGGGAAGGGCAACCCGGCCTGAAGCAGGAGCTTCCTAGGTCAGCACCGGGGCTGGTGAGTAGGCTCCCTACTTTGGACCTCCCCCATTTTGATGGCTGCCTAGGAAGCTACCTGGGCTTCGTTAATTTGTTCGACAGTCTGGTCAATGACAGGGCTGAACCTCGGCCAGCACAAAAATTGGCATATTTAATGTCGGTTCTGGATGGGGAGACTAAGGGCCTCATCCAGCATCTGCCCGTGTCTGACGAGGCGTACCAGACGGCTCGGGATCTAATTACCCGTAGGGACCATAACAAGCGTGGCCTCGCCGACACGCATATTGAGCAGATTTTGGGTTTGCCGACGCTCACCCGGGTCTCTGGGTTGCGCACCCAACTTTTGAACCCGCTTTTGGTGGCCATCAACGCACTTAAGTGCCTTGACCTGCCCGAGGACCAATGGTCCTATCTATTGGTGCACATTGTACTGAAAAAGCTGCCTGCCGACCTGAGGTCGCGTTTTGAACAGTGCTTTGGTGGGGGTAGCGCGACCCATCTGCCCCCCTTCGCTGACCTGGAGAGGTTCCTGGAGGATGAGTGCCGGGTCTTGGACAACTCCGGTGGTAACACGCCGGCTAAGACGCAGCCGCCCAAGGTCAAGGAGCAGGCTCGCGGTCACACCCGAGCCAATGTTGACCGGCGCCCTCCTCGCTTTGCGGTCACGCAGAGCCCAGCGGAGTGCTCCTGCTGCAAGGTCACGGGGCACAGAACGGCCAGTTGTAGGGCATTCTTGGACCTTCATGTCGCCTCTCGTAGGCGCATCGCGAATGCCCACCGCCTTTGCTTCTCTTGCTTGGGGTCCCACTACCAGCGAGACTGCCCAAACTCTCGCCCCTTTCCTCACTGTGGAGGACAGCATTTGGACATTCTCTGTATGAATGCCAGAGAGGTTGGCCGCTTGTCCAACCAGCCGACGCCGCGCACGGGCGGGTGTTTTGAAGGTGGCAGCCGAGGCTCACCGGCGCGTAGCCGAGAGTCGCCTCGCTCAATTGATCGCCACTCGCCCCACTTGGAGAACCGTAGCGTGCGCACGCCTCCTCTCTCTCGCGCACCTGAATGAGCTGTTCAGCGTCACCAGCACCATGACTGCTGCCCCAGGTATTCCCCTCCTTTGGCGGAGCGTCCCCGCTTTGACTCGCGCCCACCTCGTTTTGGGCGGGTGCGTCACTATGACCCCCCACAGATGGCGCGCGGATCGAGTCATCGCGCTTTTGAGGACTTCAAGCCGCACCCCCATTTTGATTTGCCTGGTCCTGGCCAACGGTCGCCGCCCAGGCAACAATAGGTCATTGACCCCTGCCCTATAACGCCAACCTCCCCCATTGAGACCGTTATCCTACCAACGGTTGCTGTTAGGGTCTGGGGACCCACGGGGACCTCTGTTGTTTTCCGTGCTATTATTATTAAGAATATTTTGGGTATGCAGCCACAGAAACAGCTAACCGCTGCTGTGGTGAATTTGACATCGGGATTGGAACTGGCAGACCCCAAATTTGACACACCGGGACAAATCGACTTGTTGATTGGCTCTGATGTCCTCGGTGGAATTTTGATTGGTGGGAAACGGGTCTTGGTGCCAAATGGTTTGACTGCCATACCGACCATATTTGGATTTGCTTTGATGGGACCTGTACCTAGGGACCCCCCTCCACCCGAACTTGATAATTTGTTGGCTGTAGGCCCTGCTCTCTCTGATGCAGTTCAGAGGTTTTGGGAGATAGAGGAGCCTCCTCAAGCTGCTCGTTTGAATCCAGAACATGAGGAGTGCGAGCTGTTCTTCCAGAACAACACTGGTCGACTCCATTCTGGTCGGATCATTACGAGGCTACCCTAGCTGTCTGTTCGGCCTCCGCTTGGTGAGTCACGACTTTTAGCCGAAAAGAGGTTGTTGGCCGTGGAGCGCCGCATGGGTCGTGATCCGGAGCTCAGACAGAAGTACATTGAGTTCATGAGAGAATATGAACCATTGGGACACATATCTGTGTCAAATTTGGATTGGCGTTCGGTGGAGCACTACTTTCTCCCGCATCATGCGGTATTGAAGCCATCGACTGGCAAGCTGCGCACAGTATTTGATGGTTCTGCGCAGACTTCAACAGGCGTATCCTTGAACCAGTGCTTGCATTCTGGTCCCAAATTGGTCAAGGACCTTTGTGACGTCATCACCAGCTTCCGACGACATCAGATTGTCTTTGTGGCCGATATAAAAATGATGTTCAGGCAGACGATTATCCACCCTGATGACCGTCGTTTCCAGCTGATCCTTTGGAGAGAGTCTTCTTGTGATCCCATGGTCGTCTACGAGCTCAATACTAATACGTACGGGTTAAGGTCAAGCCCCTACTTGGCAATACGTTCTCTTTGGGAGCTCGCAGACCGCGAAGGCTTACGTTTCCCACGAGCCTCCGCCATCTTGAAGGACGATATTTACGTCGATGACATTTGCTCGGGCGCCTCCACAGCGGACGAGGCGATCCTCCTGCGGGACGAATTGATAGGTATTTTGGCCTCCGCTGGTTATGAGTTGCGCAAATGGATTACCAACTCACCAGCGCTTTTGAAAGGCTTGCCAGAGGATCATCAGCAAGATCCACATCTATTTGAGATTGTTGACAACCCCGCCATGATGGCTGTTCTCGGCGTTCAGTACAGACCAGTCCAAGACATCTTTACGTAGACTTGAAATTGCCTTGTTCTTGGACTAAACGTCTCGTGTTGTCTACTGTCGCCAGAACCTTTGATCCGAACGGCTGGATTTGTCCTATCATATTTTGGGCAAAATGCTTCTTGCAGAAGCTTTGGACAGCAGGATTGACTTGGGACGAACCTCTACACGGCACTTTTGTTGAGGAATGGACCTCTTTTGTATCCTCACTTCCTGCCGTCAACGAGATCTCCTTGCCTCGTCCCATCCTTCCTCCCGGGAAGTACAAGGCCACCCTTCACGGGTTTTGTGATGCCTCGGAACGTGGTCACGCGGCCGTGGTGTACTTGCGCACAGTCAGTGCCTCAGGTCAGGTGAGGGTTTCCCTGATCATGGCGAAGAGCAAGGTTGCACCCCTTCGGACATCTTTGACCATTCCGAAATTGGAGCTCTCGGGAGCAGCCCTACTTGTACGCTTATTGAACCACGTGTCCAGTACTTTGGGTAAAAGCATTTGTATTAATGGGACCTACGCCTGGACAGACAGCCAAATTGTTCTTTGTTGGTTGAAGGCTTCTGTCCACACCTTGGAGGTATTTGTCGCTAATCGCGTTTCCCAAATCCAAAAATCGGAAGTCACGCTGGTTTGGAGACACGTGCCAGGTGAGCTCAACCCCGCTGATTGTGCCTCGCGCGGATGCTTGACGCCTAGTTTGATAGGTCATTCGCTGTGGTGGGGTCCGGAATGGTTGAGTGGACCAGAAATTGATTGGCCTTGAACGCCAGTTTTGAATACTTCTAATTTGTCGGGTCTACGAACACTCGCTCTTGAGAAGGTGGAATGCGCCTTCGACCCCTATTTCCTGTTGAATCGTTACAGCTCCCTCGACAAGTTGTTAGGTGTCACTGCTTGGATAAAGCGTTTTATTTTTAACTTTAGGCACCCACAACAGAAACGACTGACACCGTTTCTCTCACCACAGGAACGACAGGAGTCTCTCACCTTTTGGGTTCGTTCTGTGCAATTGGCGCATTTTGAGAAGGAGATTGCTATCCTTAAATCAGGGAGATCGAAATTGTCGGGCGCTGTATCTAAATTGAACCCCTTTTTGGACGATACGGGTCTCTTGCACGTTGGAGGGCAACTCAAGAACGCCAACCTCCCTTACGGAGCACGTCACCCCCTTTTGTTACCCAAAGACGGTCATTTGGTACGCTTGTTGGTAACTGACCGTCACCTTAAAAATTCGCATGCTGGTTGTAATGCGCTCTTGGCCATTTTGCAACGCGAGTTTTGGATCTTGTCTGCCCGAAGAATTATTCGGAGTGTAGTCTTTCGCTGCATCCCTTGCTATAAGCTCAAAGCTTCTACCATGCAGCCCTTGATGGGGGACTTACCGGCAGATCACGTAACTGAAGGCAGGACATTTGACGGTGTTGGCACGGACTTCGCTGGTCCCTTTTTGGTGAAAACGTCGACACTTCGAAACAGCAAGACTGTTAAGGCCTACTTGTGTGTTTTTGTTTGTCTCTCTACAAAGGCCGTACATTTAGAACTGGTCTCCTCGCTTACGACCGAAGCGTTTGTAGCCACATTTGACAGATTTGTATCCCGCAGAGGGCTGCCTTCCTTGATCCGCTCTGACTGCGGCACTAACTTCAAGGGCACGTATAATTATTTGAATGATGTTGTTAATTTTCTTGAAACCAACAAGGCTGATATAGGTGATAGGCTTGCCAGACGTGGGATAAATTGGTTGTTTTCCCCACCAAATTGTCCACACTGGGGTGGTATATTTGAGGCCGCCGTAAAATCGGCCAAAACACACTTGCGCAGGACAATCGGTGAGTCTGTCCTTACATTTGAGGAACTCGCAACTGTGTTTTGTAAGATTGAGGCCGTTTTGAACTCTCGGCCATTGTGCCCGATCTCCTCAGATCCGAATGATTTGGAGGCCCTTACGCCGGGCCATTTTTTGATTGGTCGCCCACTTGTCGCCTTGCCTGAGTACCCCTATATTGATACGAGACCTGGTCGTCTCTCGCGTTTTGAATTGGTACGCCAGATTACTCAGAGCTTTTGGAAACGCTGGAATTTGGAATATTTGCAAATACTCCAGCAACGCGTTAAGTGGACCGACAAGACCGATCCACCCAAGATTGATGACCTCGTTTTGATCAAGGAGGCTAACCTTCCGCCACTCAGATGGCGCAGGGGGCGCATCCTTCGTTTGGTAACTGGGGCTGATGGAGTTCCCCGATTTGCTGAGGTCTTGGTGGACGGTTCGATTCTGAGGAGAGCGGTTGTAACATTGTCACGTCTACCAACCGATTAGCGGACCGGTAGGCCGGTCCGGGGCGGGTGGATGATTGAAATAGAATTCGTTTTATTATAAGTCAAATCGATTAGATCGATTGAGTTACATTTTGTTTAGTCTATTGAAAATTTCTGACAATGGCCACACTGAACTGTCAACCCCTTTTTTTTTCTTCCGGAAAAGACTTGATTGTGAGCACATCTTTTTGCATTTCGTGTGAATTGTTTAATTGAACTAAATTGAGTAAACTCTCGTAAAACTGCCGCTTTTGATTTGTCCGGCACTGATCAGTCCGCAGTGTTGATCAATTTGTGATATTATATATATGGAACACTGGCATTTTAAGAAATTGTGAATTCTACTACCACTTGCATCGTGCATTGAAGACGCTGCATTGGAGTCTGGTAAAGTAAAGATAATTCACTTGCTAATATTGGCCAATTTTAGTCTTGTGTGTATCTAGCTTGCCTCCAGGACTCCACTCAAGAACATCACAAGGAGATATAAGGTAAAATTTTCATGTACCTACTTAATACTTGTATTCGCTGTGCAACACAGTACATTGTGTCTGGATCATTGTCTATCGTGGTCAGGTAGTTGTATTACACCTTTCACTGCAACTCTGTCCTCTCTTGGCCCTGCTTAGTGCGACCATAAGCGGGGCGCAATGTGGATCTTGATCGTCCAATCACATGTCTGCAGTCGTCACCAAAGCACGTGCATCCACATCATTTTGCTCAGGAACGAAGTCCGGTAAACAAAGGTCATGCGACGATGTATTAGGTATTTTCATGGCTTGGATCAGTGTCAGAAAATTGCGATTTTGTAGTTCCAACAGGCCCAGCTAGTTTTCGTTACTAGCGTCTTCATTTTGAACACATGGGTCGTTGTGGTCGTATCCAACTTCTGATGACGAAGGGTATCTTCATTTTGGCCGGTATCAACGCTTCACAGTTCTAGGTGGACACAGCTGGGTCTCTTTGCAATGAATACACACAGTACAACACACTGTTACGGTCCTGCCTACCTGGCTACGGTAAATCTAGACATTGGTAACAGTCGATATAGTATATCTGAGACTAATTATATTTGTTCAAAATGCAGTTTCGACTTAACCTTCTACTGGTGATGTGAAATTGGGTAACAGTATTGGTGAGGTACCGTCATTTTGACGTACTTCTAAAATGCCGAATTTTAGGATAACTAATTACATAAGGATAAAACAAATGACTTTGTTTACAATGAGTTGTATTACTTTTATAAATTCAACACCTTTTTTATAGTATATTCGAAAAGTTTACCCAAATTATGCTTACAAATATAGTATTAATATTTGGCTTGCATTTTCGTAGACATGAGATCAATCAAGATAAAATTAAAAAAAATGAAACAAAATTAAAATAAAGTGTTCTAGTTTTATTGACACTTAAATAATTAATGAAAATAAATCATTCTTATATACTACTACAATAGAAAATTATAGATAATCTTGATAACAAGCGACACAATTTTATTTCTAGGCAATCAAGGCACGCAGGCTTCTTGCACTTGTTGCATAGATATGACGTTCTTTTTTGCGGAACATATTGAGCAAGTTTCTTGTTTTTCAAGCTTTGTAGATGAAGACGGAACAGGTCCTGTATCTTCTATTTTCAAAATTCTCTTGATAGAAGCGCGAATGTCTCGAGGAATTTTACTTTCAGAAAGCTCGCTTTCGGTGTTGTGAACAGATTCTACACAGTGATTCTAGTCCAATTCACGATCTTCTATATCACTGACATCCCTACTACATTGTTCTAAAATCTCAGTGACAATGGGTTCCTAATCTTCGTCATTTGGACGTATTTTTTATTTTTAATGAACTATAAATTACGGACACTATTAGTGATGTGACGTCAAATTGACGTCAGGTATCCTTTATATCTTCACCTGTGCGCGTGCGACAACCGACTCCGGCAAAATTGGGTGCCAAACTAAGCGAGAGGCAGCTACTGAGAGGCGCGGGGCCGCAGAAATAATCGTTCAGAGATATTCAGTTCTTTTACTTGAAAGGTGTCAAGTTGACGGTACATCACCAATTGAAGGTTAATGCTAGTAGTGTCATGTTACAAATGGAATTACTTGATATTTGAATGGTATTAGCTTGTTGTCGTGACTAGATCGTAAATTGAATAATGTGTCAACGTCAAACTATAGAAGTCAAATTAAACAATAATGACATTAAATTAGCAGAATACCGATTCTGAGTCAAATCAAAATCTAATCTCATTCGTTCAAAATATAATTTGAAATAATATATACGAGAATTGGCCTTTAGCAATACATTTATGGATAATGGCTAAGGCCAAACTTGAAACTCATTTATTCATTTAGGTTACAAGGTAACTCTGACGAAATTTATGCTAATGGAGATATCTAACTGTCAGTCAGTGTCTGTCAGGAAGTATATATACATAAAAAGTTAAACATAATTACATAAAATACATGAAATTACATGATAATTTATACAAACTTAGCTCAAAACATCGCCTACAAGTGGTGATATAAGGAAGTATGGCGCCGGCAAATGGTAACTTATTAAATGCTATGTAGACTGAGGAAAAGAGGAAGGGTAAATGTGTTTAGGTATGGTATTTTATGTAGCAGGAAGAGGAAATGTCAGCAAAATTGACGCACAGTGACACATTGCAGACACGGCACACGTAATGGGTGCGTTTTATTTTGCACACAACGCACTTTCGCCGTTGTTAGTCATGTCTGTCACCGGGACGAACAGGGAGTTCAGCAGGTAGGTGTGATATTAGTTCTGCCGAAAATTTGGGGACTCCGCGAAAAGTCGCGATCGAAACTTCGGGTCGTGGTTGGTGGTTCCGAAGTATTTCTTCGACCAGACCCATGCGGAACTCCCTGTGTTTAATGTTGTGAGTGTGTTTGTACAGTATGTAAGCATTTAATACGCTAACATTCAACAGACGCCTGAAATTATTTTTGTACCAGACCTGTGTTTTCTTTCAATCGGATAAGTCGACAACATCTGGTCCTTCTTGTCGACCCCACCCATGCAAACATTGTAATCCTTGATGAGGATGGGCTTGCTGTCAGACACAGTGACCCCATGGTATGTTGAGATCATTGCCACACGGTTTTGATCTCGCCATACCATGAGATCAACGTCTCCAGATGTGCATCCGCAAACTTGGCCCACCCTCATGTCAGCCTTTTTTAAATTCATAATTTGGTCTGGTACAAACTGACGGTTGGTGCGGAGGGTCCCAACGCAGTCATACCCTAAGGATTTTAGGACGCGGGCCAGGGCTGGAGAATTGTAGTAATTGTCCATCCAAACGGTATGACCGCGATGTTCAAGCCCCCGCAACAACCGTAGAACAAGGTTTGGGATACTTCCCGATATCACCACTTGTTGGACATCACATTGACTCCCCACGTGACACTCAAACCTCCACAGATATCCCGACTTTGAGTCGCAGACTTCGTAGGTTTTGATACCTACTGCTGCGGCCTTGTTCGGGATATTCTGTTTAATGTCAAGCCACGCTTTCCACTGAGTCAATGATTCATCCAAAGCAATGTTTTGCCCTAAGCCGTATAAACTAGAAAATTTTGAGTTTAAGTGATGGACAATGGGCGAAATTTTGAAGAGTTTGGCTTCAGAATTGGAAGTATTACAAGAAAGGTGACTATTATTATTGAAATGGAGGCATCTGGAAAGAAGCTGGAAGCGCTTTATAGGCATATATATGGAAAAACCAGGTGTAGAAAAAATATTTTTGTCTGCGGACCAATAGTCTTCCAGCTTGGACTTAACTACGATGCCCATCAATAGCGCAAAATAAATGTAAATTTCGTCTACGTCAGTATCTCTCCACAGCGTTATTCGACTGGACGGCCCGATTTCCCCTCGATCGAGGAGCAACTTTGCGTATTGTTGAGCATAAATATTCGTCTCTTTTACAATGTGCTCCATAATTGGCTTATCCCAAATTGATACGAAAACTTCGTAAGAACTTGAGATAGGACCAATCATGGGGCCGCAATGACCGCTAAAAGTTTCTCTCCTCGATTGAGGAGTAACCGGGGGAGATGGAAACGCCTGCCAGTCAAAGGTAAACAAAGAGGTGGGCCCATGCATGGCCTCGTCGCCAAGGTGGGCAGTCTCAATAATACCCGCGGCTTCGGCCTCAGGTGGCGAATCTTCATCCGCCGTAAATAAAATGCGGACGCTGCGAGGGATGGGCAGAGGCGCCTCAATATCCTCGTCTGAGTCGGCTCCTTCATCTTCTTCTTCGCTTCCTATGAGATTAAAAATAACAACGCCTATCATTTACCAACAAGGCAGAGAAACATAAATCCAAATAATTAGTGCAATATAAACTACCAACCGTAATTAATAAATCTCCCGATTTCGTCGTCCCGTAAGGAACGTCTGCTGGGCTGGGCTAATTGAGCCGCTCTGGAAGTCGTTGTCGTTTGACATTCGGTGTGTCTGAAGCAATTTATTTAAATTGAATATCGGTGGTCCTGAGCCAGAAATGAATGGACTTGACCAATCAATAATAATACTTACAAAGAAGGAGAAGGAGGGACCGCCAAGATGTGTGCGTTCGATGTTGATGGCTGACATCTAAACATGTAAGAAACACCTTAGGTATCGAAATTGTATAAATACACACACACAGAAAGATACTTAACACTTCAATCACTTACGGGTCAAACTGGAAAGCAGCTGAGGGCTGGAGGGCCACAGGCTCGGTGTCGACAGACGCTGGTCCGAGGAATGTAGACCAAGAACTAAATTAATAAATATTACACTTGAGTATAAAGGTCATACTAATAGTGCCCCACACTATTCCAATTATAATGCTCCAAGTGTAAAATTTAATATAGTCTGAAATGTTTCACTTACTCAGGATGGTCAATTTTTTCCTGCACCTTAGCTAGGGTCCTACGCCTTTTAGCATGAAGAGGAGTTTCTAAGGGACTACCACGTGGTAACTCCGCTATCATGCCAATGTTAATGCTGCAATGGAAATACATAAGTAGTTCAATATGTTTTTAAATTAAATTGGGCTTTTTATAATTAACTTTAATGTTAAAACTGTTTAACTACTTTATAAATAAAATTAATTACTCGTAATGTGCCAATAGACGGCTTTGGCCGCTTCCAATTCTGTCACGTATCTCGCTGGCAGGCACACCTCTGGCGCGAGCACGTCGTGCCCTCCCACGACCACCTCGACCACCTCGACCACGGCCTCCGCAACTTATTGGTATTGCTACCCCATCCACATCTCCACCACCAGCGGGTATCGTGCGCACAGTACGCACCCTATCACCACTAAGCCCACCCCGCGTATGCGGACCGCGGCGCAAATTGTTATGACTTGTGTTAAGAAAGCAACATGCAAAGAAAAAAAAAGAAAAGCAGGTTAAAATCATGTAAACAAACCCGAATATAATAAAAAAAAAATTTTTCGCTGCTGTCAATTAGAAAAACTGCTTGAGAGGTGTCAAAGGACACCCGGATGGAACGAAGTTCCTTTCGATTAATTAGTGAAGAAATTGTAATATTTTTTTTTTAAGTTTTGATAATAATTTTTATTATTAACAAATATAATGTAATATAAACTTAATCAGTAGGTTTAATTTTAGTAATAATTGTTAATTTTACAAAAAATGTCCCGTTCGCCTTCTTGGATCCCCAAATAAATGTCATTTACGTTATCAGAATGCATGATGACCCCGAAAATTATACACATATTTACGTTATTAAAAATTTCCCGTCCGCCATCTTGGATTTCCAAATAGATGTTATTTTCGTGACCAAAATCCATAAAAACCGAAAATGATACCAATATCAATTTTACAAAAAATGTCCCGTCCGCCATCTTAGATTCCCAAATAGATGTCATTTTCGCGACCAGACTCCATAAAAACCCCGAAAACGATACCCATATTAATTTTATTAAAAATGTCCCGTCCGCCATCTTGGATTCACAAATGGATGTCATTTTCTTTAAGAGAGAGAGAGAGACAGATAGAGAAACATGCGCACGCCACAAGGCTTACAACAGCTTACTTTAGCAAAAAGTGTCGTTACAACTTTTTGTTTTAATTTTTTCCATCTTTTTCCCTTTCGCAACTTCGTTCCAAAAAAAAAACTCTAAATATTACGTCCATAATCCATAAAATAACATCATCAAATCATGAATTCAAATTAAACAAAAAACTTATGATCCACAAAATTATATAAAAATTTGATAATATTATCGAAGCCGTATCCATACTATTCCTTGAATAGTTAGCTAGCAGCAATTGGCCCGATGACGTCACACGGAATTCCACGAAGTCGCCCGAACAAAAGCCGATGTGACTGGCGCGGATTTCATTTTGGGACGGCGATACTAACATTACGTATTTACTAGAATTATTGAATTTATGCACCAATTCTGCGTATTTGACTATTGTACAAGCATAAATTATGATATATTCTCACTAAACAACAAATAAATAGATAGATTGCTTTTACGTTTTGCCTAAAATCATGCACGAATGTTTTCATTTTGGCAGTCGCGAGCATTCAATTTTACTGATGATGATATTTTGAATGAAAACTTACATAAAACACAAGTAGAAGATATTAAATATTAGGTTACTTACCCAAACATCCTTTCTGTTTCAAAATCACGAGCAATTCACGATAAATTACTCAACAAATTTACTTTATGTAAGTGGCGAAATTTTCGTATGTTCGCGGCAACTCGGCTAATTCGCACTGAGCATAGATTAAAAAAATCCCAGCGTGCCAATATTATTGGCTTGCATGCTAGCCTGCTCTTTCATAAGCACATTGATATAGGTGCAAGCAAGATAGATATAATAATATAGTTTTAAAATGCTTTGTAACTTGAGCTATGACGATCGGCCGGGTTCCGGCCTCTCACCAGACAGGCACTTTTTGTATGCGGCCGATTTCCGGCCTCTCACTAGTCGCGAGGTTAAGGTTTGTTGAACAACTCTTATATCAGTATCAAGTAGGTAGGATAATCCTTGCTGATGGCTGTACTAAATAACTAAATCTAGGTAATTATATAAGATGGTTGTACTTTATTAACTAAATCTAGGCAGACAATCAATAAATAATTATAATATTGTATACTTAATTAATAAATAATTACATATGTGTATATAAATGTGAAGTGTAAGTGTAGTTTGTGCTTGTATGGGGCATTTGTTCAGTCCTCGAATTTGCTTCCACTTTTGTCAAGCAAAAGGAGACAGAAACTGTGCCAGTGTGTGATGGACGAAGCTCCCATTCAGTGAGCCGAGTAAATATGTGCTGAGGAGTGTAAGTTAATAAGTAAAATACTCCCCGGGTTTAAGGATGATGATTTGAATTCCGTCCGTCGCCACTGGGTAGTTGACCTGTCCGCCAAGAACTGTCTGCAGCGAGGTTTCAAACAGCAAACTCAATGTATTTCACACTTCTATTACTATTACACACGATATTAATGAAACATAAGCGTTTAATCTAATCCAACAATCTCTTTTCGGCTAAAGGTCGTGACTCACCAAGCGGAGGCCGTACAGACAGAAAGGGTAGCTTCGTAATGATCCGACCAGAACGGAGTCAACCAGTATTGCTCTGGAAGAACAGCTCGCACTCCTCATGTTCTGGATTCAAACGAGCAGCTTGAGGGGGCTCTTCTACTTCCCAAAACCTCTGAACCGCATCAGAGAGAGCGGAGCCTACCGCCAACAAATTATCAAGTTCAGTGGAGGGGATTCCCTAGGTACAGGTCCCATCAAAGCAAATCCTATTAACAGCTTGACCGCGCACAAGTGACTATTTTCCCTTTTTGCAAAAACAGATGAGCGCGTAAACTGTAACTGTTTTCCCACGCTATTCCGCTGCGCACTAATCTGTTTGTGGAACTCGGATAACTTAACCGATATGCAACATGCATATCATTAGACACGTAATTAAATAAACTTTCCAATGATATAAATTAAAACCATATAATATGGTTGAAGCTCACGCAAGGGCAGTATAAAGTGAAAATGAGAAATTTTTTGAGCGCGAATTTATATTTCTGACATATTCCTTTTTCTCGTCGTTTTTTATTATAGGAGGTATATAAGTATTATACACAGTTAGAAAGGTTTTTTAATTAACTTTTAGAGGAAATAAATTTAATGAAAAGAAACATTTTAATATTAAACATAAAAAAATAAAACAAAGATTTTTTTTTAATTGGCGCCTATTTTCATATTTTATTTTTTAAAATACCGTTTTATGTTATATATCAGTTTAAAACCTAGATAACTTTCTTTCCAACTAGATTTTCAAGTATAAAAACCAATTCTGATAAGAATCTGATAAGAATTATTTTTATTGGAACCTGAACAGTTGTTTACTTTATCCCGCCAAAAAAACTGAAGTTCCCGCAAAATTTTCGATAACTAATATCTCATAAATAATATGAGTATTATATATTTTCTCAAAGGTTTATTTATATACTCATAATAAAAAATAAAACAACGCATAAATGTAACCTTATATACATACATATGTATTCAATTTTTTTTACATAAAATGACGTTTTTACGATAATTTTTTGTCTATAATTGAAGTAATACACATTATTTATTTATTTTTTGCTGTCACTTCATAATTAATCAGTTAATTTACAATAAAAACATAAACGTATGATACATAATTACATAATTTGCTTACAATGATGTTTTTAATACATAATTACGCCCCGCGCGCGGGATGCAAAGTCAGCGAAATATATATTTTTTTTCAAATGCTTACATCTAAATAATTTTCTGCAAGTATTGCTATAACTTTATTTCATTACATAGATAATATCACCAGGTATATGAAAATACAACAGCAAACCAGATTCAGCTTATAATTTTATTATGATAAACAAAAGTGTCGAGTAAGTCGGTAAAGACGACATTGTTTACGTTACGGCCGCTCACCTAAAGTAAACATTTCATTCAAACGTGATTTGTTTTGTACCATTAGAATGACTCATTCATTAGGTTGCAGAAAAATAAACACCACTCCTCTAATTGAGCACGCCCGTCTTTAACTGGCGGCGCGCACTTAAAATTTGTCGATGCTGAGTAAGCACTTAAAAATGGTGAGCGGTCAGGCGGATATGGTCGGGATGGCAGTCAAACCATTTGGCACCAAGACCCGTTTCCAACCAATCAAAATTCCACCAAGGACATCAGAGCCAATCAACAAATCGATTTGTCCCGGTGCGGTGTGTCAAATTTGGGGTCTGCCAGATCCAATCCCGATGTCAAATTCACCACAGCAGCAGGTAGCTGCTTCTATGGATGCATACCGAAAATATTCTTCAGCACAATAGCCGAGGTTTTAATCCTCGGGTGTGAAGATTCAACAGGGCCAAACAAAACCTTAACTTGCCCTTGCCAACATTATAGGCTACGTCACCTATTCCCCGTATACAATTCAGAAAAGAGCCCATATTTCATTTAACCTGCCCTACCAAATAAGTGGAAACAATGCAACCTTGTGAACCTGTGTCCAATATAGCACGGACAACAACAGAGGTCCCCTCGGGTATCCAGACCTTAACAGCAACTGTTGGTAGGATAACGGTCTCAATGGGGGAGGTTGGCGTTATAGGGCAGGGGTCAATTACCTATTGTTGCCTGGGCAGCGACCGTTGGCCAGGACCAGGCAAATCAAAATGGGGTGCGGCTTGAAGTCCTCAAAGGCGCGATGACTCGATCCGCGCGCCATCTGTGGGGTGTCATAATGATGCACCCGCCCAAAACGAGGTGGGCGCGAGTCAAGGCGGGGACGCTCCGCCAAAGGAGGAGAATACCTGGGGAAGCAGTCAGTCTGGTGACTCTGAACAGTCGCACATTCTGGTGCGCGAGAGAGAGGAGGCGTGCGCACGCTACGGTTCTCCAAACGGAGTAAGTGGCGATCAATTGAGCGAGGCTATGCTCGGCTGCGCGCCGGTGGGCCTCGGCTGCCACCTTCAAAACACCCGCCCGTGCGCGGCTTCGGCTGGTTGGACAAGCGGCCTACGTCTCTGGCATTCATGCAGAGAACATCCAAATGCTGTCCTCCACAGTGAGGACAGGGCGAGAGTTTGGGCAGTCTTGCTGGTAGTGGGACCCCAAACAAGAGAAGCAAAGGCGGCGGGCATTCGCGATGCGCCTATGAGAGGTGACATGAAGGTCCAAGAATGCCCTACAACTGGCCGTTCTGTGCCCCGTGATCTTGTAGTAAGAGCACTCCGCTGGGCTCTACGTGATTGCAAAGCGAGGAGGGCGCCGATCAACATTGGCTCGGGTGTGAACGCGAGCCTGCTCCTTGACCTTGGGCGGCTGCGTCTTAGCCGGCGTGTCACCACCGGAGTTGTCCAAGACCCGGCACTCATCCTCGAGAAACTTCTCCAAGTTTGCAAAGGGGGGCAGATGGGTCGCGCTATCCCCACCATAACGCTGTTCAAATCGCGACCTCAGGTCGGCAGGCAGCTTTTTGAGCACAATGTGCACCAATAGGTAGGACCATTGGTCCACGAGCAGGTCCAAGCACTTAAGTGCGTTGATGGCCACCAAGAGCGGGTTCAAAAGTTGGGTGCGCAACCTAAAGACCCGGATGAGCGTGGGCAAGCTCAAAATCTGCTCGATGTGGGTGTCTGCGATGCCACGCTTGTTGTGGTACCTACGGGTAATTAAGTCCCGAGCCGTCTGGTACGCCTCGTCAGACACGGGCAGATGCTGGATGAGGCCTTTGGCCTCCCCATCCAGAACCGACATCAAATAGACCAATTTTTTTGTGCCGGCCGAAGGTCAGCTGTGTCATCGACCAGGGTGTCAAATAAGTTAACGAAGTCCAGGTAGCTTTCTAGGCAGCCATCAAAGTGCGGGAGGTCTAAAGTGGGAAGCCTACTCACCAGTCCCGCTGCTGGCCTAGGAAGCTCCTGCTTCAAGGCGGGTTGCCCGTCCCTCTCGGCAATTAACTGTCTTGCACAGTTGGAGACAGCATCATAGAGGTCTAAAATCTGGGCATAATCCTCGCTGACTCTATTTCGCTGGTCAGCGGTGAAGTCTACAACTGACACTTCGAGACAGCAAGCGCTGAAAGTACAAAATTGCTGTTCCACACTTGCCAGGCGATCATCGATCCGCTCATATCTTTGTATGATTTTAGGCCTTTTTTTATTTGATTGTAGGCCTGCTGGCGATCAAGCCGGTTCACCAAAGCACTGGCTGAGGCAAACCAGCGCAAATCTGATGCAATGGCACCAGCAGTCGCACGCAAGTCCTTGATAGCTGACATAATTAAGTTTTCAAAAGAGCTCGGACAAGCGTTAAATAATACTATCAATTAAAACTTTATATTTGTTAATTCTTTGACACCAACGAAGTATTAGCCTGTTTACTGCTGGTGCAAGCAAGTGGCAGGTATTTACTGCCCAGCAAAATTAATAGTCTCAATATATTGACGGTATATTATCAAAGTTGAAACTTCAAATTAATTAATTAATTACTTGCAACAGACAGACTGGCTGTGTTATTTGTGATATACAATAGTAGTATTATGTGTTACCTAACAATATTATCAGTATATTACAGCAAACAAAGGTTTATCAATGTGACCCGCCCAAGATGCAAGGTCAAGTTTGGTTGTTATAATGTTCCAAACTCAATATATGCAATTAACTAAATCAATTGATACATATAACTGTTATGTATCCAATCAAAACTGACTTATTAATGCTACAACAACTGATTCAAGTTAGATTTCAACAATGCATGTCAAACAATTACTGATTTGAGGTTGTGTATGACAATATGTTTCAGATTAAGTAGGTCAACTAATACAAATAAATATTATGTATTTAAGGCAAAACTGACCTGAGAAACACTACAACACTGTTAACAATTATGATATATATAGCTCAGATGCAAGCTTATACAATACCAATCTGAGTTTAGGTACAATCAACAGCGGCTAGATACAACAGCGCCCTGCTTACCACAAAATTATGATCAGAATCTGGCTAGGAGGGCTGGAATTGTTTGCAGACGATAGTGGAAGCGTGATTACAGTCCTTGTAGCCACAACAAATCTCTGACATATATGCACTGTGTTTTCACAGCGATGAAATCAAACTAATAGGTACATGTGCAAACTTACCTCTGATGATGTTCTGGAGTAGACCTATAAGATTACACTCATAATTTTGGCCAAAATGACAACCAAATCTTTATAGCTACCAGTCCAATGGTGTTTTTGGGCAGGATGTACGTGGGCGGATTCATACAAGTTTTACAATGTTCAATATGTTACAAGTTTATCTTTTATCACAATTTACCGGTGCCGGTTATAGATAAAAAAAGCGGCGTTCACACGGGTTCCAAATTTACTTCAATTACAAACTACGCCAAAGACAAACGGCGCGAGCGCAAGACCAAAACTTTCCAGAAAACCGACAAAGAATGAAAGTGAATGATTTGACAGTTCATAGTGTGACCAAAGTCAGAAATTTTCAATAGACAAAGTAACACGCAACTAAACTGATACAATCGATTTAACTTGTCACAAACAACATTTACATTTCAAACATATATATATATATTCTTTTTTTACACTGCACAATCACTATTAAACTCTCATTTTACCGCCACTTTATCACATTACTTGCTATACCGATAATATGAACGCCGAATACGTAATGACGAATAACCACTCGTAGCTCTAGACTTCAATGTCGTCGTCCTTTTGGTCTCGCGAACGCTCACGCCGAAATAATAATCGACGTAGATTGTGTCGAGATATATCTTGCCTTATCCATTGTCCATGACATTTCTTATAGATTCTGAATACGAAGAAATTCAGCCCGATGTCCATCCCCAAGGCTATAAGCGACAGTATTATGGTCGTAGTACTGAGGTAGAAACGAAAGTCATCAACTGTGGCTGTATTCGATCCTGCTGCATTTTGTGCAATTATGACCTCCTCAAGAGATTGTGTTTGCCAATCATTATTGTGCCAAAAATTTCGTCACAGCAACGCGTGCAAGTAACAAGTCTAACAAAGTTATATTTGATTGATTCATCTTAGTACGAGAACAGTCCATAATACCCGTGTATGAAATATTTCTTCCTTATATGGTATGGCGCCGCGCGAGTGCAAGCCGGTGTCAAATACGCGACGGCCATCGGATGGCAGACGCTTTCGGCAGGGTCGCCATGTGAGGTGTTGTCTTGGAGACAAGTAAAACACGAGAGTTGAGATGATACTAACTCATTTATTGATTGATATTATATTATATACCATTATGACACACGTAATACATATTCAACTAATATATCTCTACATCTTTTATTTCCTTGAGGGAAATAAAATAATTACGAACGTATGTTTTTGGGTCTATTCATTTTAGCCATCGATCGATCTTTGCGTCTGAAAATAAACTAAGCTCTTCTATTTGTAGTCCGTACCTACAATACTCTAAAAATGTACAAGTTGTTTTTGGTCAATGCACTAAAAATAACTCCTTAATAGATTCTTCGCTTGAGCGTTTTGCTTATATGAAGTTAAGTAAATATTTTTAATATGGTTAATATAAAACTAGTATGAAATGAAATTGAGAATTTAATAGATCTATCGGATTATTTCAATCTTAACAATTTGTATTCAGAGGCTTTGCACATTGTACACTGTGTCCAATTCACGCAAAATGTATTCATTGTAAGCCTAAGATGCATGTGTGAGTGCAAATATATTCTGACAGTGGCATATTATTATATTCAACGGGAAGGGCATAGGCTCATGGAATCACAGGATTACGAGATTGTAGATTTGTTTTGTCAGAATTCTTTAGAGTGATTTAGATTTAAAGCCTATGTTGACTGCACCGATTGGGAATCCGATTATTGTCAGCCCGAAGTAACAGCTATTAATTACATGAATGCGCTTGTGCACTTCTTGATCAGATAAAGCAGCTTTAGGAGAGTTTGCAACTTGTCTTACTAAGAAATATAAGTCTATGAGTGTGTGGTTTATGAATTGGTATGGCATTTCAGTTATATTACGTTATATAGTATTGTTTATTTCGTTTGTCAACCAATTCAACGATTTCTCATAAAAACCTTATAGGCCAGTTTAAATTTATTAACATAGCAGTAATAAGTGACCCTTTCAAAAACAGTGCCCATAAAACATAATTACCATCTGCATTTACCATTTACTGTCGCTGTTTTTTTAAGCCATAACTCACCGATATCCATAAACAAAGCAAGAGGGACAATATTGTAAACAATTTAATTGTTTGCGACAACAAGGTAGCTACGGCCAATAACAATCGAAATGCCTACGGATTAAAACAAGCTATCCCCTTAGTTCAATGGAACTAATGAAACTAAAATCGCAATGCAATTGCTATTCCCCTTTACGATTGGATTTCTGCTCGTAAACCCAATAGCGATCAAATTAAGCAAATCGATGGATATTGTATCCAGATACGAATATACGAATCTTTTGTAGCTCCTCGTCGATGTACCAATTGATTTCTGACGGCGGCAAGGAGTATTCGGACGTGCAGTTCAGGAATATCTGGTCACCCGGCTTTAAGACTTTCTGAGCTCCAATTATCACTGAGTGCGCTTGCGGCATCGCTGTACATAAAATGGATTTGAATACATCACACAACTTACTCTAGGTGTCATAAGTTTGTTAGCAACTTACATTAACTGAATACGCTGAGGATAAATCGCCAAGGGGAATCAAGTATTTCTAAGTCCTGTGCAATCGTAGACGGGAATGCTAAACTTAATAAAAAGCCTTAAATTCGAGTTGTCGAGTTAACGCTATTGTTAGGCTGACGCCATATTGATGTCGGCGGCCGGCGGTTTGTGCTGTTCAGATAATTGCGCCGATAATACTTGTGGTTTCAGAAGCGAATGTGGTACGGCTATTAACGAAAGCTCGAGCTAGCGCTGTTAACGTCATCGATGTGCCCCCAGCCTTAAACGAGTTATTTAACGATAGCGTCGGCTATATAAATTGTGATTGTATAGTATACGTATATCTAGAGTAAGAGATACGCTCATACGATACCGTTATTTTGAACTATGTTTTCACGAGTGTTGTAGTGGAGTATTTATTCAAATTTTATATTCGTCCTGTTTAAAAGGTGCGTTTCCACAGAAGCGGAGCTGCGCGGAGTTCAGCGGAGCAGAGCCGTGTTAATAACGGTGCAGGGCTGGGCTATGTAACTGGGTGAAGTGGAGCCGAGCGGAGCTAAGACGACCGGGGCGGACCAGAGCTGAGTCTATCGTAAGCATATACGTGCACTCTCGATGACGGTACAGGTCAAACTACAACAAACGAACTCCCGCGCCTGACGTCGCGTTACCCCTCTCAGCCCTGCTCCACCCCGTGCAACCCCGCTCTACCACGCGCATCCCCGCTCTACACCGCACAGCCCCGCTTCACCCGGCACAGCTCCACTGAGCTCGCCCCGCTTATCTCCGCGCACCATACATTTTAATGTACATCTTCTCAACTCCGCTAACACTGTTTCCACTGAATCGGAGCGGAGATGATATGTGTATTTTGAGCAATGTGATTGGTCAATTTTTATAAGTCTCTGTTCAGCTCCACGCAGCTCAGCTTCTGTGGAAACGCAGCCTTATTTGTTTATTTTAAGTGAAATGCTTGGTGTCTGAGTATAAACAATAAAAGAAACAATTTGGACGCTGGATTTATTATCTATCTCGGTATTTGGCAACAATATTAGTACGGATGTTTTTTTAAAGCGTCACGCCTGTATCCCCGAAGGGGAAGGCCGAGGTGTATTTCTACACCCGATTTCCTCTCATATCGTATCATAGTGGTGCTTGCACTTGTGAGAAAGGCCACGTAATGAACGTTGACTACAATTAGGTTTCAAGGTCTGATGATGAAGCCGGATGATAGGCACTGGCATTCCATGATGGAATATCGTATCATAGTCGTGTTTGCACTTGTGAGAAAGGCCACGTAATGAACTTTGACTACAATTAGGTTTCAAAGTCTGATGATGAAGCCGGAAGATAGGCACTGGCATTCCATGATGGAATATCGTATCATAGTCGTGTTTGCACTTGTGAGAAAGGCCACGTTATTAACTTTGACTACAATTAGGTTTCAAGGTCTGATGATGAAGCCGGAAGATAGGCACTGGCATTCCATGATGGAATATCGTATCATAGTTGTGTTTGCACTTGTGAGAAAGGCCACGTAATGGACTTTGAATTATTTAAATATTTCGAATAAAATAAAATAAAATATTTGCCAAATATTCATAAACATTTTTCAAATTTCATAAAAACCAAAATCCACATGACTGTTATGACTGGGACCTGAACCCACGCCTTTAAAGCATGAAACGGATGTGTTATCCGGACGGCCATCGCCTCGTTAACTGTTTGTAGCGAATTTGACGAACACTTGACAGAGTGTTACGATGACGAGTGTTTACGTCATCTAACTTGAAACTATCATTTCCAAATAATGAAATAGTCTTCAAACCGCTATGTTTTGGTAATTATTCTGTTTCACGACCAGCCAACTTCTCTTGTAGACGTCAGTATGACTTATGCTTGGACTTATCAATTCCGTGCAAAGAATTTGGGTCAAGGAGCAAGATTTGGGTCTTTAGTTATTTTTCTGTGGTTCCGTGACATTTTGACATGACACTGGCCGTCACGCTACCCCCCTCTAGACATGCGCGTTCCGCGATCCTTAGATCCACGATGCACCGCTCTCCTGTCGGCATGAATCAAGTCATTAAACTTCGTATATATAGGATTGTAATGTAATCTATGTGCAGATTTGCTTTCTTTGAGGCACAAAACATTCCCCATGCCTTTCATTGGAATCTTGACATCTTCACACTTAACCCTTTTACTGGTAGTGGCAATATTTATGCCACCAACTTTTTTATTTTTTTTCTTGTACGACAATACTACTACTTAAAAAGTACCAATTCTGTGTGATAATGAACCTATCACAGATTATTAAAAAAAATAAAACATTGACACATTTGACAATTGTCAAATTTTTGCACGGAGGTATTTTAAAAAAAATCATCAGTTTACGATCTGTATAAAAATCCAAGAATATCTTCATATTGCGACGTAGCCAGGTTACGATTTTATATTTATTGTAAAGTAAATGGTATTCTAATTATGCTATACTATAATTTTTCTAAAAATAACTTCTAATTGTTCTCAAAATTGGTTCCGATCATGTGGCAACATGGTGGCAACATATATGCCATTACCAGTTACCATTACCATTGCACTTGTCCGGTTTGTTTTAGATTTGTATAGAAATATATAAGTAATCTTTACTTTTCATATTTTCTTTGACAATGAGTAAGCGAAGACAAGTATTGGCGGACAAGCAAATAGAAGAAGAGCTTGAAAATCTATTCGGTATACCAGATGGCTCTTTATCTGAAGATGATGAAGTAGTGACAGATACCGAGTGCGTTGAAGATTCAGACTTGCTTTCTGTGTTAATAGGTGAAGATGCTCTGATTAGCTCAGCATCGGAACAAGTACAAGAAAGTCCCGGCCTAACAAATTCACCCCAACCGTCTACATCTAGAGCAGATGTTCAAATTTTTCTCCATTGGAAACTGCAAGATTTCAGTCATCTGTGTCTGAAGCCGGAGAAATCCCAGACTTTTCTTCTTCATCAGATGATGAATCGGATGCAGATGAGGTCGAATGGAAAAAGCAATCTTGGCAACAAAGTCTTAACTTGGAAAACTTCGATTTACGCTGTTCAAAAAAAACTATCAAATGCCCATTACTAATACCAGAATATACAAAACATATGGGTAGTGTCGATCGTTTCGACCAAAAAAGAACATCATATTCCGTGGGTAGAAGAAGTCGCAAATGGTGGACCCGATTATATATTTTTTTTATAGATGTTGCAATAACCAATGCCCATATGTTACATCAAACATACACCCGAGAGCACAGTGTTATAAGCCAAAAACAATTCAGAATTGCTTTTTCAAGGGAGCTGGTGGATAATAAAATCTTTAGAAAAAAAACATTCCAATCAACGCCAAAATATGTAACTAAAAAAAAAGAATCGAGTGGAAGAGACTCATGAAAGACAAAAATAATTTACGGTGTACCAGAAGAAATCAGCTTTGAAAGATTAGATGAACACTGGCCTATAGAAATAGAGACTTATAAGAGGTGTCGCTACTGCAGCACTAAAGTAAATAATAAGAGGTCTAAAATAGAATGTGAACGGAGTAAAGTGGCACTATTTATACATCCATGTTTCAAATTATTTCACCAAGAAAATCAATGAACGATTCGTCGTTCATTGATTTTCGTGGTCCCTCACTGGTGCTGGCAAGGATATTGCCACCATGTTTTTTTCTTATTGTAAACATGTATAATTTTTTTTCTTGAACATTAATTATCAAACTACCCACAATGATTTCATAAAACGACATTTTATTTTTCTGACATAAAAAAATGCTTCTGCCAGTGAAAGGGTTAAGGATACCACCTTTACTATCTAATCTGCATTGACGATCTCTGAAGAAATCCAACCCAACAATGCAATCATCAACGATATCTGCAATAACCGCTCGTTGCCAAAATAGGTTGTTGTCGCCGATTTTGAACACGCTTCTATTAGGTCGTCGTGTATGTAACTAACTACTCGTATGTAATGGAATCTAAGCTAACTAATTAAACCATCTTCCAAGGGTCGTAGCGTAATGAAAATAGGCAGCTGTATGTAGTTCTGATTGCAATACAATAATATGGTACTGTCAAACTAATCTGATGATGGAGCCGGAAGATATGAACTGGAACTCGACATGTATGTAACTAACTATGTAATGGAATCTAAGGTAACTAATTTAACCATCTTCCAAGGGTCCTAACGTACTGAGAATTGGCAGCTGTATGTAGTTCTGATGACAATACAAAAATATGGTACTGTCAAACTGATCTCATGATGGAGCTGGAAGGCATGAACCGGAACTTCATGATGGAAAATCGTATCATAGCTGTTTTGGATTTCTTAGTTAAGTCTTGTAATGAACTTTGGCCACGACTAGCTTTCAAGGTCATCAGACCTTGAATCATCATCAGATGAAGCTGGAATATAGGCACTGGCATTCCATGATGGCATATCGTATCATAGTCGTGTTTGCACTTGTGAGAAAGGTCATGTAACGGCCTTTGGTCACGATCAGGTTTCAAGGTTATAACAAACCAATTATATATTGTAGACCACGCAGTGGTGTAGTTAGGGTTCGTACTTTTGCGGCTGGACAGGCGTATGTGGCCTTAAGTGGAGTAAAATCACTTAGTGGTCTCCTGATTGAAGAGCTAGATGGCTATAAGCTGACAGATAAAACACCATGTAATTCAGACGCACAGGCGGAGACGGAAAGGATGCGGGCTCATTCGCCTACTTAAAGTAAATGTATAAATGTTAAAAATATTTCGTTATCAAAGACCAAAAAGTATAAAATAAATAAATAGTTTTAAAAACACTAGAAAAACACGCTTTTATAAATGCACGTAGAAACAAAAAATAAATTATGGATCGTTCAATTTGTCTCTATTTCTTGGCTGAAGTGTAAACTATGTGCTTTTAATTATAATATTTGATTGTAAAAGCGTGGGGCGCTGGAACAGGAAAGACTTTATTGTTAACAAATACTAATACTACTTTCCTGGCGGAAGCTGCATGAGGTCTCACAAGAGCATAGCATTTATGCCGCCAAAGGGTTACCAAAGGGAACCAAAGATATCTCGTCCACGAACAAGAACTCTACGTTTTGCCACTGTTGCCGCATTACCCTTATATACTTAATTTCCTAAAAGAAGAGGCGTTAAAAATGTCGGTGAATGTCGTCTTCCTCACTGATGGCGCATGTTTAGTCTGAGTTCGACAAACTGGTACTTTGAACAGACTGTTTAATGTAGAGCCACTTACTACTCGTGCTGCAACTCCAGTAAGAACGCCAATCTGTGGAACCTACTTCAGTTAACATCTGTTCACTTGATTTTTGAACAAGTGAAACAAGAACGTTTTCCCTGTTCCAGCGCCTCACGCTTTTACAGTCAAATATTATAATTAAAAGCACATAGTTTACACTTCACCCAAGAAATAGAGACAAATTTAACGAGCCATAATTTATTTTTTGTTTTTACGTGCATTTATAAAAACGTGTTTTTCTAGTGTTTTTTAAACTATTAATTTATTATAGAATATTTTGCTTATACTGTTATTTTCAAATCTTCGTCTATGTCCAAAACGGATAAAACAGCGTCGGTTTTGTAGTACTGATATTTGTTATCAGCACAGGCCTTAACCTACTTCTATTGTCTTAAGCATACCCTAGACACAAGCTTACTACTATTCCTGTGCTAATAAGGTTAGTTTTATACAACGAGTTTTGATACCATTGATATCAAAATTGAGCCTCTATTTGGTAAATCATTTGTCGCAAATTCATTTTAAATACACGACTAATCTATTAAATTCGGGCCTTAACCGCTTGACCGCTAGCGCCAATTCGCCGAATTCACTTGACCGCTCACGTTCTAAACAAAATGTCGCGCCGCCGCTCGCCAGATGGGCGCGCAAACATAAACATTTATTGTTGATAAGTCGGTAACATGAGTAAGTTGAAATGATGTTTTTCTTCAACCTTATAAATGACTCTTTCAAGTCGTATGAATTCTTTATTGATATTTATTTTCTAATTTATTATACTTAGCAGCAAACATTGACTACGTTGAAAAAAACACTTTGTGTATTTTAAACAGGATTATTTTAAAAAGTAAATCGATGACATACATATTTTATGAGTTTTAATTGTAGAGGGATTCTATCTACACCGAATTAAATAAAAAAAGACATGTATCATAGTATAAAAATATTTGATTACACGCATACGATAAGCACGTAATTACTTAGCAGCGAACATTGACTATCGTTGAAAAAAACACTTTGTGTATTTTAAACAGGATTATTTTAAAAAGTAAATCGATGTCATACATATTTTATGAGTTTTAACTGTAGAGGGGTTCTATCTACAACGAATTAAATAAAAAAAACATGTATCATAGTATAAAAATATTTAATTACACGCATTCGATAAGCACGTAATCACGGAGCGCGCGAAACAAAGAGTGGCATTTGACATTATTTTTTCGTTCCGGGTTAATGATTTTAAGACTCGCTTCGTATTTTTAGCATCAAGAAATGTTCAATGATTTGAATAGAACAGAGAAAAATAATTTAAAACATTACGTAATAGAAAGAAACAGTCAATTCAGACCGAGTATAGCGCTGTAACCAAAAAGGGAAAATAGTCACTTGTGCGCGGTCTACCGCATTTCGAAAAAGGGAGAATAGTCACATGTGCGCGGTCAAGCGGTTAATAACAAATTAGGTCGGATAAAATGTGAAGCCGGTTTAATATGGTACTGTTTAATCTTCGGTACCAAGAGATAATAGAACGATGGGGGTCATTTGGAGACCGCTCCGTTGTATTTCACCCTAAGAGCGCTTGTACACGTTAAGAAAATTTACCGTGTCTGCGGCAGACAAGACAAATTCTTCGTGTACACGACAAGAATTTTGTCTGTTTTACACACGAAAACTTTTCGTGTCTTCCGCAGACAAGACCATTCGGAACGTGTACATGACAAGATTTTTTTCGTCAGTCGGGCTTAGGGCGCGCAAGTATCCACTGATACTCTGTTCTACGATCTGTTTTGTATAAAATGACATGGAATTAATATGGTTTATTTGTTTGAAGAATCGAGTCCCATGGTGCTGTGGTTCGGTTTTTCAATATATATAATGTGTGTTTTTGCTGTTGGTTCCTTTCTGCTTTTTGTATAACTTGTTTCCAAGGAAAAAATCATGTGGATCTTTTTTTAATAAGAAAATAAACCACTTTTAAAATTAGTATTCTTCAAAAAAAGCAAAAATCTGAATTTGTCGAGTGATTCCTTTTTGCATAAATACGGACAATTCAAACGTACCTACATTATTCATTCTTAACTAAAAATTAAAACACCGATATCTTCTTTTTCCAGTTTTCCCGAGTGAAAATAGAATCATTTAAAGACTGTTATATAATAATCTGTATTTTTGAAAAATTATATGAAAAGTAATATGTTATAGGTACTTATCATATTTTTTTTTGACATCTGTCATGTTGTCGAAGTCTTTGTTTAAGATAATAAATATTTTTCTCCATGCTTCGAATGTGAGTCTTTTATCTTTATATATCTCTAAAGTTTTGTCCCACAATACCGGTTGTCCCTCTACTAAAGTTATAAGTAACTCATCAGCCATTTTGTACTCTACGCTGCAATACACGTCCACACCAAACGCACAACAAAAACTACCCACAGATCACTACTTACCTGGCTGTGTGAACCCTACTACTCCGCCCGCACCGCTCTGCAACAGCGTTCGCCGCGTCGTGTCTTGCGCAGACAAGATTTTTTTCGTGCACCGCTGCGAGCAGTGTACAGTTATTATCTAGTTACGGCACGTATTCTTTCATAGGCCCGGCGTATTTTCTTACCGTATACAAGCGCCCTATACTGCTCGGATGTTTCCATAATAGAATGTTTGGGGACATTTTATATCTCATTGCGGTGTTCATTCACGATCCATGGCATAGAAATACTCGTATTATTATAAGTAAAGTATCTTTTCAGGGAATTATATTTGAATTACCAAAAGTCAACGAGTGCCAGAATTTTGGAGTAGAATGCAAAATATTCTGCAAATATATTTTATTCCCTGTGGAAGTTACGTATCATTTTTGTCATTTATTTTAAATTATAATTTTAGCATTTAGCAATATCGACCCGTAAAACACCCTTTTTCCTGATATGTTACAGAACAATACTGTTTTATAAACACAGACTGGTCTCATAAAGTGTTTTTTTATTGAAATGATTAGTATTATGTTATTTCAATCTACTATTGATTTGGAATTATGTGTCTAAATTTTGATGGTATGTAAATTAGATTTTATGTGAGAATATTATTTCTATTACATAAGCTTAGTGACTAAGTCTAGACGTCTGCTGGTTAGCGGTAAAGCGTTTCATATAGGCGCGTTTTGTTTTTCACTTCAAAAATCCTAAGTAAACATAGCCGAGCTGTTGATTACTTTAAGAGAAAACCGCCTTGCCTCATTTACTTCCATCATTTTGTTCATGTCGGCCATTGAGTAAATCTACGATTCGCCCGACGGCCAAAATACTCCTGCCTGATTTCTCTCATTTACAGTTGGTATCGAATTTTTGTTTTCTTGCTACGAGGCATTCTATGCTTAATCTGTGTCCTTTAACAGCACAGTGGAGTAGGACGGCATTGTCTTAAAATAACCAATAAAACTGCATAATAGCTCCTCCTCAACGTATATATGTTTAATTTTTCTTTACAACCTCGGATGAGCGCTGGCAAACATTACAGACAGTTAAGATTTTGCCCAAATAAGTTCTTTCAACAGTCCAAATAAATAATATAATTAAGTGCCTAAGGTTATAAGAATTTTGCATTTATTGATCACGATAGTTCTAACTACTTAATGGATCTAATAAAAAGAGAGGGATGATTTATACTTATGCGTGTGTGTATCAGTAGATAGTGTTCTATGTTATGAAAGTATTTTCCTCGGTGGTGAAATATTATAAGGGGTGAGCCCATTGCAATTTATCGGCTATGATTCACATTTCACATTCAGGGATATACTCGTAACTAAGACTTTTGTAACAAAAACCTTATCACATTTTTTGCCGCTTAAGAACCGTTTTTTTTATGTCCGGTTGGAAAATCCTCATGGAGTCTCTTCGTCCTGTGGGGGAAGGACGAGGGGGACTGTCAGACTCTAACTGACTAAAAACCAACCCGTGCTCCTCATGTACCCATGTGTCGGAGGGTAGGGTTTCACCGAAGCATTCCTCACTACCCCCAACGGGTATTGCCCCGCCAGATGGTCAGGCGGGCCCCGAACGAAACCCGCTTAGCGGTGGATGAAGGTGTTGGGCTCTTTTTTTTGTATAACTTTATAAGTAACCAATTTATTTCTGCACGTCATGCTGTGACAAACATGTCTGCACTTATATAGTTGATTGAATCAGGCGTTACTTGGCGGAACTCCATTGTAACCTAATGGATGGAAAGAGGAACCCACCACGCACCCTCGAATTGACCACCCCAACTATTGCAATAGAAAAAGGTTGACAATATCGAACTCCTCTAAAAGGATAAGGGATATAGGAATGGTATGGGTTCCAGGAAGATACCTGACTTGCAGTATCCCGCTGTATGCGCCGACTATTCTTCGACACGTGTTTCGCCTCTGCACGAGGCATCCTCAGGAACGATGGGCAACGACTGAGCGCTTTCCAACCGTGGGCATGTCTTATAAACGATTGTACTTTCTAGAAGTCAAAAAACGTCCGGTATTTACTGCTTAACATGCGACCAATGCCAAAATAAGTACATAGGACAGACGGGTCGAAGTTTTGAGCTGAGATATAAAGAACATTTAGCGGCGTTTAGAAACAACCAGCCGGAAAAGTCTCATTTTGCCGAACATTTACTTGAATCGGGTCATACCTTAAATAGCGGACATTCATTTGACGTCATACACACTTGTCAAAAGGGTATTAGAATGTGCGTATTGGAACAATTAGAGATTTTAAAGCGGGACAAGCATACATTACTGAACGATCCAACCAACTTTAACGGGTCCCCATTGCTGAATATATTCGCACACCGCACAGTGTTTTATGAAGACCATTTTTCGGACACCGTCTTTTTATTAAAGAAGCTAATAGATATATTCAATAAAAAGAGATATTTCGAATCCCCATTAAGCTAGCATCTCTAGATTTTTAGAAAAACTTTTTTGAAAATCTTCATATTTTAAAGCGGATATTTAGAAAAAAAGATATTCCTCTTAAACTAAGCATGATACGCAATAATAATGTTACAAGCACCGATAGCGTCTCTTACACTGCACATTTTACAGTTAAAATGAACCTCATAACTTTACTAGAATCAAATTTAAGCGAGATTTTGGATTTTTAGATTTTCTTACTTTTCCCGAAGATTCTACCAAAAGTGGAAAAGTTATATATACAGAAAGGATGCTCTTTACTTTCCTCATATGCTCAATAAATTTCAGACCCCAAATCCATGGAATCTAGAGTAAATTAACTGTTTTTGGTAGGGTTTTCACATTTGTATGCCGGATATAAATTATTATATTAATTATATAAATTATATGTTGTAAAGAAATCAATATCGAATAAAAATTTAATCATTAAAATCCAGAATATAAATATGAAAAAACTAGCAAAAACAGTTATATGGAATAACTTCTAGATTCCATGGATTTGGGGTCTGAAATTTATTCAGCATATGAGGAAAGTAAAGAGCATCCTTGCTGTATATATAACTTTTCCACTTTTGGTAGAATCTTCGGGAAAAGTAAGAAAATCTAAAAATCCAAAATCTCGCTTAAATTTGATTCTAGTAAAGTTATGAGGTTCATTTTAACTGTAAAATGTGCAGTGTAAGAGACGCTATCGGTGCTTGTAACATTATTATTGCGTATCATGCTTAGTTTAAGAGGAATATCTTTTTTTCTAAATATCCGCTTTAAAATATGAAGATTTTCAAAAAAGTTTTTCTAAAAATCTAGAGATGCTAGCTTATGGGGTTACGAAATATTTCTTTTTATTGAATATATCTATTAGCTTCTTTAATAAAAAGACGGTGTCCGAAAAATGGTCTTCATAAAACACTGTGCACCGTCATAATGACTCACATCAGTCGAGCAACGGAGGGAGGGGATTAGAAAGTACAATCGTTTATAAGACATGCCCACGGTTGGAAAGCGCTCAGTCGTTGCCCATCGTTCCTGAGGATGCCTCGTGCAGAGGCGAAACACGTGTCGAAGAATAGTCGGCGCATACAGCGGGATACTGCAAGTCAGGTATCTTCCTGGAACCCATACCATTCCTATATCCCTTATCCTTTTAGAGGAGTTCGATATTGTCAACCTTTTTCTATTGCAATAGTTGGGGTGGTCAACTCGAGGGTGCGTGGTGGGTTCCTCTTTCCTTCCATTAGGTTATGTCTGCACTTAATTTATTTTGTCATCTTGTATGTATGCACTTTCTTTGTATGTACACACACATGTTTATGCAAATAAAGCTTATCTTATCTTATCTTATCCACCGCCAAAACAAGGTAGAGATCCTAGGGGGGGGCGCTTAAAAACCAACCCATGTGTCGGAGGGTAGGGTTTCACCGAAGTAGTCCTCGCTACCGCCCGACGGAGGCGCTTAAGAACCCTGGATATCAAAAAATATGCGCGACTTTTACTATACAATTTACTACGGTGCCAATGATAAGTTCACTTTTTATAGACATTTTGCAATTTCTATCATTATTAACAGCATTGACAGAAAAGTCTTAGTAACTGTGTAGTACGACAATACAAGACATAATCAAATTATCAGTTTAACACTTTCATGCCGTATTCAAACTCATTTTATAATTTACAAAATATTAAATGCAGTTTGATAAAATGTATAATATAAAAAAGATTTGTCTTATTAAAAGGAATAAAGGTAGCTAGTACTGGTACAAAGTATGTATGTATGTAGACTATATGCGTCATACACACACAGCTGCCAACTGCGTCTAACAGGATATTAGTCATTTGCAGTGATGGGCATCTGTCACCAGAAAGGAAATTCATTTGTCTATTTGTCTAAAGTCCTTAACAGCTAAATTCTTGAATAAATTGTTCCTTACTATACTTTTATCAACTGATATATTTTTGCAAACGGTGCTACCGTTTGCAAAAGTATATTTTTCATTTTAAATTAAAACTTTTTTATAGACTGATGCAATGACGCTTCCTCTTAAAAACTTTTTACCCTTTATAAAGGAAATGAAGTAGGTATATATTCGCTCGTAAAGGTTTCATGTCTTTCTGATAAAGCATTTTTATGTGAATCCCTTATGAACAAACAGAATTTTCTCCTTATAATATTAGTATGATTCGTATTTTTATGACGGGGTTATGGCCATTGTAAAATTGGGTTATTGTAATATATTCATACTTTGAGTATTAAGATCGTAAAAACTAAGATCCCACTTATTGTGTTGCTACTTCGGATATTGAGTTGAAGATCATACTTTGAATTTACGGGTTTCATTATAAAAGGGCTACATAACTTACAAAAGTATTTCAGGTCTATCCCGGAACCTCTTCAAATTTTCAGCCTTTTGAAGAAAATAATATCTAACATAAATATTTTATATCATCTTTTCTCTTAAACTTAGTTAAAAAATGGAAGATATTCTCCACTTCAGATAAAATTGCTCTGTGCAACCACCAAAGCCGTGCCGCCACTGGAAACGTACAATGACAAAGTGTAGCCGGCAGCTTGTCGGTGGCAATTTGAGGTAGCCGCGAGTATTCAGTGTGCGGGCAGCCAGAACATAACTATCTACCATTCCCACTAGATTTCCGAACAAAAGAACAACTGTAACATAACATTTTCAAGTGTTAGTTTACCGCTTAAATTATCTCTAATAGTACTTTAAAAGCAATTTTACATTTAATCTACTTTCATGTGGCTTGGAGTCAACGTTGTGTGGGAGTTGTATAAGCTCACCGAAGTCCTCTAACTAGATTTAACAACTGCAGTTTTATGACAACCACTGAGACCAAAGTTTTTTTATATAAGCGCCTAAGCAGAGATACGCTTAGCTCCCGTGAAATAAAACTTAAAAGTCAGCGAAGCCTGACAAAAGTTCTTTATGTTCTTTCGAGAGCTGCACTTGATATGTTCATAAGTTTAAACTGACGGCATCGCAACCCGAGTTGAAATACGGATAAAATCCAATGCTGTTATCTTGGTGCGCAGCGTGAATATAATATAAGTTGGCTTACAGTCAAAGTTTAAATTAAAACATAATTGTATTAACAAACTTTTTTGGTAAGTCATTGATTTTTCTAAATGATTTGTTAAATCATCAGTTTTTGTTTTCTTTAATTGAAATCTAAAATAATTCACCCTAATTCTTTGGTTTGACTTACTAAATAAATATTAACTAACTATTATTTATACTATAACACAATGAGAAAAAAAGGTATCTTAAAGCCGTCAAATTAAATTACTTATTGCATGTATTTGGCGTTCCTACTAAACACGTGAAGAAAAATTTACACTATGGCCTGCTTTACCACCGATATCGGTTTTATGTTCAACTTATCTAGAAGATAATACCTATCCGGAGGTGGTGAATCTGGGCTATCTATTTCTAGATAAAAATATATAAGAAGGTGATTAAGAAATCCTTAAGAAAGGAAAGGTCCTTAAGATATAAATACTATATTGACAAGACAAGTAATAGCAAAAGTCAGTTGAAAAAATATTCGAACTAGTTAAAGAAATGCATTAATACTATTCAGTCCCATTACAACTTAAAGCATATATCTAATTCTAAAAATAAAGGTAAGTCTACATGGGATATTGTCAAGCGCAGTATGGGTAATACTAATTCAAAAGAATATATTGATAATTTAATTGATAATGGTAACTTTATTGAAACAGGATTAGACAAAGCTAATTTATTTAATAACTATTTTATTGTCATAATACAAAATGACCCAGTAATGACATCAACAAACACACTAAACTATGACACTTACAAATTGAAAAGTAATGTTTCAAGTTTTTTTCTGGAACCTACAAATCTAGGTGAGGTCTATCAGATAATTATGTCATTAAAAAATTCAAAGTGTGCTGGTTATGATCATATTCACGCAGAATTGTTATTATTGTCAGTATTGCTAAAACGTATTGCATTGTGTGTGGCAGTACCTATGTCACATATAATAAATTTATCTATTGAACAAGGACTTTTCCCAGATAAACTGAAACTGTCTGTTATAAAACCCCTATTTAAAAAGGTTCTAAGCAAGACAAGAATAACTACAGACCTATAGCTTTAACTCCTATATTGTCAAACGTTTTTGAAAAGGTAGTATACAAAAAACTTCTTAAATTCCTAGATTAGAATGATATACTAGCTAAAGAACAGAATGGTTTTAGAAAATGAAAATCAACTCAACTGGCTACCTTTACCTTGGTTAATTCTATTATTCGAAATATAAATTCAAAAAGGCGTTCGATTTTGTAGATCACTCGATACTTATTGACAAATTAGAAAAATATGGAATAAGAGGTATAGCTTCGCAATGGTTCCAACCATATTTGAGTAATAGAAGGCTACAAATTCAATAGAAAATTACGATTCAGAACAACGAGTAAACTACTCTGGCGTCTCACAAGGAAGCATATTGGGACCATTATTATTCCTTGTCTATATTAACGAATTCCCACATGCGGTATCACACAACTCTGTCTTATTTGCTGACGATACCACTGTTATAATAAAATGTAAAAATATAGATTCTTACGAGTCTGAAGTAAATGAAACACATCTACAAATTATTAAATGGCTAAATGTAAATAAATTAAGAATAAATATTGAAAAGATAAAGATTATGCACTTTAGAACCTTCAAAAGTAATCAGTTAAAATTAAACATTAAATACAACAATAATAAAATAGAACTAATAAAAAGCACAAAATTCTTGGGAATAACACTAGACGCTCATTTTACGTGGAAAGGTCATGTCAATAGCATTTGCAACAATATCAATAGATTTGTCTTTGATCTGCGTAAACTTAAAAATATAACATCAAGACGGTACTCCTTAATGGTATATCATGCCTATATTTGTTCGATTATACGATATGGCATAGTAGTCTGGGGTAACTCTACTGACCTTATGAGGGTCTTCATAGCGCAAAAAAATGCATCCGTTCAATTTATGGAATGAGATGGCATGAGTCCTGTATGCCTATATTTAAGTCGGAGATATTACTTATTGTCCCTTGTATTTACATATAAGAAGTTGCAAAATTTGTCAAAGGTCATCCGTACCTCTTCGAATGCAACAGCAACAAAAGCGTAAGCGTAAAGTAACTCAAATTCATCTCAAAATGCCAGTACCAAAATTAGAACTTTTTAGACGCAATTGTGATTACATGGCACCTTTAATTTTTAACTCCCAACTGCCAAAACATATTGCTGATTTGCCATATGGTAAATTTTGTCGAGCTTTGCGGCATTGGCTGATACAGGAAAGCTTTTATACTATTAAAGATTTTCTTACGAAGAGCTCCTTTCGTTTTTTTATATTATGGAAATGCATTGTAATACACATAATAATATCAATAAACTTAGTTAGTTATTATTTTATTTGTTAACTCAATGTTTAAATTTGCACACCTTTAAAGAAGGTGAAATATGTCGTGATCTTATATTGTATTTTAACATCTTATGTACCATATTTCTTGCAAATAAATAAATGAATGAATATAGTTCAAGATCAATAGCCTAAACTGAGTAACGTCGGATACCTACACTAGAATCACCAGATCAAATTCGCTGGTTCGCTTAAATAGCCATTTATTTTAGGACAAGTTTTATGCGGATTATATTCTTTTAAACTCATATACGGCAATAACTTTGTGTTTTACGCTCCATAAAAATGTGAGGTACATTACATTTGAGATAATATTACATTGCCATTATAGCATAACTAAACGATATTTTAAAGTACGTTGACCTTTTAGAATACTATTGTAAAACACAAACTGCTCTCATAAATTCATTTAACGGGTCTTAATCGTGTAAGCCGACATTTAAAATTTATAAATACCCCTTTAATTCCTCGACGTTTCTCGAGTCTATGCGACCAGGATCAACGTAAGATGGTCTAAACTTTGGGGTATAAATAAATCTTTATAACTTTCATTACATACTGAAGGGAGAGCTTAAATTCATGTAGTATCAGTCTTCTCTGGGTTGACCGACAGTAATTCTATTTGCAGTCGAAAACGCCGTAGTGATTCAGCAGAACAACATCTCCAGTATATCTTCAATGGCTTGTTGCTGAAGTTATTTACTTAGATATTTCCCTAAGAGCGCTCATGGAACTCGCGTTTCCGGTTTACTGAGCTATATGTTCGTGATTTGCATAATAATGTTCTTACAAATTGTACTGTTACTGGAGATTCTCAGAATCTCTAAATATAACAATACTCGGCTAGAAAAGCGTTCATGCGGTATTGACATTGCACAACTTTACATCGTCGCGTAAAAATCATATCGATCACGATGCAGTACTGTAAATTATATTACAACAGAATTTTGCCTATAAAACATTTCTACTCGCAATATTCAGTTTGCAAATCTAAAGCAATAATCAAAATTTCAGTAATTGTTTTCATCTAAAGTGTTACTTACCTAATGCTCATTGAAGCCACCACTAAATACTTCCATAGTTAACAAACACTAAGCTAGATTTAAAATTTATTCTACTGATAAATCTGCGATCCACCGAGGACAACGAAAGGATATAATCTCAACCAACCGTCAATCAAACTTCACCAAACAAATCCTTTTTGTCACTATTAGTGTCGATCGTACGAAAATTACTCCGACTTCTTCCTGTTTACTCAGCAAAGGACACCGTGAATTTAAGATTGCCGTGGGAAATCAAAATACGTTTAGTGTCTTCAGGGGATAAATAAACGACTAGCATGTAATAATAAAGGCGTATTTACGGCACAATAAATACTCTTTTGTATTTTTTTCGCCTGTAACGCCTGCTACTTCGAGCGCTTAGATCGCTGTAGCTGAGACTGTAGTCTCGTGAAAACTTTAGAATATTCGCAAAAATAAAATAAGTTGGTGTTTAGTGCGTTTACTTTGTTTTACTTTAATTGACTGCACGGTTGGCGTAGTAGTTTAAGCGACCGCCTCACCGCTTGACACTGCGTCGAGTGTTGTGGGTTCGATCCCCACACGAGGCAACACTTTGTGTAATTCACAAATTGTTGTTTCGAGTCTGGTTGTTTATTGTGTCCGTTAGTTGCATGTTTGTAAAGTCCCCCGCGACACAGGATTTAGTCCTAATGCGGGAGTTGTCTTTCAAAAAAAAATAAAAAGAGAAAAGAGACTTTGAATATTTTACTCAGGACCATAATTTTTTTAAACTTATCGAAATTCACAGCCCTTTTCTTAGGGATGGCTTGGCATTCAAATATAAATTCTAGTTTTTTTAATGTCAAATTGGTATTACATATCCTGGGATACCTATTTAATGAAGGCAGCGATAACTTAGTGGAAATACCAACATGCTGTCATTTAGAGGGTATCGGGTTCAAATCCACGGCGAGCACCACACTTTTTCGAGTAATGTGCGTATTGAGTTGTCAATAATCGCTTGCCGCGTGCCTCCGAGAGCACGTTAAGCTGTCGGTTCCAGCTGTCACGATCTTTGAAAATCGTAGCAGGAAGTCAGTACCTCTGAATAAATTGACGCCAGTCTAACCCATGGAATATAGCTAGCCCTTTAGGTTGCGGATGTCAAACAGGCAGTCGCTCTGTGGAAAAGCTATTATTAATTATTCAGTCAAATCAGGTTACACTAGTGAGCTAACGCTAGTAGTATGATGATAGTATTTATATATCCTTTTATCCTATTACTGATGCCACTGACACTGGGTGCACGGTTTCCAAGAAAGGAAACAAATCAGGTGGGTGTAAAATTGATTGATGTTTCGTCGTAGCTTCGTTAAAACAATTTCAAAGATAAACAAATCCAACTGCACCTAGCTTATAGAAATAATAAAGGTGGAGGTGTCATTGATTCATTGAATTTAAAAAGGCTTTTTACACGTTAGCTCTAGCTAAACGGCGTCAAAAAAGTTTTTTTGAACGCACTTAAAACATAATATACTCGTCGATAATGGTATATTGAACACCTATGGTGCATATTCATGATCATCATCATCAGCCTTTAATAGTCCACTGCTGGACTAGGCCTCTCCTTTGAAAGGAGGAATTGGCCCACTATGCCACGCTGGCCAAACGGGTTGGTATAGGGTTTGTATCAAGTTTTCCTTCTCTTACATTGCTATTCTCTGCATAATATGCTCCGTCTGTCGGCTCGTACGACACCCATGAGATGATATGGGGTGGTGACATTCCGTATTCTTAATCCGTCACCACACGGACATATTCATGATACACGGACAAAAAATGTTTGAATGAAATGTGCAACGGGGATCCCATAAGATTTTGGCACGTTATGTAAGCAACACAATCCAACTTGTCATTAAAATTTAAGCAAATTACATTGTCATTAAAATTTCACAAAGTTACTATGCCATACTAAGAATATTGCAAAAAAATATTGCATCCATTTCGGCTTTTGTTAGTAAAAAGTTTTATAGATGAACGATTGAGAAAGATTGTCTTGGAAACAAGAGTATATCGAAGGATCGGCATCCACACAGGCCACTTCTTGGTGGTGAGCCGGATAAGTGGACTTTTTTTTTAAAGGATGGCGACAATGAGAACATAATGAAAATGTGGTCTTAGAAAGAACAAAAGTAGAAAATCTGCAAGAGAAAGATGTGAAAGATGAGTATAAACGAAGATTGATAGCAAGATTTGAGATACTCGATGACATCAATGATATGGAAGAATCATGGCAGGCCTTTAACTCCTTTTCGGTTGTACTGTAGTTACTTTCGCACTTGTTTAAGGTTCTGGATGCGTATGCTACTGGGTGATCTATACCGATAGGGCCTTGAGAGAGGATAGCGGATATCGCGTAATTAGAAGCGTCACAGGTAAGGTTAAAGGGTTGTGTGAAGTCAGGATAGATGAGAACAGGGTCAGTAACGAGCTTTTCTTTAAGCATTTCGAAAGCCAATTGCTGTTCGTTTTTCCATTCATAGGAGACATCTTTTTAAGAAGGGAAGTAAGTGGTTTAGATAATTTAGAAAATTTCTGGGATGAAACGTCTATAATAGGATATTAGGCCTAGAAAGGATATAATATCCTTAGGACATTTTGGGATTGGAAATTCTTGTACGGATTTTACTTTTTTTGGATCGGGTTTTAGGCCATGCTCGGTGATCACGTGTCCCAGGTAACCGACTTCTTTGCGCAAGAACTTGCATTTGTCAGGCTGTAGTTTAAGATAAAATAAACGGAGTTTTTCGAAAATGGCTGCCAAATTTTGTATTTCATTTGATAAATCAGGGGCGTAGGAAACTATATCATCTAAATATACGAAGCATCGCTCTCCTTGAAGGCCGGTAAGGACATTATTCATTAAACGTTGAAAAGTTGAAGTAGCATTTTTCAACCTAAAGGGCATTCGATTAAGGAAGAGGTAGTATGTGTAGCGTCTGAAGTATGTGGTGTGATCAAGAGAAGGAAAATACGAAAGGTTAAGAACACATGGTGGGACAAGGGTGTACGATCAGCAGTGTCAGAGAAGAAGAAAGCTTGGTTAGATTGGTTGGCTGTCAGAGCAAATGAAGGAATGGGAAAAGCAACGAGTGTAGACATAGATGAAGCAAGAAAGGAGTTTGTTAGGTCAAAAATAATAGTGAAAGAAATGGTTAAAAAGAAAAAAGAGGGAAAGAAAGATGAGTTTGATAGCAGATTATCTGACGATTTCCAGAGGAACATTAAGTTTTTCTGGAAATCCGTTCGTGCAGTTCAAGGAAGAACTCAATCCTCAGAACACACATCCATCAGAGACGAGAATGGAAAGATAGTAAATGGTGAATCGTGCATCCTGAAGAGATGGAAAGAGTATTTTGAAAGGTTATTTGAAAGAACGGCGATAAAGACACCGATAGCTGAAATGAATGGTAATGATAGCAATGATGAAAGGCTTATTGGCGTGGATGAGATCGTGAAGGCACTGGGAAGTATGAAAGTAGGTAAGGCTGCAGGATATGATAGGATTACAGTCGAAATGCTGAAGGCTGGACAGGGCATCATAGTTGGTCAGTTGCAGAAGTTACATAACTTGTGCTGGAGCACCGGCCGAGTACCTAATGACTGGGCCACAGCTGTAGTTGTGACTCTTTATAAAGGAAAAGGCTCGCAGCAAGAGTGCAAAAGCTATAGATGCATTAGCCTTCTCAGCATTTTTGGCAAATTGTATGCAAAACTTATTGAAAGTGTTATGGAAGTAACCGACAAGAAAATATGGGATGTACAAGCGGGATTTCGAAAGGGTATGGGATGTACGGATTAGGTTGTTTCCTTACGAAGCATAGCCGAAAAGTTTTTGGCCAAAGGTCAAAAGGTCTATTGCGCATTCGTGGATTTGGAAAAGGCTTACAATAAAGTGGTGAGGAATGAAATGTGGTCGGTGTTGTCAATGAATGGGGTGGACAGCAGCCCCATGCGAGCTATGAAATCCCTTTATGAGGATTCTAGAGGTTGTGTGTGGATAAACGGGGCATACACTGACTGGTTTACCATCGAGACAGGTGTTAGACAGGGATGTGTAGCGTCGCCGTGGCTGTTTAACCTCTTCATTGACAGTTGTTTGCAAGATCTAAAACATGGTGACTGCGGATTAAGGATGAATGGGTTACTTGTCACATGCCTCCTTTATGCTGATGATCAGGTAATACTTGCGTCTTTAGCGGAGAAATTGCAAGAGATGTTAACAATCATGCATGGTGCGTTAGGGAGGAAAGGAATGAAAGTAAATGTAACTAAAACGAAAGTTATGGGTGAAAAAGGCACGTTTGGCTGTGCGTAGAGGGGTATTAGTGCCTACCCCTATGTACGGTAGTGAAAGTTGGGTATGGCAGAAGAGATTTGAAAGTAGAAATGAGAGCACTGAGAAGTATGTGTGGTGTATCTATGACCGACAAAGTAAAGAATTGTGTGATAAGAGAGTGTTGTGCGGTAAAAGAAGATGTAGTGACAAGCATTGGGAAAGGCATGTTAAGATGGTTTGGGCACATGGAGAGGATGGATGACGATAGACTGACAAAGAAGATATATAAGGCAAGTGTGAATGGGACAGGACAAAGGAGAAGACCTAGGCGGACCTTCTCTGACCAGATTGGAGACATCCTGAAAAAAAGACAAGTCAGAAGTACCCTTAACAGAAGAGCATGTATGAGAAACTTGATGGGAGTGAGTAAAGCAGTGTATGTCAGGATCGTTGCAAATGGCGTTCCGTAGTCTCTGCCTACCCCTCCGGGAAACAGGCGTGAGTCTATGTATGTATGTATTGTATTATTAAGTATCGACTTGTTAAAACTTTTTATTAACAAAAGCCGAAATGGATGAAATATTTTTTTGCAATATTCTTAGTATGGCATAGTATCTTTGTGAAATTTTAAAATAAATATATTGCTAAAAACGGCTATGTATTTGAAAAAAAAAAGCATATTCTCAGTCATTGATGTGATGGTGTTCACAGACAAAGATACAGCGGTCGCTAATTCAATCTGGCTGGACGAAGGTGCCATTATTGTTATGATTTATAATAGAAATGTATACTTAAGTCAATCCTACTTGTATGTATTGTCGATAAAAACTATCAGGCGAAACATATACTTACCTAATAAAAAGTAAGTACGTGGAATGGATGCGGGCGGCACACGAACTATGTTCAGCTGTGGACGTCTCTAGGTTGACATGATGACGTAGATTATTTATGTGGTATAATCAATACGAATTTGTTAGAACATTCTAAAAAAAACATTTTGTTCGTCTTTGCACACTCTTGTGACTAAACGAAAACGCAGGTTAATCCTCCACCTAGTAGGACCTAGAGCTGCTATTTGGCAAATGGATAAATTTATAGGCTGGAGGTGAAAGCGAATTTTGCGATATGGCTAAGTCTGGAAAACGTACGGGAATAACCGTGGCGTAGCATAGCTACTTACTTAATTTATAAAATTTTATACATCACAGTGACACATCTCTTGTAACTTAGTAAAAGTTTCCTACAGTAAAAGCCGAAGCTCGTATCTTCCAAGTCTCTGGATAATACTCGAGTATAATTTAGCCAGACCATATTCATCTTTCCAGGAAGATATATTTACATAAAGAAGCAAAAATACGATATCGCGCATGACGCAACTGTTGTAGGTATGTCCGCACTATGATTCGTTTTATTCTCATGTATGTATATTAGGTAACCATATTATAAGCATAGTTGCGTCAGCATGATATTCTGAGATAAATAAATTCTTGTAGCTTATTGATATAGGGAATATATATAGGGAACCGGTAGTTACATTCAGAGAGAGATTATCAGATATTACCTCCATAGATATTTGAACGTATGATTGGTATCGTGAAATTGTATTTGAAGTACTATTATTGCCAAGCATCACGATCGTATCGATCGATCAACATAAATTAAGTATTGAACAAAATTGTCTCACTCTGCTCTTATTTGCACCAATAGAATATTCTAAATACATGTGTCGTGATGTACAATATAAAATAACTATTCATTCCTTTATTAACCGACTTCAAAAAAAGGAGGAGGTTCTCAATTCGTCGGAATCTTTTTTTTATGTATGTTCCCCGATTTCTCTAAGACGCCTGGACCGATTTCAAAAATTCTTGTTTTGATTGAAAGAGTATAACCTCCTAGTTGGTCCCATGATTATCAAGTCAGGATCTGATCATGGAATCCTGAAAAAATCGAAGGAAATCTTTAAATTTTACACGCACACTTGAAGCGATTAGACCATAACAACCCAATGCCGTCGAGTTTGGGCTCGTTTGAGTCGTTTTTACATAGACTTTGATACTGGATGATTTCCATGACCTGATGATAGAGTTGGAAGGTAACCATGAGATCTTTGTGATACTATAACCCAATCTCATCGAGTTTAAGGTCATTTAATTCGTCTTTACATGGACTTTATTACTGGATGTTTTGCAGGGTCTGATGATGGAGCAGGAAGGTAGCCATAGGATCTTTGTAATACAAAGACGCAATCCCATTGAGCTTGGGCTCGTTTGATTCGTCTTAACATGGACTTTAGTGCTGAATATTTACCAAACTCCGATGATGGAGCAGGAAGGTAGCCATGGGATATTTGTAATACGATTTCGCAATCCCATCGAGTTTGGGCTCGTTTGAGTCGTCTTTACATAGACTTTGATACTGGATGATTTCCATGGTCTGATGATAGAGCTGGAAGGTAACCCAATCTCATCGAGTTTAGGGTCGTTTGATTGGTCTTTACATGAACTTTGGTACTGGATGTTTTCCAGGAGGAGGAGGAGGAAGGAGGCCATGGGATCTTTATAATACAATAACGCAATCTCATCGCGTTTAGGCTCGTTTGTTTTGTCATGGCAAACACTTTGGTATTGGATGATTTCCGGGATCTGATGATGGAACTGAAACGAACGTGTTTAGGCTTGTTAGTTGAAAACAAAAGAAATACTTCAAATCGCCAGAAAGGTACAGGTCTACATTTCAGAATTTAGGCACGTAAGGAAGGCCTCCCCATCATGTACCATCTACACTATCCTAGTACCTACTTACCACCTATTACTATTTTTTATTAGTATACCACTAAAAAGCAAAAAATCTAAATTATTTTTAAATAAAAAGAAACCGACTTCAAAAAACACAAAAGAACTAAAAAACAAAAAATAATTGGTTTTAGAGCAACAATTTTTGGAGTCGGTGCCAAGCCCTTACGCAAAATGTTACTAAATTACAAATTACCTATTCTAACAACAACGAAAGTTATATAAAAATGTGTAGAGGTTTTCTAGTCAGATCAGAAATACTTGGCTTGGCACCGACTCCAAAAATTGTTGCTCCAAAACCAATTATTTTTAGTTTTTTACTTCCTTTGTGTTTTTTGAAGTCGTTTTTTTTTATTTAAAAATATTTTTTTTACTTAATACGCATCAAAATACATACACATTTCCTACAAAGATGGACTTAATAACTTAGGTCTTCTCTAGTAGTCAACTAGGGCCAACAAGGTATATAGAACACTTTTTATCACTTTGTATATAAATGCTTGTAGATAATACATAGTATTTCTACACGTATCGATCTTGAATTCAGGTAAAATGCTGTTGACACGTCTGTCACTGTGGCACTCACCAGATTCGTGAATAAGCAAACATTCGGTTCATGTGTGGGTGGCGTGTTTGTGATGTTTGTGAATACAACAAATATTTAGCCAAATATGAAGAAACATCTTTACTCTTGATTTGCTGAGCTATACGGATACTATACATTGCTTGAAGTGTTACATGTTTAACATGCGCAAAAATAGATTAAAAGCGCTTTGTAACTTACCTTTAACTTAATTTTATAAATTTAATCAAAGAGAAAATGTTCTTGCACCTCCAATACATTAGGAATAGATTTTGTTTCGTGTGAGATTTTGAAAACAATCAAACAAAAACACAAAGATCACTCTGGCTCGAAACAGTGCACTATGTTGATCCGTGTGGGAATCGAACCCATAGCAGTCAGCGCAGTGCTAAGCGTCGATGAAAAAATGAGATCTATAAATATGGAGAATATCATTAAAATAAACAAAGCAATATCAGCATTTAATATTATTTTACCAAACTGACCGTTATTATTTTTAGTTAATAAAACATAGTTATTAGAAACAGTTATAAAATAAAAAGCTAGAAACATGTGTAAATATCTAAATATGAGTATAACATTATAATTAAAACACTGGTATTTAAATTACAATCATCTGCATTCTTATTAAGTATTCCTAGAATTTAGGTTCTAGCCCGAATTCCTCGAATACGAGGAACCAACGAGTTTTCTGTTAAACCTTTATTCCTATCCAGCAACATAAGAATAAAGTAATTACAATTTGTATTTAGTATTCACGTAAGCGTAAGATATGAGAACATAGATTATGCTACATAGCTTTTGCTCTAGCCGTGCGGTTAAAATAATGCCGTAGTTAGTAAGACGTACGTATAACAAATCTTTGTGGGACAGCTAGACGTTATGTGCAGAGCCCTTTTATCCGAGGGGCACCCAACGCCTACGGCACACCCTTCGCAGTTTCCTTTTACAGATGTGTAAGCATTCATGCAAGTAGTTATGTTTACAAAGTTGGTATTCCGTGATGATTCTAGTTAGTTCCCCGAACTAACTAGAATCATAACGGAGGAAACGTTGTTTTAGTTTATGTTAGAAGTTTCAGAGATAATAATATCAGTATTATTTAATGGTTGACTAGGTAATATTCGAGGAAATCGATTAATGTTCATGTAACGTACTAATATCGCGCTTGGATATAAGGTTAAGCGAGAGAATGTTATTAATAATGGCAGTAATTTTTAAGTTCCTCTATGCTATATCGAAATCGTGTTTAGTGAAAGTTTATGGAATATCTACTGGTTATTGGTTAAAGCCCCTGGCCAGCATACATATATATAAAGCAGTAAATGTAAATTTTTCTGTTAATTATCTATTTATTATTATTTAATAATATGAGCAAAGTTATATAGCCAATTTGCATAAAATTGGCTTCATATGCCACATTCAGGCGTATCGGCGCCGCGAAGTCGGCCAGTAGTTGAAACCATAGATAATATAATCTTTATTCTATAGTTGAAACCGTCGAGCCATAACCAAAAACGATCAGATCATTCATGCATCCATATAGTTTCATAATAATCCCATGTTTTAAATTTATAACTATACATAGGTATTCGCACCCACGACTTTGATAGGCGAATTTTCTAAACTGTACTTATTGCCTACTTTCTGGATAGTTAATCTGTTTATCACTCAAGAAATGTTATGATAAACTGACCATCAAAATACCTCTATAATAAAAACGTTACTATATGGCAATATAATAAACATATGTTTTATGGTAATAGGCGGCAAACGAGCAGACGGATCGCCTGATGGTAAGCAATTACCGCCGCCCATGGACACAAGCAGCACCACAGGAGTCACAAGTGCGTTGCCACCCCTTTGGGTTGGGAAAAGGGATAGAATGAGGAGTAGGATGGGGGAGAAGGAATAGGGGATAGGGCCTCCGGCACTCTCACTCACCGAACGAAACGCAACAGTTTAGGTACTGTTACTTTACGTCGATTTTCTGTGAGAGAGTAGTACTGTCCCGGTCGAGCCGGCCCATTCATGCTGAAATCAGCAAGGCTCTACTACCTTGAATCATATTTTTTTCTTGGTGGCCCAATGGTAGATTCGGATAAGAGAAATAAGTTAAACATCGGGATATCCTATTCAAAAAGAAGTCCGAAAAAACTTGAGTTGGAGTGTTATATGCTAGTGCCTCAGTGGTCAAACATAGACTCTCATCGCACTATGAGAGTGAGGGTGGAGGAAAGTGTACATATGTATGTGTATTGTCATAAACACATAGTTTCATATTCATTGTACTATTTACTAGTCTCCATTAAGACTGGCCATCGTGGATGAAATTTAATCTTGAGGACATTTATTATTATTTATTAATATGAGTAAGTTTATATAGTATACAAATTACACACACCATATTCAGGCGCATCGACGCCGCGAAGTCGGCTAGTAGTCGAAATCGACGAGCCGTTACCGAAAACAGATAAGATCATTCATGCATTCATATAGTGTCATAGCAATCCCATGTATTAACTATATTCATAGCAAAGATTTTGATGGGTAAATTTGCTCAACTGTTACCAATCACCTACTGTCTGGATAGTTAATCACTTCATTTTTTAAGAGTAATCCTGTTATTTTCTTTATGCCACGATATTCATTGAATTCGTAATTTAAACATTAATTTTCGTCATCGCGGCTCAGAATACTTAAATTACTGAAATCTATTCATTTTTACAAAATAAGACTTAACAATCGTATTAAAACGAATACTTCTTACCTCTAACGACAGAGTAAATCTGAATATCTCATTGATGTCCTGATAGAACTTGACAGAATGTAATTTCTTTTTGTCCATGTTAAAGTCGCAGCTCAGCTCTACTGCGCGGCGGGGGTCTGCGTACAACGGGACCTTCAGCTGCACTATCTCCCGTGCTGATGTTATTGCTGTGGAAGAAAATATAATCAGTAAATAATTGACAAAGCATGTACTACTAATCCAATGGATTAAATACATTATTATTTTTTTATCTTCACGCGTGTATCCCCGAAAGCAGAGGTGTAATGAAACACCCATATTTCGCCTTACGATTTTTTAGGTCCCACGTAATAGGGGGCGAGCCATTACCGAGCACATTGTCAGACTCTGTGCTACTTCCTAGAAGTTGATAAAACTCAGTCAATGTAGTGGACTAAACACACATGGACAGACAGACATGGCGAATCTATAATGGTTCCGTTTTTTGCTACTTATGGCAACGGAACCCAAAAACTAAACAGGCCGCAGCATGTATAGCGAAGCGAAGGGAAGAGCATTTTCACTGTCCAACTATTATCAAAATTGTTCTCATTTCAAATTAATTTGTCGCATATAACAGCACGCACGCGTATACAACAAACAGTTTGTGTTTTAATTGATTTTGAACATCATTCACACACGTGAATAAATATGACGATTTGTTATGGAAAGGTTAATGGTTTTTTGAGTATACTAAGATTGTTTTTATTGTTTGCCATGAAATAATGTATTAATGTAAGTCATGTATCAACTGTAAGTAATTCATAAAAAAACTTTAGAAATAAATAAATATACACAATAGAATGAATAGAGATGTCGGTAGGTGACGTCCAAGGCGTGCGTCGACCAAATAGGTGACGTACTGAAAAGGCCCCATACCCGACGAGCAGGTATGATGAGTTTATTAATGTCGAGGAAGTGAAAGAAGTGTGTTTGAACCGGAGCATTTAGCGTTCCATAGTCTCTGCTTCCCCAATGGGAGACAGGCGTGGAGATAGATGAATAGATAGGTATCCACAATATACTAAGACTAATCTATAAACCTAATGTTGAGAGTATTACATGCCAACCATAATTTATGCGTATCGGTTCCTATCCCATTATGCTACATTGAAAAACGCGTTAAACAGGATTAAAATCCTTGGCACCAACAATTTAGTGGCACGTTTTCATACGTAAAAAAAATTTTAAAATCGCGTTGCCAAAACTGATAAATTTTAATATTCAGATGGCATTCTACTAAAACTCTTTTAAATTTTGTTACAAACTTGTATTGTGGAGGCGAAATTTGGCCTTTTAATTTTCGTAAGTAAAAGCTGAAAACTGAATTTTATGAAGGCAAAAAGATTTGCAGCGTATTTAGAATAAAATAGTCGTTACTGTGGTTACAGCTATATATTTACTTTGCTTACAGAGAAAAGTACAAAATAAAATTACGAATAAAGAGCGGGCTAATCGTTTAAAGTATTTTATTACAGGCAACCTTTAGAAATGCTTAAAATATCTGACTTTTACTTTGCCAAAAGATTTGAATAGTGAATAGATATAATAGCCCTTTGGATACGTTTGCTGTGTCGGTGCCATCAATATTTGTACTATGTTTATAGCCTATTTATGCCTTAGTATTTCAGTTGCAGTGTAAGCTTCTGCCGATCATTTGCTACAGGTTTTGAATTTTAGATAGATCAGATATGGAATTGCGATCTCTCTCAAGAGTTGATCCATAGAAACTCGTAGTTAGGAATATGGTAGTGTTCCAGTACTGCATCTCTAAAATCACGTTTCGTACTTTTTCCGTCACTTCCTGGTCCTTTGAATACACCGTCTTGGACTATACGAGTGTGATACTAGACTGCATTTGTGTTAGAGCCCAGAATTATATATTATAATATCTTTAGATGGTCTTACTACCTGAGTATCCAATGCAACGAATCGCGATACTCAAATTTTGGTTTATTGGATATTATGTGTTTATGCTCATGGAATGAAGTAAACTCACGTAGCAGTATTGTTATAAAACATTGCACAATAACAGTCAATTGTGTTATGAGTTCGACGGTCACGCCTGATAACTGTTTGTTTGAACCGTTAGTATATAACGATAGTTTGAACTATAAATACTTGCCTCGAGCTTTGTTGTGATTTTATCCGTAGAAAAAAACATTTCAACAAATTGTTTATGAAACGTCGGAATGTGGAATAACCTACATTGTTTGCAAGCAATACTTGCAATAATTTTAAAATAAATTGAAGAAAACAAGGCAAAATCAAAGATGTATTAATGAAGTTTGAAAGTGCCAAATGATGAAAAAACTGTCATTGTCGCCGGCCGGCCGCTCAAAAATTACCAGCCCAAAAGGCGTAAACCACAACATGACATTAACTTTTTAATTTTGAAATTCTGAAAGGTACGTCAAGCTTTGTGCTTGCAAAATTAGCATAATTTTGTTTATCATACATTTTACATACAGTACAACAGTACTTTGAAAAATGACACTCTCATCTATCATTTTTCAGCTACATTTGTTGCGTGTCAGTTAACTTGCTCTTGCGTAAAAATTATTAAATTGTGTACGTACAAACATAAAAAAGAAAAATTCAAAGCTGCGGTAGACAGAAATATAAAGCATTTTGGTCCGAATACCTAAGTTAGAAGCAAAAATTGAAAGAAACTAAACTAACGACAGTGATCACCTCAATTTCGATACTACAATCAATTCACTACAACGGTTAGCAACGAATCTCATTATTGATAAACATTAGTTTTTAGCCTTAGTTATTTAACCATATCAGTAGGGCAAAAGGACAAAGGCATATGGTACAGAAGCATACAGGGAGAGATTCTCAGTTCACCCTGGTTTGATGACACTAGATTAAGTAGGAATTATGTAAAACTAGCTCTTAGACTTCGATCCGGACACTATCCATCAGCAAAATTTGCAAACTTAATGAAGAAAATTAATTCACCACTTTGTACTACCTGCAATCAAATTGAAGATGTGCAACATTTGCTGATGGAGTGTGTCCGAAATAGTAGTGAACGCGAATCACTAATGAAATAATTAAACTTAAATATAATGGATGTAGGAATAGTTCAAAGTATTTTATCAAAACCGAAATCAGATGAGGCAATAAAGTTGTGTCAGTTAGTAAACATTATACAACAGTGATTCGTGTCATTAATAGAAAATAGATCTTAACCCCATCGAAACTTAATTTATAATAAGGTACGATGGGGTTGACAAATCCTTGCAGGATAAAAAACCCAAATTAAAAACAAAGATAAAAAAAGCCTTAGTTATTTCGACAAAAGCTATTTATATTCATTTACATTATTGTGAAGTCGTCGTCATATTATTATGTCAGCCAAATTCCAGGAAAATCTAGCCTACGACGATTTAAATTTTAAAAAAATTGCATAGTTGAATCGCAAGCTTGTTCCGTTCTTATTAGATAAAAATGGTGAAATGCGAGTTCGTTTCATCGAGATATTTGTTGGCATATTTAAAGCTCATGAACACGAAATATTTATTAATAACGTTTACCTACTATATCAATATGAGTGAATAGTTAAGCAACGTAAAATTAAAAACAATTAATCTATTATTGCATTTTGTTTTTTTACAATTACTATTATACAAATCGAAATCATCACTCTGCTGAGTGGACTGTATTTAGCGTAAATCTGTTATGGTTTGTTAAGGCTCCTACACATAGTGCCGCCGGTATGGCCGCCTGGGTATGCCGGCGTGCCGCGCGGGTTGCAACTTGCTACTTGGTGGTCGTTCTATACAACTGGAATGAAGCCCGGCGTCTTTCTGCGGCAGATGCCGGTGGTACCGATGCCCGGCAAAAGCTGGCGGCACGTGCCGCGCGGCAAAAGCCGGCGGCCCGTGTCGCCGGCTCTGTGTTCAGCGGCCTTTACAAAGTGACACCCCTACAATATTCTGTGCTTCCAACTCTCTCGTTAGTATTTTGCTGTGTTCTGCAGCGTGTCATATACAATGTGTATGAAATAAGCTTAGTAATATTTTTGTTGTACTCCAGGTGACATAACATTCAGATATATTGAGTACCTGCGCAACCTTAAAACTGAGCACACGGGCCGCAGCAGTGTCACAGTGTGAGACATTAACCAACACATGCTGGACGTTGGCAAAGCCAGAGCACAGAAGTAAGGAATAAAACACATTATTAAGACATTGCCTGAAAGAAGATGTCGTGACAAGGATTGAGAAAGGAATGCTGAAATGGTTTTGACACGTGGAGCGAATGAGTGAAGAAAAATTGACGAATCAAATACGTATATATGGCAGAGGTGTATGGGCCGGTTGCGGCCGACCTCGTAAGACGTTCGTCGACCAAATCGGGGACGTCTTGAAAAACGGAAATGTCCGCGTAACCGGCGAGCATGTATGAAAAGAATAATGAATGTAGAGGAAGCGCGTGAGGTTTGCAAGGATAGAAGCAAGTGGCGTTCTGTTGTCTCTGCCTACCGCGACGGGAAAAAAGCGTGAGCATATGTATGTATGTATTAAGACATGATTTTGAAAGCAACGCGCTTAAGGCCCGTTCAAATCCTACAGACGCAGCGAGTTTCGATGTCTATGACATGCTTTACTCCACCGAGGCCGCGCGCCGTGGACGATTTCGCGTCTGTGTAAACACACCATGTACTTACATCGAAAACGATGCCACTACCGGCAGGTCGTGAACGCACCGTTAGAGCCTCTATAGTCTATACACTAGCGTTCGTGGAACGTATGCGCGGCATCTTTGATGGGTAACTTCTAGCTTGCTGCAAATTGTATGTGAGTGGATTCAGGATTTGATTTCGTATTTTGGTATGGAGGAGGCGGAGCTAGATACTGGTGAAGGAAGGTTTTATCAAGGGCAACACTAAAAGCTCATTGACTCTGGATCTGCCACTGCTACGGTTGGATAGCGTTTCATTAACTGCAGAGGAAACGCCACGCATATTGAACACCTTCACTCGATAAACGCTAGGTAGGTACTTGGTAGCACGGGCTGTTTCTGCAACGCCACCTCCTGGCGTGTATTTTGCGTGCGGGTGGGAATGGTCTTGTTTCTTGTCACTCGAGCCACCCCAGCTCATCGAGGAAGGCCAGCAAACTCTTGATGTGGCCTACTGCCTATACTGTGAGACCTCAGGGCAGTCGAAGAGCAGGTGGGCTGCCGTCTGGTCCTGTCAGGCCCTGCACAGCGGGCTGTCGGTGATACCTATAGTAAATAGGTGCTTATTAAAGGATCCGTGTGCTGTGTAGGCGGCCGTGACTGTCCGCAGTTGTTGTTTGGACAGCGATAAACGCTAGTGGAAAGGAGTTCTAAAGTGGAATTGTGCAGGATATTTATTTCAAATGCCAAATGAGAATGCACTCGCCGTTAGACACTGCGTCGAGTGTTGCAGGTTCGATTCCAACACGAGACAACACTGTATGATCCATAAATAGTTTTTTCGAGTCTGGGTGTTCATTGTGTCCGTTGATTGCGTGTCTGAAAAGTCCCCTTCGACACAGGATTTATTCCGAGTCCGACTGTCATTTAATTCCTTTTAAAAGGAAAAGAGTTTAAAGCTAAATTGCATACTATTTGGTTGTAGGCTAGGCTACACCCCTGACAACTGCAGCGTGGACATCGACTGGGTGTGCGGTAACGCTGAGAAGCTAGACTTCCCTGATGAAAGCTACAACGCTTACACTATCGCGTTCGGTATCAGAAACTGTACGCACATTGATAAGGTCAGTTTGTATAATGATCAATATTATAGTATTCAACATAAGTACAACGTTATTTTAAGTCTTAGGTACATACTTACTACCTCCAATGGCTGATCGACCCAAAGTGTGCCTTGGCCTCCAATACGAGAGAACACCACTTCACCCGATCTTTGGCCACTTCTCGCCATTCATCAGCTTGAAGTGCCTTAAGATCTTGCTCCACAACCTCTTTCCATCGGTATCTGGGGCGACCAACAGGACGACGTCCTGCTGGTCGACCCACATACGCTCTCTTAACCAGAGCCTTAACTTGACCGAGCCAGTGCAATCTAAAATTAATCTCGTACAAACCATGGAATATCGCTATGTCTGGGTTGTGGAGGTCAGACGGCAGTCACTCTGTGGAAAAGCTAATATTTTGTCAAATCTGGTTGTAAAGCGAAGTTTTGGTTGCAACTGGGATACCTAACGCTTGGACGATGATAATTTTAGTTCAGTGACAATCCATGGAGGGTAATCAATTCAGAAATTACATAGGTAGTTATTTTAAATTGTCTTTCGGGATATATACCACGTACTTTTGTTTGGAGTAACCGATATATCGTGTGTACATCCGTGAACATGGCGCTTGCAACAGTGCCGAAATATCAGGTTTTTCCTAGCTAAATATAAAAAACTTCCTGCGACGAAACGCCGGAACACATTCGATGTTTTTGCATTTTTCTTCCTTTAACTTTAATTTCTTTTATCGTATAGTATTCATACAAATTATGCGCAATACGCCATAATGCGTTGGTAAAACCAATTACTGATAGCTCACTTATTAATTCGGAAATCTATAGTTGTCAATTGTAATTAGCTGTTAAGTCGTAACGCTTTGTTTGACAAAGTGTTTGCCTATATTACATTAGCTTTCAAATCGATTTTATCAAATTGGTTTTGCTATATAATTGAAAGGCAAATTTGAAATTAAGATGAATGAGGAGTGATTTGCATGTTGATAATAAAGACAGGCTAATAATAGCTGTAGACAGCAAGATATATAACATGGGTCGACAGAATTTCGGTCTATTGCTATTAGGGTCATTTTCACAAAAACTGTACACTGTTTCAAATATGTCGAAATTTATTTTTTTGTTTAGTTCGTTTGTTTTTCATTACATTCACAAGTGGTATTTCGTGCAATATATGAAAATAATAAAATAACACCTTATTCTGTAGTATTTAATTAAAAATAGGTAATTTAATGCCCTTGGGAAACAAAAATTCTTCCATTCCGTAACTATAAGCTTTCGGTTATAGAAATAAAATAAAACACGCGTGGATTTAATCAACTGGTATTATTTATTAGTAATGGTTTGTACTTCAATATAAAATAAAGAAAAAATGAAATCACTAATAAAAAACATACATTTTTATCAATTTATTTTCCATTACGTTACTCTTTGGACGAAATTAGTTACATTCTTTTTCGTAATTTACTCAATTAGGCAACAATATAAGAACTCTTTTTTAATTTATATTCATAAAATTATTACCCTCTAAATTATCAAAATTTGATGACAATCAGATGGGATTTCGCTCTTAAAATTATATTTAAATCTAAATATATAATAGGACAGTCATGGAATTGACTGTTCCAGTAGCGGAATGGAGTGAGTGACATGAATATAATGTACCATTTTCCTAAGAAATCCATTCCGAAACTTTTGGTTCCAATTCTACGTTACCTGCGTTTTGGTAACGGAACGGTGGTATCGGAAGTCTACCTTTAAACATTTTTGTTTAATTTATTTTTAACTAACACATCAGACCAACAAGCTTGGTATTAAATTGGGTTCACTGAAAGTTTATAAAGATTTCAAAATAATTTGCAAGAAATAAAATTGAAAAATTACTTTGAAATTGGTTGCGGTTGTGGAATATCAAAAACTGACCGTTACTAAAGTGCGTGTTTCATCGTCCGCTGGTCGCCGTAAAAATGGACGAATCATTGTGGTAAAACCAATGACAGCCTTACAAATGTTACTAATCGACAAAAAATATGTATAAGTGGTAGTTTTAATTGCGATCTTTCGTAAAAAATGGGGTTTCGGAAGGGAATTTTCCACCTTAGCTAATTTATGTCCCAACATAAATACAATTATTTAAATATTTTGTGTAATGTTACACTATTTCTGCAATTATAAAGAAAATCGTAAACAACTATACTTTCTGAAAAATCAATCATATTAGTATAAATAAGTCAACAAAATGTATAAAAGTTATGTTATTTTAGTGTAATTGGTAGTGGGACAGCGCTAAAATTGGTACCTTCTACTAGTATTTTTGGAAATTACGGTATTATATGACTGTTTTTATGTAGCAATAACATATAATATTGTTAAAAACTAACCATAGATCCTCATTTTTAGTGTTGTTTTTCTTAAATGCGGAAATTATTCGTTAAATATTTATCAAAAGTTGTGGGACACCCCCAAAACCCGAATGTACACTTTTTGTGAAAATGACCCATTAATATAAATAATAAAATTGGAACGTTCAAACTTTTTATAAATTAGATGTCATTAATTTTAATTTATTCACGCAGTTCTTGTTTACTATACCTCGACAACATCGCGCCATCTATCGCGCCAGATTTTGGCCAGCACTATATTAGAGATTAAGGAATTTTAGTTTTTCGCCAAATCCCAAAATTGTTATAGGACATCCAAAGGCTTTCGACAAGTTTTGATGGTTCTTGTTTTGAGACAACATTCAGAATTGACTTGTAAAAGCCACAACAGGCGGTCACCCATCCGAGTGGAGACTTCTGCATCCATTGCTTAACTTTGCCCATCCATAACAAAAAGCAAGTCAAGTCTTACAAGCGCAACAACTGGACAGCAGAATCGCCAAATACTAAAAGCACTCTTACACTGACTTCAAATAAATAGATATTCGATGGTTCATATTCGAAACGAGGTCAAGAAAATATGAAAATGTGTCATAAAAGATTTATTTTAGTATCCTTATAAATAAGTACGTAACGTTCATACCATTTCCGTGAGACGCGTCCCTCCATTTTTATTATACGTCAAACATTTTAAAGGAATTGATATAAATTATTTACAAATTGTACACGAGACAAACAGGGTGCCCCAAGGGCAAATGTTTGAGAGAGCCCGGTCATCCGTGTAAACATCCAGCTGTGTATAAATTTGTATAAGTCCGAGGATGTCAGAAAAGTTAAGCTCTTTGAAACATGTTGTGACTCATACAATTTTATTAAAGCGGGTCTTATTCGCGATATTTAATTAGTTTAAGGTATAAATACCTATGTTTTACTGACGTTTCGGCCGTCTTACAACAGCCTTGGTCGCGGCAGGACTGATGTCATCTCAGCGCCGTCCTTGTGAAGCGCGGGTTTCGGCAGCTACCCTCACTTGTTTTTTATTTTGATTTTTATCCGAACTGTCGGTACGTCGACACACAACACTTATGACGTCTACACACTGATGAGCTGTGTTACTGCGGGGGGGTTTACATTTGTTGATTACTGGATTCCAAGTTGTAGACAGTCTGTATCCATCTTCTCGGTTGAAATTTTTATGCTTTTTGATTTCAACCGCTTCACGTACTATTCTGGAGTAATAGTGACGATCGGTAGATAAGACCTTTGGTTGATGTAATTCGATCCAGTGGTTTGGTCCAGACTCCAACAAATGCTCAGCTATGGCAGACTTGTTGATTTGCCGGTTTTTTAAAGCTGCGATATGTTCCTTGACCCTTTCAGCGATGGTTTGTTTGGTCTGTCCGATATAGGAACTACCACAACTGCAGTCGACCTTGTAGACGCCAGGTGTTTGTAGAGGAATGACATCCTTCGGGGTGCGCAGATTGTGTGCTACCTTGGAGAGCGGACTATATACAGTCTTTATGGAGTATTTCTGTAGTACTGTTCCAACTTTGTCCGTCACTCCCTTTATGTAAGGTATGTAAGCCGGTACTCTGCTTACTTCCGGTTTACGGTCCTTCCTCTTCAGATGTTGTATCTTCTTGTTGAATCCGTTGCACCTAAGTACCTCCTGAACATGTGACAGCTCACTGTTCAAATGTTCAGGGTCACAGAGGTCATACGCTCTGTTTACTAGTGAAGTCACTACGGATTCCAAGTGTCGCGGGTGATGATGCGAGTATGCGTTAAGATACCTATCTGTGTGTGTCGGTTTTCTATAAACAGTGTGTCCCAAGGTACCGTTTTCCCTCACTGTCACTTTTACGTCGAGAAAGGCTAACGACCCGTCTGCCTCCATTTATTATAACGCGCAACAAGATACCGTCTAACGACGCAGATACACTTAGACAGGATGTTGCCGTAATTTTACGAAAGTCAAAGCCGCCGAAACCCAATGTCTCCACAGAAGAGCGTCAAGCACTAAAAGCGTTGCGTGATAACACGAATATTTTAGTGCTGAAGGCCGACAAGGGAAACGCCACTGTAGTGATGAACTCTAGTGATTATGATAGCAAAATACGGAATCTGTTATGTGACACACTAATATCAGAGACGAGTTAGAATATAGACTGTCAAAGTCGAACAAAAAAATGTGCCTCGGAAAAAGCTCAAATCGCGAGCTATATCCAGAGGGCGCTGATCAAATAGCACGCGACGTTAATTACAGCCAGACAAGTCATAAAAATATCATTATTTTTTCATTAACAGCCATTGAAATCGTTTAAGTATTTTTTAGAATTGGTAATATTGCTCATAATAAGCTAATTTATCTATTTCATTTTACGTGCATATTTTATCACTTTTGAATGTGTACTAATAGATGGCGTAGTAAAAACACGAAAGGTAATGTACAACGGTTTACATTGAATTTTCACTAGATGACGCTTAAACCAAAATAAAATTACCTATTTAGATGGGATGGGTACGTTACGGGTTTTATAGGTAGATACACTTATTTAGTAACAATTCGTAAACAACCATCTACGATCTAGTTCTATGTATGCCTCAAGGTCGCACGCACGAACTCATACCATGAGTGAGACCATATGGTCTCACTCAAATAATATTATTTATTAACTACTTTGTATGAGAAAATGCAAAAAGCAATTAAACTTAGAATCGAACCCGGTACCACTATAGGTAGTATCGTAGTATCATAATTATTATCACCTAGATGTAAAGTGTTCCTCAAGAAAAATCAATCGAGCCCAAACTATAATTACCTATATAATATAATATAATATTCTACCACATTCACACAACACCCTCTAGTCCCAAATTAATTAATTTATTTATTTATTTATTAGCACAACCACAGCATATATATTTATACAGTTAAGGTAAACACTTAAAAGGCATTGTATCTGATATATAATATGACATTTACGGTATGCATAGCACTGACACTAATAATGTATGTAGTAAAACTATTTTAAATGTACATAGTTATTTTACAGTTAACAAAATAGCAGAAAACAAAAAAAAAATAAAACAATTGAATAAAAGTATGCTTAATAGTCTTGAGTAACTAAGCAGAGCTTTGAGCTTGCAGGGTCATTTCGCCTGTTCGCGTCCATCGCCCAATTCGCGTCCAATAAGGGACCTCCCTTTAAAAATGCTCGAAAATAAGTATACTAACACACTAATAAAATGAAAAGTCAGTACCGCCAATAGCTCAACGTTTAAGAGACACGCACAAATAGACAAAAGTTCCGTGCGCCCAACTAATCCTGTTTAAAAAAAATAGTTAATCTCGGTTGAACAAACAAAAGAGTGCAGATGCGCGGGATATAAATAAAAAAACCGGCTAAGTGCGTGTAGGGCCACGCGCAATGTAGGGTTCCGTAGTTGCCCATAATGGCCATTACTGATAATAACTAACTTCTGTTTCACATGGGGCTAAAAATGGGTATCTTTAAGATTAAGCCAGCGCTCCCAATGTAAACTCACAGAAATTGGTATTTATAAGTTAACCGACAATTACTCATAAACTAGTGATGTCTACTTAGCCGTAATAGTTTTCCTTTTAAATTCGTTATATGTACTACATTTGTGATTTTTTCACCTCTTCCAAATTAATAATTTAGCCGGCAGAGGAGGGGTTGGAGACACTTGAGTCTAACAATTATTTTCTAAAATTTTTTTTCTACAGTTTTGTTGCAATATCTTATGTCTTTATTCATGTCAAATATCAGCTTTCTAGCACCAGGCGTCTTTGAGCTAGGCTGCGGACGGACAGATGGACGGACATGACGAAACTATAAGGGTTCCTTGTAGACTAAAAATAGTGTGCAGCGGCGTGTTTGACGGTAAGTACTTACATACATACATACATAGACTCACGCCTGTTTCCCCGAAGGGGTAGGCAGAGGCATATTAAACGCCCACTTTTCGCCAGTGTTTGGATCCCACGTAATAGGTGGCGAGCCTATTGCCGCTTATCGGGATATTTTGTTTGCCAGAGCCTCGTCCGTTGAGCGGCAGGTGCACCACTTGCAGGTGAGGTTGGCATGGGACCCTAAGTTCTTGGTGGGAACCACACATTTTTGTTTAAGACTGAGTTTAAAATCTGATTTTTACGAATTTAGTGCAATGAAATGCGTAATTTCTGTTATTCCATATTTTTTTCTATTCAAAATGAGTTCTTAGGAGACAAGAAAGAAGAAGGATAAGAAAAAAATCAGAAGATTGATTAAATAAAGCAAGCGTTTAGTGATATTCGTGAAAAGAAAAGAAATCGATATGACAAATAAATAATTATGTGAAAATTATGCTATTCCGAAGACCACAATATTGGACAACATGTACCTATTGTTATGCTTTTTTATCTTTGATTTTAAGTTCCATCGATGTTGAAAACAATAAATAGTTATTTATAGTTTCTTTAGAGTGATTTAATAATGATAATAATGTTGACTTTTTATAACTTTAATCTTAAATGTAGAAATTGTAAAAAGCCAATCTTTCTTTAGATTGGCTTAACAATATCACCTTTATATTCCTTCTCTAAGCTGGTGGACGCGAAATGGTCCACAGGTGGACGCAAATTGGATTTTTTGGACGCAAACTGGGTAAAATGCCAAATTTTGAAGTTTGTTTATTTAAAAAAACACAACAAGTTTCGAAGAAAAGTGAAAGCTAATATTAAAATAGACTATATTATAATGAACGCATTACATAATTTTTTTATTGAATCAATTTGCTAGAACAAATTTTTTACATTTTTATTTTCTCCTTCAAAGGACAATGGGCATTTTTGTATGGAGCCTAGGCGGTCCGCGGCCACGAATAATTTTGTTATTAATTAGTGTGTTTTAGTCCTCCCATTACTGTGGACAAGTGTTATCACTGCGGTGTACTTCTAAAACAGATAAAAGACGTTTTTATTTTTGAATCTTTAATCGTTTTACTTACTACTCTGGCTAACGAAAGTGTTAAAGAAAGTGAAACAACTTATTTAGATTGTCATTTTATAATATATCACATATTATTGTATCAAATTGTATGGTAACTGTGCTTACTAATGTAAGCACAGTTTATTTATTTATTTTATTTAATCATTTATGCACAAACATAGTGTAAATCGGTGGACATAATGCCATATGGCATTCTCTACCTGTCAACCTTAAGGTGGTGCAGAGATGAAAGTGGTAGGTGCATTTTACTATTTAGATGTAACTAATGTTAAACCTACATATATAATACAGTTACCATACAATTTGTTATAAACATAAAATCTTTATTTGGTTATATATAACTAACACAATATCATTAATAAATAATAAGCTATTATAATGCATAATTAATTATTGTATGTAGATAAAGGTATGAAAGAACATAATGGTTTAAAAAAAGAATTAAGTATGATTTTAAGCCTTGTGTAGCCTAGTTCCTCTCATTCATCCTGTTTATACTGCAGTGGAATAAAATAGTCTCTTGAGGATGTAAATATATATATTGTATAGTAACAGCAGAAATAGTAAATCACGTCTTGACAGACAGAACGATAGCCACACCAAGGTGACACGACAGTAACTTGACTGCTAACATTATTATGGTTTACTCTATGAACTAAACAAGAAGTTCTAACACATCCTCTATAATCCCTCTTAATTCTGCTGCTGCTAATCGCAACTCTTCGGGTTGATTTCTTACCCAGCCATATAAGTATATAATATACCATACTACGCACATAATATGTGCGCAGCATTTGACCTTGCGCCTATAATGCGGTTATATTGATATTCAAATATTTCTTTTCCTAAATGGAATACAGCGTAACGCCCATAGTAAAAGATGTTCCTAATTATTAGTACTTTCATTTTATATTAAATTCATTGATGGCTGCCGACCGCCCAAAGCCGCCCATTGTCCTTTGCCAACTGCACTAAATGGATGCAAACAGGCGAAATGACCCTACTATGGGTACTAGATAGTGTTGTAAAAATACCGTATAATACCAAAAGGCTATGTATTAAACCGGTATTTTATTATAACTTACGGTATTATTGGTATTTTATGTATTTTATATTCTGATTCAGTTTATAAGAGCCTGCGATATTGCGACGAGTTCTAGTTTAAAACATTAAATATATTTTAAGTTTCGATTGTATTCTTTGTTTTAGAATTACTAATTACCTAATAATTTTGGAATTTTAACTTTTGGAAAAATTCATTGCAAAGCCCGAAATTCGTATCGTCGAAACACGTAGATAAATCACGTGTTTCTAAATTGGTCTTGATTTACACAAATCTTGGTGTTCCTGACAGCACATTCGAAGTTAAAGAAAGTGGTGATGAAGATGATTTAGCTGAAAGTATGTTGCTAGAATGCATTACTGCGTCGTCATCTACCGAGAACGTAGCAACACAAGAGGATTTAGATATGGAGTAGAAGATCCTCTAAATCTCTGGTTTTCGAACTAGGAAGATAAAAGGCGTGGGCCACGTCTGTGCTTTTCTTATGGATCTTTTATTAAGGTTCGGGCTGTACGTGTCTCCACGCAGAGAGGAACATAATGTAATTTAGAATAAATAGAGAGATGATTCAAATAACTTTAAGGACCCCTTTGCTCTAACGTACCTTAAAATGCTACGTGTTTTTCTTTAAATCATATTTTGACCATGTTTTTATGGTAATATTGTTGTAGCTAATAGTAATTATGGGTCGGGTTTCGAAACGCGTCGCCCGAATTTGAGGTTATTGGTGGTGTAGGGGGCTTAAGGGAGTTAGTTTTAATCCCCTAAAAGTAATTTTGGCTGCCGGAGTTGCGTCTAAATATTTTTAAACAATTTCCAAAAACTCTTCATTAATATATGAAAAACGGAACGTAATTTTAGGTTTTATGTGAAAGTAACTAAATAGGTTGTGTTAGGTTCTATTTTGACCCTTAACCTGAAAATAGGAGCCCTGCGTAGCAGGGCTCCGTCAAACTCAGTTTATTAAACTAGTGGAATCAATAAAAGCGATATTTAGGTTTTATGTGAAAAACGTGATACGAAACGCAACCGCCATCTTGTATGAATTATATTGACAGCTAATGTCAAATTTGTGCCTCATTGCTTTCGAGTACCTAGTGTTAGGTGCGACTGTAATAAGTAACTAAATAGGTTGTGTTAGGTTCTCTTTTGACCCTTAATCCGAAAATAGGAGCCCTGCGAAGCGGGGCTCCTCCAAACTTAGTTTATTAAACTAGTGTGAAGAATGTGCAAGTTGGCAATGCCATACACACAGATGTCTGGAGTTTTTTTTTTTCAGAGGAAACCAAGTATTTCCGGCAAGTGAAAATTGTGAGGGGTGGTTCCAAGACCTCCCCCTCCAATCACTCACAACCCTTAAAAACGGCGACGTATTTCGAAACCTTAACCGTAATTATTAATAATACAAACTTAAAATATAATTTCTTGCTTTATTCCTGTGCAATTCTACCGTATTCAGTATTTTTTATGATTTCTATGATCATTTACTTCAAAAATATAGAAGAATTGATTTAATAGTATAATACCGTATTATACGGTATTTTTCGTTTAATACATTTAGTACAAATGGTATAATACCGCACTTACATCTCTAGTACTAGATAATGGATAAACATACACCCATACCTATAGTTATACTTTTTTTGTAAATACATATATGTTATACATAGAAACACCCAGATCAAGACAAATATCCATATTCATGCACACAAATGTTTGACTTGAGCGGGAATCGAACCCGCGACCTTTGACGTAGCAGTCGCTTACACTCCCGCTACGCCAACCGGCCGTCTAGGGTAAACTCGGTAGGGTTACATCGTTTTATTACAAAGATGCCGTAGCCACCTCCAGCTTCATCATCAGACCCCGAATATCATCTAGGTGCACCTAAAGAGCTCCCCAAGACAAATTAATCCACCCCAAACTTGGTGGGGTTAAGTATGTTGTTTTATAACAGAGATGCTGTGGCCACCTTCCAGCTTCATTGTCAGACCCTGGATATCATCTAGGTGTAAAGTGCTCCTCAAGACAAATCAATCAAGCCCAAACTCGGTCGGGTTATGTCGTTTTATTACAGAGATGCCGTGGCCACCTCCCAGCTTCATCATCAGACCCTGGATATCATCTAAGTGTAAAGTGCTCCTCAAGACAAATCAATCAAGCCCAAACTCGGTCGGGTTATGTCGTTTTATTACAGAGATGCCGTGGCCACCTCCCAGCTTCATCATCAGACCCTGGATATCATCTAGGTGTAAAGTGCTCCTCAAGACAAATCAATCAAGCCCAAACTCGGTCGGGTTATGTCGTTTTATTACAGAGATGCCGTGGCCACCTCCCAGCTTCATCATCAGACCCTGGATATCACCTAGGTGTAAAGTGCTCCTCAAGACAAATTAATCAAGCCCAAACTCGGTCGGGTTATGTCGTTTTATTACAGAGATGCCGTGGCCACCTCCCAGCTTCATCATCAGACCCTGGATATTATCTAGGTGTAAAGTGCTCCTCAAGACAAATCAATCAAGCCCAAACTCGGTCGGGTTATGTCGTTTTATTACAGAGATGCCGTGGCCACCTCCCAGTTTCATCATCAGACCCTGGATATTATCTAGGTGTAAAGTGCTCCTCAAGACAAATCAATCAAGCCCAAACTCGGTCGGGTTATGTCGTTTTATTACAGAGATGCCGTGGCCACCTCCCAGTTTCATCATCAGACCTTGGATATCATCTAGGTGTAAAGTGCTCCTAAAAACAAATCAATCAAGCCCATACCAGGCCTCCTTCACTCGGCCGTACCTACAGCGATAAGTGCCTACACTTTCGCGCGGCTTCCAAGCCCGGCGTCCGACGCGCCGCGCAAGGGTTGTTGACTTGAAAATTTGATTTTATTTATTTTACGAGAGCAACTTGAAAATTAGATTTTTTGTTTGTTGAGATATCCCAACGATTATGGTGTCAAATTAAAGATCTAGTTCAAAAACCATTTTATGTGTTTGAATCATGTAAATCGGTCCACGCGTTTAGGAAATAACTGAGAATTAGTATAGTGAAAATGTAAACGACCAGATTTTTTGTGGTTTTTGTTCTACGAGCTCAAATAGTTGGATAGGATACTTATAGGATGATTATTTATTATTAGGTACGTGGTCAAGTAGGTAGATAGACGATGAATAAATATTATAGTAGCAGCGGCAAGTCGACAACCCTAGCGCGACAGCTAGCGCGTCACTCCGCGCCAGACAGCGACAGCGTTATATGTTAGAAAAGAGCGGGAACGGTTAGGTGAATATCGCATTAGGCACTGAGTGCTTATGCGACCTGTTAAACCAATTCATTGAAATTGCGACTCTTGCTACTAAGCAACAAAGTGCAATTCAGGAATTGCACTTTGTTGCTTAGTAGCAAGAGTCGCAATTTCAATGAATTGGTTTGAGAAGTGGTGCTTCTGTATGTAAGTACTCTTTATTCTGTGCCCATACTCGGTGGGCTTACAAGGCCATCTGCCAGCTTTGTTATCAGACCAGCAAACACAGATAAGAGAAGCAAAATATAGTGCAACATTTCATTGCAAATTTAGACCTTAAAGTACATACCTACTTAAAATTAAAATTGATAATAGAGTTGAACGGTAGCATTATTGATAGTACCGTAGTAGGTAGGTTGAGCACCCTTGAGGGCCTCAACTCTCGAATGACCTTACACAAGGGCTACCTTTACCTACCTTGTCGTTTTTCGTCCACGTTAATAAATTTAAGACAAGTAAATTGAATATAACGCCATCTAGTGATGTTATGTACCATTAAGCGGGGGTACAAGTGACGTCACGCGTCATCTGGCCCTAATTATTTTTCGATTCGATACGCGTAGCGACATCTTTCGTCATTTATGTTAACGAATTATCGAGTCACATTTTTTTGTTCGACTTTGACAGTCTATATTCTAACTCGTCTCTGCTAATATATAAGCCGGTGTCCTATAACCCGACAGCCAGAGTTACGAAACGCATCTCCTCGCACTCGAACGCTCTCCAAGGTAGCACACAATCTGCGCACCCCGAAGGATGTCATTCCTCTACAAACACCTGGCGTCTACAAGGTCGACTGCAGTTGTGGTAGTTCCTATATCGGACAGACCAAACGAACCATCGCTGAAAGGGTCAAGGAACATATCGCAGCTGTAAAAAACCGGCAAATCAACAAGTCTGCCATAGCTGAGCATTTGTTGGAGTCTGGACCAAACCACTGGATCGAATTACATCAACCAAAGGTCTTATCTACCGATCGTCACTATTACTCCAGAATAGTACGTGAAGCGGTTGAAATCAAAAAGCATAAAAATTTCAACCGGGAAGATGGATATAGACTGTCTACAACTTGGAATCCAGTAATCAACAAATGTAAACCCCCGCGCAGTAACACAGCTCATCAGTGTGTAGATGTCATAAGTGTTGTGTGTCGACGTACCGACAGTTCGGATAAAAATCAAAATAAAAAACAAGTGAGGGTAGCTGCCGAAACCCGCGCTTCACAAGGACGGCGCTGAGATGACATCAGTCCTGCCGCGACCAAGGCTGTTGTAAGACGGCCGAAACGTCGGTAAAACATAGGTACAACATACCTTAAATTAATTAAATATCGCGAATAAGACCCGCTTTAGTAAAATTGTATGATGTATACAAATCGCGAAAGTTTAAAATCGATTATGTTGTGACTCCTCATACTCAAATGTTAAATAACTGTGGTAAAATATTGACTGAGCAGAAGAAGTAGTGTTATAACTATAACTTTATTTTTGTTAAGTAAATTAATTATGAAGTTACAACAATGAATTGTTCTTTTATTGCAAATTACATACAAATCTTTTCTGACATTTTAAGAAGATAATTATTTTGTCACTGTATAAGCTTTGACAAAACAATTCAAATTATGTATGAACCATATCGCTACCTTTTAACAAATAAAACGAAATTACAACTGGTGAAATCCATTTAACTATTTGTGGTAATTTACTTTTTCATTTTAATTAATAACAATCAAACTACTTACTTACAATTTTTAGTTTTAGTTATAATACTAAGTTTGGGACTAGATGGTGTTGTGTGTATTAGATAGAATATTATTATTATTATTATTAAATCAATGAACGAGTATATTAAATTAATTATATTATCTTAGAACCTACAAGCCAGCTAACCCTAAAATTAAAATTTAAACAATTTTAAAACATAAATGGCACATAGCATTTTTGTTTTAAATTAAAATAAATTTACATAAATAAGATTTCCCTCTGAGATCTGGGTCAACTGACAACCAATAATGAATAAAATGCTTGTTCATTTTAAACCTCTTTGATGCGTTGCAATTTTTTGTTATTTCATTCATCAATCTATCTGGGGTGGTGATTACGATGTCCTTTTTGGAGGTCGTGAGTCAAACTGTCAATGCCCGCCACGCGTATTAAACCGATATTTTTATCTTCGATTGCTATTGCTGAGGTATCCGTTTGATATGTGGTAAATATTGTGGAAAGTATGAAAAAATACTTGCAGTCTAGACGAGCGAGGTGGAATTTTCGTCGCCAAAATTCACGATAGAATAGAATGCGGAAAAGGACAATGGCAGATCTCCATACATCAAAATGTCTGAATTAAAATTGAAACGTACAGTAATAAAAAAAATATCAAAAAAATCGGCGTAAGTAACAGAGTCTATAAATGATTCTATTTTCACTCGGGAAACCTGGAAAAAGAAGATAATATCGGTGTTTTAATTTTTAGTTAAGAACATCGGTTAAGAATGCATGATGTAGGTACGTTTGAATTATCAAATGACATATGTCAGATTGACATCAAAACGCAGAAGTATTCTGTAGCATCACTAGCATCTAACTGTCACAGCCAAAGACAAAAGCAGAGCTGCATATTTTAAATCGATTTTATGTGAAATCGATACAACATTAAAACGATGCTGTGACGTTTTTATTTGATTTAAGAGTTGTTTTGCTTCAAAAATATTAGCTTATTGATATAATGTTGATTAAAGATTAAAGGACTGCATTTTAAAACCCTATAAAGGTCGATCGTATCGATTACTTATTTATTAAACGATACGGATCAATGTCAAACGTCTATTCCTGTCACACCATTGTCTATGGCAACAATCAAATAATAAAGTAGGTACCTAGTTGGTAATCAATTGGAATGCTTTTTATCATCATAAAATACTCCGGTTTTAACGAGACAAAGTGAAAATATAAAAATCGTAGAAAAAAATAACAATTTGTTTTGTTCATATGAAGTTTAAGATCGCCACAACAAACCCAGACCAAATTCTGCCATTGTCCTTTCACTTTAAATTTTATAAACTTCCGCTGTAAATGGGATTAGCAGATGAACCTACATACGGACGAGTGACGAAAATGTAATTCTCTGAAATGTAGAGATTCTCACTGCCCTTTGCTTTTCGGGCAGCAAATCGACTCAACCACAGTAGCTTTGTAGGTATCGATACTACTTTATCTTAAAGTAATAGCCTTTTGGTGACTATAACCCCGAATTGCTTTGCTGATCGATAAAAAAGTGTTGTAAATATAGCATATAAGAAGTTCGATTAGAATGCATCATCACTCTCAGGTAGATAGAGATTGAAAAGTACATTTATGAGTTTAAAACTGTGTCAATCTATTCGTTATAAATCTTGTAACATCTAACTAAAAGTAATTTTTTCATTTGGCATTCCAAGTACTTTATACATATCAGTATATAAAAAACGGTGACTAGTACAAAACTTACTACATAATGATACATCTTTAGAATGTTATTAGGGTGATTAGAAATGTCCTCAGTTGCTTCAAATACGTGAAAAGTAAAGCATGTTCATTGCTAAGAAATTTTAAATAATTTACTTTCGTGACTTGGCTATAATAATATGATAATCATTAGCTGTTCAACAACGCGTAACATCGTTTTTACTCAGTTGGATTTCATTTCGTATAATAATGATACAAGACAATTTTTCAAAGATGTAACTTTCCTGAAATTTATAAAGCTAAAGAGTTTGTTTGTTTAGCAAAACACGTCAATGTCAGCCACTACTGGTTCGAGTGATATAGTTATTTATGTTGGATAGTCCATGTGGACCCATGGTTTCTAGTGCGATGATTACTGCTGTAGGCATAAATAATAATAACGCGGGTGTAGCCGCGCTCACAGCTAGTGTTAAATATATTAACAAATCGTTCCGTCAATAATTATATTCAGAATATTTCCGTTAAATACAACTAAAAAATAAAAGTCAAATCATTGGCCTTTATACGTGATACCTAAAGTTCACTCAACAAACTCCCATGAATAATAAAAATCTATTAAAAATACCTTTGTAGTACCAAAAATGCTTGAAGAATAAACGTAGTGGTATATACGAAAGATTTCTCGCAGATTTAATTTTAAAATTAAACGTAAGAGGGTAAAGTTGGCGTTGTCGGCACATAATGTGTCGATTAAGACATGAGCACAAAAATATTTTGTTGATGAAGCGTTTCGCGTTGAGGAATTGGGTAATGTACCGTAAATTATTAAGAAAAGCGCTCAACATCGATTTGTGGAGACTGAAAACAGCTTATTATATTTTTAATGTAATGTTTTTGTAAAATAGACAGTGACTAGGTGGTTTTAGTCACGTCTAGCGTTCAATGTAGTGTTATGGATGTTTCTGGTGTAATTATGTGACTAATGTCAAAAGTAATAAATTTTTATTTTTGTCATATGCCGGTCATACTATTCTATATAGCGTGCTGTTATATATATGAAATGCATATAAAAGCTCTTAGGATTACCAACCTATTTTCCGCGTCAGCACTTTTGATAGCTCAGTAGTTTTAATATAATAATTAATCTCAGTTCGATACTATCCACCGTCGGTGACACTTGCCCATTAAAATTAACTAGCTTAACCTTTGAATTTTGGTAATTGAAAATAAATCGTTCTTGTTCTAAAAATATCTTTTTTTTAAAACAATCCCGACGCGAAGTCGTATAACAAATTTGGTGGCAGCGGTGGGATACATCAAAAGTATCCTCGGTCGTCTTCGCCTCTGTATCCGTGCTCAAAGCTAGATTTCGCGAGTGTCATAAAATACTAAAACCGTAAAATATCGAACTCGTCCAAAACATCCCTCTTGAAAGACATAATAGTGTGTGTTCCCGTAAAAACTGAAGTGATCCAGTGAGAATAAACCGGAGTCTATCCAATGCCGAACTCTAAGTCCGTTGTCCTTGACGCATTTTGTCCTTGAAGAAAATCTGTGCGTTGATACCGAAGTGAGTCGCTGAATTCCTGCTACTCTATTGTTCCCGAAAGGTCAACCCGAAAAGGTGTGATGTCGATGTTCCTGCAACTTTGTTTCTGCGTGATCCTGTAAGTGATTTTGTTTTCCAAATAATTCAGTCATCGAGTGTAAAATTAACAATTTTGTGCAAAGTCAATCTCAACCAAAAGTGCGTGATTAAAGTGAATTTATAGTTTTAACAATCCGAATTGAAGAAGCTGCAAATAGACATTATTAATTTATAATTAGTATCCATTCGCCAGTGCAGGTGTTAATGTATTCTTAGAATTAGATCCGTCGCTCACTGTTCCCGCGCTTATCAGGCCACACAGTAGCTGATAGCAACTTAGTTGGCCGTCTGTTACACCGTATCGTAATTGTGTGCATTGAAATTTTATTTTTGTGTTTTAAAATCTTCTAGTATTAACCATAAGTATGTCTGTAAAAGAAATTAAAACTGAAAAAGGTGAAGTTCAGATCAGTACTCTATTCAAATTTATAAAATCTTTTGATGGGACACGCGAAAAACTTAATTCATTTTTGAGCAATTGCGACAACGCAATTAATTTATCCACAGAGATACAAAAGCCAATATTATTTAAATACATCCTTTCCCAATTAGAAGGCAAAGCTGAAACCGCATGCTCTATAAAGGAATTTGATTCATGGGACCAGTTACGTGATTTTTTAAAGACACAATTCGGCGAGCGAAAACACTACGCCCACCTTTTAACTGACTTACAAGAATGTCGCCAATTAGGTACAGAATCGGTAAGTCAATTTGCTTTACGCCTCGAAACCTGCCTTTCCAAACTTCTGACTGAAGTGATCCTATCCAATAAAAAGAAATCTGAACTAGTCGGCCGTACAGCAGCCATGGAAGACCTGGCACTGCATTCCTTTTTACTTGGTCTTAAACCTAATATTTCTAATTTGGTTCGTGGTAAAAACCCTTCAAATCTTAACGAAGCTATAAATCTAGCCGTATCCGAAGAAAAGATAGTTAACTTGCAGTATAAACGTTCTCATACGACAAACCAAAATTCTGGATTACAACGCCCGACCCAAAAACCTTTCGAAACTTATAGGCCTGCTGTCCATAATGTCAATCCCAGGCCGCAAACGTCAAGGCAATTCAACGTAAATAATCAAAATCTATTCTGTAGATATTGTAAGACTCAAGGTCACACAATCGAAATCTGCAAAAAACGGGAATATAACAACAACCGATTTAAAATCCCGCAAACTCCTCAAGGTTCACAACGCCCAAGTCAAAACCAATATAACCCCGAATATTCTAAGGCTAGACCCGTTCAAGTTAACTACACAAATGAAACGCATCAAAGTTACAGTCAAGAGCCGCAATCCTCCGATTTAGACAATGATCGTGATAACCAGAATTACAATGATGGAATTAACGATCATTTAAACGAATAATGGGCTCACGAAGGTGTCTCGTGAGACCCAATTCACAACTCACAGCACTATCCACAACCGCAAATGGCACCTTCAACTTCCAGGACCACACGGGTAACCAGCCCCAAGCAAGTGTCTGCACCTTCAATTCCCAGGACCATAAGGGTAACCAGCCCCAAACAAGTGTCCGTAAATTCAACTCCCTGGACCACAAGGGTAACCAGCCCCAAGCAAGTGTCCGTAAATTCAATTCCCTGGACCACAAGGGTAATCAGCCCCAAGCAAGTGTCCGTAAATTCGATTCCCTGGACCACAAGTGTAACCAGCCCCAAGCAAGTGTCCGTAAATTCAATTCCCATGACCACAAGGGTAATCAGCCCCAAGCAAGTGTCCGTAAATTCGATTCCCTGGACCACAAGTGTAACCAGCCCCAAGCAAGTGTCCGTAAATTCAATTCCCATGACCACAAGGGTAATCAGCCCCAAACAAGTGTCCCTAAATTCAATTTCCAGGACTATGCGAACAATCAAGTTCAACCAAAAGTCCAGAATAATAATTCTACACCCAAAGATAATCCATTACAAAACCCTGTTCTGAAACAAACCAAAGTATATGAAATATTTTGCAAACCTTCTAAAGTTTCCTTACCTCATGTCATTATCCAAACATCCATAAGTGATAAACCTCTTACCTTACTTATTGATACCGGCTCCTCCGTGTCACTTGTCAAAAGGTCGTGCATCCAGTCGTATAGTAACCTGAAATTACAAAAACGTATAATTAAATTAAAAGGCATAGACAATACCGAAGACACTGTGCCAACTCTTGGTTGTTTTAATATGAGTCTTATTTTTGGTAAAGAATCAATTTCATTTACATTCCATGTAGTGGATAAAATATCCTTAGAGTACGATGGTATCATAGGAAATGATTTACTAACCTTTTTCCAAAGTAGTATCGACTATAACAGGAAATTTCTTAATATTTATCAAAATAAAATAAAACTTAACTTTAGCGATCCAGTTTACCTGATTCCACCTCGTTCCGAAATAACTGTAGAATGTTCTGTCATAAATCCTGAAACAAAAGAAGGACTAGTCCTTGATCAACATATTAGTGAGACACTATTTATTGCAAATTGTTTAGTCACAGTGAAAAATAACCACAGGGTCAATCTCACAGTCTTAAACACTTCTGACAACCCCGTCACATTAAATTCTGACCTTCAACTTACCTTACATCCACTTGACTATGACTCGATTCCAAACCAGCACAATAGGTCATGTCTCAGCAGAACTCAAGAAGTTTTAGAACTCCTTCGAGTTTCACACTTAAACCTCGAAGAAATCAATGCCCTTTATGACGTATGTTCCAAATACTCTGACGTTTTCCACTTACCTGGTGACCAGCTGACCGCTACAGGCGCTATCCAGCACGAGATCCGGACATCTTCTGATCAGCCAATCAATATCAAGTCTTATCGATTTCCTGAAATACACAAACAAGAGGTGCAATCTCAGATCCAAAAGATGTTAGACCAAAATATTATAAAACCATCCTTATCTCCATGGTCTTCTCCTATATGGATAGTTCCTAAAAAGGTAGATGCTTCCGGCCAAAGAAAATGGCGAATCGTCATAGATTATAGGAAACTCAACGATAATACAATTGGTGAAACTTACCCAATTCCAAACATCACCGAAATTCTTGATCAATTAGGAAAGTCCAAATATTTTTCAACCCTTGATTTAGCATCAGGGTTTCATCAAATCAAAATGGCGCCTAACGACTCCTGCAAAACCGCTTTTAGTGTTCCCCAAGGGCACTTTGAATTTACGAGGATGCCGTTTGGCTTAAAAAACGCTCCCTCAACTTTCCAACGACTAATGAACAATGTTCTTACTGGCCTTCAAGGAGAGAGATGTTTTGTCTATTTAGATGACATTGTTATTTACTCCCATGACATTAACTCTCACATCCAAAATCTGACAGCTGTATTCCAAAAACTCCGTTCTTTTAACCTTAAGCTCCAACCAGATAAGTGTGAATTCCTTCGAAAAGAAGTCGGATACTTAGGACATGTTATAACCGAAAATGGTCTGAAACCCGATCCCAATAAAGTTAAATCTGTCCAGGAATTCCCAACACCAAAATGTCCCAAGGACATTAAATCCTTTTTAGGTTTAATCTCTTATTATAGACGCTTTATAGCAGATTTCTCGAAACTATCAAAACCTCTTACATCACTCTTAAAAAAGGACATACCTTTTAACTGGACCAATGAGCAACAGCTGGCTTTTGAATCCTTAAAAAATAAACTTATTACCGCTCCCGGCCTTATCTATCCAGATTTTACAAAACCGTTCAATCTTACCTGTGATGCATCCAACTATGCAATATCCTCAATCCTATCACAAGGCCCAATCGGTAAAGATAACCTCATAGCCTATGCGTCCAGGACCTTGAACAAAAACGAAATAAATTACAGTACCACCGAAAAGGAACTCCTTGCCATTGTTTTTGGTTGCAAAACTTTTAGGCCTTACTTATTTGGTCGCAAATTCACAATTATAACCAATCATCGTCCTTTAAAATGGCTTTTCAACCATAGTGACCCTAGTAGCAAGTTACAACGTTGGCGGCTGCAACTTGAAGAATACGAATACGAAATTGTATATCGAAAGGGTAAACTGAACTCAGCAGCCGACGCCCTCTCCCGTTATCCAGTTAACCCTATACAACCTGAAAACCCTGACAACGAACTTACAGACCTAGGTCCACTAGATATCAGCCCCTTTAATCGTGAAGATATAGATTTTAGTCCCTTAAACCTTCCAAATCCAGATGAATATCAAGATCCTCTTTCGACACAAAATAATCCTTTACCAATGCCTGAGACGATTCCCCTAACTGGAAATGAACCTCAACCTTCGACAAGTGACCAAATTCCAATGTTAGACAGCCCAAATCCTGAAACAAATGCCGCAACTCAAAACCCCGAAATTGATAGCCTAAGTCGAAACCTACCCGATCCTGACGACACTTATACGAAATTTCTCCGCACTTCAGCAACAACTTCCTATAATACAGCCATTATCGAGTACAGTGACAATTTGCTTAAAAGCCAAAACAAGTATATAATTGTACCAACGTCACTTGACCTTGACGAATCTATTCCCTACGTCCAAGATATACTATTTAATTCAATAGAAGGTGATACATTTGTAAATTCCGAGAGAACTCTCCATTCTTATAAATCACTTTCACACAACAATAAACATTACTATTTTATATTTATTAAAGTACACCATTTTGATGATTGCAGTTATAGTGACATATTCGAATCCCTTAAAAATCTTAGAAACCATTTAATTTCTAACACTGAACCAATTGATAAAATAAGTATATCTGATTTTAAAAACCCATTTGACAGGCACTCATACCTAAAAATTTATAATATATTAGCTCATTTGTTTCACAATACATCAATCGAAATTCATATTTATCGAAATAAAATTTACTATCCTAGTCCTAGTGAAGTACAAAAACTACTCAAAGAAAATCACGACATCCCCGTCGCAGGGCATCTAGGTTCCACTCGTATGTTTAATAAAATTCGAGAACAATATTACTGGCAAAACATGCGCAGTGACATTGAAAACTATTTTAAAAAACTGTCCATCCTGTCAAACAAATAAAGCATTACGCAAACTTAACAGAGCACCGATGCAAATTACCAGCACTTCCACTACCCCGTTTGAAAGAATATCCCTATACATAGTCGGTCCACTTTCTGAATCTGGCTCAGCTAAACTGAAGTACATCCCCACACTTCAAGATGACTTGACAAAATATTCAATCGCATATCCCATTAGAACTACTACTGCTGAAGAAACCAGCGAATGCCTTGTCCATTTTATATCTCTGTTTGGTATCTCTAGGTCAGTTCTTACCGATCAGGGTACAAATTTTACTGCCGAATTATTTAAACAGACTTGTTCATTTCTCAAAATTAAACAGCTTTGGTCCTCTCCCTATCACCCCCAAACACAAGGCGCGCTCGAGCGTAGTCATTCTACCCTGAAAGAATATCTAAAATCCTACATCTGTGAAAATCAAGACAATTGGCCGACGTATGTGTACACTGCTATGTTAGCGTACAACACAGCTGTACATTCAACCACCCATTATTCGCCTTATGAATTGGTCTTTGGCCACAAACCATTCATACCTAATTCCATTTACGAACCAGCCCCTAGTGTAACTTATTCAGACTACATTAAAATGTTACAGCACCGTCTTAAATACACACGGGACAAAGCCATAGAAAACACCCATAAATCCAAGGAATCTTCAAAAACCTACTATGACTCACATACGCGGCCTATAAGCTATCAAGTCGGTGATTATGTGTATTTAAAAAATCATTTACGAATGCGGAAGGCTCTGTCTCCTATTTGGAAAGGACCGTATAAGGTTGTAAAGATAAATGGTAGAAATAGTCTTACCTTGTTAATAAATAGAAAACACGTGACCCATCATTATGATGAAATAAAACTCGCGCGCCGTCGCAATACATAGGCATTTAAGTTAACTAGTTTAATAAGTAAATATAATTCTAAGTTAATACGTTTACAATTTTAAGATTTTTTATATTATACCTATTTCAGCACCCTGTCCTCGGCACAGGATAACTTCATTCAACCTGCCGTGAACAGTCCTGGTATTTACTTTGACCCAATCGGATCTTTAAAATTAATAGATGGCTACCTTAATGTTATAATCCCAATCGATATTTATTTTATAGAATCGCATATTAAGAATCTGAACGGTGTAATAGGCACTTCTAAGTACCTGTGTAAACAGAGTGACGTGTTTGACGATACTGAATGTCATAACATGCTACACCCTTTATCTGTTCGCTACCGTGACATAATACAAGACTTTGAGTCGATTTCTCATTTAATTGAGAGTCGATCCAAAAGATCTGCCTGGTTTGGAATAGTTGGTACAGTTTCCAAACATTTATTTGGAACTTTAGACGAAAACGATGCTTTAATGTACAGCAACGCTATTAGAACTGTTGAGAATGATCAGAATCAGTTGTCAAAATAAGTAAAACAAAATATTCTAGTAACAAAAACAACTTTAAATTCTATACAAACTATTGTCAACCAACTAAGTTCCAATGAACAACAGTTAAATAGCGCTGTTGAAATGTTATCTATTAATCAAAGAAACTTGACCTTGTTATCGGACACTTTACTTATAAAATCAAAAATTAATGAAATTATCAATATGCTGGAAGGAAGTTTGTTAACTCTGTCCTTTAAATTAGAAGATATTATTAATGGCCTTATGTTTAGTAAATCACATATTTTGTACCCCTCCATTATCACTCCAAAACAATTATTTTCCGAATTAGTAGAAAACTATAGATTTTTGGCAGATTATCGTCAAATGCCCATCAGTTTGTCTCTGGATAATATATATATAATTATGAATATATCGGAAATTTCTAGTTATTTTCACAATAATAAAATAGTTTTTGTTCTTAGAATACCACTTGTAACAAATAAGAATTATAATCTATACCACTGCATACCTTTCCCAGTCGCAATAGGTAACCAAACATACTCCACCATAGTTCCTTCAACTAAATATATAGCTATAACTAGAGATAGATCATATTATGTTAAATTAGATACCTTAAATAGTTGTAAGATAATTAATAAGCTGTACTTTATATGTGAAACGCTAGACACCTACTCTAGCTCCGTAACGCCGATCTGTGAATCGGAAATTATTTCTAAGGTTTTAAGTTCCGTGCCCTATCAGTGTGAAACAAAATTCATTCAAGGTGATTTAAAAATTTGGCAAAGATTATCAAATAATAAATGGATATTTGTAATAAATGGCAAGTCAAAATTATCAATAGATTGTCACGAATCAAATAATACTGAATTAGCAATCTCAGGCACAGGAATCTTAAACCTTCCGATACATTGTATCGCGTATTATAAAGCATCAAGGTTAATTCCAAAATACAGTAAAATCATTACACTTCAAGAAATTCACTCTAATTTAGATTTATTAAATGACACATGCTGTAATTTAAAAAAAATCGTCAAATCTAAATCAAAAACTCCAGTATTAAACTTAAAGAATATTAACCTTGATTCTTTAATATCGGAACAAACCAAGGCATCAGATTTAATTGTCAAAAACCTTGATAGTTTAATTGATAAACCGCATATAATACTATATGGTGAATATTATTCATATACAACTATTGTAATCTCAATTGTAGTTTTAATTTTGATTTGTTTTCTTTTGTATAAAATTATTAAGAAAGGCACATGTCATCGCCTTTTAAATAAGAAATTTAAAAATAAACTCATTATTGAGAAAGACCAAGAGCTTTCAGAGGTGGCCACCGAGTCACATGTAACTCCCGCACCTAGGCTGAAAACTTCCATTACATAAACTTCACCATTTAGGTGTAAGTTTAGTCATAACCCTGGGGGCTGTTATATATATGAAATGCATATAAAAGCTCTTAGGATTACCAACCTATTTTCCGCGTCAGCACTTTTGATAGCTCAGTAGTTTTAATAGAATAATTAATCTCAGTTAGATACTATCCACCGTCGGTGACACTTGCCCATTAAAATTAACTAGCTTAACCTTTGAATTTTGGTAATTGAAAATAAATCGTCCTTGTTCTAAAAATATCTTTTTTTTAAAACAATCCCGACGCGAAGTCGTATAACAGTGCGCATTCTATGCGCTTCTGACTGACTGACAGACAACTAGAGATGTAAGTGCGGTATTATACCATTTGTATTGAAATGTATTAAACGAAGAATACCGTATAATACGGTATTATACCATTTACTACGGTATTTTATGTATTAATCAATTGTTCTATATTTTTGAAGTAAATGATCATAGTAATCATTAAAAAAACTGAATACGGTGGAATTGCACAGGAATAAAACCTGAAATTATATTTTAAGTTTGTATTATTATTAATTACTATTAGCTACAACAATATTACCATAAAAATAGGGTTGGGTTTCGAAACGAGTCGCCCGAATTTGAGGGTATTGGTGGTGTAGGGGGCTTAAGGGAGTTAGTTTTAATCCCCTAAAAGTTATTTTGGCTGCCGGAGTTGTGTCAAAATATATTTAATCAATTTGCTAAAATTCTTAAATACTTCGGCAATTATGCAAAATGGAACGTAGTTTTTATACTTTAGTTCAGTTTCACAAATATCATTTTTAGGTTTTATGTGAAAAACGTGTAACGAACTGACAGCTAAGGTCAAATTTGTGCGTCATTGCTTTCGAGTGCGTAGGGTTAGGTGCGCCTGTAATAAGTAACTCAATAGGTTATGTTAGGTTCTCTTTTGACCCTTAACCTAAAAATAGGAGCCAGCAGGGCTCCGTCAACCTTAGTTTATTAAACTAGTGTGAAGAATGTGGATGTTGGCAGTGCCATACACACCGATGTTTGGAGATTTTATTTTTCAGAGGAAACTAAGTATTTCCGGCAAGTGAAAATGGTGAGAGGGGCTTCCGAGAACTCCCCTCCTCCCTCTCCAATCACTCACAACCCCTAAAAACGGCGACGTATTTCGAAACTTTTTCCTATAAATACACTAAAAACAATCAGTAATCAGCAAAGGGGTCCTCAAACTTATTTGAATCATCACTCTATTTATTCAAAATTAAATTATGTTCCTCTCTGCGTGCAGACACGTAAAGCCCGAACCTTAATACAAGATCCATAAGAAAAGCGCAGACGTTGGCCCACGCCTTTTGTCTTCCTAGTTCAAAAACCCGAGATTTAGAGGATCTTCATCCTCAAATAAAAATCCTCTTGTGTTGCTACGTTCTTGGTAGATGACGACGCAGTACTTAATGTATTCTAGCAACGTACTTTCAGCTGAATCATCTTCATCACCACTTTCTTTAACTTCGAATGTGCTGTCACGAAGACGAAGATTCGCGTAAATAGAGACCAATTTAGAAACACGTGATTTGTCTAAGCGATTTCGGACTTTGCAATGAATTCTTTCAAAACTTAAAATTCCAAAATTTAAAAATTAGTAATTCTAAAACAAAGAATACAATCGTAACTTAAAATATAGTTAATGTTTTAAACTAGATCTAGTCGCAATATCGCAGAGTCTTAAAAACCGAATCAGAATATAAAATACATAAAATACCAATAATACCGTAAGTTATAATAAAATACCCGTTTAATACATAGCCTTTTGGTATTATACGGTATTTTTACAACACTACAGACAACGCACAGCTTAAATTACTAGGTGCAAACAACCGAAATTTGCCATGTAGGTTCTTTTGGGATCGTAGATGTGCACGAAGAAGGGATTTGCTGAAGTTCCCGCGGGATCGCGAAGATCGGATAGATGTACAATGTCGCAGTTGCACCCTTGTAGGCGGCGCCGACTGTAATTTTACTTCCTCCGCCATCCGGTATTGTCAACAACTAATAGAAGACAGCTTGTAAAATGAATTCGGCTCGATTTTCTCCCCCGCCATATGCTATTTCCCCTCTAAACAGAGAACAACAAATTAATAAAGAAAATGCTTAGAAAGCTTGTCAAGTTGAAATATTTTAGGGTACTGATGCCCAGCGACTATGTAGGATCTTTATGACAGTCGTGACTGACGGATTCACATTCTCTCCGAGGCAGGCGATAGTTTAATATGCATGTCAGTCAATTCATCATCCTCTTAGCGTTATCCCAGTTTCAATCTGGGTCCGCTTACTAGTCTAACCGGATTTGGCTGAATATTAGCTTTTCCACAGAGCGACTGCCTGTCTGACCTCCGCAACCCGAAGGGATAGCGATATTCCATGGTTGAGACTAGTGTCAGTTTATTTAGGAGCTACTGACGCCCTATAACGACTGTCAAAGATCTTCATGACAACCGGGATCGACGGCTTAACGTGCTCTCCGAGGCACGGGACAAGCGATAATTAACAATTCAATACGCACATAACTCCGAAAAGTCATTGGTGCGCGCCGTGAATTCGAACCCGGTACCATCTGCATGGCAGTCTGTTGATATTTCCACTAGGCTATCGTTGCCTCCATGCATGTCAGTCAATTGATTGCCCTAAATTATTAGCTGCTGATTATTATGTGTTTTGTATATATTGACTTCGGACTTAAAGACTTGACTTAAAGTCCGGGAGAAAGTGTCATGTCCGCCCACCATCGCATCAACTTAACTTACTCGGTATCAAAACATTACATTTAATTACAATATTTAAATTATCATATTTTATATTATATATATATATATATATATATATATATATATATATATATATATATATATATATATATATATATATATATATATATCTACCACATTCACACAACACCATCTAGTCCCAAACTAAGCAGAGCTTGTACTATGGGTACTAGATAATGGATAAACATACTTATATACTTTTTTTTTGTAAATACATACATATTATACATAGAAACACCCAGACCAAGACAAACATCCATGTTCATGCACACAAATGTTTGACTTGTGCGGGAATCGAACCCGCGACCTTCGGCTTAGCAGTCGCTTACACTACCGCTGCGCCAACCAGTCGTCGTTATATGTTTGAACTTTCAATTAATATTTATAATTAAGAAACAATAAAGAATTCCAGTTACTTTAGCTAAAGTGTCGAAATACGTCTTGATAAATTTAATTAGTTATAAAATAACAAAATGTATTGGCGGGCGAGAAAGCTAACCAAACTATTTAAAGACGATATTAACCAATACTGCGTTAAGAAATATTTGTAAATACAGAAATGTAACACAATTTATATAATATTAATTACAAGCAAATGTAATTAATATTTCTGGTTATTTAGTTAAAATTACATTAAAATAATATTAACTTCCGGGTTTAGTTATCATTTAGTCATCTAGATGGCTCTGCTCTACGTTTATGCTTCTACAATATAACAATTAGCTATTGTCAACTTCGAATGATGAGATGGTTGCACAATCTCAGTGCGCCCATATATACAATATGCGAACATTAAAATTTTCTTTCTTTTGCGCTATGAATTGAAAATTTATACTTTCGATACTCAAATGAAAGTTTAAAACGTTCAGCTGGTACTTTCATTTGTAGAACAGTTTTATGTACAAACCGTTAACTCTTTTGATTTGGGGATGAATGAACCGGTATTAATGAAACTTTGCAGGCATTATGAGAATGTTGAGTTGTAAAAATTTCATAACAAACATTTTTGGCAAAGAGTTTTGAAGTAAAATCAGCTTGATTTCGATACAAAACATTTGAAATAAAGTTATTCGGAATGTTTTTATTTATTGAATGTTCATTGATATATTATATTCTTGCGTTGCCTTCTTTAGTAGTTCAATTGAAACACCACCTGTGGAATTAATACGGACAATCACAGCTTTACTGTACAATCAAGATAGTATTAGACCTGAGCACATACATAAATAAATAAAAGATTTGAATATCGATGACACTACAAACTAAATAGTTGAATTCCGTCAAAAATAAGACACTTGTACATTACATGACGTAATATTATCTTTTAGTAAACTAGTGAAATAATGAGAAAGAAATAAAAATCTTGGTTCTAAGTTTCAATACCTTTGAAACTTAGAACCAAGATTTTTATTTCTTTCTTCTTCTCGTAGAAGTCGTGTTGTTACATGAAACTCCTTTATCTTAAATACGGTACAGTAAAGGTGACATGTTCATTTGTTTCAGCCTGACATTTGAATGTTCAACAATCAGCTTAAATTTAATATCAGGGACATAATATATACACCAACTTGCCAAGAATTGCTTTAGAAAGTTTCCAACTTAAGTGACATCCCACTTAATAACTGAATTATAAATAATGCTTGACTTCGCGTTAAGTATATTCCGTGGTAAAACATTGTTCACGATATTGAAATTAGTTTTGAAATACTAAATCATTTATAATGACGTAGCACAAGATTGAAGTAAAGACTCAAATATTAATTGGTTTCGGAGCAAAAGTAATAATCATGAATGTCTAAAGTTACATTTACTAAATGACCTCAAGAAAAATTAAGTGCCACTCCGATTAAATTACTTGAGAGTAAAAACGTTTGGCTATTTTAGAAATAGGGTCCGCAGTGAAGATTTCGTAACTGTATCTTTCACGTAGAACGTCCAAGATGTACCTTTTTAAAGGATCTGTTGGATCGTTGTATGCATAGAAAACTAATTAAAGTCAATATAATTGTTGAAGAACAATTATTAGTGGAACAGTGTTTACTGGCTGTTCTTATCGAAATTACAAACAGTTGAAGATGACTTAGCATGTTAAGTATGAGTTAAACTCTAGTAAAAATGTTTATATACTTCTCCTGGAAAAATAACGTTCTTTGTAACCCTAAATAACAAGTTTTTTTAAAGTATACATGTACCGTGTAAATAAAAATATAAAAAGTATTTGCTGCTTCTTCTTTTCTTATAAATGTTTCTCTCTCTAGTGTATTAAAGTTTTTTAATGTCAGTCAGTTCAGTAAACCTACGCTTCGATAATTCGTTAAAGAATAAAATAAAATGTGTTTCATATCAATGTAAGTAATTAGAAGTACTAAGATACTGAATCGTAAGTACATTTCAGCATCTTGTTTTATAAAAAGTCCTTTACTCTTTTCGTGAAATTTAGGTATCGTTATCTTTTAAGAGTTATTTACTATAATATCCTTATATAATTTATTCGTGAAACAGATATTCCAGTCCATTTACTCTACTTCAGCACTTTGGTTCGACGGAGGGAAAGAAATGCTTTTAATAAAACTAATTTCGGAACAAATTTACTCGATTTGCGTCGGATAAAGGTTGAATAATAATTATGGAGGAGGGCTCCAACTAAGCAATTTGCTTAAGTTGCTTTGCTGTGAACGTTACGACGAGTCGATGCCCGGACTGACGTGACGGTGCCATACAAAATATCAAAAGTTTAGAGAGTCTGCATACTCTAGAATTGCTGAATATTCATTGACATAATTGTTTCATTAGTTTTACTAACATTTTACAATTCCACAGGGACAATAATGAATAATTTAATCTATATTATTAATGTAGGGGTTGAGCTCGCAGTACCAAATTTTCGTCACAATATATACAATTCTCTGAGGGTTAAACTGTAATGAACGTAATATATATTTTCACATCACCGAGAAGGCGTTATCGAAATAATAAATTTAAGGGTGTCTGTTCAGCATTTTAAGATAACAAACGAAAATATTTTCCCTTTCTAGATTTATTATTACATTTCATTATCATTTGAAATTCATTTAAGCCAGTTTATTCGGGCAAATATATAGTAAAATATAAAAAAAATCCACGCAAATAATAAAAACACTGAACAAATAAATAAAAGGTTAACCATATTCCAAAAACTGTTTTACGACGAAAACGAAATACTTACTTATTTTTAGAACTCATCTAGATAATACATTGTTATTATTCCCCCTAATGTATCACCTGCGAAAATCAACAGCAACTGTGCTGCAAAACAACCATACAGAAGATCGAATGACAATTTAATGAGTGTCAAGATTCGAAATTTTCCCAGAAAAAATCAATCTGCAACAAACAGAACCGGAAACCGGAATACTATATACAGAAATAAAAAAAAACCGGTCAAGTGCGAGTCGGACTCGCGCACCGAGGGTTCCGTACAAACCTGTAGGTATATAAGTAAAAGTTCACCAGTCATAGTTATTTTTTTTTTATTGCAAAATGAAAACCATAACATTACAGTATGGAAAGCTGGAGGAGCACAAATGAAAGAAAAAGGTCTCTTTGTCGTTTGTAATCAGTCATCCTTTATTTTATATTAACATATATCGCTTATTTATTTTATAATATAACTTAAATACCTATACTAGCCTTGCAGCAGCCTTGCAAAAGTCTGCTGATGAATGATGGTAAGATTTTTTATCAAAGCTATTGATTTACAAAGTTTTTAGTGACTATTAGAAATCGGTTACAAAAATATTAATAAAGTATTTTTAATAATTAAAGTATTTATTTGCGATGAAAATAAAACAATTACTAGGTGACTATTTGCACATAAAATAAAAAAATAATTAAAATTCTTAATAAAAAAAAAAACAACAAAAATGAGTAAGCGGCGATAGCCCAGTGGTGTACGTAGCGCACAGCCGAGACAATCATCTCGGGTTCGATCCCCAGGTACCCCGGGCACACATCACTGACTTTTCGGAGTTACATATGTGTGTGTTTATTATCGCTCGCGTAGTAATTTGCCATCGTTCGGACACAATTTGCAAACAAAAATCATAAATATTTGACAGCAGATACACAGTATATCGAAGAGATAGGAAGAGTTCTAGTCAGCAATGCGGGAAGGAAGGTGGTGGAGTACTTATTGCTGTCAAGAAATCTATTCGATCGACACGCGTTGAAATTTGGGAGAATCAATCTGAAGACCTTTGGGTATCTATTGATCTCAGAAGATCCGGGAAAGCTTTTCGTTTAATCTTGTGTGCAATTTATCTGCCTCCACCTGTGCGCCGTACATATTTAGAACAATACTTAGACCATAGTAATTCTTTTTTTGTACAAATTAGAGACACAAAGAAGGTATGTTTGGTGGGTGATTTTAATTTGGGATTTATAGACTGGGCGGCGAGAGCGCAATCTAGTTCAAACAGTCCTAGTTTACCAATCACGAGTGAAATGTTATTAGATTTTTTATATGAAAATCAACTTGAACAATTTAATTTTGTAACTAACTGTGCAGGTCGCACGCTTGATATTGTATTATCTACGCATCAATGTGAAGTTAAGAGAAGTTTAATTGAAATTAGTAAGGTTGATCAGTACCATCCTCCACTAGACATAAAAATGTCCCTGAATGAGGCAACTATGCTTCCAAATAATCCTAACAGCTGTAGACCAAATTTTTATAAAGCAGACTACCGAAACATTCGTACATATTTACGAGAGCAAAACTGGGACCTGTTGCTTGGGCAGAATTGTGTAGACAAAATGGTTGATACTTTTTATGAAGTTCTTGCTGCGGCTATTCAGAACTATATACCTGATCACAAAAGAAACAAAAGTAAATATCCACCATGGTTTAATAAGAACTTGATTAAAATTTTGAATTCAAAAAACAAAGTGCGCAAACGCTTTTTAAAATACAGAAACCCATTAGACGCTATAGAGTTGAAATTACTTAACAAGCAGTGCGACAAACTTACAACAGCTTGTTATAATGATTACTTACATGAACAAAGTGAGTGAAAACATTGTGTCAAACCCAAAGACTTTTTGGACTTATATTAAGGCTAAGTGAGGTGGGTCCAGTCCTTATCCAACCTCCATGACTGATAGAGCTACGATGACTTCAGACGCAACAAAAATATGTGAATTATTTGCCACTTACTTCTCATCTGTTTATAGCCCAAGTCAAATAGATAGCGAATGCAATGAACCGTACTATTCTGGTTTCTTGCAGAATGTATATACCAATAGTCTAGGCTTAAATAGTCCACTTATAGAATATGATACCTTGTTACATAAACTAAAGAGCTTAGACTGTAAAAAAGGGGCGGGACCAGATGAAATACCTCCTGCTTTTGTAGCAGCATGCGCGGATGAGCTAACTAAACCCCTTCTATTGATTTACAATAAATCATTGCAGTTGGGAATATTTCCTTCTAAATGGAAAATTTCTAAAGTAGTACCGATCTTCAAGTCAACAGATAAAAACATAGTTAGAAAATACAGACCTATCTCAATATTGTCTGTCTTTGCGAAGGTGTTTGAATCGCTAGTATGCCCGCACATACAGAATCATTTACAACTGTACTTAAGCGACCATCAGCATGGGTTTGTTAAATCAAGATCGACATGTTCTAATTTGCTGCTTTACACAATGTTAATATCGAAGGCCGTTGACTATGTGCAACAAGCTGATGTTATTTACACTGATTTTAGTAAGGCCTTCGATAAAATTCCCCATATAAATTTAATTAAATAATTGCGTGCATACGGTATCACAGGCTCTCTTTTAGACTGGTTAAGGTCGTACCTTGAAAATAGTTATTTTTTTGTAGTAGTGAATGGCTTTCACTCAATGTCACATAGCATTTCTTCCGGTGTCCCCCAGGGCTCAATTCTGGGCCCAATTCTGTTTAATTATTTTATAAATGATCTTCCCCAATTTCTTACGTATTCCGAAATTTTTATGTATGCGGATGACATCAAATTTCTAAGAATAATCGAGGATGATAAAGACGTCAATTATTTGCAGGGTGATTTGAATGGACTCATTAATTCATGTGAACTGAATGAGATGCATTTGAATCCAAATAAAAGCTTCCATATAAAATTTTCTCGAAAACATAATTTATTTAATTCGGATTACTATATAAATGCACATAAACTAGAAGAAGTTGATACAATTTGCGATCTTGGTATAACATTTGATTCAAAATTGACATTTACACCTCACATTAATCGTATTATTAAAAAAACATCAAAATTATTAGGATTTGTTATGAGAAACAGTAAGACACTTACAAGTAGTAAGGCGAAGATAATTCTCTATAACAGCCTTATACGTAGTCAGTTGGAGTATGGTAGTGTAATTTGGAGGCCACACTATGCAGTGCACTCATTGCGATTAGAACGTGTGCAAAGGCGTTTTCTTTGGCATTTGACGTATTCTTCCGGCTTGTGTAAGGATATTCGCTCTTACAATAAGAGATTAGAGTACTTTAAAATGAAATCTTTAGACAAACGCAGACAGCTGCTAGACGCTATGTTTGCGGTAAAAATTATAAAACATAAAATTGACTCGTCCCGTCTGCTAGCGTTGTTCAATTTTCGTGTTCCGGCTAGATTACCACGAACTTGTATTACTCCACTTTGTCCACCACACCGAAGAACAGTGTTAGGAGCTAACTCACCATACGCAAGATTATGTAAGGTTATTAATAGTTGCAGTGATTTAATCGATTAGCACGTTGACTCAATACCTAAACAAAAGGTTATCATTATGAACAGCTTTTAAATAAAACATTTTGCTCATTTTTATAAAAAAAATATAAAGCTATGTACATTTATTTATTTATTTATGTGAATCTGCTGTCAAAAAAATAAATATAAGATATACTGTGCTGTGCTTAATATAACGTCACAATAACACCAAGATACTATCTGTGTTACTTATTAAGTGTTCATGTCGCTTCTTATTTATATTTAATATATCCTTTTTGTACTTTTTGCCATAACATTTAAAAGCAACTATAAAGTGTAGTTACCTTGTAAATTCCTAGCGTGCTGTGTTTACCTTTAAGTGTTTGTAACGCAAATATTTTAATAACTGTGAATGTATTGATATATATAAGATACTGTGTATACAAACGTTGGTAAACCTAAATAAACAAAAAAATAAATAAAAGGACATGATGATAAATTGCCTGAAAGAAGTACACGCTTTAATGCATATCCTTCTCTGCCAAATACACCCCTCAAAATATCCGTATTACGTTCATACACTTCGAACCTCGCTGGATACAAACAACCTGCTGCCTTCACCTCAGCAGTACCGCCATAGCTAGAGGATTGGAGCATCGTAGCTTTGTACTCATGTCGTGAAGAGAAAGGATCTCTCCGGGCATTGCTTGTATACAAATCAAGCTCGTCCCAGTTATTATAAATATAAACAACTATTGTGGTCCTTAGTATTTGTGTTTCTTCTAATTAGTGGTATTATAAATAAAGAACGCTATTGCATGAAATAAACAACTTCCATCGGGTGGCATAGGTATTATACTATGTAAAATAGTATTTTCGTTGACAATTAATGCAACTACAGCCATAATTATATTGTGATAGTATTTTAAACTGTCCACACCATGTCCACACTACGGTTATAAAAGAGCGCGTATGTCATAGTGACGTCTACATGATAAGCTGGCTGGTCGTCAAACAGAACAATTAGCAAAAAGGTTTGAAGACTATGTAATTATTTGAAATCTCAATCTCAATCAGCCTATCGCAGTCCACTGCTGGCCATAGGCCACTCCCAACACGCACCACAGTACACGGTCCTCAGCCTTCCGCATCCTTTATCTGTGCTATAAGACGTTGCTTCGTACCAAATTTCATGATTCTGAGTTCACGGGAAGTACCTTATAGGTTTTGATTCCAATGCGAGTTTGAAAATATGCTGCAATTTGCAGCATAATCGTCTGTATCTTTTGATTGCGTTGGAATAGAAGTTTGATTTTTTTACAGCTCTATGGGACCGTAGATTTGAGTATTTAGTATAAATTTAAGTTTGATACCTCCACGCACTACACGTACTCCTTTTGAGGTACGGAACCCTAAAAAGTAGGAGATCAATATCATAACCAATACATCACTTCAATAGAGTCATTAGTAGCTCGTAAAGGTAATAGTACAATTGAAGGACGTCACACAAAGGTGCGATGAGCTGTGAAAAGGCTCTCGTTCGCGTGCATACAACCCTGCTCGAACCTATTGGGACCTGCCTGATAAACTGATTTCGCTACAGGGACACACATTAGTATATATCAATATTATTAATTAGCTTTTGTATTAACCTAATTACCGTTTATAATTAACGTTATTTGGGGTTAAAGCTTTGCAATGTTGGTACGCCATGACAAGAACGGGTTAATTGTCACAATTATATTTTCCGTGACATTAAGCGGAGTTTCAGTCAAATGTCTGACCTTAGACTATTTATATTAAGTAAATAGACTGAGGAATCCCATCACTCAAAAGTCAAAGGTCTGGGACTGGGCTCCAGTGTGGACCCCATTACCCGTCAAAATTTAATAGAACTTCATTTGAAACTTTGATACTTCGTTCATAGACATTTTGATTTATTAGTATAAAAATGTGACGCATAAACATAGTGACGTTATAACTTTATCGATACTTTTATTTTAGAGACTAGCTTCAGCCCACGTATTCGCCGATGTGGGTGACAGTTATTGCAAAAAAGTAAGCCTTTGCACTATTGCGATGTAGAAGCTATACTGCAATATTTCTTTGAAAAATAAGTATACTTGAATATAATTATATATCTCAAGAAAAGTGTTTTCATCGATCATCACAAACTTTCGTGTTTATAAAAGTTCAAATTAAACCATCTGCTGCTAACAACTAAGTTTAAGCTTGTGTAATTAAATGCAAGACTTCACATGTAGATCGATACCATTAACTGTACTGAGTACTGAGTAGTCATTGACTACTTTTTTGCAGTGGCGTCAGATTGCCGGACTAATAGGAAGGACTAGTATGCCAATCTTAAAACGATAAATTACCATGATTCTAATCGTGTGAGTCATTATCATGATTAAATAATCGTAGCCATGATAAACCTGTCGTCATGCAAATGACAAGTAGACTGCTGTGAACCCTTAAAATATTTGTTAATACTAAAACTGTACCTAGTCAAATGATACTGCAAGTCAATTTTGATCAAAATGGATAATTATCAATATTATGCTTATAAAAACCCCTTAACAAATTATGCAATACTAGGGGATAGTCGCTACGCTCGCACATATTTTTTAACGTGGTTTTTGCCTGACTTTGTGGTAATTTCGAGACATTCCTTTTTAGTGCACCCTTACGCTACCCAAGAAACATATACATGACAAATTTCAGCTTCTTGCACTCCCAGTAGCTTTGGCTGTGCCATATCTGTCAGTCATTCAGTTACGTAATATATACAGATTAAAGGCCAAAAGTTGTCGTGTTGCTACTTTTTAGGACATTGAAAGGGTAACTCATTTTATAGGTTTACGCACCGCACGCAACAGATGCTCTCAAAGTATACTGGCGATGCAAACATTATCCTCGCCCCTCTAGCGGTGAAATTAAGAAGTTTTACTTATTTTACACCTAGGCTTCTATAAGGGCGTAATAAATTTGACCTGTATATATATAATATGATTTTGTAAAAATTTGAGTTTTTTTTTAATTAAGCTAATGACACTGTCTGTGACTTTTTCTATTTTACCCTAAATAAATTTGATTCATTATGTGTGAAATATTTTATTTAAAATTGACCCTGCAGTAAAATATTATTTCTAATCTGTTAGTTAACTCACTTATTACTGCAGCCTACTCTCGATTGGTGATTTAATATAATTATAATTTTGTAACTGAGCATACTGGGCTGGGGCCTTGCTTCAATTTGAAAAGGCCTAACTTGGTTTGGAAGATTTTAGACGAACACTTGACGATCGTGATAATTTTCTAAGTAATAAGCATATTACTTCCAAAAGTCTGAAATACGTAACGTGTTTTTGTATTCGAATACCATTACGTGGCAATGATCTCGTCATTGACCCTATCATTGCATATAGATAGTGATTATTAATGATATTATGAATATCAATTGCTTTATTCACCTTAAAAAGGTAATTTAAAAATATATTTTTTATCGTATATTATTTACTAGTATTTAAGCATAAGCTGGATTTATTCACATATTTTACTTTATCTGAGGATTTATCAACTTTCAATTGATATTCATTCTGAGTAAACCAAATCTAAAGATTTATTGCAAACATTATCGATATTTTATCGAAATTCATTTTGAGTAAGCACATCACTAGTCTAGTTAAAATTTACGACAATTTCGAAGATTTGAAACTGATTAGAAATGACATTTGTATATTTATCTTTCTCTTACATGAGAAAAATATCATAAGTCAGAGTGAAGTAAATATATTGGGTAATGTTGCTATTTGAATGCGGTCTCTATTTACTTCCTTACTTTGAGTGTCTGACAAACAACTGTTTTGACGCTTAAGATATATTTGATTGATATTCAATTAAATGTAGAATGGCTAAAATATTCATGTGGTTGCTTGTGGCTTTATTTATATTACACTATAGGCAGCCCATGTGTGTCTATCGCCTGATATGGATGAATAGACACGTAACTGGCCTGTGGGTCTAGTTATTACTGAAATTGAATGCTACGCTGCAGATCGTGCGTTTGATACCTATCCAGATTCAACAACAAACAAGACAAACAAGTCATATATTTCTGTGATGAGCACAATTATTTACTCGATGTTTATAGTATAGTTTATCATATAGGCATATATTTAAGAATATATAACTACGTTTATCGATTAATTATTATGTTTACCACTACGGACTTCCCTGGTGACCTTTAAGGTCTGAGATATTATATAGCTGTAACTCGGTGATAAAACAGGCAAGAGGAGGTATTATGTTGGAATAGCCACTAATATTGTCCGTGTGGTGACGGATTAAGAATACGGAATGTCACCATCCCATATCATCCCATGGGTGTCGTAAGAGCCGGCAGAGGGAGCATATTATGCAGAGAACAGCACTGTAAGAGAAGGAAAACTTGATACAAGCCCTATACGAACCCGTTTGGCCAGCGTGGTATAGTAGGCCAATTCCTCCTTTCAAATGAGAGGCCTAGTTCAGCAGTGGACTATTTTAGGCTGATGATGATGATGATGAGTGACTAATATATTATTACAGATATAAAAAGATGTTACGACATACGTATGTTATTTCAATTTCCATTGTAGTATTAACACAGGTATTATCGTAATTCGAATATGGTTATGTGAGTATTAATTGGAACGAAGCATGAACGAATAATAATGAATGTATTATGTATTTATGCTGAATACCAAGAAACTGCTAAAACTGTTTTCAGAAAAGTTACTTCAATGTTTATAGAAAATTTCAAAGCATTCAAAAAAGGTATTTTATATTTTACTTTAAATATATCTGCACTTTATGTGATCAAAGGAAGAAACTGAATAGCTACCTGTTTACACTGCGGATGAGATCTCGCGTTCTAGTTGTTTGCCACGGCAAGAAAACCTATTTGAACTAAGATCTCACGGCGACTTGATATCTTAGGAAGAAAATCTTGCTTAGATAGAATTTTACTAGATTTTCAAACTGTAAGCGATGCGAGTAGTCGTTTGTCCTACTCGCTGCTAAAGCCAAAGCCGACACACTGCTTTTAGAATCGACGATCAAGGATTTTACGAAAAGGCCACGTCGCTTTTCCACGGTGCTTTGCGAAAAAGAAAATCAGCATGTGAAATCGCACCATTGGATGACTGGCTTGGTACTTTGCATTTGATAATTCTCTGAGTATTACTGCTTGTTAACTGATAAAGATGAAGTATTCCAAGTACTACTATTTACAAAACCCCAAAGTTTTATGTGAAACGAGTTTTTCTTTCTATTTAAATATTTTTCAGCAAAGTCGACATATTTCGTTCAAATATGTGCCTAACAATTGCCTTAAAATGTTATATCATTAAATAATGACTTGAACAGGACCCAACCTAACATTATGATACGAGAATAAGTCGCTATTTTGTTACCGAAGAAAATCGATGTAATCTATCATTAGACAGGATATATTGAACATTTTTCAATGCAATGGTAAAAAAATTGATAAAAGCTTGAATTATATTGTTCAATACAATTCTCTTTTTCCTTTTATGATCTTTATTTTTACGTTATTTAAATTCAGAGCATTGATTTTAATATGATAATTTTCATAAAAGTTTACTCTGGTAAAAAGGGGAATAAGAGTGTACCTTCCGTAGGGAAAAGCTGTTCCATTATTCATTAGATTAGAAGCAGCGCTTAAGACATTTCACATAGTGGAATGTAAGAATGATGATGACTTTTTGTAGTACCGAAAAAGTTTCAAAGAGATACCCGAAAGTATCTTTTGTCGCTGTCCACCAATACAAAAAGATTTATGTTGGCAGAAATTGGCTCAGCTTACTCTATAAAATTTATTTCACCATAGATAAAAATAAAACGGTATCATGCCTCACCGGCGAAGTATATACATTGTGCACCTTCAAAAATTTCCGCATGTCATATTTCACGAATCCACCGCGCAGTATTTTTCTCGTTACACGTGCAAAATTAATAGCTGTTTCAAATATTACGGTAACTCCCAACAAATTTTGTGTTGAACTAAACAAACTCAAAGTTAGTTAGGTCAACATTTTAACTGACGAATTTGCTGAAAGTTTTACAAAAACATTGCAAAAACATAGCATGTGCTATGAAGTAGGTACATATTTAAAATAGTATTTTGTGTCTCTAATGCTCCTGCTACACCTGCGTCTTAACGCGTCAATTTAGGCGCTACGTAGATGTAGCCAACGTTTCAACGTGTTAAAATAACGCGTAACGCGTTATTGGCCATTGCCATTAACATTTACGCTTACGCAGGTGTAGCAGTAGCAATAAGTTTAAAAGTTTCAGCGAATTGAAATAAACTGATTACAAATATTATATTTCTACCAATGATATTTTTATTGTAAATTTATTTGCCATTTTGTAGAAAATGTTTTAATTATCTATACTAATAGCTGAAAAGTTTGTTTGTTTGTTTGCTTAAAGCGCTAATCTCACGAACTACTGGCCCAATTTGAAAATTCCTTTCAGTTTTAGATAGCCCATTTAGAAGGCTTTAGGCCTTATGACGTCACGCTATGAGCCACGGGGGCGGATTAAGCGGCCTAAATAACGCGGGTGTAAACGCGGGCTCATCTGGTTACTAAAAATAGCCATTCCAAACCTTTGTAGTACATTTATTTATATAATTGTCGACATAGCTCTATTGCTATTAGTTTTATGAACTCAAACACGCTTTAGAAAGTAGCCACGCGTCAATTCTCTTAAAGTCGTTGAACTTACATTGTACACAAATAACGAGTCTTTATCAAGTACAAAATAAAATACATATATCTACTATGTATCAGCCTTTTTTGTCATCGCAAAGTAATCTTTCTTTTCTGAGTGCCTCCTCTTAGAAGTATATTTTGTAACCGCGGCAACGGAACAATACAATCACCTGAGAATTAATGAAGCAATTTGTATTTCTTCCTATCACATTTGCTAGATGTCGTTTATTACGTGATATTATATTTTTTTGGCAGTAGACGCGGGATTCTATTACAGAAAATATACATTAAATCATATTTTTGTCTCTAGATCTGAGATAAAAAACATTTGCCAAGACATCGTCATTATTGAATTTGAAATATTCTTTCAAAGATGCGAAACTCTTTGTGAATGTGACTGTGCAAACTCGATCGAACTTTCGCAAAGTTGTACAAAGATGGCGTACAATTCAGCTTGCCTACTTACAAATTTGCACTACAGCGTACTCAAGGCAATTAAATATAAAACATACTAATAGGTAAAATTACACAAATGATCATTAGACCAGTTGTATGCACGGGTTTTATGTTTTGATATTGACTAGATTTCGTCCACGGCTCCGCTCGCATGGGACTATTTTTACCCCCTTAGCGTGGGCATTTTCAAATATCCTCTCTTATTGCTCCTATATTCTCCCCAAGCGCTCCTCATTTCTGCGCCCAGTAGTTTTGGCTGTGCGTTGTCCTTCGAGTCCCGTGAGTCAGTAACGGAAGATTTTTATATAATACTAGCTGTTTCCCGCGGTTTCACCCGCGTCCTGAGGGAACTACTCCCCGTACCCGGTTAATTTATAGCCTTAGTTACTCCTTGGTACATCAACTATCCGCCAGTGAGAGTTGTGAGTGAAAGAGATTAGCGGGAACAAACAGACACACAGACAGACAAACAGATAAAAGTTTTACAAATTGTCATTTCACTCTATGTACCGTGCATATCGGTATACATCCATAGGCATTTAGTAAAAAGCGCAGACACATTAATTTTATTTATGTATATAGATATTGATATCCTACTCTAAAATATTTCTTATCTCCTCGTATCTCTATCGTATATCGTAATTGATCTAAGTAAATAAATAGGTTCCATTACATAACAAAAGGGAAGGAGACAGCGCAGCATCGCCAGATAACATCAGTGTAAGTATTCATAGAGGCTTCAGTGACCTACTTTCTTATCCACACGTTTGACGCGATAAGATTGCTGGCTAATGCACTCTATTAGTTATTATGCCACTGCCAAACCATTGCCTTCAAATGGAATAATAATCTAGAAACAATAACAAAACAATAATATTCTTGTCCTTCATAGCGAAGAAGTCACAGTCACTATTCTAAACCATATTGCGGCAAGACACTAATATAATACTAGTGGCTTGCCGCAATATGGTTTACCTAGATGCTTTGATTGAGACGGAAATTTGTTGTCATCACACGCAAACTTGTAAGGAATGAGATATTAGTTCTTACTGCGCACCACATCAGTCCGACTACCACTGTACTAAACAGAGCAGTGCAACACTCGTCTTTATGCAGGACGTGCGTCCAACTGCTCTCCTACAACATCGCATCTAGTACATTTGCATATTATTATAGGTACATACTGTATGCATACTCCGTTATCCGTCCTCCTGTTGTGCGGTAGTACTCCAGCATAAACTGCAGCTGAAACATTTATGGCGCTAAATGACCACACCGACGATAAATTACCCTCAAATGAATTGTACTGAATCAACATGGAGTGAAATAATGGACGTGACATTGTTCTGATAATACACTGAACATACACTGTTTCAATATAACTGACATATTTGCAGATACGTTTTTCACTTTTACGAACAAAATGGAGTCAGGGTTATTATAAATCTTGGTTAAACCAACTTTTAATTATTTTTTAAAGCCACAAATATTATAGTTCACTTCCAATACATGGTTGCATGTTGAGGATGGTTTTTGTATGTCAAAAAAATATCAGTAAGAGTAGAGCACATGTAGGTTCAGACATCTGATTAATTGCTACATTAAATTATTTTCAAATAAAATGAAAACAAGCGAATATTAAAAGTATACAAAATCAATTATCAATTATTATATTGTCGACCAAATTGGAGACATCCTAAGAAACGGAAAGGTCCGAAGTACCCGAAACCGGCGAGCATGTATGAAAAGAGTAATGAGTATAGAGCTGGAAGCGCGTGAGGTTTGTAAGGCTAGGAGCAAGTGGCGTTCTGTTGTCTCTGCCTACTCCGACGGGAAAAAGGCGTGAGTATATGTATGTATGTACTAAAAGTATATTTAAAATAACTAATTCAAAAGTACATTTCCGTGTTTTCATCTCTTCTGGCATATTATTGTTGTTAGCGAAGACGAGAACAATAAATTGAAAATGACTTTCACAAAGCATAACTCAAGAAAAAGGGAAAACTAAATAATTGAATTTACAGACTATCTTAACGGGACAGCAATTTCACACATTCATGTTGTCCAGCATGGCAATCGTACGATGCCATGCACTGGCAATTTGTAAGATAACCAACTAAAACACTTTTACGAATCTTAATTTTTTTTTTTGCACACTCTCACTCTTTTTACGTTATCTCATCGGAATCGTTAAGTAGTCTCTGCCTAACCCTTCGGGAAACAGACGTGAGTCTATGTATGGGCATGAGAATTTTCTAACACATAAAAGGTTGTTAAAAGTGCTTCCTATTCTGAATTATAAGCCAACCATGAACTAATAAATAAGTTTTATTATACCTAACTATTTTATATGATTTTTGTTGGTAGACGCAGCAAGTGGTAAACCAATATATTTGTCAGCAAATAATTGCAGTATTAAAATCTAATTGTGCTCTAATTGTTATGTTCAAAGGCCCCGATGTGTAATTGATAGCATTATAATTAATTGACAATTGTATTTGATTATCGATTACTGTAATGGAGTGCGGTTAGAATACGATAATTGTGTGTGTTCCCAAAGGACATTTCGGCATTTAGCATGATTTATTTGCACAGTATTTGGGGATGACAGAATTGTACCCATCTTGTGGATTACACATTTTTTCAGTGTGAAATAACATGGTGAAATAGAAAAAAATAAAACCTACATTGTTAATTCCACATGAAGTGTTGTTGGACGAACTTTAACCCAAACCGGATGAATATCACAAAGAAAACTTTTCTAAAAGACTTTGTTTTGGGAAGACATTGTTTCATACGTTGAATTGTACGCTCTAGAGTAGATAAAGGCAAAGCCCAGGGCAAAAGATATTTCTACTAATAGAGGCAGATCAGTTGTTTTTTTGAGATTTTACCCATTTTTGATTACTTAACTACAGCAACTCTTACCGAGTTAAATTCGGTGCTATTGCAAAATCTATCCATAGACTCGATAGCTAACATTGTCTGCCTATAAATAATCTGTCTACCTGGTTTCATAAAGATTAAGTAGTTTTCAATACATTGTTTAGTATGTCATTGAATAAGCGAACGAGTGAGAAGTTATACAAATAGATTTGAAAGAATGATAATAATACTTCTCATTTGAATAAAATGGAAGAAAGGGCTTCGCCATGAGCTAATTGATGCGATCATGTTACGAGTGACGTGCCTAAGCTATAGGAACAAAGTTTACTTGGTGCATTTATCTGCAGTTAATTAATGTAATCAATCTTCTTATCTCTTCACTTTTTGACCAACGATACGAGCGATACGAGCCACATATACATAGATGGAGTCGCCCGCATTACTTGGACGTGGGAAGCATCCCTTGCGAAATGTTAATATGTTAAATATTTTAATTCCGAGCTACACTACAGCATAGTATCGTAAATTATCTGTGGTACTACGATTACCTTTGTATGTATAAACAGGCATTAACATGCCTGTTTATACATCATCATAATCCTTCCACAAAATTACAGCTACATATTACTATACTGACAAGCAAAATTCGAGTGTAGAAGTATTGTCGCCGCTCTTGGCACGTCGCCAACATCTAACTGACGTATCATTACATTCATATTGTCCTTGTTTCTCCCTGCATCAAGGACGCAGGACACAAACACTTGATGATATGTATTTTGTTTTTGCGAGTTGGCTAATTATGTCATGGACTTATTTTTTCCATGTTAGGTAAAGCGAAATAAGGATGGCGTTCTCGTTATTCAGATGCGTAATAGTGCGTTTTATTTCGCTTTATAATTTCTAGCTTTATTACTATTCCCTTCGGGTGAATTAATTAATGCCATCAATTTAGCAAACTCCCCCTAGGGCTTAGTGATTCCTTAATCTGCGAGGTACGAGTACATTCATGTACTCATACCTCGCAAATAACTATAATAAATACGTTACATCATAAAGTCAACCCTAACTATAATATAACTAGAACTAAAAAAGTCAGTTTTTTGGGTAAAACATTACACCACAGGGTAGTTCAGATGTAGCAAACATTCAAAATACTACTGAGTTCAGAAGCTTCCTCCTTCTTTTTTTAAGTCCGTTGACTATATTATTGTGAAATATTATTTTTAATGCAAATTCGTGACAGCTATACATTTTTTATTCAATAATAGAATATTTTCATATTGGACATTACTTAATAAATTTTGGTTGTATCGCAAATATAGTTTTGTAAGTACGAGTTTAATTAGCGACTGGGCTCTTGTAAGGACCTGGTATTATAAAAGATTCGTATAAAATAGTTTTGAAATTCACTGAAAATGGAGAGAATATAGTTACTTTTAATAAAAAAAATATTATATATTATTATTAAATATTAGCAATTGTAGCTGGGGTTCGTCCGGGATGCAGGGAATCAGCAAGAAAAGCCGGCTGGTAGAATTGTACAGCGTTTAATGTACGAATGTGTACAAATTATAATAGTACTCAATCGACTTTGCACCCTTAGACCAAGTAGGACGAAAGGGGAGGAAGTCGCCTAAAGACTATCTAAGCTCAAGAAGTTCCGAATAACTATTCCAAGTAGCCCGTAGTTAGCGAATGCAACCTAAGATAGATTAACAAATAGTGCTTGATCCTACGGAGGTCATTCACCTTTGGAGAATCTTAATATCAACTTTTAATTTGTGACGTAGTTGGATCAGAGCCATCTAGTTCAAAACACAGGAACTTGTTGAAATGGATGAATGCTTACATCATTAACGTTATGATCCACCTTTAAACTAAGTTGATTAGTAATTATTGGCTCCGTACATAGATGGCGTAAGTAGTATATTGATGATGTTTCTTATTAGGTGTTTTACAATCTCCCCCTCAGTTCCCGAAGACAACTCGGCGAGAGGAACTGGTAATTTTATTGTTTCCTTGGACGTCCACGTCCTCTTTTTATCTCGGGTGGTGGCGCGAAAGCGACAACTGGCTTCCTACGCCGAGATGAGCAGTCTGCTTGCATTCTCAATCGGGTGTTTATCATCCTTCTCCCCCTGGACCAGAACTGCTCCGAGTGCATAGTTACTGGCATCAGTTTTCGGTTTGGTTTTCCTGATCCTTAGAGAGGCCTACCATACATAAATCGATTGAGTCGACGACGCTAGGGCTGGAGCCTCGTTCCGAATTGGGATGGCTTGAAAACCGTCCTTTGGAGTGAGGAGATAATGTAACTTCCGTTTCCCGGACCATCTTTTCAGCATCCCTCATCATATATTCCTCGAAGCGGGGCGAGTATCCATCGAAGACGGTTTTGGGTTTCTTTATTGGCCTTAAGTCGAGCGGAATAAGTTTATATCCCGTTGTAGCACTCGAACACGGTATGGAAGCGGTCTCAGTAGGCAGCGCAGCACTCGGTACTCGCTTGACATGTACTGCGCTATTACCGGAGTCGGTGAAATTTACGTAGTCTTCCTCGTACAATTCATACCGAGTTGGGTCATCCGCGAACTCCCATGTAAATTGTGGAAGATTCAGTACCATTTTAGCGTCTTGGATGAATCCGACTCCCAGTAACGTTCGGTTGTTTCTGGACTCCGGAAGCACGATGAAAGTGGTTGGGATTATCCGATGTTCTAGCTTGACGGGTACCGTAGTCTTCAAGACCCGTTGATGTCTGCCTACACCGTCAGCTAGTGTAGTTCTTCATAAAACTTATGACCTTTGTTAACTAATTGCCTATAAAGATGATACGAGGCGACACTCGTTTTGGCACATGTACTCGTATCAACGTAGGCCGACCCCTTAACACCTCCAACCTCTATGAAAAGTATCGGTCGGTTTCTGACGTCGGTTCGGATATTCAAGGCGCAGAAACTTATATCTGACACTGGCGTCGGTCTTCTCTTTGAAGCACACGTAGGGCAACTACTGTGGACCACACCTGGTGCACCACACCCATAACAGTGCAGTTTCGGTGCTGAAGGAGATGGTACTTGCACTGCTGTGGTCACTTCTGCTTTTGGACGTGTAGGGCCTGCACGTTCCTGGATTCCAAATTCCTCCTGTTTCTTCTTTAACTTCCTACACTCCTCTGTTGTGTGGCCATTAAAGTGACAGAAGCCACATTTCTTCTTCTTGGGCGCGACAGGCTTAATATTTTTTCTTCCCGTTCAGGTGGAATCAGGCTCTGCGATTGGTCTAACCACATCTGCTCAATCCCCCGGGCTGCCTCCAAAAGTTGGTCGAAGGTAGTAATTTATTTGCGAGGGACCCTATCTCGGATACGGCTGTTGAGTTGTCCGTATATCATGTCCAGCTGGTGGCACTCGGGCTGTTTCGGATCCGGCAGTTAAGCAAATAACATTCGCTTGTGGGCTATAAAGCTCTCGGTAGACGTGTGGCAATCCTGTTTTTCCCCGACGATTTCCTGGTACAAGACATACGCCGGTTTACGAGGAGCAAATGCATATCGTAGCCGATCTTGAAAATCTTTCCAAGACGTCACTTGTTCCTTCACGCCTTGCCACTATATTGCAGCTTCCTTTTTCAGCAACAAGGGCACACCTGTAAGGGCTTCCGCATCAGGAATATTTTCAATTTGCTTGAATACGGTCGCTGCTGCCAAAATAGCTTCCACCATTTGCGAATTCTTGCTGCCGTCGAATTCAGCTGTACAGGTAGCGAAGGTGCCGTGCTTCTGTGGTGACAGTCTAGCCAAAAGTGTCTGGAACTGTTCTTCGGTCAAGTTGACAGACATCTTGTTGCGTTTGCGATTCGCTATTATCGTAGTAATTCTACCCGTGCGCGTGACATATCTTGCTTTGCCGTGCTGTTCGGGCCCACCGTTGGTCGCCAGACTTGTAGATCGCCAGATTAGTAATTATTGGCTCCATACATAGATGGCATAAGTAGTATATTGATGATGTTTCTTATTAGGTGTGTTACACAATATTATTTTGTGGGATGCCCTTTATTTTATATTTGACAGTTTTTAGGTTGTCGATTACTATTAAGTATCTTATCTTAATATATAAAATCCTTGCGTTACTGACTGACTGACAGACACGCTACAGCCGAAACTACTGGTCACAAGAAGATGAAATTTAGCATGTATGTTCCTTGAGGAGTGTAGGGTAGCACTAAGAGAGGATTTTTAAAAATTCCGACCCTCAGGGGGTAAGATAGGGGTCATAGTGTGTTACTTCCTTTAGTGGATTGACTTCAAACTTTATTTATTGGTTCCTCAAATGACGATAGTGAACACAAAAAATTTCGATGCCTTCCGGCCAAAAGGGGGTAAGCGACAATTTTTGCGAAATCGACTTATATATATGGTTAGAATCGGCTTTTTTTCTGCGTCTATTGGTCTAAGTTTCGTGGCTCTAGGACAAACTTTTTGTCGCTTAGGCGGTAAAGGAATTGAGGTTCTAACACTAAGTTTTTCGTCATAAGCGACAGTTATTTTTGGTGTATTTTGTATTATGGTGGTTGGATAAAAATAATATTTAAAAACTGTGAGATAAGCAATTTCTGCTTTGATTATTTTTTTCTTTACTTGAACGTTAAGTAGTTTGGGCTGTAAATATTTTTTTGTAAAACATACATTAATCAAATTTTACTTGAATCTTTGTGTACCAAACTTTCGGTTAGGATATTAGGGCAGTTTCTTTGGATAACATATATGTCATTTATTACATTTAGGTCTCATTTCCGTGACTTTATTTGGCGCTTAGTTTTATTTTCCCTAGTCACCAAATCAATCATCGAAGGCGCTTAGGATAAATCATCCAAACTAATGTCGCCTTACCCTTTTTTCCCTACCAAAAAAAATATCTGGTATGGTGGTTAGATAACAAGGTAAATCAAAGGTTTGGCGGTTAGCTTACAGAAGAATGACAAACAGCATCGGTTAACTCACTCTTTTGTTCGAACAAAATGTCGTTAGCGTTGCACAGCGAACATTCACCGCGGTGTAAGCACCCCCGTGCTTGCGAGTCAGTTTAGCGCGAAGTTTTTCAAAGGAAATAAATCGGTGAGATTATTTAAAATAAAAATTATTTTTAAATAAAAAAGAAAACCGACTTCAAAAATCACTAAGGAACTAAAAAGCAAAAAATAATTGGTTTTGGAACAAAACTTTTTGGAGTCGGTGCCAAGCCAAGTATTTCTGATCTGACTATAAAACCTCTACCCTTTTTTATATAACTTTCGTTGTTGATTGAATAGGTAGTTTGTAGTTTAGTTACTTTTTGTGTAAGGGCTTGGCACCGACTCCAAAACCAATTATTTTTTGCTTTTTAGTTCCTTAGTGATTTTTGAAGTCGGTTTTCTTTTTTATTTAAAAATAATTTTTATTTTTTGCTATTTAGTGGTATACTAATAAAAAAATATTAATAGGTGGTAAGTAGCTACATAGAAAAATGTAGGTACATGATGTGGAGGCCTTCCTTATGGCCTCAATTCTGAAATGTAGACCTGTACCTTTCTGGCAATTTCAAGTATTTTTTTTGTTTTCAACTTACTAGCTTAAACACGTTCGTTTTAGTTCCATCATCAGATCCGGGCAATCATCCAGTACCAAAGTGTTTGCCAAGACGAAACAAACGAGCCTAAACTCGATGAGATTGCGTTATTGTATTACAAAGATCCCATGGCCACCTTCCTGCTCTATCATCAGAGTTTGGAAAACATTCAGCACAAAAGTCTATGTGGTGCATAGGGTTCCCACCAAGAACTTAGGGTCCCAAGCCAACCTCACCTGCAAGTGGTGCACCTGCCGATCAACGGACGAGGCTCTGGCAAACAAAATGTCCCAATAAGCAGCAATAGGCTCGCCACCTATTACGTGAGATCAAAACACTGGCGAAAAGTGGGCGTTTAATATGCCTCTGCCTACCCCTTCGGGGAAACAGGCGTGAGTCTATGTATGTATGTATGTAAAGGCTATGTAAAGACGAATCAAACGAGACCAAACTCAATGGGATTGCGTAATTGTATTACAAATATCCCATGGCTACCTTCCTGCTCCATCATCAGAGTTTGGTAAATATTCAGCACTAAAGTCCATGCAAAGACGAATCAAACGAGCCCAAAATCAATGGGTTTGCATCTTTGTATTACAAAGATCCCATGGCCACCTTCCTGCTCCATCATCAGAGTTTAGTGAACATTCAGCATTAAAGTCCATGTAAAGACGAATCAAACGAGCCCAAGCTCAATGAGATTGCGTCTTTGTATTACAAAGATCCCATTGCCACCTTCCTGCTCCATCATCAGACCCTGGAAAACATCCAGTACCAAAGTCCATATAAAGACGAATCAAACGACCCTAAACTTGATGAGATTGGGTTGTTGTATCACAAAGATCTCATGGTTACCTTCCAGCTCTATCATCAGACCATAGAAATCATCCAGCATCAAAGTCTATGTAAAGATGACTCAAAAGAGCCCAAACTCGACGGCATTGGGTTGTTCTGAATCGCTTCAAACATGCTTATAAAATTTGAAGAGTTCCTCCGATTTTTTCAGGATTCCATGATCAGATCCTGACCTGATGATCATGGGACCAACTAGGAAATATACTCTTTCCATCAGAACAACAATTTTCGAAATCGGTCCAGGCGTCTTAGAGAAATCGGGGAACATACATAAAACAAAAAGATTCCGACGAATTGAGAACCTCCTCCTTTTTTTGAAGTCGGTTAAAAACTTTTATATTCATCTATAATTGTGTATTCTAATTAGTTATTTAAAGTTTTAAAGGTAAGAAGTCATTATTTTGCAATCTTGTTCAGACTATACTGAATAGTTAAATAACTACCTACAGAGTTTTTGTTGGCTGGCCTGACTTAGGATCATAATCAAGGGTTCGAATCCCCGGTTGGGCCAGCAAGGAATTATTGGATTTTTTTATGAATTCTCAGTAACAGTCAAGAGTTAATCCTGCGACTGATATGACTCTGATGTGTCGAATTGCCTATGGGACTATGAGAGTGAGAGAATAAAAACTGCACGTTCGTTTTGCACATATATAAACGCACGTTAGTAGGTCCCTCTTTTGCAAATTGTTATTCTGCCTCCAGATTTGCCACTGTGACTGATTTAACATGTGTCATCATCATTGTTTTATCGATTATGTGAATGGATGGGTGAGTGCGAATGAATGGATACACGGCAAAAGCGATAGTAAGAACCCTCTTTGTGGAGTGGCTGGAGGCCGTCACAATGTCCTCACCTTCCGCCTGACGCATATCTTCACCGGAAACGGTTGTTTTGGGTAGTTTCTTTGCTGTGGAGGACTCCCCCGGCAACGGACGTCGCGAGGCGATTTACGGCAACTGTAGACGCGGACATGGGGACGACGAGGACCAAACGCCGTCATACCTAAAAGTGGTCCTTAGGTACGAAATTTGAAGTTTATATTTTTTTGTCATACCTAGAATGTCAGCATGAATCTATAATGCAAGACTAACTTACAATGAGCAACAATTGTTTTGTTAAATTTTCTAAAATAAAGACTGATTGAGCACAATTGCTCTATTTTTAATTCATACCTTAGTCGTGTGATGTCGCTGTGACGTCGAGAGGACACCACCTCTCGGCCGCTTGCACCTCCGCCCCCACCGCACCGCGAGCTTCTATAAAAGCGGACGCGTTGGCTTCGCGCTTTGCTTTGCGGCGGCTGCAGCACACCGAGTTAAGTCACCAACTCTCCTGGACCATCGGCAGCGGGATTCTCAACAGAAACCTCACCCATCGCCGAATCACGCGACCCTGTGTATATCTTTTTAATTACGCATTACTAGTAATTTTTTTCTATTGCTAAATGATGTGTAGATTTTCTTGGCAATTAAATCAATTTTTATTGTAACATTCAACTCATGTTCTCATTTAAACACACCCTAGTAGGGATAACGTAACAGTGGACACCAGGAAGGTCTCTTTTACGTTACAGTGGCGCCCACGGGAATATTATAGGTGGGGTTTTGTTGAGAATCCGCTGCCGGTGAGTCCCTTTTTTTATTTTTTGTGTATGTGTGAAATCGTTCCAAAGCAGTGTGTAATTATTTTAGTGGCATTTATTGTTACTTTTTGCTTGTTTTATTGTGGACGGAAAGTCGGTGGTGTTATGCCGGCCACAAAAGACATTTTCTCTTTTTGTTCTGCTGTGTTCGGAAGGTCGGTTTTGTGTTGAGCCGGTCACAGACAAATTTTGTCTTACTACGCTTGGTAAGCATTTCTATATTATAACTATTTCTGTTACCGCGTGTGATAATTATTGTGTATCAACCGCATAAGTAACAAGTTATAATCGTTCGACTGCGGCCACGTGTCCTCTAACGACGCGCTTAGGTCACCTTCGTTGATCGGATGCTTCGCGATTAACTTTTATAAATGCCACTACGGTAATTAAGTGCTACTGGTAATTATTGCTAATAATCTGCTTTGGCTGACTTATGGAACGAATTCACACCCTTCTCTTTTTCATTTCTTCACATTTTTCTACAATAACCTTCTGCTAGTGACTTTGTACGGCGATATATTTCTATATAGTAGCTATTATTAAATACTGTTACCGCCTACTACGGCGATTATCTTTTAATATTAACTATTCTTTTCTTTCTTACTAAGAAAGTTGTATCTTTATTATACCACGTGTACCTAACATAGTTGGACTGGCTGAGAATGAACGTACCTAAGATACTAGCGTATTATATACTAGGTATCTAGCTAGAATTCCGCGTTCATTTATTAATAAAATGTACACGTGTCACATGCAGGTTGCTCACTAACAATAATGAACGAATGTAATTATTGTCTATTTGGTATAGAAATACGAATATCATCGTAGAATTATTAGTTATTCGTTTTGTCAAAAGTTTATTATGCTACAATCGTTGTTTTTGGTCTTCGATTTTATCTCCTTGTTACTGCCTATCGGTATGTCATTTGCAAATGCATCTATTTATGCATTTACTGTTCATTGTGAACTCAAACATAAAATTCCTGCGTCGCAATTATTGAATTATGTTCCTTTTGTAATGTTTTGTGTCGCTAGGATTGTTCTTTCAATGTCTGGTTTCTATTGAAATATATGTTTTATATATAATGATAAATAAATGGTAAAATTAAGCCGCTGACGGCCGAAAAACTACTTAATTGTCAATATGTAACTTGTTTCCTTTTTACTAAATGCCATGCATCTGGTTTTACTAGACCAGTTTAAGTAGTGGTTATATTGTGTTCTTGTGTTAACGCAAATGTTATTATATCTAACTGAATTTATCAAACTTAATTGAATTGAAACTAACTTTAACTAAAGTGGGTATTTGCACATAAATTGAATCAATAACTTCTTTTCTTGAATAAATAAGTGCCTATTTACATATGAATCAAATAAATAATATTTATACCTCATTAAATAACTAAAGTGGCTGTTTACACACAAATTAATAAATAATTTCAATACTTAAATAACTAATGTGGGTACTTATACATAAATCAATAATTTATATACTTTAATAACTAAAGTGAATTAATTGATGTACAAGTTTAAGAATACCCTTTCGTATTTTACAATCAACTATTTTAAACCTAAAAGCTGAATAAAATAACTGAATCTTATTCTATTACAGCATAAATAAGTTTATAAACGATTGGGTACAGTGTCATTTACAACAATGTAAGACGCATAGGTATGCGAAGTTATAATTACCTACATAATTATTTGTGAAGGCCAACAATAGTGCTATTGCTTTCGAGTTGGAGCTCACAAGTCACAAGATAACGCATTGTTGTGTTAACGAATTATATAAACATGCTAACATAAAACATGAATAAATATGCTAACATAAAACATGAATAGTTATTACTGTTATAAATTGTCGAAGAGGTTTTCCAAATTTAATATTTTTGCACAATCTGTTATTTATCTAACTAAATATCGAAACATCAGATAACTATCTAACTATATAAATATCAGATATGTTTCGCTTGGTAATTGCCATATAAAAGATCTTAAATTAACTCACTGCAAAGTTTAAGAATGTAATGATTAATGCTCATCACTAATGAATTAATCACTAAAATAACTTAACACTTCGTTACAAATAATATAAAAACCTTTAACTCCTAATTACAGCTAAATCATGTACCCATATATCTTGTTACATATAGCTTTGGTAATGACTGATCGTAATATAATAAAAAAAAATTCCCTTATGGCTCAGTGGCTGAAAGGTTGTTGTCGGATCGGTCTGTGGTTCGATTCTCGATTGTGTTTTTTTTTTTTGTGTTTTTAACTATGGTAGCGTGTACTATGTCGTCGACAGTCTCCTTCGAAGATGATACATTACATCTTGCCGCGAATATTTTTTTTGTGTTTTTGGCTATGGTTGTGTATACTATGTCATCGATTGTCTCCTGCGGTGATGTACTATACATTGCAACCTATTTCGAATTGTGTATTTGCCGTTGTTGATTTTGTATCATAATCAGAAACCAGTTAATTGTCCGCGACAATGGAATGCGGCCGGCGCCAAGCGCGCAGTGATGACTCACTTGTTTACGTCAGCCGATCACTCGGCTCAAAACATTGTATTATACTTTATACTTAATTATAATGAACACTTTTTTATGCTTTTACAATTCGAGTCGAGCGCGTTAATGAGCAATTTGTTTGTGATACTGCCAACTAATCGTATGATTGTTAGTATCGTAATATAGTAAGATCGTAATATTGGTTTACGACTTATACTCTTTCAATTAATTTCACTTATCGAATATGGGTGGTCAGGTGGTGCCTACCAACATAGACTGGGTGGCTATTTGCTATAAAACTCACGTATAATACCTCTTCGCGCGTCGTGTATTATAATGAATACGACTCGCATCGTGAATGAATGCTGGCTTGTTCATACGTATGATTGTGTGTGGGCCTTTTGAATGTGATGTATGTCAGGTAATAGGAACGTTCAATGCTTGGTGACGTATGAATGGCCGAGGGTTATACTTGTTTTTTTTTCCTCTTTCAGGGTTAATAGTTGCCTTGTATTTAACCTACTGACACCACCACCACTCATCTGTTTCAGGGTATCCGAATGCAGTTGCCGCCTACCAGCCACAGAATTTTCCCCCTGGGAAAATTCTGGCCTAATGGGGGGAGTGTGTGACGTCGCTGTGACGTCGAGAGGACACCACCTCTCGGCCGCTTGCACCTCCGCCCCCACCGCACCGCGAGCTTCTATAAAAGCGGACGCGTTGGCTTCGCGCTTTGCTTTGCGGCGGCTGCAGCACACCGAGTTAAGTCACCAACTCTCCTGGACCATCGGCAGCGGGATTCTCAACAGAAACCTCACCCATCGCCGAATCACGCGACCCTGTGTATATCTTTTTAATTACGCATTACTAGTATTTTTTTTCTATTGCTAAATGATGTGTAGATTTTCTTGGCAATTAAATCATTTTTTTATTGTAACATTCAACTCATGTTCTCATTTAAACACACCCTAGTAGGGATAACGTAACAGTGGACACCAGGAAGGTCTCTTTTACGTTACAGTCGGTTAGCCTGTTTAAAAACTTATAAAAGTCTAATGTATGTATGAAAATATGTACCTATGTATAATTTTATAAGAATTAATCACAATGTGCTTTCGCGTTGTATAAAAGAGCTTATTGTATTTTTTATACATAATTAACTTATTACAATTTCCTTATTCTTCTGCCATTAACCAATGGCCGGTTATGTCATATTGGCTTCACTTGATGAACAGAAAAAGCACAGGTATCCTCTTTTTCTTCAACATAAATAAAATAAATGGTGCAGTAAAATCATTTGGGTTGGAACTCATTAATTGAGTTGTTTTCATTTACGACGTTTTTTCCTGTTAGTATAATTAGGACCATTTGAGGGTAAGCGACAGTAAATAGTGATAGGCGTGTGATTTGTTTTTATTACCAATGTCATTTCGTAGAGACCTAATCAAAAACTATATCGTTAAATTTTGAAACTTTTGGAACGTACAGAAAATTTTCTATGTTTTTTTTCACTTATTTTGAACTTTAAAGTTCCTGTAAAGTTTGTAAAGTGGCGGTTAGCCTCTTTTGGCCGTAAGGCATCGATTTGTTTCTTTGGAAATTCCTCCCCTAAGGGGTAAGATAGGGTTCAAAGTTTGTATGAAACTTTTTATCTCTCTAATGGATTGACTTCAAACTTTGTATATTGGTTCCTTAAACGAGGATAGTAAACACTAAGAATTTGTTTTTTAAAAATTCCGACCCTCAGGGGGTAAGATAGGGTTCAAAGTGTGTTACTTATTATTCCTTCAGTGGATTGACTTCAAACTTTATATATTGGTCTCAAATGATGATAATGAACACAAAAAAATTGTTTCTTTGGAAATTCCTCCCCTAAGGGGGTAAGATAGGGTTCAAAGATTCTATGAAACTTTTTATTCCTTTAATGTATTGACGTCAAACTTTGTATATTGGTTCCTCAAACGACTAAAGCGAACCCTGAGAATTTGTTTTTTTGAAAATTCCTACCCTCAGGGGTTAGATAGGGGTTCAAAATGTGTATTAAACGAAACTTATTATTCCTTGAGTAGATTAACTTCACACTTTGTATATAGGTTCCTCAAATGACGTTAGTAAACACCAAGAAACGAGTTTTCGAAGTCACTCCCCTATGGGGCTTAAGAAAGGGTGTCCCATTTTCTAATATAAAAAAAACTTCAGTGGATTCACTTGAAACTTTATATATCGGTTCCTCAAGTGACGTTAGTGAATTCACCACTTAAACGGGGAGCTGAAAAAGGGGTCCCAGTTTGTATGAGACTTTTTATTCCTTCACTTGATTTTTTTTTCATCGACCCTGATGTGCATTTAAATTAATTTTAGTTAGTGAAGATGAAGAGCGCTTAGATGAGTGTGCGCGCTCTTTATATTTACTTACTAAAATGTGGAATGGATTGACTTCAAACTTTGTATATAGGTTCTTCAAATGACGTTAGTGAACACCAAGAAACGAGTTTTTGAAGTCACTTCCCCATGGGCGTTAAAAAACGGTGTCCCATTTTGTAATATAAAAAAAAACTTCAATGGATTCACTTGAAACGTTGTATATTGGTTCCTCAAACGTTGATAGTGAACACTAAGAATTTATTTTTCGAAAATTCCTACCCTTAGGGGATAAGATAGGGGTTCAAAGTGTGTATGAAACGAAACTTATTATTCCTTCAGTGGATTGACGTCAAACTTTGTATATTGGTTCCTCAAACGATGATAGTGAATACTAAGAAACGAGTTTTTGAAGTCATTCCCCTATGAGGGTTAAGAAAGGGTGTCCCATTTAGTAATATAAAAAAAAATTCAATGCATTCCCTTGAAACTTTGTATATTGGTCCCTCAAACAATGATAGTGAACACTAAGAATTTGTTTTTCGAAAATTCCCACCCTCAGGGGTAGTTACTGAAGATGAAGAGGGCTTAGATGAGTCTAAGCGCTCTTCATCTTCACGACCTAAAATGTGGGATGGTTTTTTATATGACCAATAGAAGCCAAAATACTTAGAACCGTTATTTTGCTAATTTTGGTTAAACTGGTTGTCAGAATTTGTATAAAACTTTTTATTCCCTCAATAGATTTACTTTAAACTTTGTATACCTATTGGTTCCTCAAATGAAGTTAGTGAACACTTAGAAAGTCATTCTGGAAATTCTTACCTAAGTGGATATAAAAAGGAGTCATAATTTGCATAGAATATTTTATGCCTTCAAGGGATTAACTTCATACTTTGTTTATTGGATCCGCAAATGACGTTAACGAACACAAAGACATTTATTTTAAAAAAAATCCCCTAAGAAGGCGGAAAAGGGATTCAGAATTTGTGTAAAAACTTTTATTTTTTCAATGGAATAACTTCAATCTGTGTTTATAAAATCTTTTCGTTACTGACTGACTGACAGACACATAACAGCCGAAATTACTGGGCGCAAGAAATTTAAATTTAGCATGTATGTTTATTGAGGAGGGTACATACATACATACATAGTCTCACGCCTATATCCCCGAAGAGGTAGGCAGAGGTATATATTATTGCTACACCCACTTTTCGCCAGCTTTATTTTAGTCCCACGTAATAGGGGGCGACCCTATTGCCGTACCGGGCACATAACCAGACTCCGTGCTGCTACTGAGAATTTCCTAACGGAAAAACCCAATAACACTTTGTCCGACCCGGGGATCGAACCCGAGACCTCCCAATCCCACGCGCACATTTATGCCGCGAGACCAACGAGGCGAGCAACCATTGAGGAGGGTGTTTGTACAACATATTTTATCTAATCGTAATTTACGCGTGTGAAGCAGCGGGCAAAAGCTAGTTATAATAATATAAGTGCCTTAGTCACGGCATAAACATTTTTAACTGCAAAACTATATAAGCAATACTAGTACAGGGTAAATGCTCACATGCGACCTAAGTTCACATTATTATGAAATCTGAAGTTTATGAGCCAAAGAGAGAGTGTCACAAAATATCATTACAGTTTCTGATTATACTATTTACGAACACAATATAAACGTCTTCTGACTTTTATGTTCGGAAATTTAACGTTTGAAAATTTGCAGATATTTTATGTGAATAAAGCACACATTCAAACTATAAACGAATAAATCATTAACTTCTAAGCTTTGAACCTCTGTTAACAATCTCATACATCCAAACAGCGCAGCTATCAGAACGCAAACAACTTATTCCATAATCGCTGTCTACGTTCGCACTTATCGTTCCATTAGGTAGAATTGGCAATTCCTATGCTTATATGCGAACGAAGTCGTCAAAGGTATATCACGCTGTATTTTACACGGCCCGAAGTAATTACGACTACGTAATAGACAGAATGATCACAAGGGTACACTCACATAATAAATTGACGTATCCAAAATAAGCACGGTGAAGAATGCTGTGGTAACATTGGCTATCGATTAAGGTGTAGGCTACACGTTACGGGATTAATAGTTTAATTAATCTTCTACACAAGTCCAATGAGTATGCGGGTGAGGCGCTGCTAAAAGGCTATTACTAGGCCTATATCGTTTGTGTTAGCGATAGGCTGACCTCAATATTATATGGTATGGTTGTACCAAGTTAAAATGACGTCATCTTAAAACATCCTTGCTTTAGGCATAGTTACGGTAAATTTGCCTTTGACATTTATGTTGTTTCTAAGTTTATGATACTAATAGAGTCTATCCGTTTTAAATTAGGTTCCCAAGTGTCTACGCTTAAAGAAAGAGGATCGTATTTTAGTTCTAAATAAAATACGGGACAGTCTCTACTTTCAATTGCAGATACGAATTGTACCTCTTTTAGGATGCGTAAATAAAATGAGACAAAAATACGAACCACATTTATCTATTCGCAGAATCCAATCTTATATTTCTGAAGATCTTGGATAACGTGTTTTTTGTAAATCTTTTACTTCAGATAATTTCCGCGTAGCAAAAATTTCTAAGTCTCTGCGACAAGGAACTTAAACGACACTTAAATAGTTATATACTAGCTTTTGCCCGCGACTTCGCTCACGTTTAATTTGGGGTAACACAAAACTCCTTCATCGTTCGATATTAATTTTCGTTTTAATTCTGTTCATAGGGACTAGTAAGATATATAACCGCGAGAAGTATTTAAAACATTTCTGTTAACAGTATTTTTAGAGTCAAAAATGGCTAAACACGGAATCTATAAAGACACTCTATGTCTGTCAGTCTATCCGTATGTCACAGCCACTTTATGCCGAAACTATTCAGTTTACACATTTGAAAATGCGTAGGTATTTGTATTCTGTGAACTGCTTTACGACGTTATAGAAAATAAAAAAATATTGAATATTAAGGGGGGTTCTTCACACATGGAACTGATGTGAAAATGGGTCGTTAAAAATTACTTTGAGGTTCCTAAAATCATTGTTTCTCAAAGTCAATAGTTTGAAAGATATACGGTTCCAAAGTGGTAAAAGGGGTGTGTGTCCCTCTAACATTTAAATTAAGGGAGTGACAAATGACAAATAAATATATGCTGTGTAGATCGTTATAAAAACTTCCAAAGAAAATTGGTTTGAACGACATGTAGTCAGTAGTTTTTGAAATAAAGCGCATCTTAAAAACTGCAAATAAACCTTTGTCGTTTATACAAATACTCTTAATAGTGGAGTCAAAGATAATGGCTATGGTAAATGGATACCTCCACTACGGAACCCTTCATGAGCAAGTCTGACTCGCAATAGCGAATAGCTTTTATAATGTTTCGTCCTAGGTGTTACTTGTAGCCGTTTTCCATTACAAAGCTTTGGTGCATTCAGATTCCGCAATAACAGGACTGGAACATCAATGTTCAGTCTCTAGTTGCGTGAAGGTACTCCTGATAATTTTAAGGAGTTCAGAAAGTCTATACGGTACGAAGTAACTTAGTGAGTATTCATGACATTATCTACCGAAAGGTGCTCAACAACATCACTTTGCATACAGTCAGATGTCAAAGCTATGATCCGATATATCTCTATACACTATCTATACACACTTTCGCAATTATGAGTAGAGACTATGAGTTCAGCCGATTTAGCGTGAAATCGGTACATACATACATATACATTTTCGCATTTATACCTAATATTAGTAGGGATTAGCCAAGGCTGTTACAATAATTATTAGTTTAAGTAAGCGAACGAAGTAATGAAAGTGCACCATATGAAAATGTATAATATGTCAGAACTGACAGATAGCACATGCGCAGCACTCAATTGCTACAGCACATGCGTCCTTACTGTCAATAGGTAGTAGGTTTGTCCCTTCAAACTTCGACCCTCTCTAAAATCCCTCCCAGATTATTTTTTGCAACTAATTGTCCTAAAATCTAAATAAATCATTGTGTTTTTCCTCGTTCTGAGCTACCTCCCCACTAATTTTCAGCTAAATCGGTTTAGCCGTTCTTGAGGTATAAATAGTGTAACTAACAGGACTTTCTTTTATATATATAGATTTTCGTAGGTATATTCTTGTTTTTCGCCAAGTCATTATCTGCCTATCAAAATAGATTTTTTAAATCTGATTGGTAGTTCCTAATATTAGCGCCTTCAAACAAAATAACTCTTCAGCATTATAAAATTTGTAGAGATGCGTAATATAATTTTGAGCAACTATATATTCCGGTCAACTTAGACATAAAAATAGTGGTCAAATAACAAAAATTTCCTGGGAAAAAGGTAAAAATCATTAATAACATTTTGTAGAACATTTTAAGATCTACAACTTTGGCTCAGGTTTTATTTTGATAAAACTTACCGTTTTCGAGAAAATCCAAAAAACCTCGAATTTTGACGTTTGACCTTGAATAACTTTTGTAGCACACATGGGAGCGATGGGGACTTTTAAGACTTTATTTGTAATGGTAAACCCTAGCTCTCCACCAATATTTGGCTCTCTGGCAATTATTGTTATTTCAAATGTCTATATTTACCGGACTAATACATTTTCACTAACTACATAAACTAAGATTTCAGAGAAAATCATAAAAAAGCATATTTTCTGAAAAACACTCACTAGATATTGCCTTTTCTAAGTACCAAATAAGTTAAGATCGCGGGAAGTGGTTGGATGCGGGCGGCTCAAGATCGGTCTGTGTGGAGAACCTTGGGAGAGGCCTATGTCTAGCAGTGGACGTCTCTAGGCTGACATGATGAAGTACCAAATCATGAAATAACAAAAGCAATAAATGTTAAGGCCAAACTACTAGAGATATCAAAAAAATATTATTATTTTCGTTAGTCCGTAGTAGAATCGCATTATAGGAGACAAGGACCATTTCGTGTCCTAAATACTTGATATATTTTAGAACGCTTTCACTTATTTAGAATCGCGCCAAACATTTATCGCTCAAACCCCAAGAGGCAACCGGTTGTCGCTCTCTTACATTCAAGAAAGTACCTTAATTCACACATTTAGAGACGACTTTTGTATGAAGAATGTTGGTGCGTTCCGTTCTTTGATACATTTTCTACATTCTGAGCATAAAATATTGTATAATCTGTGCAGTTTAGCTTTGACAGTCGAAAAACTTGAAAAATTTGCTTCACGCACGCTTCGCGCGCAGTTCCGTGCTTTGTTTTGTTAGTGTTTTTTTGTGTATTTTACGAAAGTAAGTAGTGTTTCTTATTAGAAAACTGTTTTTTAGCTTATTAGAAGTGTTTTTATGTAACTGGTTGAATGAAATACATCGTAATATGGCACGAAAAAGTTTGCGAAAAATGTTGTTATTATGTGACTGATTGCGAAGTGATTTGTTACTGTTGTGAAGTTTGAATCTGTAAAACCAATATAAATATTTGACTAAACACTTTATTTTGATGACTGACAGAAAGAAAATTTTATACATACATACATACATATCGTCACGCCTTTTATCCCCGAAGGGGTAGGCAGAGGTGTATTTCTACACCCACTTTTCGCCAGATATACTTTAGTCCCACGTAATAAGGGGCGAGCCTATTGCCGTACCGGGCACATTTCCAGACTCCGTGCTGCTACTGAGAATTTCGTGACAGAAAAACCCAATAACACTGCCCGACCCAGAAATCGAACCCGGCACCCCGGCATTTGATCCCACGCGCACATTTATGCCGCGAGACCAACGAGGCAGTCCAGAAAATTTTATAATGATTACAATATTGTTTATTGAAGTAAAAATATATGGTTTGGTTGTAGAGTTATTACATAATATATTTTGTACAACGTAATGTTTTTCGACGCCATCACATAAATCAAAATTTTGATTTGAGCTGTCAAAATTTTGAAAATATTTTGATCTGGGGACTGAAAGGTTATAAAAACTGCTTTGCATTTTTGATAATAAAAGACAAAGGAGACACGTAGTATTTTTCTAAGAATTAGTTCTTTTTTACATGCATATTATCGTGTGTATAGAATTAAATTATTTCGTGTCTATGAAAATAAATGGCAAAATATTAGATGTTTGGTTGATAAAATATAATAAAGTATCTATGTTAAAAATGATGTTGAACGTGCTTTGAATAAATTTACTTTAGTAAATATTGTGAGGGAGGTCGTCTTAATGTCAATATTTTATTTATTATTCTATTGAATACCGTTATGAAAAGCATGTGTATGAAATGATATCACTTGATTATTTATTTAATTTGTAAGATTTTCAATAATTTTGACAGTTTCATTTTAAACAATCGTTGGTTAAATTACTAATAAAATAAATCACTCTTATTTTCTTTGTTGAAGTTTAGGTGGTTAGAAATATTAATGTACAGTTATGGGTCTCACATTGTATTCAGTGTTAATTTTATATTTTTGATTTGTATTTGGGACAATAAATTGATAGCAAAACTTGAAATACTCTTTTAACTTGTAGTGGCAACAAGTCAATGCCCTATTCTAAAACTAGGTTTAAGATACACCAAAGCACGTAGCTTTAAGTTTTAACTGGTAAGGAAAATAAAAATTTATAAAACATACGGCCTTGATATAGATTTTTCTAAATTTTCATTCTATATATTAAGTTTCATGTACGGGATGTCAACTACCCTATATTACGTGAGCGTATATTGTTATCATAAAAAGTATTGAAAGAGAATACAGCGAATTATTTCAAAAATAATACTTAGTTGAACCGTTAGAAGATAAGAAAGCATTGTTACGTGATGAACCGATAACCCCGAAGCGACCTGACATTTAAGATAGCCAGCGGGGAACTCCATAGACGACAACGAAAATTATTATCACCAGTTCTGTTTACTTTCGAGGTGCGTTCACGTTTCATGTGGAATAATGAGTTTATTTATATTGCGCAGTTGTTGATCTCTCACTGCTTCTAGAATATTTAGAACTCGGCATACTAATTATCAGTTTTACCACCAGATAAGATACATCGTCCAGATAGATTTAGAGTGCAACGGATTTATTTTGATGCTTTCTGCTAATTACTTTTAACAGAGCTGTCAATTTCACCCTGATGGCATTGAATGTAGTCGCATAATTTGTCTTGCGATTAACACTTACATAAATAAATTGTAGACATCATCATCATTCTCAAACGTTCAATTTGAAGCTCAAGCCACTTTCTAGACTATCTAAAGGACTATGGGCAAAAATGTATCGTCTCCGTCCCCATATACCAACACACATGGAACTGATGCCAATGTGTACCTTATGCATCCACTACTTGATTAAAATCCTTGTTTTGACTTAAATGCGTGGGATATATAAATAAAAAACAACTTATTATTATTAATTAACCTATATTTTCATTTTACACTTGTAAGTTATTTTGACATTATGGTTATATTACAGTACAAAACATGATTTAGTAACTATACAAAATAAAAAATAATGTATTTTTAAACATAGTTGATTGAATCAGGCGTTACTTGGCGGAACTCCATTGTAACCTAATGGAAGGAAAGAGGAACCCACCACGCACCCTCGAATTGACCACCCCAACCATTGCAATAGAAAAAGGTTGACAATATCGAACTCCTCTAAAAGGATAAGGGATATAGGAATGGTATGGGTTCCAGGAAGATACCTGACTTGCAGTATCCCGCTGTATGCGCCGACTATTCTTCGACACGTGTTTCGCCTCTGCACGAGGCATCCTCAGGAACGATGGGCAACGACTGAGCGCTTTCCAAACGTGGGCATGTGTTATACATTTGGAATTACATGCCCACGTTTGGAAAGCGCTCAGTCGTTGCCCATCGTTCCTGAGGATGCCTCGTGCAGAGGCGAAACACGTGTCGAAGAATAGTCGGCGCATACAGCGGGATACTGCAAGTCAGGTATCTTCCTGGAACCCATACCATTCCTATATCCCTTATCCTTTTAGAGGAGTTCGATATTGTCAACCTTTTTCTATTGCAATGGTTGGGGTGGTCAATTCGAGGGTGCGTGGTGGGTTCCTCTTTCCTTCCATTAGGTATTTTTAAACATTTAAATGATAATGAATGAATAATAGGAAAATAACGAATATAAATGAATCATCATCGCCCTAGCGTTATCCCGGTTGCATCCAAGACTTACACGCTTTAGAGCCTGAGGTCAGCTTACAGGTCTAACCAGATATTACAGAATATCAACTTTTCCACAGAGCAACTGCCGTCTGACCTCTGCAACCCAAAGGGATAGCGATATTCCATGGTTAAGACCAGTATAAGTTTATTTGAGGGTACTGACTTCACGTAACGACTGTCAAACAAGCGATAACTAACAATTAAAGACGCACTTAACTTCGAAAAGTCACTGGTGCGTACCAATGGATTCGAACCCGATTCCCACTGCATGGCAATCCGTTGGTATCTCCTCTAGGCTATCGCTGCCCTTATATAATAATCACTACATAGTATAAAACAAAGTCTGTCTTCTGTCTGTCTGTCCCTATGTATGCTTAAATCTTAAAAACTACGCAACGGATTTTAATGCGGTTTTTTTAATAGGTATTATTATTCAAGAGGAAGGTTTATATGAATAATTGATGCGAGCGAGGCCGCTGGCGCCGTCTAGTATAATATAAATGATTGAATCATTTAAATTAATTTTCTTCTAATTATTCATTCTTATAATGCTCAAAGTAGGCAAATAACAATAGTGAGTGTTAATATTACTGGTCTATGTTCACTGTGCCCTAATGAATACATATATGAGTAGGTGTTTTACAAATAATCGTCAAAAATATGTACTTATACGAATATTTGTTTAACCGTTAATTACTATGACAACCCCATGCTTTTGGACAACGTCCCCATAGTAAAAAATATCATCTTGCCAAGATGTGTCAATTGAGCTACATTTCATTTTTGTTGATGGGTGGGGACGATTCCGCCCATCGTCCTTTGTCAGAATATTATTTTCCTCAGAGCGAGCGTCTGCCGTAACCCAAAGGTATAGCGATATTCGACAACCGGGACAGACGGCTTTATGTTCTCACTGAAGTGTGGGCAAGCGACAATTAATATTTTAATACACACATCAAGTGGTGCACGCTGAGGGTTTTAACCTGCTACCTACCTACTGCACAGCAGTTTGTTAGTGTATTCACTAAGCTATCGCTGCCTTACAGTTATATAGATAGAAATGTACAAGACTGCACATTTTCTAGTACTACCTTTATTTAATCTACTGTACAACCTGAAACCCACGTAAAAGTAATTGAATCAAATCATTCACCTATAATGAGGCACAAATTCACACAATGTCATGATTAGCAATAAATACTTTTAAACAAACAACGTAATAGACGTTCTTGGAAAGTCATGCACGTGTTGTACTTATTTCACGTGTAAGGATTTTGGTTAGGTATTGATTTTTAACAAACTGACATTTATTTTACTTTAAGACACAATTAAATACTGTTCTATTTTGTAACACTAGACAAAACAGTTTTTTTAAGCTTTCCTCTGAATTATTCTTGTTTGATTCGGCTCCGGAGTTGGGCGTGCAGTTTTTTTAATCTGGCGACAGTTTTTCAATCAATTTGTGTTTTTGAAATACGGCTAACTATCCTTATCTGTCAATTTAGTGTAGATTTTTTTGATCTTAAGTACACTAAATAATATTTCGTGATTTTTTACATGTAAGTAAATACTTAATTCAAACGGCCGTAAGCTTATTATAACTCCAAATAGGTAAGCAACAAAATAGCAAGGTGCCCAAAGCAACAATATTTTGATGTACTCGTATAATATGTCAGAACGTCTAGAACTTTTTCTATTTAAAGCGCCCTAAATGGCAGTCTCAAGTAACGGGCCAATGCCTTTATACACCGAACGAAACGCAGCAGCAATGTTTTACTGCTGATAGTTTCACGATCAAATCGTTCTACCTGATTGCTGATTCAGCAAGAGTAACCCTCGTATGAGTTATGGTAGCTTTACATATTTTATGTATCCACTTTATGCATTTTGTAGAGAACAAAAACTACAGCCGCAAAATTTACTACAGTTATTAATAAAATACAAAATTCTACGTAACCGCATTCAAGCTAAATATTTAAGCATGTCTGATCAGACTAGACAGCAGGCCACGGTCATCAAGGCAAAAATCTTGAATACAATCAGGATTACGCTAGGACTATAACGTAAGCACGTTTATATTTATATCTTAGAAGGATTTTTTTGGAAGCTTATTTCAATATTCTTGTTACTATACTGTGTAATTCCCAAAAGCGTTGAAAAATAATCACACCGTCACGAATCTAAGAATTTAAACAGTATTTCGAAAGTTAAGTTTGCCATTTTGCCATTTTTTTTTTTTTTTTTTTATGGAATAGAGGGCAAACGAGCAGATGGATCGCCTGATGTTAAGCGATTACCGCCGCCCATGGACACCCGCAACACCAGAGGAGTCACAAGTGCGTTGCCGGCCTTTTAAAAAGGAATACGCTCTTTTTTTGAAGGTTTGAAGGTCGTATTGGTTCGGAAAAACCGCAGGTGACAGATCATTCCACAGTTTAGAGGTGCGAGGCAGAAAGTTTCTAGAGAAACGCACCGTTGTGGATTGCCAACCATCTAAATGATGGGGATGGAAATGCTGTCGCGTAGAACGATGGCGGAAAGAGGCGGCAGGGATTAATCCGAACAATTCCTCGGAGCATTCCCCATAGTAGAATCGATAAAAGATGCACAGCGAGGCTACATCTCTACGCAGCGCCAAGGGGTCTAATCGATTGCAAATATCTTGGCAGTCGACAATTCGAGCGGCTCTCCGTTGGATGCGGTCTAGAGTGAGAAGCTGGTACTGGGGTGCCCCTGCCCAAAGATGAGAACAGTATTCCATATGCGGCCGGACCTGCGCCTTATAAAGGAGCAAGCGGTGGGCCGGAGTGAAATACCGTCTCGATCTATTTAGCACGCCAAGCTTCTTTGAGGCTAACTTAGCCTTACCCTCTAAGTGACCGCGGAACTGGACTTCGCTCGATATATCGACACCAAGTATTCCAATACTGGAGGAGGCAGTCAAGGGGGTGCTCTCAAAACGAGGACATACGACCATCGGCAGTTTTTTTGCGGTGAAAACGCAGACTTGTGTCTTTGTGGGGTTTTTTTAACGGCAAGCAAACTATGTAATCACTAGGACATTGAACCAGAGAAGGTGATTACGCCACTTCGGTCCCCAGCTGATAACTTCAGCGGGACCGTCGTCGACATAGCACATTAATATTAAAAGCTTTTTATTAGGTGCGCGGACTCAATTTAGCGTCGGGCGACACGATTTGCAGCGCAGACTAGCGTTTCGATGTCCATTTCGCTGTGCACACCATCTGCGCCACTGTTGCCACAATGTATGTATGTTATGAACATCGCATCGCCTGTGGAATAAGGCTTTGCTGATCACTAAGCTTATAGCCGTAAAAGGGCCGCTATGTAACACCCACCCTACTTAGTATGTTTGGCTTCTGCTAACTCGCTAGTACCTGTCTATGTGGGTTACATAATTTACTCATAATTAACAGAAAGGATATTGATGAATATTTCATTACTTATTTTGGCGTGTATTTGGTAGTTTCATTGGCTATAGGAAAATTTAATTAGTTTATGAATAATATTTTTATTTTCTATTTAAATATAGGGAACTAGAGGACGCCAGCAGCTACGCCTGAATTTTTTTAAATTTACCCGTTTTGGTCGATCCCGTGGGAATTTCGGGAAATCCCGTCTTAGTGAACCCCTACTGTCCCCAAGGAACACATGCCAAATTTCAGCTTCCTGCGCCCAATAGTTTCGGCTGTAGCGTGTCTGTCAGTCAGTCAGTAACGCAAGGATTTTATATATTAAGATAAGAAAGCTTAAGCTTAAGCTTGAAGATTAGCAATATAGTAAATAGATATAAAAGCAATAGAGCACCTATTTTAATAGTTTCTAAATGTTTTATTAGTGCCAAAAACTATGTTCTTAGTATTTAAAGCCAATCCAATAAGTATGTATACCTATATTTGTCTCTTAATGTAGTAATTGACCCGCTGCAAATTTTATTATTTTATTTGAGGTACTTTGTGTATCGAAATGATCCACAAAAAGGAACGGTATCTCTAACAAAGTTAATCCCGTAATGAAATTACTGCGTCCCAGCCTCCTATGAACGCCTAGACAACTTTTATCACACCCATGAGACAATATTTTGTATGAATAAAATAAGAACCGTCGTAACTATGATAATTTCACGTCCGGAATTTCTATTCAACGCTTTATTCATACCGATGGCATACAGTTTACATACAAAATATTATGTAGATAAGCATTTGCTTTAAGCTACTGTTTAAACTTTATAGCGTGACGGACGCTCAAAGGAACTGAAATGCCAAAACGTGCATACCTGTAACATATTACAGCGGATTCTAACTCTCCGTTCAAACTCAAACTCTCAAACTCAAATATGTTTATTTCCATAAAAATGTTTAAATTTTTTGGACACGTCAGAAAGTCATACAAATAAAAAATAATAAAAAAGTAACTTTAAATGCATATTAACATAGTTGAGCATTGAAAAAAATGCCTGTTCAGAAAGTAGAGCCTCGTGAGAAGAATCAGGCAAGAAACTCCGGGCCACTCTTTTCTACGTCTTGATTCTATACAATTTAAAAGCTTAGTAACTACATTGAATTTTTCATAGGTATATGAGCTGGTGTGTCTATAATGTTGTTGTCAATTAATAAGGCTTTTTTAATAATAATATAAAAGTACTAACTAGCATAATATAGACACAATAACTCACACTCACATGAAACTTAACACTAATCAAACATAAGTAGCCTGTGGGACCGAGCAAATTAATCCCAAGCATTTTTATCTTCAATATAATCTAGCACTGAATAGTACCCTTTTTGGCAAAGTTTACGTTTTATAATCTTTTTGAATTTATTATAACTTAAATTTTGAATATTGCTTGGCACTTTATTGTAAAAGCGCACACATTGGCCTTGAAAAGATTTCTTTATTTTCTCTAGTCGGGTAGCCGGCACTACTAGCTTACTCTTATTTCTAGTATTCAAATTGTGGATATCACTTTTCTTTGAGTATGAGGCCTTGTTTTGGAATAAATATATTAGGTTGGAATAAATGTACTGGCTTGCAACTGTTAAAATGTTTATTTCCTTGAATTTATTCCTTAACGAAGCCCCATAATCCAAATTATAAATTGCCCGAATAGCTCTTTTCTGCAGAACAAAGATGGTCTGAATGTCGGCAGCATTTCCCCACAGGAGAATACCGTATGACATTATACTATGAAAATAGCTATGATATACAAGCCTGGCAGTGTCAATGTCAGTTAACTGGCGAATTTTCCTGACTGCGTATGCTGCAGAGCTGAGTCTATTCGACAATTTACTAATATGTGGTCCCCATTGCAGCTTAGAATCTAGTGTAATGCCTAAAAATTTGGTGTTATCCACAAGATCCAACACATCATCCTTAACCTTTACTGAGGTGTTCACTTGTTTGACGTTAGGCATCAAAAATCGAATACATTTAGTTTTAAGTCTATTTAAAAGCAGGTTGTTAACCTCAAACCAGCGAACCACCTTTGAGATAGCAATGTTTACATCGTCCATATCAATTTGCTGTCGTTTTAATTTAAATAAAAGTGAGGTATCATCAGCAAACAGTACTATCCCGTGCTTGTCATTGACGAGGTGTGGTAAGTCATTAATATAAACTAAAAATAAAAAAGGACCGAGGATTGAACCCTGTGGGACGCCCATTTTGACTACAGACCCATGCGAACGCATCCCGTTGACATCAACTCTCTGAATCCTATTACTCAAATATGAAGTAAGAAGATGCAGAGCAGAACTACTTAAACCATAGTGATGTAATTTCCTGATCAATGTATCATGTTCTACACAATCAAAGGCCTTGGACAAATCACAGAAGACACCTAAAGCATCATGTGAATCCTCCCAGGCATCAAAGATATATTTTACAAGCTCAACACCGGCATCGGTCGTGGAGCGCCCCTTTGTAAAACCAAATTGTTTAGAGTGTAGAAGCTCGTTGTTATTAAAATAACTTTGCAGTTGGTCTAGTATCAATTTCTCGAAAATTTTGCTAAATGTGGGCAGCACAGAAATTGGCCTATAGTTGGTGGGGTCTGATGTGCTACCTGCTTTGTACAAAGGTATTACCTTGCTATCTTTAATAAGATCAGGAAATACACCACAGTCAATACACTTATTAAATATTAAAGCTAATCTGTTAGCAGCTAAAGCAATAATGGACTTGGTAATAGTAACGGAATTTCCCCACAAGTCTGCAGTCTTCTTTAAATTTATATTATTAAAAGCTTTTATAACATCATTTGAATTTATATACTGAAATGAGAAATTACTATAGGTTGTACTCATGTTTTCTTTTAAAAGAGATTCCGTTGCATTTGTTGATGAGTCCAAAGATCTAGTAGTAATAACGGGGATATCAGTAAAAAAACTTTCAAACGCCGATGCAACTTTTGAGTCTGATGTGATAGTGTCATTATCAATGTTCAAACTAAATTTTGAACTTTTACTTTTAACTTTCCCAGTCTCGCTGTTTATTATATTCCAAGTCATTTTCATTTTATCGTCACTACTCCTAATCCTTGAACTCAGGTAAAGAGACTTAGCTTTCTTGCAAAGTTTCCGAAATATCCTAGCATAGTTTCTAACATAATCCTAAAATTGTTCACTTAAATTAAAGTTTCTCTCGTCATATAGCTCATACAATCTCTTTCTACTTTTGTGAAGCCCAGTTGTTGCCCATTCACAGAAGGTTGCATTACCTCCAACTGTAATCGTTCTAGGTTTGAAAACCGAATTAAAGTCTGTACAAAACGCTTTGAAAAAGCTATTATATAACAAATTAGGGTCACCTTCATCATCTAACCGTGACCAGCTAGTCATTAGTTTACTTTGAAACCTAGCAAAACGAGTTGCAGTTTTAGGTATTACAACTATATTTTGCCTAGAAACATTCTTACTGTTATCATTAAAGGAGATCTGCTGTCCACAATGGTCTGAGTCTAACTGTCTAATAATTTGCTTGTCTCTTACTATGATATCTGTAAATATATTATCTAGGCAACTAGATGTAGAGGAAGTATTTCTTGTGGGCTCTAAGAATAAGTTCTTCAGATTATATGATAGAAACAGCGCTTTCAATTTTGTACTAAGACTACTATCCTCCAATAAATTTACATTAAAGTCACCACACACAACAACATTTTTATTTATTTTTGCAACTTTGTTTAATATCTCATCCATAATACGCTCGAAGCTATCATACAATGCTGAAGGAGGCCTGTATACACTTATTACAATAAATCTCCTCAGTTCCACACAGGCTACCTCAATAGTTCGCTCAACAGACAGACTTACAATATCATGACGCTCCTTAAATTTAAGTTGCTTATTAAGTAAAATCATCGAGCCACCATGTACTGCTTGCTGCCGGCTAAACGAGCTTCCTACTATATGATTACTGAAATTGAACATGAACTGGTTGCTTTTTAGCCAATGTTCAGTGATGCAAAATATATCAACAGCATTACAGTTCATAAACAATTCCATTTCTAAATCTTTATTAATCATACTTCTAATATTCTGATGTACTAATTTAATCAAATTTTTGTTATTATTATGTTTAAGTGTATTAGTCAATGAGTTACGAGTAATCTTATTATAGCTAGAGGTGTTCTCTATTGTCTCAGAATTTAATTTAAATTATTATTATTATGAATGTCAATAATGGAATTGTCATGTACTCTAACAGTACTTGGGTCACTGTATAAATTAAATGCTAATAATTTAGCAAGTTGTCGTTTAAAAGAGTGAGAAAGATACATAGTATCTTTTGTTAAAATAAAATTACTTTTAATAAAAGTATTAGTGTCAAAGAATAAAATTTTGTCATTATGACGATATGTACTATTATATAATAATAGTGTTACGAATTGAAAATAACGCCATCTATCAGTGAATTGGAGAACTACATGAGATTAGATGTATCGGTTGTTTTAGGCTGTTTCATCTATCCTCTAATAGATGGCGTAGGTGTAAATAGAACATTTACGCAATTCTAGAAACACCTTACACGTTTCCAGAAATATCGTGAGTCGTCTCGAAAAGCCTAGTGATGTTATCCGGCCAGTATAAATAGAGCGAGAGCGCGCGAGACAGGACAGTAACAATTGAATACGGAAAGCGATCAACATCAAGCGAAGGAAGTAATTCGGAAGTGTTTAGTGGTGTTTTATTAGTGTTGTTCTAGTGGTGTGAATAGTGTGTTTTACTAGTGAAGTGAAAATTAAGTGTGTGTATCTAGTGTTATACTTAGTGTTTGTGTAGTAAATAAAGTTCAGTTTAAGTGGCATAGTGTTTATAATTTATCACGAACCCCAGCTCGTAACAAATTGGTGTCAGAAGAAAGGGATAAATTATGCCGGTTATGCCGAAGGAAGAAACTGACGGAGTGCGTACCAGGAACCAGCGCCAGCAAGACCTGGACCAGAGACGCTTCGGAGACGTTCCTTCTCCATCGTCTGGTGGATCAGGCGACTCCGCGGCTGCAGTGGAGCCTGCAAGCGCACACTCCATGGCGGCGCCCGACATCGCGGCTCTGATGGCGTTCATGCAGGAGCACGCGCGCCGCATGGAGGAACAGCTACAGCGCGACAAGGAGGAGCAGGCCCGCCGTCAAGAGGAGCACGCGCGCCGCATGGAAGAACAGCGACAGCGCGACAAGGAGGAGCAGGACCGCCGTCAACAGGAGCAGGCTCGCCGTCAAGAGGAGCACGCGCGCCGCCTGGAGGAACAGCTTCAGCGCGACAAACAGGAGCAGGCTCGCCGTCAAGAGGAGCACGCGCGCCGCCTGGAGGAACAGCTTCAGCGCGACAAGGAGGAGCAGGCTCGCCGTCAAGAGGAGCACGCGCGCCGCCTAGAAGAACAGCTCCAGCGCGACAAGGAGGAGCACGCGCACCGCCTAGAAGAGCAGGTGGTGCTTATGAAGGACCTCAGCGCCGCAGTGGGGAAGGACTTGAAGGCGGTCAAGGAGGAACTCCACCAGCACGAGGCCCGTATCAGCGACATTGAGAAGCGTGTACACGACCATCACGAGACCTGTGTCGCTGAAGTGGAGAGGAGATTGCGTGGGCTCGGATCCAACGAAGTGACATCTGCGACTGTAGTGCCCTCACCTCGTGGGTTTAAGGTTCCACCATTTGATGGCTCGTCATCATGGTCTGCATACAAGATCCAGTTTGAGGCTGTGATGCGATCGAATGGGTGGACCAAAGAACAGGCCTTAACCGCCCTAACCTTGGGCCTTCGCGACCGGGCCTTGACAGTGTTGGAGGCGCTCGGACAAGACGTCACCTACGAGAAGCTTCTTGAGGCGCTGGAGGCGAGGTACGGAGACGCGCACCTCGAACATGTGTATCGTGCTCAGCTGAAGGACAGGACACAACGCAACGGAGAAACTCTGCAGCAGTGGGCTCTAGAGGTGGAAAAGCTGGTCAGGAAGGCATACCAGTCGTCTCCTGCGCTTATTGATGGGAACCTCGTACAGGCGTTTACGGATGGGATCCGGGACCTGGAGGTAAGAGCAGCAGTGAGGCTTGGGCACTTCAAGGACCTCAAGGACGCCTTAGCCCACGCTCTGGAGGTGGAAGCAGTGCGACGCGACGACCGAGGTCACCGCATCAGGGAAGTTGTGTCGTCACCTCGGTGCTACAACTGCGGAGAAAGAGGCCATATCCGCTTGAGCTGCCCAAAGCGTAGGCAGCCTGGTGACACCCTGTCTCCACCAAAGGGGTCGCCTGATGTGCCTGCCAGGCAGCGAGAGCAGGGAAACGAGTAGAAGCCAGGACTGCGGGGCGGGTGCTGGCTGGTAATGGAAGAGCCCCAAGTATCTCGATCTCGCAATCGTGCGACGGGAACAGCCTGATCATCGAAGGCGAAATTAACAGAACACCATGCAAGCTGACATTGGACACGGGTGCTTCTCGGACAGTCGTCGGTTTCCATCTGGCAAGACGGGTTCTTCGGGGCTGCTTCAGGAACAATGAATGTGTGAATCTGAGAACAGCTACCGGTCAGCACATAACCGTCCGAGGTGAAATGGAGGTGGATCTGAAGCTAGGCAACAAAGTTTACCGTCACAAAGTCATCGTGGCCGATATAGTGGACGACTGCATCCTGGGCCTAGACTTCATGCGGGAGTATCGCTGCGAGATCGATGTTAACCAGGGAGTGTTGAAATGTGGCTCGGAAGAAGTCTTCATGGAAGGCGCAACTTCAGGAAAAGTGTACTGCCTGAAGAATGTCACGCTTCAACCGCGGTCGGAAACGGTTGTACCGGTTTGTTTACCCGGGAGTTCTGGTCGAGGGAACCGCTGCGTACTTATCGAAGGCCTAGAGAAAGAGGCATCGTGGAAGATTGCACGAACCTTGGTAAGGGGTACCAAAGTTTCATCAGTACGCGCACTAAATGCGAGTGACAAGGAAGTGTTGCTCAAGAAAGGGACGGAATTGGGCACCTATGAAGGAGCGGCTTGGATGCGTAGATGTCAGGAGCAACCTACCAGCGCCAAGGTTCAGGCTGCACGATTCGACGTGTCTTCACTTTTGGAAGACTGCCAAAGTACCCTGTCAGAAGAAGAGAAGACCAAGGCTAAGAAGATGTTAAACCGGTTCGCCGAAATTTTTTCGACCAGTGATGCCGACATAGGGAAGACAGCACTAGTCCAGCACAAAATAAACACGGGAACTGAAGCACCGATTCGCCAGCGACCAAGACGTGTGCCAGTGGCACGGGAACGTGAAGTAGAAGCTATGATCGACGGTATGGTGAAAAAAGGCGTAATCGAGCCTTCGTCCAGCCCGTGGTGCTCTCCGGTGGTGTTAGTTAAGAAGAAGGATGGCAGCATGCGCTTCTGTGTAGACTACCGCCGATTGAATGACATCACGAAGAAGGACAGCTACCCGCTGCCAAGGATCGATGACACACTGGATACGCTGACGGGGATGAAGTGGTTTTCTACCTTAGACCTAAAAAGTGGCTACTGGCAGGTGGAAATAGATCCTCGAGACAAGGAGAAGACGGCATTCTCCACAGGGAAAGGATTATGGCAATTTAACGTCATGCCCTTTGGATTGTGCAACGCTCCGGCTACTTTTGAGAGACTGATGGAGCGAGTGCTTATGGGACTGATTGGAGACGCCTGCCTGGTCTACTTGGATGACATCATCATCGTGGGGCGCACCTTCCAGGATCACCTTCGAAACTTGGAGCAAGTGCTGTCAAAGATACGAGGAGCTAATTTGAAGCTGAGTCCGAAGAAATGCGCGTTATTCAGACGGCAAGTGAACTTTCTAGGACATGTGGTCTCGGAGAACGGTATTCAAACTGACCCGGATAAGATCATTGCCGTGAAGGAATGGCCAGTTCCAGAGAACAAAAAGCAGGTCAGAGCATTCCTCGGATTATGCTCCTACTATCGACGGTTTGTGAAGAACTTTGCTGACATTGCTCGACCTCTTCATAAGCTCACCGAAGACAGAGTGCAGTTCTGTTGGAATGAGAGCTGTGACGTTGCATTCCAGAAGCTTAAGGAACATCTGTGTACTGCACCTATTCTAGGCTACCCTGACAATGAGCATGAATTCATAGTTGACACAGATGCCAGTAACACCGGAATTGGCGGCGTGTTGTCACAGAAGAAGGGTGATCAAGAAGTTGTTATAGCATACTTCAGCAAGACCTTATCCAAACCCGAAAGAAACTACTGCGTCACCAGGCGGGAACTCTTGGCTGTAGTAAAGACGTTGCAGCATTTCAACAAATACTTGTTGGGCCGTAAATTCCACCTGCGAACCGACCATGCAGCGCTGAAATGGCTACTTCAATTTAAGGACCCAGAAGGACAAGTAGCTAGATGGATTGAACTACTGCAAGAGTTTGATTTTGTAATACAACATCGCAGCGGCAAGTCCCATGGTAACGCAGATGCCCTATCGCGTAGGCCGTGTCCCGACCAGTGCAAGCACTGTAGCCGACAGGAAGCAAAGCAGGCAGCGCTAGTGAGGATGTTAAACACGGATCTAAGCGACGAATGGAGAGAAGCTTTGCAGAGTGCTCAGCAAGATGACAAGGATGTACAGCCGATTCTTGAATGGAAGAAATCAGATGCGCCTAGGCCCAAATGGAGTGATATCGCAGCAATGAGCCCCATCACCAAGAGTTATTGGGCACAGTGGGAAAGCTTGGTCGTCCAGGATGGAGTTCTGTGCCGCAAATGGGAAAACGCTCGCGGTAACCAGTGCCATTTGCAAATGGTAGTGCCCAAAACTAAGGTGCCGGAAGTCTTGCAGCTCTATCACAATGGTGCTTCGGGAGGTCACATGGGAGTTAAGAAGACCCTTACTAAGATCCGGGAGCGGTTTTATTGGCTCCACTGTCGAGATGACGTCGAGGATTGGTGCCGCAAATGCACAAGTTGTGCGGCTGTCAAGGGGCCACATACTCGAAGCAGAGGTGCATTAAAGGTGTACAATGTGGGAGCTCCATGGGAGCGCATAGCGTTGGATGTCGCTGGGCCGTTTCCTGAGAGCCAGGACGGAAACAAATACTTCTTGGTTGTGATGGATTACTTCACGAAGTGGCCTGAAGTGTTTGCAATCCCAAATCAAGAAGCTACCACAGTGGCCGATAAGCTGGTGCATGAAGTCTTTTGTCGGTTCGGGGTGCCCTTGGAAATCCACAGCGATCAAGGCCGGAACTTCGAATCTGAGGTATTCAAGGAGACTTGTCGCGTAATGGGTGCACATAAAACCAGGACCACGGCTTATCATCCGCAATCAGATGGCATGGTTGAACGGTTTAACCAATCACTGGAAAGGTACCTGGCGAAGGTCGTGGAGAGCAAACAAAGAGATTGGGACAAGCACATCCAACCATTTCTCCTGTCATATCGCAGTGCGGTCCACGAAACTACAGGAGTAACACCAGCTTTTGCCAATTTCGGTAGAGAGCTCCGTTTACCTGCAGACCTTATCACCGGTATTTCACCAGAATCTCCACGCAATGTAACGGATTACGCAACCGAGCTACGCAACAGGATGAACGACGTATACGAGCACATCAGGGAATCTGGACAACAGATGTCTGAGAAGATGAAGACTCGCTACGACCGGAAGGCAAACAACAAAGGCTTCGATGAGGGATCATTGGTGTGGCTTCATAACCCAGTACGAAGCAAAGGAAAATCGCCTAAGTTACAAGCCAGATGGGACGGGCCATATCGCATAATTACCAGGATGAACGACGTCACCTATCGAATCCAGAAGGGGTCGCGAGGTGCACCGAAGATAGTTCATGTGGACCGGTTGGCTCGTTACTATGGGTCTAACGATGTTCGAGACGAACACGTTTAAGAGGGAGGCCGTGTTACGAATTGAAAATAACGCCATCTATCAGTGAATTGGAGAACTACATGAGATTAGATGTATCGGTTGTTTTAGGCTGTTTCATCTATCCTCTAATAGATGGCGTAGGTGTAAATAGAACATTTACGCAATTCTAGAAACACCTTACACGTTTCCAGAAATATCGTGAGTCGTCTCGAAAAGCCTAGTGATGTTATCCGGCCAGTATAAATAGAGCGAGAGCGCGCGAGACAGGACAGTAACAATTGAATACGGAAAGCGATCAACATCAAGCGAAGGAAGTAATTCGGAAGTGTTTAGTGGTGTTTTATTAGTGTTGTTCTAGTGGTGTGAATAGTGTGTTTTACTAGTGAAGTGAAAATTAAGTGTGTGTATCTAGTGTTATACTTAGTGTTTGTGTAGTAAATAAAGTTCAGTTTAAGTGGCATAGTGTTTATAATTTATCACGAACCCCAGCTCGTAACAATAGATTTAATTTACTTATCTGGTTGTTTTCTTTATCAAAATTGCAGCCCACTTTAGAACTTCTATCAGTCATTATATCCGATAAAGCTAGTATATCTTTCCTAGTAACTAGTAAGCTATCACCATACATAATAATAACTGTAGAATGTTTATTTAATTCTGCATGTTTTAACTTATTAACTAATGAAGACATTCTTTCTCCTGGATAACAAAAGTTTTGTAATGGACGGTTAGTGTAACTATCTATTAAGCTACCCAAACCCACTCCCAATTGGTCAGAAAACATCAATACAGTGTTATTACTATGAGTGTCAAGTGAACATATATGATTTGTTTGTAACAAGGCATCAGAACCGGAGTCATTGTATATTTTGTGAGGTGGTTCTAGTACTAGACTACTTTCTAAATCATTATTTAATTTTGAACAATTTAAGCAACATTTTTTGTTGGCTATAGAGAGTAGTTGTTCTAAATTCTCTCTACCAACTCTAGAAATCTCATCATATTTTAGTATGTATTCTTGAGTTTCTTTCTGGTGTGTTATTGCCATTTTGTCGAGCTGTGCAGTCAGTTTTGATATGTGTGTTTGTAGCTCCTGAGTGTGCTGATCATATAATAATCTACTACTGAGTAATTGTCCATTGCTAGCCTCAAGCTTCGACATCAATGACTCATGTTCCTTAACCAAGTCATGGTTAATTTGTGATAATTTATTTACTTTATTTGACCCCTTGTGACTGGATTCAAGTCGCTTTATCAATTTATTTAATTTTGATAATTGCCTAAATTTCCTTTTGGTTATCAATTTAGATTTACAGTTGCACTTACATTTTACAGTCTTAATAACACTAGCATTACCGCTGATTACCTCTGAAAACAGGTTCTTGTTTGCTGTGGTGTTGAGCGTCTGGATTGATTCCTCTAGTGATAAAATTGTTGTTTGGGCTTCATTCAGACTCGCCTCCAATTCCATAATTCGACTGAGTTGTCTAAGGTAGGTTTCATCACAGCTACTGTAGGACCTAACTTCCTCCTGTAGTCTGTCTCGTTGGTCCAAGATGTCCATGTGTTCAATGTGGAGTTCCGTCAATTGCGCCTTCAGCTGGGATACTTTATCATTGACATATTTAATTTCTTCTTCGCTATCAACACGTTCCTTCAATAGTTGACTGTTATCTTCTTTACATTTCTTTAATTCTAACAGCGCTATCTTCAAGTTGTTCTCTGTTTCCTTAGCAAGTGCCTTGCGGGTCATCATCTTTGTAGACACACAAATTACCTAAAAAAGGAAAAACAGGTGAATACTTTGAAGAAAGATAGGTATTATGTTAATATACAAGAGTGAATATATATAATTAGTACCAAATAAAAGAGATAAAAAAGTTATGAGAATTATAGATTGATGTAGGTATGTTGAAAATAAGTTATGAAAATTGAAAGAAAGGTGTAAGAATGGTAATTTGGCTATTAAACTAAATAATGGTTTAGATTAATATGGTTTGTTGAACAACTCTTATATCAGTATCAGGTAAGTAGGATAATCGTTGCTGATGGCTGTACTAAATAACTAAATCTAGGTAAATATCTAAGATGGTTGTACTTAATAACTAAATCTAGGCAGACAATCAATAAATAATTATAATAATGTATACTTAATTAATAAATAATTACATATAAGTATATAAATGTGAAGTGTAAGTGTAGTTTGTGCTTGTATGGGGCATTTGTTCAGTCCTCGATGTTGCTTCCACTTTTGTCAAGCAAAAGGAGACAGAAACTGTGCCAGTGTGTGATGGACGAAGCTCACGTTCAGTGAGCCGAGTAAATATGTGCTGAGGAGTGTAAGTTAATAAGTAAAATACTCCCCGGGTTTAAGGATGATGATTTGAATTCCGTCCGTTGCCACTGGGTAGTTGATCTGTCCGCCAAGAACTGTCTGCAGCGAGGTTTCAAACAGAAAACTCAATGTATTTCACACTTCTATTACTATTACACACGATATTAATGAAACATAAGCGTTTAATATTGATTTAAACTTAAATAAAACTTTAAAATCACGGAGCTACGTAATTTTACGTTTGACGTTTTCAGTGTTGCCCCATAGTCTTCAGTTCGTATACGAGTATAGCCATATTTATTCTAACTGGTATCGATTTTACTACAAGATGAACAAATGCATATCTGTACATCTTTTAGTAAATTTGAAGATTGTTTAGACTCTGATCATATTAAAATATCTTTATTTTTAACCAACTTCATAAAGGAGGTTCTTAGCCTTTTTAACGTAGTGTTGTAATTTAGATAAAAAATTTAGGCAAATCGTAGCGATTTTGAATACATTATTTATTGCATTGTGTGAAGTTTTGTCCAATTTCAGAAGCATTCTTGACTTCTATCACCAGAGCAAATATCTTTTGTATATACTTATAACATTTTAGCGTTACTGACTATCTGACAGGCAACGCACAGCCAAAACTAATGGGCGCAGGAAAGTGAAATTTGCCTTGGGGACAGTAGGGGTGCACTAAGAATAAATTTTCCAAAATTTCTACGGGCTCGGGAAGTAGCGATTATATTATAAAAACGTAGCTGCAGGCATCTTCTAGTCATAATATAAAATGATTTAACTTAAAAAATCATGACAAATATGTTTATTTTCACTATGGATGGTATTTGAAAATGGTTAATTTTCGCATAGTTTTACAAACACTAAATATAAGTTAGTCAGGTCATAGCGTTAACGTAAAATAAAGTCAAACTAGGCCAAAATATTTTAGATATCGACAGACGAGCGCTAGCTCACGAGAACTACCGCAAAAAATATTTTGTTTTTGCCATATTCTCATGTGCATTACAAAGTGAAACATTGTCACGTGAATATTGGCTTAGCGCACATAAGGTCACGCAAAATGGTTCCGTAACGTACCGTTATATCTGGAACAGGCGCACAGTAGCATTTTTGTGAAAATGTGGTTAGTGGTTATATGTATATAATAAAATTATTTTGCTTTTAGTAAGCTTATACTTTCGTGAATATTTCTCGCAAGGCTCATCTAGCATGCATATTGAGAGCAGATTGGCAATGGCTGTATCGCGTACATTAGCAGTTGTTTTTTTACTTTGTGAACACAACATTTGTAATTTGCACTCAGATATTCAAAATTTTGTTTTTGTCTTTATAGAGGAATAAGACCCTAGCTGAACACACCCGAAATATAAACGTATATGGACATGTACCCCTGAATATTTTTGTTATTCACTCACTACCTTCACAGAATACAGTGTGAATGTTAATACTACACGTATTATTCATCCAATATAATAAATATAGTGATTTCGTCCTCCACAAGGCCTGCAGGCATCGCGTATTCCTAGCACGTTTTGTTACAATACGGGTTATCATATCTGTAGGTGACGCGGACTTACCGTGAAATAAAAGATTACTTGCTGAACAATGTCGTGTATTGACTTTAGCTATAGGTAAGTAAACAGGTGCCGATTGAGCGAAGCAGCGTGCGTCATGCGTGGGACCCGTAAAATTACTAATGTTTTATTTAAATTGCAATGCGCTCGCGGCACGCGCCGCTCCCCCGCGTCCCGCTAACTTCCCCGCATTGCCCCGCGCATATCGCACACTCTTTTTACAAATAGGTAGGTATTATATTAAAATTATATAAGTAGGTAAGTATGACAATATATTAAACATGTTTTTATTTACGTACGTTACAATATCCAACCGAACAAGTTCACCAATGTTAGCATAGTGGGTATAAAAATATTCTGGTGAGATAACGCTTCAGCAAAACTTGTGTCCGAACTTTTCTTACTAGAATAGTGATTTCGCGTTTTCTTTTACTTACTTTTTCTATTTAGGTGTTATATTCATTTGAGCCTTCTTAATAGAAAGACAATGTTATGTTTTTTAACTGTCTAATTAGTATTAACTGTCTTACTAATAAAAATTACGACACAGTGTATACAAGTACTATAAGCATTGCGTAACAAAAACGCAATTAATAAAAAATATTTTGACAGATTACGTGTATACATGCGTTATAAGAGATCAAAATATCTATTTAGACTTACACAAGCTCTACACACGCTTGCACCCTTGTATTAGGAGTGCGTAAGAGCAAAATGGCGGCTATTTGGCCAGCTGAGGACGCTGAGGTTGTCACTTTACTTAGGTTATGCGCGCAATCTATGACAGAGAGGTTGGACTAGGAAGGTTATATTTCTTTGATCTATGAAATGAATGTTATTGTCGGTGGAGGCGTTCGGAAGCTATGAGTACAAATCGAAACATATATTTTATCCTTCAGAAAATAACATCCATTAGTCTTTAGTTTTTGTACATTAGATTAATAGATAAGGGATATTTTTAAGAAGAAACTCCATTTAATATATAATTAAGCTAGTAAAATTATATATAAACTATAAAATAAAATTAAATTATTAAAACCAAGTTACGATTAGAAATTTTTGAACGTACTTCATAAAAGGTTGTCAGCATATTTGACGTACACACAGCTACACATCAACCTATAAAAAACCAATATTAGCTACTAGATGGTGTTGTGTGAATGTGGTAGAATATTATTATATTATATTATACTCTTTAATTCCTCTTTAACCCAGTTACTCCATACGATGTTTATGATCCACTTAATATGATATATCAATAGACTAATCTTAATATATAAAATCCTTGCGTTACTTACTGACTGACAAACACGCTACAGCCGAAACTATTGAGCGCAGGAAACTGAAATTTGGCATGTATGTTCCTTGTGGACCTGCGGGGGTGCACTAAGAAGAGATTTTTGGAAATTCCACCCCTAAGGGGGTAAAACTGGGGGTCAAAGTTTGTATGAAACTTTTTATTCCTTCAATGGATTGACTGTAAGCTTTGTAAATTAGTTTCTCAAACGACGATAGTGAACACTAAGAATTTGTTTTTTGAAAATTCCTACCCTCAGGGGGTAAGATAGGGGTTCAAGGTGTGTATTAAACGAAACTTATTATTCCTTGAGTAGATTGACTTTAAATTTTGTATATAGGTTCCTCAAATGACGTTAGTGAACACCAAGAAACGAGTTTTCGAAGTCACTCCCCTATTATTTTATTTAATTTAATTAATTATTTAATTAAGGAAGGGTGTCCCATTTTATAATATAAAAATACCTCAATGGATTCACTTGAAACTTTATATATCGGTTCCTCAAGTGACGTTAGTGAATTCACCACTAAAACGGGGAGCTCAAAAAGGGGTCCCAGTTTGTATGAAACTTTTAATTCCTTCACTTGATTTTTTTTTCATCGACCCTGATGTGCATTTAAATTAATTTTAGTTAGTGAAGATGAAGAGCGCTTAGATGAGTCTGAGCGCTCTTCATATTCACTAACTAAAATGTGGGATGGTTCTTTAAATGACCAATATAAGCCAAAATACTTAGAACCGTTATTTTGCTATTTTCGTTTATTTTTAAGCAGGTAAGCACTTTTTATCAGTTATCTGCTTTGTCCAACTGCTGACCAAGGCTTCTCTCATTTCTTTAACCTAAAATACTAAGAAAGGATTTTTAAACTTAGATAATTTATTTTACATTTTTTTACAATGTCGCTGAGATATACAAATGTATACTGCGACGGAATCCTTGACTCATTTAATTTTAACTAGCTTTTGCAAGCTACGCCTAAATGAAAGTTTCATAGTTTGCTCGAGAGTTTTCATGAACCATTAGTAAAATACACATCTAAATCGATTCAGCTATTTTTAAAATTACCCAGAATAAATATACAGACTGTAAAACTATCTTAATAAATCATTGGGGTACTGGAAATGGGTTAGCAACAATATGCAATTCTGTTATTTTGAGATTACAGACAGTTTGTTTATTTTTTTTATAGTCTCCTGTATCACCGAAGGGGATGGCAGAGGTGTAATATTACACCCACATTTCGCCATGTTGGACAGTAGATCCCACGTAATAGGGGGCAAGCCTATTGCCGTTACCGGGCGCATTGGCAGACTCCGTGCTGCTTCTGAGAATTGGGAAAAACTCAGTAATACTTTTGCCCGACCCGGGAATCAAACTCGAGACCTCCCGGTTAGCAGATGCATACGCTATCCACTGTACCACGGAGGCAGTAAAATATTATTTATTTGTATAATCTGTCTGTATATAAAATCCTTGCGTTACTGTTAGACTGACTGACACGCTACAGCCGAAACAATTGAGCGCAAGTGGATGAAATTTAGCATGTATGTTCGTTGAGGTGTGTGGTGCACACTAAGAGACGATTTTTGGAAATTCTAAACCTAAAGGGGTTAAAATGGTTGTCGGAATTTGTATGAAACTTTTTATTCCCTCAATGGATTAACTTCAAACTTTATATATACCTATTGGTTTCTCAAATGAAGTTAGTGAACACTAAGAAAGTCTTTTTGGAAATTTTTACCTAAGTGGGTAAAAAGGGGAGTCATAATTTGCATAGAACCTTTTATGCCTTCAAGGGATTAACTTCATACTTTGTTTATTGGATCTGCAAATGCCGTAAGCACACAGACATTTATTTTGGGAATTTTCCCCTAAGAGGGACTAAAAGGGATTCAGAGTTTGTGTTAAAACTTTAATTTTTTCAATGAAATCACTTCAATTTGTGTATATGAAATCTTTTCGTTACTGACTGACTGACGGACACATTACAGCCGAAATTACTGGGCGCAAGAAGGTAAAATTTAGCATGTATGTTCCTTGAGGTGGGTGTTTGTACAAAATATTTTATCAATCTTATTTTACGCGTGCGAAGCTGCGGGCAAAGGCTAGTGATGATATATACGTCCACAATTTCACCACAGATGGTCGTTAGCTCAAGGTAATCAGTAATTGCTTCACTCAGCAATAATTAAATTCATCCAGGGTATTAATTACTGGTACTGTGAGGTTATTAATGCAATTAATGATAAATGGCTGTTCTGAAAGCACAATTTTGGGCTGTTACCGTACCATATAGAACTAGTACCGCAGGAGTAAAGGTCATCACTCACTATAACCACACCGCTCCAGCGCAGTCCAGTATCGGAATCGCCTCGTATAAATCAAACTGCTAGCTGTCAGCGTAGCGAAAAAAAACTACGTGACGTGTGGACGTCGAGCTGGCGATGAGCCATCAACTATTTTGTCTTGCCATTTATGTATAAATAGAATACTAAGAATCACTTCTGACAATAAACTGTGGTTCTCGTTTGGAATTAATTTACTGGGTCTTCTGCCACTGATAGTAATTTTTTTATGATACATAGGCAGTGAATAAGCATCAACATGCGTCATAACCATCGCATATTTTTTGAACCTAGTAATGCTAGGCAGGTTTTACTCTCTTTTTGCCCCAATTTCCTTCACATAAATTTGATATCGCTTGTCTTTCATCTGCTGTCTGGTAAGTCATTCGGACTGCTAACCCTGAGATCGTGAGTTCTATTTAAATGACCTAGCCCCAGTTTCACTACCACTGCACACATCTATTTTTCAGTTTTGAATTGGAATGAAATTTGTACAAGTAATAATCTGACATTGCCCAGCAGCGTTCTGGGAACTGGGATGTAATGTAAATGATAATAATATAATATGTCATCACTATATATGCATTTTGAAATGGTGATAATTAATTTGATTTCTACCTATAAATATGTAACCATAAAATCGCTATATATCAAGGTACCTTGACCCGTGTGTCATAAAATAAAAACGTCACTTTGCGTACAGTGAGTCAGTGCTGCACCTTTTTTGTCTCCCCTATTCGTTCACGATGCAAATTTGAAATTGTATAATGGGTTGAGTGGTAAAATTATTGTTAAAATTATTTGTCGCAAGTCCAGTAAACTAAACCAAAATGTTAAATTGAAACAACACCTGATTTTATTTATTTATATGATTACACGAAACAGAATCTAGAACAAGTTATAGGAAATATAATTTTAGTAAGCATTGGAATATAAAACACATATTCAAATGCTAATTAATAATGTTTGAATAATTATACCTAATAGTGGAGTAAACGTAAAGTAGGTAGTGGCTAGACAAGAAGAGCTGAAAATCGGTCACAGTGTTGCGGCATTGGAGTGGCTTCTAACTAGCAAAGGACTATGGCAGGCTGATGATGATGATCGTGATGATGACAAATAACATATTTTACTAGTTTTACACGAGTCTGTTGAAAGTTTCAAATCTGACCCATTACTTTCAACATAAGCAAATGAGGTGGTCATCAAGAAAACCCTAAGCGCTGCCTTTTCTCAAAATAACATTTAGGCCTCATGCGCCGCAAAACTTTTAGAACGAGCGTTAAAAAAGCATTCAACTCTTGCTTCGGCGCTTCCAATAGGCAGGACCACACAGAGCGAGCGACCCCGCGCGGCAAAGGCTTCGCGAGGCTGCTCGCTCTGTCTGGACCCACCTAATAAAAGCGTTCAAACGAGTGCTTTAAAATCACTATTGTCGCCAGTTAAGGTCTATTTAACGCCCAATGCCCAGCGTTGAAAAAGCATCACGTTTTAAAAGCGCTTCGCGTGAACGTATCCTAGGGAATGCATTTGTTCTATTTTTACCCTTTTTAACGCGCGTTAAATAAGCTCTCGTGCGAATGAGGCCTTACAACTTTACAATATCCATCTCGTTTTCACAACATAAAACACGTTTGCATCCATACTTCCTTTTAACATAAGGCTAAACATAAAACATTGAACCGTTCCCAAATAAAATTGCGTTCAATGATCTGAGTGAATATTTTATCACACTTTTAAACCGAATATGGGCGCGAATACGTATCTGTTTTATAAAGAACAATATCTGTTTGTTTTTCATTGCAAAGGGTTGAATGTGGGTTACAGTCAGCGTGATGGACGGGATGTATTATGTGTACAGGGTGAGATCGATGAGGATTATTGAGATTTTTTTTTCTTACTTTTATATGACTCTTTCTTTATGTAAGAAATTCAGTGATATAGTAGCCAAAAATTACTTGAGTGGAGAGCCTTGGAAGTAAGCTTATATGCAGCAACGGACTTCAATATGCTGATAGGATGACTTTTCACAATAACTGATAGAAAACGTTAAAAAATGCAATCTTACAGTAATATGAATATCCAATTCACTGCTATGAGAAGTGGGGCGTCACTTTATTTACTGAACGGCAACGACCTCTTACACCATATAAAATCTTGGAATAAGATAATTATTGATTCACATGATTTTTGTTTGAACGATAGCAATAACCGTTCGTCCTTCAACCTAGGTAGCGTCCAACCTTGACTACTCGCTACCCTCAGTGTAATCAAGCGTCTTCCACGGTTTTAATACTTCAATCCCCGCAAACGAATCATCATATCAGCCAAACGACGTGCACTCCTGGACATAGGCCTCCCCCAAGGTTCTCCACACAGACCGGTCTTGAGCCGCCCGCATCCAACCGCCTCCCGCGATCTTGACGAGATCGTCGGTCCACCTTGCGGGGGGCCTACCTCTGCTGCGTCGTCCGGTACGTGGCCGCCACTCCAGAACCTTTCTGCCCCAACGGCCATCGGTTCTTCGAGCTATGTGCCCTGCCCACTGCCACTTCAGCTTCGCTATCCGGAGAGCTATGTCGGCGACTTTGGTTTTACTGCGGTTCTCCTCATTTCTGATTCGATCTCGCAGGGAAACTTCAAGCATAGCTCTCTCCATCGCCCTCTGAGTGGCCTTGAGCCTTCTGATAAGGCCCATAGTGAGCGACCACATCTCTGATCCGTAAGTCATCACTGGCAACACACACTGGTCAAAGACTTTCGTCTTGAAACACTGCGGGATATCGGACGAGAAGATATGTCGTGGCTTCCCGAACGCTTCCCAACCGAGTTGGATTCGACGATTGACCTCCTTCTCGAAGTTGGACCTACCTAATTGGACTACTTGTCCCAGGTAGATATACTTGTCGACAACTTCGAGCGTAGAGTTCCCAACCTGAATAGGAGCAGGTACAACATGGATGTTCGACATGATTTTCGTCTTGTCCATGTTCATCTTAAGACCTACTTGTTGGGAGACTCTACAGAGGCCATCGAGCATTGTGCCTAGGTCTTCGTCTGCGTCGATCGTCTGCGAATCGAAGGTGAGTGATGTACTCGCCGTTGATGTTGATGCCGACTCCATTCCAGTCCAAAAGCTTGAAAACATCCTCCAGCGCAGTGGCAAACAGTTTCGGGGATATGACATCCCCCTGTCTCACCCCTCGCTGGAGTTGAATAGGTTTCGAACTCTGGTCCTGGAGGCGGACTGACATAGTGGCGTTTTCATACAAACACTTCAGCACTTCGATATATCGGTAGTCAATCCGGCACCGTTGGAGAGACTGTAGCACCACACAGGTTTCAATCGAATCGAAGGCTTTCTCATAGTCCACAAACGCCTAGCATAGAGGCTGGTTATACTCCTCGGACTTCTATATAACCTGCCGCAGCGTATGTATGCGGTCTATGGTACTATAGCCTTTACGGAAACCGGCTTGTTCGGGAGGCCGGAAGTCGTCTAGCTTGCTCTCGAGACGATTCGTGATGACCCTTGAAAACAGCTTGTAGACGTGGCTCGGAAGTGTGATGGGTCTGTAGTTCTTTAAGAGGGTTTTATCCCCTTTCTTAAAGAAAAGCACCACCACACCTCTATGCCACGCCTGTGGCGTTTTACCCTCGAGAATGACGGAATTAAATAGCTTCCAAAGGGCTTTTTTAGGGGGTGTACCGCCGGCCTTCAGAAGCTCGCTCTTAATTCCGTCATCACCCGGCGCCTTGTTGTTTTTGAGCTGTTTGAGAGCCACACTAATCTCGTGCACGCTGACATCCGGGATATCTTCGGTATAGTGTCGGGTCAATCCAGCTCTAGGGTCTGACGCTGGAGTACTTGCGGGTTGTTGCGCTGTCGTGTATAGCTGTCCATAGAACCTTTCGATCTCCTCCAAGAGCTCAGGCTTGGAAGATACGATTCTGCCATCTTCCGTCTTCAGCTTTGTCAGCTGACTCTGCCCAACAGACAGATCCCTCTGGAACACTTTGGATCGCTTATTCTGCTCGATCGCCTCACGAACACATTTTGTATTGTATTGGCGGAGATCACGAGTCAGAGACTTAGAGATCTGTCTGTTGAGGTGCCGATATTTCGGCATGTTGTCGGAGGATAGCAGAACCATCTTGCGCCTTTCCTCTAACAGCTCGAGGGTCGGACCCGAGATCTTGCTAGTTCTCTTGCTTTTCTGGGGCTTAAAGAATTTAGCCCTTGTTGTATGGACAGCATCCACGAATCCGGTACTGTACTCGTCCATATCTACGCATTCGCCCAGGCATTCGAAACGGTTCTTGAGTTCGAGCTGAAAGCTCTCGGGCTTCTGGATATGAACCGGTGCCGGTCGGAGCGTGGACTTTATCAACCTCGACCGTTCGAGGCTTGTACAGATATTCAATGTGCCTCTTACCATTCGGTGATCGCTCCCTACTTATATCTGCCTCTTCGTCGACATGATAAAGTCGATCTCATTTTTGGTGGCACCGTCTGGACTTACACAGGTCTACTTGGGGCATTATCGCTTCTTGAAGAAGGAATTCATCATATAGAGTCCTTCCTTCTCCATAAAGCTAGCCAGCAAGTGACCCCGGGAATTCCGATGCCCATAACCAAATTGCCCCACTATCAGCTCATCACCGTCGCGTTTGCCCAGTTTAGCGTTAAAATCTACCATGACCATGGTGTAATGGGTTTTGAAGCCATGTATAGCCCGAGATATGTCCTCGTACATGGCTTCCACCTCTTCATCGGGGCGCGTCGAGGTCGGAGCGTATACCTGTATGACTTTCAGCGAATACCGCTTGGATATTCTGAGCTGAGGTACGCTACCTTGCTCGACACCCTCACGATATTTACCACGTTGGTCACGAGAGATTTGTGGACGATGAACCCGACTCCACCTTGGGACTGTTGGTCGCCCTCCCGGTAGAAGAGCAAATTACCGGAATTGAGAACTATCGAGTCCTCCCCCTGTCTTCGGACTCAAACTCAAACTCAAACTCAAAATCATTTATTCATTTAGGCCACAAAGTGACGCTTATGAACGTCAAAAGTTAAAGTTAATTACTAGATGATTCTACATTTACATTTACTGCCACGTTCGCAATGCAATAGGTAGAACCACGAGAAAGAACGGGCAATAAAACTCGTGGCCACTCTTTTTAACTGCCAGTATAATGGTTTTACATGTTATATTTGTAAGGACTTCAGATAGGCCTATGATATCCCGTCACAACATGCTCAATTCTTCTTCCAGCTCGACAATCTTCTCGTCGGTCCGCAGTGTGCGCGTGTTCAGTGTTGCCAGGGCAAATTTTCGTTGGTGGTGGTAGCCCGATCTCTTCCGGAGATTCTTCGCACCCCTTGCCCCGCCGTTACCATGGCCGCTAACATAACCAGGACTAGCGGGGCCGCCAGGGACTAGGGCCGGTTTTTATTAATGTGGTTCATGTATGGGGGGATTTGCCATAATCGCCACGCTTGGCAGGCGTATTGGCGATCGCAGTGGCGGAAGTTTTTAGTGCTGGACGCTGCTGCCCATCTAGCGTCTTGGGATTTACTTCCGCCAGGTTCGGATGGTTTGACCGCCATCTTTCGGTTGACTGCTTGCGCTGGGGGAGATACTATGACGAGTATCTACTCGTCAGAGTAACTCCCCCAGTGGGCGGTGGGGTCGTCACGTCCCGACGCCGAAAAATGAATCCCGAGGGATAAAATTCATCAATAGTTAAGTTTTCATATTTAACAGATAAGCCGATACGTCAACTTCAATTACAATACTAGGTCGTTGTTTGACCCTACCCGAAGTGGTCGTTTGAAATTATTTTTTATCTGTGTCGACGCAATTATAGAAATATCTATTGGTCGGGCAGAGCTTTGCGATGAGTCTGAAGTTGATGAAATGTGAACTTATAGAGAGGTTATGTTCTCTGCCGTGCCGTGTATAAGACTTAAATCTTCAGTCACGGCTTTAACCCTTTGACGACCAAGGGACATATGTGTCCCTAGCCCATAATTTAAAAATATATTAATAATTAAGAAGCCTATTACCAATTATGAATTTTCTGTTTGTTATTCAACATATTAAAAATATTTTTTTCATGACGGTACAACCTAGGTAGTACGATATATTTCCTAGAAAAATTGTAATATGACCGTTCGCTAGGCGCGCACTTGCCCTGTTTCTCAAAAGTTTTTAGGAACGTCAAAATGATTTATATTGTTTTTTGTTGTGCTATAATCATTGCTTGTTAAGTAAATTTTTATTATAATCATTAATAAAACCATTATTTATGTTTTCTATAGTTATAAGTCATCATAAACATAAAGGGACACCAGTGTCCCAGTGGTCCGGAAGGGACACTATTTGTAATAAATTGTTAACTTATTCAACTAATGATTTTGTGAATTATCTTAATTTTAATTGATATTGTGGCAGATTATCTTAGCTATTTGAATTCAAGGATGATGTAGGTACTTCTATAAATTTTTATGGATGATAATAGTGATGAAGAAGATGATTTACATCTTGACGAAAAAGGTCAAAGAAGTTTGATACAGGATCAAGGGGTTTCTGATGTTTCTGATGATGAAATTGAAGATGTGCCTGTTCAATTTCAGAAATCAATAAGTCTGGCACCTGTACCATCAACGTCTACAACTTTTTTACCCATAACTGGAGCACAAAGTAATCAAAAACCAGTTTTCAAGTGGAACTAAGGAACTTACGTGCCAAATAATTTTCGTGATTTTTGTGATGTGAAATATAATGGCTGTGAAGTACAGATTTTTCAAATAGTTAATGCTGATGTATTGACTCTCTTTGGCATATGGAATCGTTCGAAAAAATCGAAAACATCTTCCGAAAACAGCATTGACATAAGGAGAGGGACATGTACTACGATGTACACCACAAGTTTTGGGGCATATCGTGCGTAAAGTTGATGGAAAATAAAGGAATATACTTATTGTTAAATTTTCTGAAACCTTTAGACATAGACACTGGAAGACGACGCAAACCTGGATCAGCGAAAAAATGTGAAAAGCCCTAAAATTGTATCACATCTAACAAAAATATGGGAGGAGTAGATTATAAACGTATTGATCTCATAGTGTTATGTAATATATTGCTGATTGAAAATAAAATATTTTCTTCGATAACTTTTTTATCTCTTAGATATTTCAGTGAATAATGCGCATACTGTTTACTCAAAGCTTCACGATGAAATCAAAACTAGCCTGCAGTTCAGACAAGTTCAAGTTGGAAAACCAGTTTCTCTGTCAGGCAGGATGACGTTCCTACTTCAAAATCAAGATCAGTTCCCAGATCTGTCAGCCGAAGACAGTTTCCAATGCACCCTATTGATAGCCAAACTTCTGGAGAGATGTGTCAGTTTATTCAATGTATAATAGAAATCCGAAAAAATAGTATGTTATAATATATGTTTCACTGGGTTCTACCTAATTACTACAAACTTATTACTTTAAATTGTATACCTATCGATAAACAAACAATTTTTGTGTAATAAATTGGCAGTTTTGTAAATACCATATCCTTAAAACTGATAAAATCTCTAAACCGTATAATATAATTTTCTAGAACAAAAGGTACCACCAGCGACCATAGGGACATATGTGTCCCAAAGAATTCCAAAAAATCCAAAACATTTTATTATGTTTTAAGTTAAAATTATGTTTAGTTGATGCCTAATTAACTGTTTCGTATAGTTTTTATCATAATATATAGACCCATATCCTTATGGTCCTGAAAGGGTTAATAAAGATCTCAAACAGTTGTTACTTTGGTAATAAGATGTCATCAGTGCAGTATTTCTATGCCTTTGGATACTCAAGGTAAGTCAAGAGTCGCTGTGTGGGAAATTTTTATCCTGAAAAAGTGGTAATAATCAAAAAAAGTACCTGAATAACATTTCCAGGTTCCGGCTAAAGTGGATACAACCAGAATCACCCTTAGATTGTTTGCTAAATGATAATTATTCTACGGTGTTCACATTTATGTCTGTTTAAATTTTAGAACTAAGTTAAGAAACCATAATTCCTCAGTTATTCACAAAACAGCATGAAAGCAATCAAAATATTTTTATAAGATTTACAGAGCTTCATCAAGAAGCCTGACTTTTAAAAAATATGTGTGGTAAATTGTATCAACGTTTAGTACACAATTACGAACGCAGAAGGCCCCACTTGTATTGTTGACATAAGTAAACCGCACTTTATCCAATGCCCCGACTTGTAAAAACAAACAACCCAATAATTGTGTCAAATTGACCATCAAACAGGACTGTGCCAAAGAGTTTGTGTTCCGACCTCAGTTCAATATTTATATGAATGAAGGTCTGCAGGTATTTACTCCCAGTTTTTAATTATCTGCTCATATAATACCCTTAAAATGTCTTACTAATAATATATAGGGGTAGATCTTTTGGTAAGTGGCTGTTAGTATTGCTTGGTTTAAAAATTAATTTGTGTAGGAACATACTACATAAATAATATTACCGAAGAGGAATATAATTTATTGTTATAAATATTGAATAAATTCCTTTATTTTATTCTATAATTATATCTGTAAAGCTGTTACCAAAATATTTTAAGAAATAATTTTTAGTTATTTACATAAAATGGGAGGGTTAGCCATATCATATTATGAATTGTAATATTTTACAATTTTGATGATACAATTCGATGCTTCAGCGAAATATGTTATTTAAAGTTTTGATAGTAGCGACAAAATACAAGGATATTAACTCTTAAATAAATTTTATAACGTTAAAAGTCAATAAGGTTATTGAAAACTAATTAAAACTTAATCATGAACGATCTGAATGTCAAAAGATAGGTAATTCAATTAATTCAAACCTATCGAAGTAATAAGTTATTTTGGTACGGTTGCATATAATATTTCATTTTCAGTCAAAATTGTCATAAAATATATTTATTGTTACAATTTTACACACACAAACTCAATACATAGAAGTTGCTTTGAGATTTGTAAAATTATGAAACATCTTGTATTAAATATATTTACTATACTATACAGAATGAAGCATTTTGAGCTTGCGTCTCGCTTAGTCACGCCATATTTTTTTTTTATTACAAGTATATTAAATGTATGTAGTTTTTTTTTATTTCTTTGGCACATACATTTTATGAGTGCTATTTTTGCTGCTCTGCTCGACGACGCACTGTGGGCTGAAATTAGCGTTTCATAGACATTCAATTTTTTTTTAAAGTGACATTTTTTCACATGGAATGCTGGAGTAATCAAATACATGCCTAAAAATATACTCTTTATGAAATTAAAAAAAGAAAAAAATCGGCTTAACATAATATATGTGAATATGACCCGGATATTTGGATCCAGAGAAGCCAAATTGGTCCAAAGAAATTGCCTCATATAAAAAAAATGCTCATTTAAAAAAAAAAAAAAGCGCACCTGAGGCCGTGATACCAAGTATGTCAAAAAATCATAAATAACTCAAGGATTAATCCCCTAGAAGGGAATTAGGGCCAATTGTGCGACAGCAGAGTTATCGTATTTTTTATGTTGTCTCCATACAAATTTTTAAAGAAAAAATTTTCAAACTTCCGTTTACGTACCCATTTCATAAAGAGTATATTTTTAGGCATGTAATTAGATTCCTCCAGCATTCCATGTGAAAAAAATGTCACTTTAAAAAAAATAATTGAATGTCTATGAAACGCTGATTTCAGCCAACAGTGCGACGTGACGACGACCCGTGGTTGCCATGTCAGTCATAATAATATGTAAGGTATTATGTCCATCTGAACAAATAAAAATATGCTTCACCTTTAATCACAAAGCATACTGTCGTAATAGTATACCAATATATAAAGCATAACAAATTAATAGTTGGATAATATTGGCAAGTAAAAAACAGTGTAAAATTACGTTTAGTACGGAAGAATAAAAAATTACATGACGACAGCAAATGTAACCACGCCAAAATTTACGTGTCTCCTCCCAAACAGAGTGCAGAAGTAAAGGCAATATCTTATTCTCAATTTCAACTAATCAGCTGAATCTTAATCACCTTTTAGGTACTTTCAGCACACCGGGGCACAAAGTAAAGAAAGATAAGTAAAAGCTCCTTTGCTTTCCTATTTAAGTACCTTTCTACCCCGCCGGTTCCATTGGCGATTCCCAAAAGGCATTATTCATTCTCAACCTGTTCTTTGACATTGGCCACTGGCTTTTTAGTAAACGCTTCGGTAAACACAATTTTTATCTACACTTCATTTATTTCTAATTATGTGTGAATGAGCATTACCGTAGCTAATGTATTGTCCAATCTATTTAGTCCAACCAATACATAACACATGAGTGTGTATAAGCGTTGGTTAATTATTAATGTAATTTAGAAAACAAATTATTATAATTCCGAATTCGTAATAACAAATATCACAAAACAAGGATCATCAAAGCTCGCTAAAGAATGTTCAAATAAATTTGCGTTCGGAACGATTTACAAATTTTGTCGACATATTTTTCAGGGAATCGACGAAATAGAATAAGCTTTTATAATGATATAAGTACACAATTTTGTAATATTCAAATCAGAACCATTTGAAAACGCATGGTGCATTCCGCAATGCAGCATTTGGTGAAATCTCAGAATTTCGTACCTTTGAAGTCTTGGGCGGTTTCAGATTAGCGTATTTGTCTGCGGTCGTTTCAGCATACGCGCTTCAGAAAACCAGACTTGTGTAAACGAGCATATTTCGTTCGCTCGAAACGGTAGTGACATCTTGTCAGTGTCAACGTGGATTCTGACGGCTCGCGCTTATACGAGCTTAGAAGCACTTTAACGTTCGTACGAGTTGCGCTTGTTCCAAAAGGCGCGCCTAGACGCGCCTACATGCGCTTCCAAAAATGAGCTTATACGCGCGTATAAAACGCAAATCTGAAACCGCCCAATGAAGATTCGGCGTATTTGATACGTGCAACGTGAATTCCCTCAATATCTTATGATTTTAATACGTTTCCAAAGATGCGTCAAATTTACATTTGACGGAAAAATATTTAATAAGATGATAACTTATATAAGAATGTATTCCGTGATTTCTATATTTTTAAACTACAGCCTATGTTAACGTCATAAGTGAAAAATTGAGCTAACAATTGAAGTATTGTCACTTTTTCAAAAAAAAGAAATTTGGGGGTTCTCATAGTGAGAAGATGACCGTGTTCAGCAGTGGGACAGTTTATACAGAGAGCTGATTTTGTTATTTTGATTGTTTCTCTTTAATTTATTTTATTGAAAGAAAAGTTCTTGTTACACTTGTTGTTTCTATGTACCTATAATATGTATGTATTTACAAAAAAAAGTATACTTATATGTATGTTTATCCATTGTCTAGTACCCATAGTACAAGCTATGCTTAGTTTGGGACTAGATGGTGATGTGTGTATGTGGTAGAATATTATTATTATATTATTATTATTATTATAGGTATTTTGTTATCATTTTGGATAAGTACATTTAGTTATTTATTTAATGATTACACCAACCAATGAAAGTAAAGCTTTTAACAAATTACTGTCATCATATTAAGTGAATACACACTTATCCTTTTAATATCATTACAGTGCAAAATATTGACACAACTCAGTTATCAACCAAAAAAACCGTTGATACGTAAATAAGCGGTAAAATAAATAGGTAATACTGAAAATTTGTTGAACAATCACAAAGAGGAATTGGCAAACATACTGTGAACATTCAAAACGACGCCAAAAGCAAATTATGGTGAAATCGTTCGTTTGTGGCATGAGAGTTGCCAGATCCATCAAGATTATTCATTGGACATCCGCTATGGTAAATTATTCACTGTAATTAACGTACCGGGATCAGTACGTGATCCGTCAGCACAAAGACAATTTTATTACAATTACTGCAGCTGAATGGAAGCAACAAACGAACGCTTAGTTCTTAGAAACTATCAATCCTCATAGAAGCGATTAGCAAATACCAACATAAGGGTCTGATTATGAACGACTGGATTTATAATAGACAAAATGTTGTCGTGTACCGAGGTAATTTAAAGCAGTGAGTATACTATTACCATGAATAAACCTACAACGTTTGTCACATTGCCCCATGCCTTAAAGAGCACGTTAAGCTGTGGGTCCAGTCTATCATGAAGATCTTTGACGGTGACCATGGAATATCGTTAACCCTTTGGGTTGCGGAGACAGGCGGAAGTTGATCTTTGCAAAAGCTAATATTATATCATCTGTTTAAACCAATAAGTCACACCGAGTTGGAAGAATGATGATCATCGTCATCGTTTGTTCATACAAACTTTAAGGTAACTGTGTTATCTTAATATTTTCTCAAAGCACATAACAATAATGCGGTGATGTTCTAACAAAGATATATTTGATTTATCTCTTATGTGCAGTCATTCTTACATGATTAATCTCTTATGCGCAGCAATTGAAAGATCTGAAGTAAAACTAAGATTATTTATTAACTCTAAAATATTTTACGAGCCATTAGTATCGACCAAAGATTAATTGATTCTTGAAAGAAGTTGATAAAAAATGGTGATGAAAAGTAGTCATTTAACATTTCAGCTTTGAGATGTCAGAAAGAGGTTCTAATTCCGGTATTCTGGAGTTCTAATATATAGGAATAATCTAGAAAGAAAAATAAAGCTAAAGAAATGTAAAATTTTTACTGTTTGAAATGAAATTGCATGTATTATATTCATAGTTACAAATTTAAATATATTTCTTTGATACTGAAGTATAGCGCGTGGACGAATGTTACGAACAACATAAAACGAATATACTAAAGACCACACTAGAAGAGCAAGAAAGTTATAATTATGTTACCAATAATTTTAACACACACAACAAACACCAAATGTGCGATTTCTTTATTTTCCACATATACTAACACAACGTTATTATAATATAACCAAGATCGTCATGCTTTTAACATTTACTGGGATATACTGTCAAATACTAACTCTATAAATATTGAAACAATTAGCTGCCTCCGTGGTTCAGTGGATAGCGTATGCGACTGCTGATCTGAGGTCCCGGGTTCGATTCCCGGGTCGGGCAAAAGTGTTACTGGGTTTTCCGAATACTCAGTAGCAGCCCGGAGTCTGGTGATGTGCCCGGTAAGGGCAATTGGCTCGCCCCCTATTACGTGGGACCTAAAAATTCATGGCGAAATGTGGGTGTAATATTTACACCCCTGCCTACCCCTTCGGGGATACAGGCGTGAGTCTATAAATAAATAAAAAAAAACAAATTGCTCTTCGACGTGCCAGTGCTGTTACGCAACAATGCCTGCTATACCATATTCCGACCGGAATGCACTGCGATAAACATGGACTGCGTTTAAGCTTATTTAGCGTGAGATAAGGCTAATTTATATGACGTGATGTTTGATTCAAATGCCCGGAATCTCTGGAGAGGTGACCATTATCATTGTACGCTATCTAGTTTCATTAATATAATTGATGTGAGGCACATAATTCAATAATGACTAATCATTTGCAATTTAATTGGCTGATTTAAGTTTTGGTTGTTTAGGCCTGTATTGTATTAAATGGACAATTTGCACCCGAAGTTAAAACATTTATTTTTGTGTGTTATTATTGTGTGTACATACATATTTGAGATGGAGATTATATACTGCCGGATCATGAATGACTATGAATGAGTTTTGTAGTCTAGGACTGGAAAAGGTTCTTGAGGATGCCCTTGACGCCAAGTCACACAAATATGTTCATCTAAAGGCACTCAAGATAAAATTTAATATAATGACAAGCAAAGTGCTACCGTAAATTTATTCAGGCACGTGCTTAGAAACAGGAGTACAATTTGATGTCTCGAACAGAGGGTGACTTGATGGACAGACCCTACAAAACCAATAATACAGATGTCTTTATTAATATTCTCACGCTCATACATAAATCATAACCACAACAAAAAATCTAGAAGCACCGGTCAAGTCAAGGCAGCGAACACCAAAAGCAGATTACAAAACTTTGACATAAACAAATATTTCACTCTTTTGGGTAAATAAGTTTACTGATATTGCAAATGTTTCCACAAACATTTGCTGTATCAGAAATTAAAAGTATCTATCAGAATTTTCGTGTCCTATTAGCAGGTAATAAGGCCCGAAAAAATACGTTGAGTTTTATAGACGATATGTAAAAAATCGCCTACGTATGTAAGTAAAAAATAAATAGCTTCATGTATTGAAATAAATTGACAAGAAACATACTGTGACAATATTACCCAGAAGCAATTCTTGTTTACGTCAGAATGTCTAAATCTTCAAAAAGATTTTCTTTATTTTTATGTTATTTATTTTTATTTATTTATAGACTCACGCCTGTATTCCCGAAGGGGTAGGCAGAGGTGTAATATTACACCCACATTTCGCCAGGAATTTTTAGGTCCCACGTAATAGGGGGTGAGCCTATTGCCGTACCGAGCCTATTGCATTACCAGACTCCGTGCTGCTACTAAGAATTTCCGAACGGAAAAACCCAATAACACTTTGCCCGACCCGGGAATCGAACCCGAGACCTCCCAATCCCACGCGCACATTTATGCCGCGAGACAAACGAGGCAGTCTTTTTTTATTTATTTTTATGTATTAAATGAAATAACAAATATTTTTCTCCTTATTAAGTACGAGTGGCAAAAAAACATTCAGCCCGCCTTGTTTGTATTATACCGTTGATAGAACATGCACATATCACCGATGCTAACCAGGTATCACTTGCCATCCCAAGCAAATTATTGCACAAGGAAAAGATGGCGCTATGCTCATCATTTTCTCGCAAACTATTTTCTCAGTTTCACATATTATATCGCTCTTTGAGAGGTTTGGTCCTGCGATGCTCTTAATTAACGAACGAAATGCAAGGAACCGTACAGTTTTGTATCGGCTATACTAATGAAGTATTACAAAATCACCGACATAGCTCTCCGAATAGCCAGGCTGAAGTGGCAATGGGCAGGGCACATAGCTCGAAGAACCGATGGCCGTTGGGGCAGGCGGGTTCTAGAGTGGCGACTACGTACCGGACGACGCAGCAGGGGAAGGCCTCCCGCAAGGTGGACCGACGATCTGGTTAAGATCGCGGGAAGCGGTTGGATGCGGGCGGCTCAAAATCGGTCTGTGTGGAGAACCTTGGGGGAGGCCTATGTCCAGCAGAGGACGTCTCTAGGCTGACATGATGAATGATGTATGGAAATCAAATGAAATGAAATGAAACATTCTTTATTTCGTGTAAACTTTGTATTAAGTGCTTACGAAACGTCAATTTTAAATTTATCTGTTTTACAAGTTTATATTTTTATGTTGAATTATTCGCTTCTCCACTACCATACGAAGAAGAGAAAATGGTAAGATAGGTTTGAACCTACGGCGCCCGCATTTAAAGAACAAAAAATTTCGAGGAATATTACTGCTATACTTCAATCTTTTGAGAATCAGTGGCACTGTCCTGGCAGAGCAAGCCCATTCATACTGTAAACAGGTTGGCTTTATATTCGAAAAAATTGTTTCATCTAGTAATATTGCTAAATACTTATGATAAGCACACTGCAGGCATTCCGTTGCTACAACCTGCATTATACGAGAAAGATTATCAAAAACTTTTTGTAGTGAAACGAAATAAAATAAAAATCATTAAGTATTACAGTTCATATTTTTTGTATAATTATGCACTGTTGCTTCCGTGTTACTATTTATAAAAAGAACTGTGAAAAACAAAGCAAAACTCATTTCATAACGTTTCTATACAATTTTCTTACTCAATAAAAGCAAATAAACGCTGAACTGAAGCCATTATTTCCGCCACGCCTCATTTCAAACTCATCAATGAGAAGGGAGACTTGCTATTATGTGTGCCATATATCTATAACGCTGTTATTTACTTCCATCTATGTACCGTGCCACGCACTTCATGCACGCAGCGATTTTCTATAGACAACTTTCCATCAATTTGGGTTACGTGGGAGTCACGTTATTTTTATCAAAAAGCTTTTATGATTTTAAATTTCTGAGCATTTTTTTTAACCTTTTCAGGTTAAAGACGTGGTGTATCAGATCATTTATTTTCTATTTTCTTAAACTCAAATTAATGTGGATTGTTAAAACAACCGAATGCAATTTAACTTGATATATTCACACAACGACAGACAATATAATTAATGTTCATATCAAGTAAGTTTCGGAATTGAGGGAGATGAAGATTCAATGTACGAATTTCCGCCCCTGTCGATTTCAAGATGCATAAAATACACAAGAATAGTCGTCATGAGACTAAGGCAATCGTGGAGGACGCAGTATATCAGCTGTATATTATGACTTTCATCTGTAATACATAAAAGGGGGGAGGCCTTTTTTGAAGTCGGTTTACAAATCTAGCAAAGTAATAAAAATCAAAAGCTTGTACTTTGTCTAGTACAAAGTACAAGCTTTTGATTTTTATTACTCTTTAATTACATAATTCTTGTTTAACCAATGCGCAGCAGCGATTATTTATTTTTACAGTATTTAAACAGGATACCGTTGGGACAGCGTTGCGGTCTTATCTTATGATAGGTAGAGTAAAATCACAATTAAAAAAATCAACACAACAAGAAAACCTAAAAGCAATGTAGTGTTGTACCGGCAGGATGCTACCTATATGACCGCTTTGTATATCACCTACAATCTGCTTGGGTAGAAACTGGCAGTATGTCTTAAATAATGTGAAATCAAGAAAGCACCGATCAAGCTGTAGACTATAAAATTACGACAGTCGGCCACTGTCTGGCGCTACCCCTACATGCCAAGGTCATCTGAATTCTCAAATTATTGTTTGACTTCTCAATAATTTTAATGAAGTGACATATAATGACAAAACATAATTCGAACTATAAAAAGAAAACAGAACACATTAGGCTTGGGCGGAAGCCCGTGCACCTCATTTCTTTTTAAATCCATTGAACTGCACTGACTTCTACTCTCTGCATTCGCGTCCGTTGCAGAGTTTGGCGAATGGCCTTAGGGGAGAGCGCAAGTCGTGAAGATCCCTAAGGCAAGGCTGGTTGACTATCCTTCCCGAGGTTGCCGCCCGTTCTTGGTCTGGTTCCCTATGAAACAGACGTAACGAAAACCTCCAGCCGCCGTCACCCACACACATACATATGCACAAGCACGCATACACATACATTCACCACACTTATTCAATCATTCATACGGACGCGCACACATACATATACACACACCACACCTACATGCAAACACACACACACACACGCCCACGCACACGCTCAGACGAAGCCAAAACAATATGGAAGTGGAACAAAACAAGGAACTACCCCAGGAGGGTACCAGCGTCCGTGACGCTGGAGAATCCCTCCCTGCACCCTCGGGTCCAGGCTGCCACACGTATTCTGGGGGGGGGCAATGTTGCACTCAGTTGCAACAGTAGGAGTAGTTTAGACCTGCACGACCTGGCAAGTGCCATGCCTCGTGCAGAACACATTACCACCACCTCCTGGACGGTTGTACCGCGTCGAGGAGATGAACGCCGCGAGGCGAACGTTAGCTCCGCGACAACCGTAACCGGTAGAGGTAAACACCGTGGCAAGCGCTCACGTCATCATCGACGCCAGAGTGAGTACGCAGCACACGCGGGAGGTAGCGAACCGACAACATCGGTGAACGCACCCTCCGCGGGAGGTAGCGAACCGACAACGTCAGCGAACGCACCCCCCGCGGTTGGAAGCGAACCGACAACATCAGCAAACGCAGCCCCCGTGAGACAACAAACAGCTGGCGCAACGTACCAGCGTGGACATCCGGCCCCAGCCAGTGTGATGGGGGAACCGCCCAGGACGAAGCAACCGGCCGGACGCGGAGCGGTTGGTGGACGCAGCAGCTCAGGCACGCAAGCGGAAGCCACGCGGACGGTGAAGAGTGAGTCTTCGGGCTCGCTCCCACCGGCTGCACGCGCCGCTCCGGCCGGTGCAGCGCAGGGCACCCCCAGTCACGCCCCTCCGACGGCAGTCAGAGATGCAGAGCCGACAGCCCCATGGGGCACCACCAGGCCGCGCCGCAAACGCGGCCCTAGAAAAGGCGGACATCGACACGCACCGACCACCCCGACGCTCTCGGGACGGCCCACTTCGGTGATACCGTCGAAGAGGAACCGTCACGACGACACACCACCAAGCGCCACGACGAAGCGTGCAAGAATGGACGCAACACCAAAGAGGGCAGCGACGCCGATGCGACTAACTCGCATCTGATGGTGGCCGTCGCTGCCACTCCACCCACAGACCTGACGGTGGAACAAGCACGGCAGCTCGATCTCTCCATAGAGGAGCGTATCATGGAAGCAGCCTTTGCACCACCGTCGGCCTATACCTGTCCTTGGGCATCCCCGAATCGGAGGTCCCGAGAATCGAGGCGCGCGACCGCCGAGTCTCCTTCTTCACCGGCAGCGTGTACGTACTGTTCCACGCTGCCGGAGCAAGGGCTGGCAGGACGGTTGCTGTGCCCAGGGAGATGCCGGCCGCCAGCTAACACACGCAGGGACGAGAGACAACACCGGCCGTTCCCAGCACGTCGGGCACAGCCCGTGCACACACAACGCCATCGCTGTGACGGGAGTTGACGACGAGCACGACTCGTCTGACGGGGAGTCCGTGGACATCAATGTTCTCGGATCTTCGTCAGACTAGAGTCGTACAAACGAACCTCCAGCACAAGCAGATTGCAACGGCTACCCTACGCAGGCTGCTGGAGGTTAACCACTACACCAAAGCCCTAATCCAGGAGCCGTGGATTAGAGGCGACACCATATGTGGACTTAACAACATCGGAGGTAAGATATTGCGCAAGAGCTCGGCTCCTAAGCCGAGAACATGCATATACATTTCCTGAACGATATCAGCACTGCTGCTGACTAACTTTTGTTCTAGAGACCTCACCGCCTTGGGGATACGAACAGGGCCCGGCGATCAGATGCTGGTACTAGCCTCGGTTTATATGCCTGGAGATGAGGAGATCCCATCGAAGGAGCTGGCCGAGCTAGTGCAGCACTGTGAGGACCACGGCTGGCAAATAATACTGTCGGCAGATGCCAACGCCCACCATCCACTGTGGGGAAGCCCTGAGGCAAATATTCTCAGGGCAAATATCCTAACCCTATCTGTAGTCAACAACGGCTCAGAGCACACCTTTGTTAGCTCCAGATATCAAACCATAGTAGACGTTACACTGGCATCGGATGGGGCCGCGGAACTCGTCACGAACTGGCATGTGTCCGCCGACCCATCCTTTGCCGACCACAGGCGTATCTTCTATGACATACAAGTGCAAGAGAGGGTCCTACAACCAAAGCGAAACCCACGCAATACCAACATTGCGAGATACAAGACCCTGCTCGAACAAGAAATAGCCATGTCAAATTTCAATGACATGACCGACAGCACTGCATACATAGAACACAACACTAATTTATTAACGAAATGCATACAACGTAGCTACCAACAAGCCTGCCCCACCACACTACCGAAGACTGGTAGTAAAACTCAATGGTCGGGATCAGAACTGGAGAAACTCAAGCGTAATCTGAGGAAACTCTTCAACCGGGCCAAAAACACAAGGAAAGACACGGACTGGGACAAATATAAAGAAGCCCAGTCGCACTACAAGAAACGCATACGATTCCGCAGAGGAGAGTCCTGGCAAAATTTCTGTACAAACATTAACTCCACGTGCGAGGCAGCCAGGGTAAAAACGATCCTATCCCAGGACAGCAACAAGACCCTAGGCTCCATCAGAAAGTCTGATGGCACCTACGCAATCACAGACATGGAAATAAGCCAAGTGCTAATCGAAACACATTTCCCAGGTTGCACTGTGACCGACGACTGTGATTGGGACGAATCAGAACACAGACCACCGACCCAAACAGACTGGACGATAGCCAAGAACATGGTTACCGTGGACCGGCTGAAATGGGCAATTGATAGCTTCCAGCCGTACAAATCTGCAGGCCTGGACGAAATAACACCAGCACTTCTACAATGGGAATGCACAACGATTGTGCCACAGCTACTCAGCATATATAGAGCATCTATAGTGCACAATTACATACCACGAAGGTGGAGGGAAGCAAAAGTCATATTTCTCCCAAAACGGGGCAAAACGGATTACACTCAAGCAAAATCGTTCAGACCTATCAGTTTAACCTCCTTCTTACTGAAAACGCTGGAGAGGCTCGCTGACAGATACCTGCGGGAAGGCGCACTGCTATGCAGACCACTACACCCGCAACAACACGCTTACAGAAGTGGTAGATCAACGGAATCAGCGCTTCACTCCGTAGTGTCCCCACTACCATAGAGATAGCGCTATCTGACAAACTAATGACCTTAGGCGCCTTCATTGACATAGAAGGCGCCTTCGACAAAACTAAATTCACCAGCATTAGCCGAGCCCTCGACAAGTTCGGAGTTGAACAAACCGTCAGTGGCTGAATTGATCAACTCCTGAAACAAAGGGCTATTCAATTCACAGTTAACACCACCACAAGGGGTATAATAGCAAAAGGCTGCCCACAGGGAGGAGTCCTATCACCCTTGCTTTGGAACATAGTGGTAGACGATCTGTTGAGAAGCCTGAATGACAAATGCTTCTACACGGTCGGCTACGCAGATGCCATAACCATCCTAGTCAAAGGAAACTCGGAAGACATGATCCAATATCGGATGCAAGCAGCCATCAGGATCATGGAACAATGGTGCAACCACCATTAACTGACGGTCACCCCAAATAAAAGGGAGCTAGTACTTTTCACCAACAAAAGGAACAACCGTATGACCAGAAAACCAAAACTTTTTGGCACGGAGCTCAACCTATCGAGTGAAGTCAAGTACCTGGGCGTAACACTCGACCACAAGCTCAACTGGAATAAACACATCACCACTAAAACCACAAAAGCATGTACAATCTTCTGCCAGTGCAGGAGAATAATAGGTAAGAAATAGGGGCTCAAACCATTCATCACCCTCTGGATCTACACTGCCATAATACGCCCCATGCTCACATACGGTGCAGTAGTGTGGTGGCCACGCACTCAACTAAGCACAGTCAAGAGCAAGCTGCAGAGCATACAACGCCTCGCCTGTCTGGCCACAACAGGCTGCACGAAAACAACTCCAACGTCGGCATTGGAGGTGCTCCTCGACTTGCGACCACTGCACCTCATCATCCAGCAGGAAGCAGGTGCCGCCACGATCCAGCTCGATAAGTTCGGACTTTGGAGACGAGACGACCGAATAACCCATGCACGCCTGAAAAGGACATTAACTAACGAGATCCCGATGCTAGATGCAACGTGCGACCTCATACCTAAAACCTTTGTCTTTGACAAAAAATACCGCATACAACTGCAAGAAGAGCGCAAGGATATCTCTGGTATACACGAAGTTAGAGTATACACAGACGGCTCAAAAACAAAGTATGGGACAGGTGCCGGAGTATTCTCCCATGACTTGAACATCAAGCTCTCAACATTGCTTGTTAAACTCAACACCATCTTCCAAGCTGAATGCGTTGGGATTATAAGGGCGGCGACGGCGATCGCGGCCAGGAACGTGAGTAACCTGTCAATATGCATCATCACAGACAGTGCCTCAGTACTACAAGCTCTCGACGGCAACTGCTTTAACAGCGGCCTAATTATGGAGTGCCACCAAGAGCTGCAGAAAACTGCAGCGAGGAATCGGGTCACGCTCCAGTGGATACGAGGACACAGTGACTCCACGGGCAATGACGCAGCAGACCAACTGGCAAGAAAAGGATCGGACATAACAACTCTGAGACCCGAACCAATTGTTCCGATACCTTTCAACCAACTAAAAACGTGGTTACGCGAGAGAACCCTACAACAACATGAAAAAGAGTGGGCAGAGTTAAAAGAGTGTAGGCAATCTAAAGATGCCTTTCCCCTATTAGACAAACGACTCTCGCAAAAACTGTAGCACGCCAACAGGAAAACACTCAAACATCTGACTGGCATAATAACCGGCCACTGGCCACTAAACAAGCATCTCTACAACATCGGCGTCACGGACAGCCCACTATGTAGGGGCTGCATGGAGACCGAAGAAACACCCGCTCATGTGATCCTACATTGTACCAGCGTGAGCGACCAACGGACGAGGTTCCTGAACAATCCCAGAACCATGAGCGAAGCCATATGCAATACTGGTCAACTCATGGCCTTCTGGAAGGAGCTTGCATGGTATGAGTAGCAGACGACAACCATGTCACTGCTCACGCACAATGGCCCAATTCAGTGGCTAAGTGCAGAAAACACCTGTCCAACTAAGTAACTAAAATTAGGCTTGATAGCCAGTACATATTACAACATACGCCCACTTAATGGCTACTAGCCTAATTTGGGTACCTACTGTACAGTTAAACCTATGCCCTTTATACAAATGTCATGAGCTACATGCCTTAAAGGCTTAGTTAAAACATCAGCAGGCATATCGGCTGTTGGTAAATATTTCAATTGAATAGTACCATCTGAAACCTTTTCACGAATAAAGTGAAATCGTATATCGATATGTTTTGTACGATTGTGATGAATTGGATTCTTGGCCAACATTTGTGCACTCTGGCTATCATTATTAAGTGTTACTTGCGCCTTAGAAATATTACTTATCTCTGACAGAAAATGCCGTAAATACATGGCTTCTTTAGCACAGGTACTCAATGCCATGTACTCTGCTTCTGCAGAAGAAAGCGCTACTGTGGGTTGTTTCTTAGACTCCCACGACACAGGACCTCCTCCAAACTCAGTATAATAATCGGTATATGAGCGACGATCTAAGCAATCATTTGCAAAATTTGCGCCTGTAAAACAAGCAAGATACTTCCCAGTCTTCTTGTAACAAATACTATAATCGATAGTCCCTTTCAAATACTGTAATACGTGTTTTGCAGCTAACCAGTGCGTCTTATCAAACTTAGTATTAAGCTGACTCAGATGACTAACAGCAAATGAAACATCTGGTCAAGAATTTACTGCTATATACATAAGACTACCAATCAAACTCTGATATGGATATATTGACTCACAATGTTTTGCAGGCACCAACTTATTTGTAGTCAATGGAGTCTGTGCAGATTTACAATCAGACATATTGTACTGCCGTAAGACATCGCATATATAACTGCGCTGACTCAATTTAACAGTATTAACACATTTTTGCACATTTAAGAAAAAAAAAAATTTAATTTTTCCTAAATCTTTGACAGAGAAAAAATTGTTAAGATCGTTTCTGACACTGTCAAATATTTCGTCACTATTGTGAAAAATTGAAATGTCATGTGTATCAATCAAAGAAATATAACCTTAAGTCATAGAAGTAACACTAAATAACAACAGCGGTTGCTATGTTTGATATCTTCTTTCTAATGGCACATGCAGTGTGATAGAAAGAGCTGTCGATAGGTTTAGCAGCACGCTCTTATAGCAGCGTCGTGGTAGCCAAACAGTAGACAAAACATAGAGTTAGGAAACCGAGTGTTGTTCGTAACAGTGATGATTTATCGATAAATATTTTTGGTCAAATGTCTAACTTTAGTATGTGTCGATATATTTAGGCCGTAGAAGTAAACAACTAAGATATTGAAATTGCAGTTTTTGATGTCGACGCCGGACAGTGCTTTGCAAAGACTTGCCAGACAGACAGTACTAAAATCACGTGTTTAATTTTTCGTTTTAGCCATAAAATCTATTGACAAAAAGTATTCATAAACTAATGAGCGATGCGTTGCGATGAGATGCTAAGAAACTGTCACTTAGATTATGTATTGTACGAATTATACCAGATTGGCTAATGCGGCAGGCTTTGGCAATTTGTGTGCGTTGCATCATATCACGTTGCTTGCTATCGCTTACGTTGGACACTGCTCGATGCTGCGATTTTTTTAGAGTTGTAGGTAATCCGATTTGTGATCCGCCAGCACAAATGATTCGCCTTTATGTAAATATTAGTACAGCAGTAAACTATTTTGACAACCCAGTTGGCGTGAGTGCAACCGACTGCCACGCCGAAGCTTGCGGGTGGTTCGCTAATGTTTGCCATAATTTTATATGCCATATTGGTATTTGCCATAATTTCATTAGAAATAACGCTTCAGTTGCCATAATCGTGAAATGACATAAAATGACTTTCACTAATTCCATTGGTCATAATCGGTCATGTGTCATAATAATTTAAATCCATAAATCGACTTCCGGTACCTCGGGTCACTTATTCAAGGGGACGGGGAAATAGACCGCGACGTCACGAACCGGATCAACTCAGGTTGGATGAAATGGCGACAAGTCACAGGAACAACTTGTGACCCACGGATGCCCCTTAGGTTAAAGGGAAAAATCTACAAATCCGTAATAAGGCCTGTCGCACTGTATGGATCGGAATGCTGGGCCTTGAAGAAGACGGATGAAAGAAGATTGCATGTAGCAGAGATGAGGATGTTGAGATGGCTGAGTGGGGTGACAAGGATGGATAAAATTAGAAATGAGTTTATTAGGGGAAGTCTGAAAGTTGCACCGGTGCAAGAAAAGCTGAAAGGAAATCGTCTATCGTGGTATGGGCATGTGATGAGGAGGGATGAAAATCATATGACTAGAAAGGTGATGAAGATGAGAGTTGAGGGATATAAGGCAAGAGGAAGACTAAAAAAAAGATGGATGGATTGTGTGAAGGGTGAGATGAATGAAAAGGGAGTGAATGATGAGATGACGTCTGATAGGAGAGAATGGAAGAGAAAGACATTCTGCGCCGACCCCAAGTAATATGGGAACAGGGCAGGCAGAAGAAGAAATGAATTTGCTATAATTTTCGTTTTCAATAATGCCATTTTCCATAACTTTTATTCACCATAATATAAATAAGGATAATTTAGTACAAGCGCCTGCAATTTTTATGTTAATAACATCGGTGTGTATGGCACTGCCAACTTCCACATTTTTCACACTAGTAATAAACTAAGGTTGACGGAGCCCTGCTTCGCACGGCTCCTATTTTCGGATTAAGGTTCAAAAGAGAACCTAACTACCTACTTATTACAGTCGCACCTAACCCTAGGTACTCGAAAGCAATGACGCACAAATTTGACATTAGCTGTCTATATCATTCATACAAGATGGCGGTTGCGTTTCGTTTCACGTTTTTCACATAAAACTTAAATATCGCTTTTATTGATTCCACTAGTATAAACTGAGGTTGACGGAGCCCTGCTTCGCAGGGCTTCTATTTTTGGGTTAAGGGCCAAAAGAGAACCTAACACAACCTATTTAGTTACTTTCACATAAAACCTAAAATTACGTTCCGTTTTGCATATTTGAATGAAGAATTTTTGGAAATTGTTTAAAAATACTTAGACGCAACTCCGACAGCCAAAATTACTTTTAGGGGATTAAAATTAACTCCTTTAAGCCCACTACACCACCAATACCCTCAAATTCGGGCGACTCGTTTCGAAACCCAATCCCAGATTTTTTATTCACAATTAAACCTAAAACTAAACCTCATATGGCGTCTTCTAACTAAGCTCGACGGAGCCCCATTTCGCGGGGCTCCTACATCAGGGTGGTTTAAAAAAAAACCACGAATACTAAGGCGGGAGCGAAGCGAAGCGGAGCTCCCGCCTTATTCTTCTAACCTAACCTATCCAAGTCAGATTGCACTGAGTCGGGGTAACAATAATTAATTTCGACCTAACAATATTATGTATTATTTTCATAATTATATCAAATGTTGACTATGTCAAGAGTCGATTATGAGATGTGTCACTTATGGAAACTAACTATTATGATATATGTTGTTATAGAAAGTCATTTTATGGTAAATAAAAGTTATCACTGTTGAGTTGTTGAGGCAAACGTTATTAGTATAAATAATAATAGTGCAAGTAAATATTATGATCAGGGATGATTATGGCAAACAATATTAGTGCAAATTATTAATTTCTGGAAAACGAGAGAATACCCTTGCGGGTACGATTCAGTTTTACATTCATGTCCGATAGTTTGTGTTCGTATTTATCCCTCATTCAAAAAACATCGATATCTCCTTTCACTGTCAAATCCCATCACTCCTTAATGATGGGATTTACAGCACGACTATTTAGAGAATGCAGTCAAAGATATGAGTCTGTAAGCAGTCTATGCCTCTTTAAATGAGACGCGTAATGTGACGTTATGATTAACCAACTAAGACCAACTGACATTACATGTTGCACGTTCGGTATAAGGAAATATGGCCAGCATGTTCTCTCTAGTCTAAACGTCCAACCTCTCTGGTATCAATGAATCAATGACATTTTATTTTTGTGATACTGGCAAGTATCACAAAAGCTTTAGCAAAAAGTTTCGTATATGCACAAGGTTCTAAAGGAGTTTTTAGTTTCAGTAATTTTAAATTTCAAGCTCGTGGAGCTTGTTTTAATCCGTATAAAGATTTCTTTAGCAAACAAACCTTTTCATCTTCAGTGTTAAAACCTTGTGGTTGAAACATATAAGCTTCTTGTTCTAGATCTCCATTTAAAAATGCAGTATCTACATCCAAGTGATGTATATCTAGATTCATCTCGCTGCCAATGCCAATAGCATTCGCAGAGACAAATGTCGCACTACAGGAGAGAAAGTTTCGTCATAATCAACCCCTGCTCCTTGTTTGAAACCTTTTGCAACCAATCTCGCTTCGTACTTTATCCGATTACCTTGTTCATTTCTTTTGATTTTGTAAACCCACTTACAAGGAATAACTTTTTTTGTCTGGTTTATTTACTAGAACCCTACATGGGTTCTAGTAGATCCCTTTTTAATTAAACTTTGATATTCATCATTCATAGCTTTTATCCAATTATTGCGTTGATCTGAATTCAGAGCATCAGCGTAACAAATAGGTTCATCAGCATCAATTAGCTCCGTTTTTAGATTACGCAGTCTACTTCGTAGAGGATATCTACAAGCAGTTTCATCTTGTTCTCTACTAGTACTTGGAAATTGCTGTGTAGAATGATCTTGAGAATCATCATCAACTGCATTAGAATAACTATCATCAGGGTTAGAATCTTCCACAGGCTCAACTCCTACCGAGTCAGGTTTAACCTGTCTTGGCGAAGATTCTTTGTGTGATTCAGTCGATAATATTATGGGTAAAGGCAAACATGTTTCTACACTTTCCGACAACGAAGATTTAATATCTGTAAAACATTCTTCAAAAAATGTAACATCTCTGGCCTTTATTAACCTTCTAGGATATAAAACAATCTTCAAACTGTTTTATAACACATTCAGACCCGTTGTCAGTCCTTAATATCTTAATCTTAGACCCAGTTTGAGTCTCAACATAAGACTGAAACTCGCAAAACTTTCTCATCACTTCTGTGTTTGTTGACATAAAATAAGCAAAGACTCTACGTGAACATCCTCTTAGTGTTATTCCAGTTTCAATCTGGGGTCCGCTGTCTAGTCTAACCGGATTTGGCTGAATATTAGCTTTTTCGCAGAGCGACTGCCTGTCTGACCTCCGCAACCCGAAGGGATAGCGATATTTCATGGTTTAGACTAGTGTCAGTTTATTTAGAAGGTACTGACGCCCTGTAACGACTGTCAAAGATCTTCATGACAACCGGGACCGACGGCTTAACGTGCTCTCCGAGGCACGGGACAAGCGATAATTAACCTCAAAAAAAAAGACTCTACGTGAACAATCATCTATAAAGAAAATTACATATCTGTTTCCTTGAAAAGAAACTTCAGACATAGGTCCGCAAATATCTGAACGAATAATTTCTAATAAAGAGGTAGATGTCTTGGTTTAAAAGGTTTCCTACTTTGCATACCTTCAATACAGCTTACACAAGGCTCTTTATCCACCTCATCGTATTCCAGTCCTTTAGCTTGTCCCTGTTTAAGCTTATTCATACCGTACCGACAAAGATGTCCGAGACGTTTATGCCACAGGTGATATTTTAATGAACCAGAGTGCACAGTATTTGTCAACAAATCCTCAGACGTATTAATTGAACAATCCAAAGTATATAAATCTCCATGAATAAAGCCGTGTAAAACTATATTACCTGTACAAGAAAAATCAGTATAGGAATTACAACCTTCTTTATCAAAAACTACAGTAAAACCCTTACCTACAGCCTTTTTTACAGATATAAGGTTCGAATTCAGTTTTAGGACAATTGCTACATTAGAAATTGTACCTACAATGCCATCTTTAGTACTAAACTTGACTTCACCAACTCCTGTACAGTCTACCTTTTCTCCATTTGCAACTGTAACTTTAGTAGTCTCTGTATATTACTTCTTGACATTTTGCAAAACACCTTCCCTAGAAGTCATTATATGATTAGTTGCTCCAGAATCAATGTTCCAAATATCTCGTTGTTCCTTCTGAACAATATTTAGTGCCGAAGACAATGTAACTGCGTAAGCTCCCTTATTGTCCTTATTTTTGTGAGGACAGTCCGGTGATTTATGACCGGGCTCTTTACAGTTATAACACTCTATCTTATTTTTATGTTTCTGTGAGCTTTTAGTAGCTGGAGTTGAACTTGTACTCTGTTCTAATGTACGCAAAGCACTATTCATAATATTCAATTCAATATTTTGTTTGGAAACTTCACTCAGCAATCTTCCTTTAACTAATTCAGTAGTTATCGGAGTATTAGAATTTTCCAAAGTCATAATTATCTCTCTGTAAGACCACCTAATATTATTGCAGCACGAGAAGCATCTTCGATATATTTACCTATATCAGATAGGTCTTGAGCCGTAGCCAATACTACATTTATATATGCCTCAATATTTTTATCAAAATCCTTTAATTCTAAACGATATAATCTACGCTCAAGTGATAATCTTCTGCTCATACTTTTATCTTTGTATGCAGCTGCATGTGCCTGCCAAGCCTCAGAAGCACTTTTGCATTTCCTTACATGGGTTATTGTAGGACCATTGAGGGTCATGCAAATTTTGGCAAGGGTCAACTGGTCATTACGAGTTCTCGTTTCTATACTGGTTTGATCGCCATCAGAATAGCCACAGATCGTTTCCCTCAATATTTCGTGCATAAGATACTCGTACATTTTAATCTTAAATTTCCACTCACCATAGTCTTCACGTTTACTTAGGCTGAGCCATGAAAAAGGAAAAGAAGACTGTCGCATATTTAACATTTTGCTATCCATATTCCACAAAATGTTTATTGCTATTCTATATTTTTAATAGCTAGACACTTTATAACTTAAACCAGCTCATCAAACTCGTGCTGATAACGAATTGTTGTAAATATTTTAATATTTAGAATAAAAATATTGTTTGACTTCTTAAAAATTTTAATGAAGTGACATATAATGACAAAACGTAATTCAAACTATAAAAAGAATACAGAACACATAAGTATTGATAGCCAGTACATACTACAACAGGTGTGACCTGTATTTGAATTTTTTAACTCTTACTAGAGGTGTCCTGTCACAGGTGGTACAAATTTGACAAAGATGGCAGGAATTAAATGCCGGCGGAGATGAGGTAAAGTATGCTGACCGCGATACGGTGATTTTAGTGAGTAGACCCTCAACGCTATTAACCCATGAGAAGGCGCGCCCTAAAAAGTTACACGAGCAGGCGCGCGTGAGCAAAACTCTCACGCTACTTCAAATGCTGTTGTTTTAATAAATTAAAGTCTTTAATTCTTTAAATAAAGTGTTTTATTAATAGTTAATAACAAAAAGGGCAGTCTTATGTGCATACAAAAAATATATTGCACTTTAACCTTAATATTTGGCTAACTATACATAAAATATATATAAAAAATAAAATCACAATAGAAATGGAATGATTTTATCTTACATGATATCTTGAGTGATTTGTCTTTCATTATTCATATGGCACTTATAAGTAACATGCTCAGGGCACACTGATATACTGCACAAAATACATGCTTTTTTGAACGCATTTTGGTAATGTGGCATATAGGAAGGGATAAGAATATATATAAAACTAGAGGACGACAGCAGCTACGCCTGCATATTTTTTAAATTTACCCGTTTTGGCCGATCCCGTGGGAATTTCGGGAAATCCTTTCTTAGTGCACCCCTACGGTCCCCAAGGAACATACATGCCAAATTTCAGCTTCCTGCGCCCAGTAGTTTCGGCTGTAGCGTGTCTGTCAGTCAGTCAGTAACGCAAGAATTTTATATATTAAGATTCTTGCGTTACTGACTGACTAACAGACAAGCCACAGCCAAAAATACGGAGCGCAAAAGCTGAAATTTAGCATGCATATTCCTTGGTTACTATAGGGGTGTCCTAAGAAGGGATTTCCCGAAACTCTCACGGGACCCGGCAGCAACAGTTAATGTGCGGACGTAGCTGCGGGCACCCTTTAGTCTGATATAGGTCTCAAGATGTTACAACACATGGGGTAAAATCACCCATTTACTTTGAGACGCTTGCCGATTACCCATTGTAGACCTTGTTTACTGTAAGAAACAAATAAAACATGGAAATAATATATCCACGAGGTTTATCAATTACTGTGCACAATAAATACGAAAAAACAATCAAATCAATTTTGTTATTAAGAAAAAAATATACTTACACGAACGGGCGCGTGATAAGCAAAATGCCACGCTTCACGATGCACCTCACACAAACCAACAACACGGGATTTGCGTCAGGGGAGAGGGGGTGAAATTCTAAGAAGGTACTGTGAATCTTGTAGTGACACAGTATAGCTACAGTTTAAATTTACAGCAAAGAATTTATGCGTGAGCAAAATGCTCATAGCGCGCCGCCTTCTCACGGGCTAAGGGCTGATTCTCACACACCTCGGCCAACCCTAACTCGATTAATTATCTTGAGTCACCCACAATTTTGGTTCACACCACGAGACCAAAAGAATCAGGTTTTTTGTTACAATGACGATTTCAGACATTTCCAGTATTGTATATGAGGGGAAAAAAGATAATTAACATGAAATACAAATGTAAATACAAATCTATGTCTTTGATATTTACTTTCAAAATAATAAAAGATACCATTAATACGAGTTGCCCCAATATTTAACCATGATACCACACACAAAATTCAATTTGTTTTGTTGACGAATTTTCACACAGACTGAATAGCATAAACGCGTCTTCAAAGAAATACTCCAAATACATTGCTAAACCAACTTTACTGTACACATAGAAAATACAATATACAATTTATTTGTGTATAAAATTACCTCCTACATTGACAGGTACTGTGATTTGTCAGGAAAGAACACAAAATAAAAGCTATACTTATTTTGTTATCTATTATTTGGAAGGTCTATTATCTTCTTTGTTCCCTTGTTACTGTACGCAATAATGCCAAATGTAAGCCGTGTGTTCACTAAAACTGTTCGAGTAAAAATAATATAAAATTACTCTGCTTTTAATTTTAAAACTACAAAGTTACTTAAATATCTGAACTAAGACATTGTGTTGATATATTATTTTGTAGTAGTAGTCAAGACTATATTGAAAAGGTGGTGATAGTAGCAGTTTACTATATTTATATTAATGGTGGAATAGTGCTGTAGGTTGACGAAAGTCTTACTTCTACGTTCTTTCAGCTGATCGGTATTGGTGCATTTCGGTAACCATGCAGCAACTCTTAAAGTTAATGACTCTTGGTTCTCAAGTTTGAGCATGTTGATCTAAAAATATCTCGTAGTAGTTGTATTTCTGCGTAATAGTTGTAGCTGAAAGTATCTGAATGACAAATAGCTTGCTGATTAGCATGGAGTGCTAGCTTGTTTTATTTATTATGGTTTATATGTTTTATCTAGCTAGACTTTGATGAGTTTGTTACTTGTTTGTATACTATGCGATTACTTTATGTTTGAACGTAGTCACGGTAATCTGTGTACGGATTCAGGCGCCTTAGTCTCTTGTTTGAGAATACAATACATTCTCTCATGTCTACGAAGCATTTGAGGTCCGGTTTCTCGTAGTCGTGGATTACGTTGATTGTGAATCGACAAAGACCTTTATAATTTATTGAATCGAACGTTTCGCCGAGGTGTTTTGAGCTCACAGTTACGTTATAGCCCTTGTCTCGGACATCGGCCATGTATTTTCCGATACCGAGAATTCGGATGTTTCTTTTAAAGCCTTGTTAATATTGTATAGCCATGTAATATGTTCGTATTTGCTAGAAATGTGGAGAGCATCTGGGCACAGTGCGAGGAAAATGTTCACCAATTTGTATTGGTGAACATTTTCCACTTTTCACTTTCATTTACAAGCCGCTCTGCTCCGTGCCTTCTTAGTACGCGCTAGTGGATACATAGCCTTAATGAGTTGTTCAAGGGAATACATAGAACGGTCTGCGCCGACAAACGTGATACTAAAGTTTTCGCCGGATTGGACCCTTTCAACATTGAATTGTATCTATAAGAGCCTTGTTATTAAAGGTAGGCCAATATTGAGATAATTTAAACTGAATTCATTCTTAGATAAAGTTGTATCAAATAGTCTATGTTAAATTAGTTTGGTCGAGGATTGCTGTTTATGTTTCAATAGGATAGTTTTAATATCAGAAAAGGTGTTATTTTATGGGTTGTATTTAACTGTTAGTCAAAAATACTAATTTTCCACCAAAAATACTAATTGCACCACTAAGCTAAGTTGACGGAGCCCTGCTTCGCAGGGCTCCTAATTTTGGGAGCAGGGTCACAAGAGAACCTAACATAACCTGTTAAGTTTTCTGAGTGGATAAGTTTCCCGAGCGGACGAAACTTTTCATATCAAATGATATTTTGTAAAAAGATCATCATATTTGGTGTACAAATAGTATTTAGTGTGCAAGTCAGTATTTTAGTGAAATAATAAAGTTTTTTTGCGTAACTCACTTTAGTGTGTTACATAACATTTTTGATACGCTGTTAAAAATATTCCTTATTTTATGTATTTTATCGTAGGTGGACGGACGATCTTATTGGAATTACGGTCAGGGATTGATGCAAGCGGCTGAAGATCAGTCGTTTTTATTTGAAACTTGATTATTCTGTTTTGATTGGTTTAATAAATTGTTTTCAATGGATACATTATACAATTCATACATCGAGTAACAGTAATAGAGCAATTAGCACTAAAAAGCCGATCCGCTACATTATTATAGTATGATTTTTTACGTCCATACAATTTATGTTGCGTTCATTCATTAACTAAAGTTAACAAACACATATTATGTACATAATACACGACTCATACTTATCGCAGTGTGTATTTTAACCTGAATGTCGTTTACACTCAAGTAACTGGATGTTAATTTAATGCAAGTACTAAAGGCCATTATTCTACTGTAACTAATTTCCTTCTGTCAGATTCACTAAGAGAAAATTAGTAAGGACATTCAACTTGAGTATACACTGAAGCGTTCACACATACATGCACTGCCTTGATGTAATTATCATATATATTATGTATACAAACGATGAACAAAGCCTATTAGCATTACAAAGGATTGATGGATTGAATGGCTTGAGTTTCATTGCAATTGATTTGTTTTTTTAATCGTAATGTGAACATTTGCACCTCAGCAATTCTAAACACGAAACTAAACAATAAAATAGTAGGTAACTTTTAAAACTTTAAAATTTTTACAGAATGTACTCATACTAATATTCACGTTACGTACTTTTATATAGTTTTTTAATTACTTATTTTATAAATAAATCTACATACATCCATGAATAATCTTAATTATATAAAATCCTTGCGTTACTGACTGACCGACAGACACGCTACAGCTGAAACTATTGAGCGCAGGAAGCTGAAATTTGGCATGTATGATCCTTGGTGACCGTAGGGGTGCACTAAGAAGGGATTTCCCGAAATTCCCACGGGATGTATGGGGTAAATTTAAAAAAATTGCAGGCGTAGCTGCGGGCTTCCTCTAGTTATATGATATGCCAGTGAAGATTGCTACAAAATAAAAAAGAATTTATTTGTATTGTCAGTTTCACTTTATTGCTTTTTAAAGTACTAAAGCAGCTTACTTCGTGTTATGGTAGAGAGATGTTTTTAAATCTTTGATCAACAGACATCAGGGACGACACCCTTAAACTAAACCATTTCTAAATAGTATTTTGTATCCATATAATATTCAAATTTACGAAGTTCTAAATTAATATGTGACTATATTATTCAGAAAGGCTGATCAATCGATATTCACACAATAATCAAGATATCTTTAAATATATCTAGTATATTCAGTTATCCTAGGAAATCTATCCGTGATAAATAACACAGTCCGCATCTGTTCTTGAGTTTATCTAAGGTATTCGTATTAGTGAGATTATCTGGCACACATGTCTCTGGCTTGAACAAAAACGAAAATTCAGATGAATATTGCCTTCCCAGGAATATGATCGTAGTTATCAAATACAATATCAGGTGTGTGACAAGGAGAACAAAATAGCACCCAGTCACAATTTTGTACTTTTGCTATTCATCAAGCGAGAACGTCTCAAGCGCACTGAACCAAAACACTAGTTCATCTTACGAAACTTTTTCTTCTTTCCAAACACTCCGTAGACAGTGACTTTGTCCTTGTTGTGTCTCTTTTTAACATTGTTTTTATGAAGTTAAGCAAAAACATCACCACTCTGGTCATGCTGGCTTCATTATGGCTGTATGTATGTGATTTTCATCGAAATTACGAAGCACTTCATAACAACGTAATTTGGCTAAATTTCAGTATAACTACTAAATAAACAAAAGACTCGCATTTTTAGCACTTTATCGTTTCAGTCAACATAACGGGCACTAAGCTACTCTATAAAAATATTAACGACAAAACAAAACTATATCATTTTATCTGGCTAACACAGAAAGTTTGTAAAAGCAATATAAGGCGACAAAAGAATGGGTCGCCCCCGGGCATAGTGAATTTACGGGGCGCGGGACTATCGCAGTTTCCCCGAGCTATACCACAACTAATCCTGGCAGGGATCACTCCCGGAGGGCCAAGTGTTCACATGATAATAATTATTACACCCCTCGCAACTGCGACTACCGATTACGATGATTGTGGTAATACATCATTTATTGTTTGTGTCGACTGGTTTAATTGAATATCGGCCCGTTGCAACAAATAAGTTGGCCAATTAGTTGTACAGATTCATAACATTTTTGTTTTGCCTCTAATAAGAGATTCCTTTAAACTACACTTCAAAATTAACAAGAAATATTTTTGATTACTTATTACTGATTGAATAGTCTAATAATAAGTTTGCAAAATAAATAAAATGATACTAATTGAAATTAAACTACAGTTTACGGATTTCATCGCGTTGCATTGGTTTCACTAGTTATTACATTTAAACCGAATGATCTAGAAACTACATTTTTTTAAAATAACTTATACATTCAAGAAAAAAGATAAATATCACCTCAGTCTGCCGTAAACATGAGTCCTGTAAAGAATTCGAAACATCGGCTACTAATAAAAATGTAGTTTCTAGAACATTCGGTTTAAATGTAATAACTAGTGAAACCAATACAACGCGATAAAATCCGTAAGCCGTAGTTTAATTTCAATGTGTAACATTCGCGTAAACCCAAGAAAATAAAAAGATAGTAAGTTTGTATGAGGGGCTTATTAATCTATATTTGTTACGAATCAGTTGGTTTGACACGGGTGTGTGTATTTATTTTGTGACTCTATTGTGAAATTTTATCGTGTGGTTGCGTTAAGCCAGGATCAAACCAACGCGTTCAGCTTGCGTCCGCGGTGGCGTGTGCGGTGGCGATCAGATGTTGTGTACGAACTTATAGCGCGGTGTTCACATCTACGCGTCCTCGGATTGCACGCGGCGTCCGATGCAGCGTCTGCACGCGGCGGTGGCGATCAGATCGCGCTTGTTGCATTAGGACGCTGCACGCAGCTATTATTTGTTGAGGAAACTGTGTTTTTGTAGATTTTAAGTATGGTGGAAACGGAAGAAATTATAAATTAATTCCACAAATACCCATTGTTGTATGATACGTCTCATTCTGATAAGGCGTTATCGAATGATGGTAGGTATTTACTTCACTGGCACTGTATATCATACCCACCTCAAGTTCACTTCTTGTTCCTCTTCGTCTTCAATAATAGCAGACAGAAGTAAAACTTCTTCAATTTCACTATCTGTATCAGACAGCATTTTAGTGACGCGACTACAGCCTAGTGAACGCCCGAACGAACGCGACAGTGTGCACAACTTTTGCACGCGCAATAATCGCCACCGCGCACGCCACCGCGGACGCGAGCTGAACGCGTTGGTTTGATCCTGGCTTTACTGAATTATAACTTCAGCGGCTATGTAGATATATTCGCAGGAACTACTTACCATCATTTTTCAAATGTGGAAGTTTTAGAAGCGTTTTGATTTTAAGCTGGTTCTGAAGCTAAATTATGTTTCTTGGCTAAATTACATAAGTGTCAAATGAAATGCTTAGTTAGTAAAGTAAAGTACTAAAGCTTCTGCTTAGTTACTAAAGTACTTTTGTTGTAAACGGGTTCTATTTATTGAACATTTTCATCTTCTCATTTGCAATTATCACACAGTGTCTGAAATAAGTCATGAACATTATATTATTATAGCAGTCGATTGTGCAGAACGTATTATCATAAAAGTACCGAGGCAATAATATTGTGAACAATATTTTCTTAAAACCTCAATTTCCATTAAGCTGATTAATGAATGAAAATATAGTACGTGCCAGTTATTTTCCATGCTTTCGTTTTTCTGCCAACGGCGAGTCTACTTACGTACTTACACCAGTTTATTATATGTTCCTTAAATTAAAGAGGTCTGCTCTGAATAAGACTCCGTTCACCCTCAACAGTATTCTTATTACTAAGCAGTAGAAACGTAAGGCCTGTACTGTATGGTTAGCAAAATAATTAGAAAAGCTCTGTGTGCTTTGAACTATTTTCTCTCGTAGGAATTAGAAACATATTTCTTACGTGTATAGTTAGATTTTGATGTGACCGTAGCTTGGTCTTGTAGGTATTGTTTGTGACGTTTGTTGGTAAGGCTGTTGTACCATTAGTTCTTCTTGAACCGGAAATGTACCCACTGTTAAATCACCTTTAATATATTTAGCATATGTAATGAAATTCGACTCCTTTGTCCAGTAACCTTTGAAATTACTTCGAAATCATATTATTTTTACTCTATCAACATGCCACATCGTTGTTTAGCTGACAAGAAACTATTTACCTTTATCTTTTTAATAATTTGCTTTAAAATGTGTTGTTAGTTTTTTAATAAGTGATGTGTATGTTTAGCTTTGTAGATAAGTTACAGGCCTTTTTGACATCTATGTAATCTATTTTTTTTAGGTAAGCTAAATTTTAATAAACTACAATACATAAAATCCTAAATTACAATTTAGTTTAATTTACAATTAATTACTTATTTTAAGGAATGCATCACATTCCGATACACTTCTTATATACCTTCTATCCTAATTAGCAATTTTAGTTGACATTAAAGTAAAAATCTCAATTTTATAGGCAGCGATAACCTAGTGGCGATACAAACGGACTGCCATGCAGAGGGTCTCGGGTTTGAATCCACGGCGCGCACCACTGACTTTTTGAAGTTATGTGCGTATTAAATTGTTAAGTATCACTTGCCCGTGCCTTGTAGAGCACATAACCCGTCGATTCCAGCTGTCATGAATAAAACGAATGTTGCGAAATAACCATATTTTTATTTGCTAAATACCTATATATACACGAGTCAGTTAGTAAATACATATTGTTAACATATTTAATAAAATTAACAATAAGTATGTAGTATGAAATTAAACTACAGTTTACGTTAAACTACAGTTTACGGATTTTATCGCGTTGTATTGGTTTCACTAAGTTATTACATTTGAAACTAAAGATCTAGAAACTATATTTTTAATTTATTACTAGCCGACGTTTCGAATTCTTTACAGAATTCATGTTCACGGCAGACTGATATGATATATTTGTCTTTTTCTTGAATGTATAAGTTATCTCAAAGTACCCGAACATTTTTTCAACTACTGGTGTTACTATTTACGCAGAATGAGCTCACAGTGTCCTTAGGTCTTCTGGTGACTTTGTCCTTCTTGGGTTTCATTAGCCTTATGACAGGGTCCCAAGCTGGAGGAACATTCCAACCATCTTCCCTATTGAAATTAGGGTGTTTTTTAATTTCAATAGCCTCTCGTATCATCCTTGGAAGAAAACGGTGTTCTTTTGCGTCAAATCGCAGGTTACGGTTGGGTCCTTGTTCCACATGTTCACACACAGCAGACTTTGTTATTTTGCAATAACCACTTTTTTAATCACATTTTAAAGAAATTGCCATTTAGTTTTTTAATTTCAAGAGGTAAATTGTTATATACTCTTATAGCAGTTACATATGTGATTTTGTAGAAAATAGTTTTATGAATGATTGGCATGCTTAAATTATGTTTATATTGCGATCGTACATTGGGTTTTATATTACATTTCATATCAAAGTATTCAGGATTACGTTTAACAAAGAGACTAAATTAAAATGTTCCAATTTAAACACACAAGTTAGCCTTTTTCTTTAAAGACAACTATTAGGGAATCGGTGGATCTCTTTATTAAAGAGTACTGCTATATTATTTATTAAAGATGCTTCTAAAATGTGTCTATTTAAAAAGAAAACTATTTGCGATAAAATCCGTAAACCGTAGTTTAATTTCATTGTGTAAAATTTGCCTAAACCCAAGAAAATACTATGACAACACAAATTATTAAAAATAAGAAGAAAATCACCACTATCATCATGCTGATTTCAAAATGGTTGTATGTATAATAATATGACTGTCAAGTTGGTGCCCGGGGATAGATAAATTACAAAAATTCAGAGCATTTCATAACAACGTAATTTGACTTAAATTCAGTACCATTAAATAAACGAAAGACTCGTATTTTTGGCACTTTATCGTGTCAGTGAACATAACTGGCACTAGCCCACTCTATAAAGAAATTACCGACAAAACAAAACTATACCATTTTATATATTGTTAACACAGAAGTTTGTAAAAGCAATATAACGCGACAAAAATAATGGGTCACTCCCGGGCATAGTGAATTTACGGGGCGCGGGACTATCGCAGTTTCCCCGAGCTATACCACAACTAATCCTGGCAGGGATCACTCCCGGAGGACCTAGTGTTCACGTGATAATTATTATACCCCTTGCGAATGCGACTTAAGATTACGATGATTGTGGTAATACATCCTTTGTTGTTTGTTTCGACTGGCTTAATATAATAATATGGAGCTATATGCTCCATTTCATCATATTAGTTGGCTAATTAGTTGTACAGAGTCATACATTTTCTGGACAGCCATCAATAAAATATGAATATATCTTTTTGGTGCATACATATGTGAAAAAGTATTGTTGTGAACTCTTCAAAATTACTATGGTGAGTTATCTAAAATACTTACTGTCAGTAAGTATTTTAGATAACTCACCATTCAAAGAATAATCTTATGTTGTTAGGTCTTAAGTTTGATTTAAGTAGCCAAAAATAAGTTTGCATAATAATTTTAAGGATAGTAGGTTCTATGGATATAGGTTTTAAGGGTAGTGTGTTCTGAAGCTAAATTAGGTAGTATCAAGGTAGTAGAGCCTTGCTGATTTCAGCATGTGAACTATGACACCCTCGCGGAGGCGAGCGTCAGTGACTGGGCGGCTGGGACCCGCATGCGTCATCTGTTTGACGTCATCTTGGTGTTGTGTAGAGTCGTGAACAAGGTAGTTTTGAGGGAAAAGTATCGCCATCATCTGTCTGAAGATTTTTTTCGAGCTTTAAGGCGTGCTACTGGAGACAAAATCGAAGTAACTGATGAACGCGTACTGAACACCTATCTCAGTTCATTTCAAGACATAGTCATTTCTATCAGCGGCAATCCACTGGTCGAATATGGGTTACCAGCTTCCCAATCATCACCGCACCAAGACCAATTGGGAGTATAACGCTGAGACAATTTACGATCCCGGTGAAATGACCACCATACGAAATTTATGACACCGTCTTTGAAAGCTTTGGGCAAAGCCAGGGTAAAATGTTTTTCTTGGATGCTCCTGGTGGAACAGGAAAAACATTTGTTACCACTGGCATACTTGCAGAGGTCAAGAAGGAAGGCATAATTGCCTTTGCCGTAGCGTTGTTGGGAATCGCTGCCACACTGCTTCCAGGTGGCAAGACAGCACATGCCATGTTTAAAATTCCCATCGATTTAGAGAGCGCCGAAATGCCCGTTTGTGGTGTGTCACGTAGCAGTGATAAGGGACATGTGCTCAAGGATTGCTCTCTGATCGTATGGGATGAGCGTACGATGGCCAATAGGATGGCAGTTGAGGCCGTGGACGTAACTCTGCAGGACATCGGCAGCGAGCATTTGATGGGTGGTCACAGTTCTGTTCAGTGGCGATTTCCGACAAACGCTTCCCTTGGTGACGCGGGGATCGAGGGCTGACAAGGTTAGTGCTTTGTTGAAACGATCTTCGTTGTGGTCACGAATTCGTACGCTGCGCTTTACCATTAATATGAGAGCTCGGCTCGGCGTCAATGCACGTGCTCAACAATTCTCCGATATCCTTCTAAGTCTTGGTGAAGGCACTCTACCAGAGGAGAGAGGTGGACAAGTGGTGCTTCTAGAGTCTCTCAGTTGAGTTGTATACAGCTGAGAAGAACTCATTCGCTGTGTGTACGGGGACATCAGTTGAATACCGTAATAGCAGAATTCTTGGGTGTGTGAGCGGGCTATTTTGAGGCCCAAAAATTATGAGGCTGTAGCAATTAACGAATGCATTCTCTCGGATATAGAGGGAAATGAAGTGATCTACACCTTTGTAAACACTGTCGTCCAGCAAGATGATGCCACACATTATCCCGTGAAATTTCTGAACTCCCTGTCAGCAAGTGAACTTCCTGACTGAACTTCTGCCTTAAAGTCATCTCGCTCCACAGACACACCATTGAGGCGGAAATTCTTAGGGGTTGTGACGTCGGCGAGGAAGTATTTATACCACGCATTCCCCTCATACCTCATAACGTTCAAGTTCACGTTCACGTTCAAGTACGTACAGTATCACGTGAGTGCTTGCTTCGCAATGACCATCAATAAGTCGCAGGGGCAGACACTGAGGGCAGCGGGTGTCGACCTCAGGACGAGCTGCTTCTCACACGGGCAGCTGTACGTCGCTTGCTCCCGCGTCACCAGTCCTGACTCTCTTTACATTTTGGCTGCGGAGAGCCAAACCACTAATGTTATTTATCAAGAAGTCCTATAAGTATGTATTTTTACCCTATTCTGTATTCCTTATTTTCTCCATCTGCTTCAGTCACAACTTATGACTTAATTCAGCAGAATCACCATAAAGTCATTTATTCAAAGCAGGCTGAAAATCAGCACTTTTTGAAGGTCAATTTTACAAAAGACAGTCTCCCTCTATTACTGCACTTTCTGCAGATATGAAATATAAAGAAGAATCGGGTAAATGAATGTTATTTAAAAAGGTATAATCGTAGGTATTTATTTAATAATTTGGTGCTGTATAGCATTCACGCAGATGACGTCGCGGGCAGCAGCTAGTAATACATGAAAGTACAAAAATTCGTATTATTCACATAGCCAGAACTACATTTGACGGTGATACGAAGTTCATCGGGTTATCTAGTTGTATATATTTTAAATAAGTGTTTCCCGATGTATTCAGCCCTTGGTATAGCCTCCAGTCTTTAATTTACAAAATATAATAAAAGAAAATATATATCAAATAATGCTATATTTGATATATATTTTCATCAAAATAAATATTTTATAGCACTACAACGTCACGTGTGCACTTTGTTTATAACTCAACTGTAAACTACACGGCGTATTGAGGGCCGTATGAAGGTATTTCGGCAGCTTGCTCGGTAAGTGGCTAGGCACTGTCCCTGAAAATAGCGTGTGTATTTTTTTTTGCTTGTAAACATACTATTCAGTTAATTAAATACCTCAGTTTTACTATCGCATATTTCAGTCACCCTGTGGAAAAGCTGAAATTCTATCAAATTCTGGTTAGTCTCTGGTGAGCGGAACCCGGGCTCTATGGCAAAAGTCTTGTTTGCATCTGGGAAAATACTAGGACGTCGATGATGATTAAAAAATTTTGTCCTTTTCTAGGAAGGCACATAAGCTGTTTAAAATACAAATACATAATTTTGGCTGACCTTGCCCCGGTAGAATCCCAAATTATTATCATGAACATTTTTCTTTGTTACCTAATAAGTTTACAACAATTCTGATCTGAACGGTTGGCTGCAGCTCGTGTTACGAATTATCACGTAGGATGCTAGATACAAAATTTGTTCAGCGCCGGTACCTCGAAGCCGCGGAAAACTACTAGAATAATACAGTAACGTGTATTGTAAGGCGTACGTTCGTGTATCCGTAATGGATATCATGAAGTATTGTAATATCACAAAGTGCTGAGGTGCTATTGTCAAAAATGATTGAGAAAATAGAACTATTTTTGTAATTTGTAAGTATTTTATAAGAAGAATGTATTTACGGTCTCGCAATGTGAATTCTGTGCAGGTGTGATACCATCACATTATTATAAAATTATTAATTTCGAAGAAATTGTACGAATTCAGTTGAAGACTTGATATTGGGCAGCTTTACTGGATTTTTTATATGTTCATATCACGGACATATAAGTTATTAATTACAGACTGTCTACGACAGCGTTTCTAGTCATGAGTAATAAAAAGCCTGCTTACCTCTTTACATAGAATTCTAAAGTAATGTTAGTACTTAATATAAATATAAGGCTATTCTGGGTCCTTTAATTCTGTATTGCTTTACCAGCACTTAACATTAGCTTAAATTAAATGCTAATTTGATGCCCACTTTTATATCCTCATTTTTTTAATATGTTTAATGAAAATGTATTAACCTTGAATATCGATAATTTAATTTTAACTTTCCTTATTTATTTATCTATGACTGATTGTTAATAATGAAGAAAATAATGAAATGAGCATAATATTGTCCTTGATGTCGTTTTTATGATTTTAATCGGCATATTGCAGTCCACTGCTGGACACAGGCCTCTTCCAACACATGCCACAGTACACAGTCTTCCACTTTTCGCTTTGTTGTCTGTCTTGAACTTTTTAATAAACCTGACGTATCTTTGTCATATATATAATATTATGTCTTATAATACATCTCCAACGTTTGAACGTCTATCAGTTATCGGACTACATGCCAGTGATAGTCAACGGCCTTTGATTAATTTGTCGTGATTGTTCATATTATACTTTATAACTTTTACCTGTATGGCTTATAAGAGCAGCAATAGCATTCAGACATGTTTGCCAATAGTTGGGATGTTACGTCTTGTGCTCAGGTATGATAAACACCGTAGAAATTCAGCAGATTATAAGTTGTCGACGGGTTAATCTGTAAAGATGGACCGTCTCTATAAATCAAGCATGTCTTTATACATGGGCTTGAAACTTGGCACATATTTGAATAACGCAACCAGTGTTTGTGAGATGAATATCTGGCACTGAATGTAAGGGTAAGGGTAAGAGTCACTCGGAACTATCACAATAACAGCTCCTGCATTTGCGGTTGTGTGTATATAATATATGGCCGTGACACAGATGTGAAAATTTGCAAGCCGTGTCAACTGATGCCGGTGGGCCTTTTTTGGCGACGGCAAAATTATGTAGGAAAATAAATATCTTGATATGATAATCAGCGAGATTTTGGTAAACGAGGCGGTTTGAGAGATGCTACCACAACATCATGAGATGATATGCGTGTCAATTGTGTCATCATAATGAATCCCAAAGATCGTACAAAAAAGGGATAAAATTGTCAAATATTATGAAAAGAGGACACTTTGACCAGAAGACTTAAATTGCAAACGATCATTAACAAGACACAGCCCAAATCTCATTGTAGTTCGCACTTTATCAAAATTATATTTGGAAAGTAAAGTAAGCACTTACTGAATACAACTTGACACATTTACTTTCCCAAAAAGATTTCGCAACTGGCATTCTGTTATGCCCGACTAATATTGAGCCAGCTTATTATAAAAGTGAACAAAAAGTGGACACCTTTAGTATGAATTGTTCTTCTAAGTCGCGGTAAGATATGTTAGTATGTAATTTCCTCTTTAGCTTGTGGCTTCTGCGAGGCTCTTTTTACTTTATATATAATTAGGTCGCCTTTATCCGAGGTAGCCTCATTTTAAGTTAAACTTTCTCTTTTGCTAAGAAATTACTAGGTTATTGCTACGTTATATTTTTATTAAGTAAAATTTCTACTATACTATGTAGCTTATTCTACGGAAATGACTTCTGTAGAAATAGAATATTATTGAAAAGGGTATTGCCCTATTGAAATCAAAAAGCATGAAAATTTCAACCAAGAGGATGGATACTCAGACTGTCTACAACTTAAAATCCAGTAATCAACAAATGTAAACCCAGCCGCAGTACGCTCACCAATGTGTAGACGTCATAAGTGTTGTGTGTCGACGTACCGATAGTTCAAATACAAATAAAAATAAAAAACAAGTGAGGGTAGCTGATAAAACCCGCGCTTCACAAGGACGGCGCTGAGATGACATCAGACCTGCCGCAACCATGGGTTTTTTTTATATTTTTTTATTACTGATAGGCTAGCGTTTGACCATGATCTCACCTGATGTTAAGCGATGATATGGTCTAAGATGGAGCACGCTTACCTAGAAGGTACCTATTCACTCGTGACTTGAAAACACCTAGGTTGTACTCATCAGGAAACACAGACTCGGGTAAAGAGTTCCACACCTTGGCGGTACGCATAAGAAAGGAAGAAGCAAAGCGCTTCGTGCGTATAAGCGGGATATCCACCATGTAACGGTAACGCTGACTCGTTAGTCTGATCGTCCGATGGAACAAAGGGGAAGGAGAAATCAGATTGTGTAGTTTCTCTGCGCACTCTCCAAAATGTACCATGGCTGTTGTAAGACGGCCGAAACGTTGGTAAAACGTAGGTATTTATACCTTAAATTAATTAAATATTGCGAATAAGACCCCTTTACATAAAACTTTATGATGTAAAGCTACTATCAATAATTAATACAAAATATTGTTATAACTTATAACAGTGCAATAACTTATAAGTTATTGCATTGGTATATATTACCGCATTATAAACAAGTACGGGCTACGGAGACATAACTGCTAACATAACTACATACTGCTTAAAAAGATGACCTATAAATTTTGCACTCGGCTAGCTTTAATAATTAGTACTAATTTAGATACACTTTTTTGAATCCATTATAGATATAGCAGAGCATTGCTTTATATTTTGTACACATGTGTGCCACAGGCCTTACGAGATAAATATTACTGTATTTATATACTTTAGAACTCATAAGGAAAGCCGAATCACAATTCGTGCCCTTTATGTTAATAATACCGTTCCGATATCCTTTTGATCAAAAGTATTATCTATTTCGGGCGTATACTCATTGATGCTATGGCAGAATAACAGTATTATGAAGTTTCAGAAAGAGAACATTTTCGTGCTGGTTTAAAGGATTACCTGACCGTGGCACGGCGATATTGAATCGAATACCGAACCGTGCCATCGGCAAATGTATAGAGTTTTTAAACACGGATGAGATATTGGATACAGAGTTAGAACTTTCTTTGATTATTCTTGTAAGAAGCTCTTTGTATTGAATTTCTATTGTTTATAAATCATCTACATTTTTTGTTTCTATCCAATGTATGTTTAATTTTGCCCGCTTATTTCTCTATCGTTACCATATATTTCTAACGCAGCACGTTTGTTTAGAATGTACCCATCCACCAGGAAAAAGAAAACACAAAGATTTGACTTATCAGGAAATACAAACAGACGCAGGCAAGGAGGCCCTTTAAAAGAGTTCCATTCCTTCAGCATGGTGCCAAGATTGCCCAAAGTTGATGATGTCAGATTATCAGGTTGTATAGAGCTTCCTGTCGATAAATATAATTCACAAAGTGCTACATAACAGAGTAAACCAAATAAGAGTAGAATGTACTCGTGTCCTGAAAATTAATTGCTGAGGGTACGATGTTCTACTAAAGTTTCAAAGTTTGCGAAGTGGAATTTCAAGCTTAAACAAATAAACCTGACTGTACGTACTGAACGTATTGTATTTTGGGGTACCTACGTATACCGCTAAGTTCAGGTCCGTTTATATTTAGTACTTATTTAAACTCGGGTATATCTGATATAAACGTTTCTAATCGACCATAGTCGACTCAGTTTGAACAGAATACTGTTTGTGAAAAAATACAGCCAAGTAGGCTGTAATTGTAAATATCATTGTGTATTGTGTGATTAAATTGCCATATAAGTACGAAGCAACCAAAAAATGAGATATTAGTATCTACTCGTATCTATACCACACAGTTAAATCATAAAACAAACTTTGCACCTTGTCAGGCGCTACCTGGTGATGCTTCAACATACTGTGGCGTTAAACTTTCAAAAGTATCCACTATTTGAGATTCGTTCACGAACATCCGAAGATTCCCATCGAATCTCAATACAATCCACCAACATCCTGAGGTAGCATGACCAGCCATGGGTTTGCTTAACAGGTATACGCCACCCTGTCGTCACGACTTGTTTGTATTAATATGCGCCCTGACAAAGGTCCGTCGAGAAGCCGGGGTGCGCCTGCTTGTCAGGGTGGATATTTATTGTCAACGTCGCCATTGCCCACAGGACCCTTCTTTTTCCTTCAAATGACTTCACGTAATATAGGGTCATTGGGTAGGATTTATATGTGCTTTGACATTCTCATTCTGCAGCGACCGAGACAACTTGACTTCTTGTGTCAGTCGGTAGGTGACACGCAGAAACTGTTTCCAAACTCTGAGTCACGATCTTGGATCCTGACCTTTCACTAAACTATATTCTTTTGGAAGTTAAACTTGTGATTAATTTGAAGCGTTTTTTTTTTAATAATAAGGATAAATATGTACAATAATGGTCACCATTTCGCTAAACTATGATTAAAAGCTCCAATTTATTTCAACTATTGTTTTAAGTCTTCACGTACCTAATGAAATATTTATTATAACAATAATTAACTATTTTGCTACTATTTTATCATTATTGTTTGAAATAGAATTAGTTTTATTATAAGTCAAATCGATTAGATCGATTGAGTAACATTTTGTTTAGTCTATTGAAAATTTCTGACAATGGTCACACTGAACTGTCAATCTTTTCGTTCATTGTCGTTTGCCGCGGTCAGCGAAAAAAGCTAGCCTTTTGTTCGCTCTGGAAGATTCCGTTTTGTGAGCGCGTTTTTGATCTTGTATTTGGTTGTAAACCTAAAAATCCGGGTGAATGCCGCTTCTTTGATCTATAACCGGTACCGGTAATTGTGATAAAGAACATTTGTGAAATATTGAACTTTGTAAAACACGTGTGTGAATTCCTGGTTGGTGCCTGGAGTATGACTACGCTGAACTGGATACTGGTATCTATTCGATTCTCTTGTTATTTTGGCCAAAATTGTGAGTTAATCCTATAGGTCCACTTCAAGAATATCACCAGTGAAGATATCAGGTGAGTTGAAACATTTTATTAATATTGGTTGTGACTCGCTGTACAACGCAGTGAAGGTGTTTAGATATATTGTCTATCGTGGTCAGGTAGATGTATTACACCTTCCACTGCAACTCTGTTCTGAAAATCCCTACCTGGCTACGGTAATTCTAGACATATTGTTTGGTGCAGAGCGCTGTTGTATTTAGCCGCTGTTGCATTACTGAGTACAAACCTCAGATTGGTATAAGCTTGTATCTTATCACCTTGTAGACAGTATTGTAGTGTTTGCCAGGTCAGTTATTGTCTAAAATACATAATATTTAATTGTATAAGTTGACCTACATAACTTGAAACACATTGTCATACATAACCTCAATCAGTAATTGTTTGATTTAAATTGTTGAAATCTAGCATAGATTTGTTGCTGTTACTATTAATAAGTCAGTTTGTTTGGATACATAACAGCTGTATGTATCAATAAATTTAGTAAATTTAGTTTATCTCATAATTATATTAAGTTTGAATCATTACTTATAACAACCAAACTTTTGATAAACCTTTGTTTGTTATAATATATAGATAATATTGCTAGGTAACACATATTCTGTGCTTACTTACTATTGTATATCTCAAATAACACAGCCAGTCTGTCTGTTGCAAATAATTAATTAATTAATTTGAAGTTTCAACTTTTAATTTGTTATAAGTTACGACTTTGATAACTTTTGTGTTTGTTTCAATATATTGAAACTATTAATTTTGTTGGACAGTAGATACCTGTCACTTGCTTGTACCAACAGTAAACAGGCTTATACTTTGTTGGTTTCAAAGAATTAAGAAAAATTAAGTTTTGATTGTTAATATTATTTAACGCTTGTCCGGGCTCTTTTGAATTTTGATTATGTCAGCTATCAAGGACTTGCGTGCGGCTGCTGGTGCTATTGCATCAGATTTGCGCTGGTTTTCCTCGGCCAGTGCCTTAGTGAACCGGCCTGATCGCCAGCAGGCCTTACTACAAAGGTACGAGCGGATTGACGATCGCCTGGCTAGTATGGAACAGCCATTCCGCACTTTCAGCGCTTGCTGTCTCGAAGTGTCAGTCAACGATTTCACCGCTGACCAGCGAAATAAGGTCAGCGAAGACTATGCCCAGGTCTTAGACCTGTATGATGCTGTCTCCAATACTGCGAGACAACTAGTTGCCGATAGGGAAGGGCAACCCGGCCTGAAGCAGGAGCTTCCTAGGTCAACACCGGGGCTGGTGAGTAGGCTCCCTACTTTGGACCTCCCCCATTTTGATGGCTGCCTAGGAAGCTACCTGGGCTTCGTTAATTTGTTCGACAGCCTGGTCAATGACAGGGCTGACCTTCGGCCAGCACAAAAATTGGCATATTTAATGTCGGTTCTGGATGGGGAGGCCAAGGGCCTCATCTAGCATCTGCCCGTGTCTGACGAGGCGTACCAGACGGCTCGGGACCTAATTACCCGTAGGTACCATAATAAGCGTGGCCTCGCCGACACGCACATCGAGCAGATTTTGGGTTTGCCGACGCTCACCCGGGTCTCTGGGTTGCGCACCCAACTGTTGAACCCGCTTTTGGTGGCCATCAACGCACTTAAGTGCCTTGACCTGCCCGTGGACCAATAGTCCTATCTATTGGTGCACATTGTACTGAAAAAGCTGCCTGCCGACCTGAGGTCGCGTTTTGAACAGCGTTTTGGTGGGGATAGCGCGACCCATCTGCCCCCCTTTGCTGACCTGGAGAGGTTCCTGGAGGATGAGTGCCGGGTCTTGGACAACTCCGGTGGTGACACGCCGGCTAAGACGCAGCCGCCCAAGGTCAAGGAGCAGGCTCGCGTTCACACCCGAGCCAATGTTGACCGGCGCCCTCCTCGCTTTGCAGTCACGCAGAGCCCAGTGGAGTGCTCTTTCTGCAAGGTCACGGGGCACAGAACGGCCAGTTGTAGGGCATTCTTGGACCTACATGTCGCCTCTCGTAGGCGCATCGCGAATGCCCGGCGCCTTTGCTTCTCTTGTTTGGGGTCCCACTACCAGCGAGACTGCCCAAACTCTCGCCCCTGTCCTCACTGTGGAGGACAGCATTTGGACATTCTCTGTATGAATGCCAGAGAGGTTGGCCGCTTGTCCAACCAGCCGACGCCGCGCACGGACGGGTGTTTTGAAGGTGGCAGCCGAGGCTCACCGGCGCGTAGCCGAGAGTCGCCTCGCTCAATTGATCGCCACTCGCCCCGCTTGGAGAACCGTAGCGTGCGCACGCCTCCTCTCTCTCGCGCATCTGAATGTGCTGTTCAGCGTCACCAGCACCATGACTGCTGTCCCAGGTATTCCCCTCCTTTGGCGGAGCGTCCCCGCCTTGACTCGCGCCCACCTCGTTTTGGACGGGTGCGTCATTATAACCCCCCACAGATGGCGCGCGGATCAAGTCATCGCGCCTTTGAGGACTTCAAGCCGCACCCTCGTTTTGACTTGCCTGGTCCTGGCCAACGGTCGCCGCCCAGGCAACAATAGGTCATTGACCCCTGTCCTATAACGCCAACCTCCCCCATTGAGACCGTTATCCTACCAACGGTTGCTGCTAGGGTCTGGGGACCCACGGGGACCTCTGTTGTTGTCCGTGCTATATTGGACACAGGTTCACAAGGTTGCATTGTTTCCACTTATTTGGTGGGGCATGTTAAATTAAATATGGGCTCTTTTCCGAATTGTATACGGGGTATAGGGGACGTAGCCTCTAATGTTGAAGGGCAAGTTAAGGTTTTGTTTGGCCCTGTTGGATCTTCACACCCGAGGATTAAAACCTCGGCTATTGTGTTGAAGAATATTTTGGGTATGCACCCACAGAAACAGCTACCCGCTGCTGTGGTGAATTAGACATCGGGATTGGAACTGGCAGACCCCAAATTTGACACACCGGGACTAATCGACTTGTTGATTGGCTCTGATGTCCTCGGTGGAATTTTGATTGGTGGGAAACGGGTCTTGGTGCCAAATGGTTTGACTGCCATCCCGACCATATTTGGATTTGCTTTGATGGGACCTGTACCTAGGGACCCCCCTCCACCTGAACTTGACAATTTGTTGGCTGTAGGCTCCGCTCTCTCTGATGCGGTTCAGAGGTTTTGGGAGGTAGAGGAGCCCCCTCAAGCTGCCCGTTTGAATCCAGAACATGAGGAGTGCGAGCTGTTCTTCCAGAACAACACTGGTCGACTCCGTTCTGGTCGGATCATTACGAGGCTACCCTTCCTGTCTGTTTGGCCTCCGATTGGTGAGTCACGACCTTTAACTGAAAAGAGGTTGTTGGCCATGGAGCGCCGCATGGGTCGTGATCCGGAGCTCAGACAGAAGTACATTGAGTAAGTTGATTGAATCAGGCGTTACTTGGCGGAACTCCATTGTAACTTAATGGAAGGAAAGAGGAACCCACCACGCACCCTCGGATTGACTACCCCAACTATTGCAAAAGAAAAAGGTTTACAATACCGAACTCCTCTAAAAGGATAAGGGATATAGGAATGGTATGGGTTCCAGGAAGATACCTGACTTGCAGTATCCCGCTGTATGCGCCGACTATTCTTCGACACGTGTTTCGCCTCTGCACGAGGCATCCTCAGGAGCGATGAGCAACGACTGAGCCTATGTTACCCATATATATAGTTAGTCGTACTACTTTCTCCCGCATCATGCGGTATTGAAGCCATCGACTGGCAAGCTGCGCACAGTATTTGATGGTTCTGCGCAGACTTCCACAGGCGTATCCTTGAACCAGTGCTTGCATTCTGGTCCCAAGTTGGTCAAGTACCTTTGTGACGTCATCACCAGCTTCCGACGACATCAGGTTGTCTTTGTGGCCGACATAAAAATGATGTTCAGGCAGACTATTATCCACCCTGATGACCGTCGCTTCCAGCTGATCCTTTGGAGAGAGTCTCCTCGTGATCCCATGGTCGTCTACGAGCTCAATACTAATACGTACGGGTTAAGGTCAAGCCCCTACTTGGCAATACGTTCTCTTTGGGAGCTCGCAGACCGCGAAGGCTTACGTTTCCCAGAAGCCTCCGCCATCTTGAAAGACGATATTTACGTCGATGACATTTGTTCAGGCGCCTCCACAGCGGACGAGGCGATCCTCCTGCGGGACGAATTGATAGGTATTTTAACCTCCGCTGGTTATGAGTTGCGCAAATGGATTTCCAACTCACCAGCGCTTTTGGAAGGCTTACCCGAGGATCATCAGCAGGATCCACATTTGTTTGAGATTGTTGACAACCCCGCCATGATGGCTGTTCTCCGGCGTTCAGTACAGACCAGTCCAAGACATCTTTACGTATAACGTAGACTTGAAATTGCCTTGTTCTTGGACTAAACGTCTCGTGTTGTCTACTGTCGCCAGAACCTTTGATCCGAACGGTTGGATTTGTCCAATTATATTTTGGGCAAAATGCTTCTTGCAGAAGCTTTGGACAGCAGGATTGACCTGGGACGAACGTCTGCACGGCACTCTTGTTGAGGAATGGACCTCCTTTGTATCCTCACTTCCTGCCGTCAACGAGATCTCCTTGCCTCGTCCCATCCTTCCTCCCGGGAAGTACAAGGCCACCCTTCACGGGTTTTGTGATGCATCGAAACGTGGTCACGCGGCCGTGGTGTACTTGCGCACAGTCAGTGCCTCAGGTCAGGTGAGAGTTTCCCTGATCATGGCAAAGAGCAAGGTTGCACCCCTTCGGATATCTCTGACCATTCCGAAATTGGAGCTCTCGGGAGCAGCACTACTTGTACGCTTATTGAACCACGTGTCTAACACTTTGGGTAAAAGCATTTGTATTAATGGGACTTACGCCTGGACAGATAGCTAAATTGTTCTTTGTTGGTTAAAGGCTTCTGTCCACACCTTGGAGGTATTTGTCGCTAATTGCGTTTCCCAAATCCAGATATCCGAAGTCAAACTTGTTTGGAGACACGTGCCAGGTGAGCTCAAACCCGCTGATTGTGCCTCGCGCGGATGCTTGACGCCTAGTTTGATAGGTCATTCGCTGTGGTGGGGTCCGGAAACGGTTGAGTCGACCAGAAACTGATTGGCCTCGAACGCCAGTTTTGAATACTTCTAATTTGCCGGGTCTACGAACACTCGCTCTTGAAAAGGTGGAATGCGCCTTCGACCCCGATTTTTTGTTGAATCGTTACAGCTCCCTCGACAAGTTGTTAGGTGTCACTGCTTGGATAAAGCGTTTTGTTTTTAATTTTAGGCAACCACAACAGAAACGACTGACACCGTTTCTCTCACCACAGGAACTACAGGAGTCCCTCACCTTTTGGGTTCGTTCTGTGCAATTGGCGCATTTTGAGAAGGAGATTGCTATCTTTAAATCAGGGAGATCGAAACTATCGGGAGCTGTATCTAAATTGAACCCCTTTTTGGACGATACGGGTCTCTTGCGCGTTGGAGGGCGTCTCAAGAACGCCAACCTCCCTTACGGGGCACGTCACCCTCTTTTGTTACCCAAAGACGGTCATTTGGTACGCTTGTTGGTAACTGACCGTCACCTTAAAAATGCATGCTGGTTGTAATGCGCTCTTGGCCATTTTGCAACGCGAGTTTTGGATCTTGTCTGCCCGAAGAATTATTCGGAGCGTAGTCTTTCGCTGCATCCCTTGCTATAAGCTCAAGGCTTCTACCATGCAGCCCTTGATGGGAGACTTACCGGCAGATCGCGTAACTGAGAACAGGATGTTTGGCGGTGTTGGCACGGACTTCGCTGGTCCCTTTTTGGTGAAAACGTCGACACTTCGAAACGGCAAGACTGTCAAGGCCTACTTGTGTGTTTTTGTTTGTCTTTCCACAAAGGCCGTACACTTAGAACTGGTCTCCTCGCTTACGACTGAGGCGTTTGTAGCCACATTTGACAGATTTTAATCCCGCAGAGGGCTGCCTTCCTTGATCCGTTCTGACTGCGGCACTAACTTCAAGGGCACCTATAATTATTTGAATGATGTTGTTAATTTCCTTGAAACCAACAAGGCTGATATAGGTGATAGGCTTGCCCAACGTGGGATAAATTGGTTGTTTTCCCCACCAAATTGTCCACACTGGGGTGGTATATTTGAGGCCGCCGTAAAATCGGCCAAAACACACTTGCGCAGGACAATCGGTGAGTCTGTCCTTGCATTTGAGGAACTCGCAACTGTGTTTTGTAAGATTGAGGCCGTTTTGAACTCTCGGCCATTGTGCCCAATCTCCTCAGATCCGAATGATTTGGAGGCCCTTACGTCGGGCCATTTTTTGATTGGTCGCCCACTTGTCGCCTTCCTGGGTACCCCCTATATTGATGCGAGACCTGGTCGTCCCTCGCGTTTTGAATTGGTACGCCAGATTACTCAGAGCTTTTGGAAACGCTGGAATTTGGAATATTTGCACATACTCCAGCAACGCGTTAAGTGGCCCGACAAGACCGATCCACCCAAGATTGGTGACCTCGTTTTGATCAAGGAGGCTAACCTTCCACCAATCAGATGGCGCAGGGGGCGCATCCTTCATTTGGTAACTGGGGCTGATGGAGTTCCCCGATTTGCTGAGGTCTTGGTGGACGGTTCGATTCTGAGGAGAACGTCTACCCACTAATTAGCGGACCGGTAGGCCGGTCCGGGGCGGGTGGATGTTTGAAATAGAATTAGTTTTATTATAAGTCAAATCGATTAGATCGATTGAGTAACATTTTGTTTAGTCTATTGAAAATTTCTGACAATGGTCACACTGAACTGTCAATCTTTTCGTTCATTGTCGTTTCCCGCGGTCAGCGAAAAAAGCTAGCCTTTTGTTCGCTCTGGAAGATTCCGTTTTGTGAGCGCGTTTTTGATCTTGTATTTGGTTGTAAACGTAAAAATCCGGGTGAATGCCACTTCTTTGATCTATAACCGGCACCGGTAATTGTGATAAAGAACATTTGTGAAATATTGAACTTTGTAAAACACGTGTGTCAATTCCTGGTTGGTGCCTGGAGTATGACTACGCTGAACTGGATACTGGTATCTATTCGATTCTCTTGTTATTTTGGCCAAAATTGTGGGTTAATCCTATAGGTCCACTTCAAGAATATCACCAGTGAAGATATCAGGTGAGTTGAAACATTTTATTAATATTGGTTGTGACTCGCTGTGCAACGCAGTCAAGGTGTTTAGATATATTGTCTATCGTGGTCAGGTAGATGTATTACACCTTCCACTGCAACTCTGTTCTGAAAATCCCTACCTGGCTACGGTAATTCTAGACAATTATCAATATTTGGTTTTTCACTTTGATGCTTTTTATTACCTATTTACACAACTTACCAAATGGATATGTTCAGAGTTTGCCCTAGGAAGGTGGGAAATTGTTGCAGGCGCAGTGGAAGTTTGTATTACATCCACCTGACTACAGCAAGCAAGGAGTCTGATTTATGGGGCTGAGTTTCTCAGTCGTCTAGTTCATAACATCGACAGTCACTACATCGATGGTTGCTGTATCGAAAACGTTCAATCAAGAGGCTTATGTATCGACAGTACCCGAAATCGATGGTACGCTTCACTGTTAGTACACTAAAACCACGGTACGCTACATCGACAGTAAACCAAATCGATAGTACGCTGCATCGACTCCCCGAACAAGTAACTCCTAAGATTTACCAGCATGAGTTGGTAAATGTCCGAAATTTTTAATTAAAAAAACACTAAGTTGAGGGAGCCCTGCTTCGCAGGGCTCCTATTTTTACATTAAGGGTTACAAGACAACCTAACATAACCTACTTACTTGCGTTACAGTCTCACCTAACCTTCACCTGGGGATCTTCTCTGGAGGCCTGGAGGTAACCTAGATAATAACACAACTAATTTGGCCAAATAGAGGTGAAATATCTATAGTTGCCAGGCTCCAAACGCGGCGTCTTCAAGACACGCAGCACGAGGTTGTAGAAATTCACAATGTACAGTTTTACAAATGTCAATGTTCAACACAACATCACAATTCGTCAACAGCTCACAAATTTTGCCGAAAAAATCAAAGGCGGCAGTTTTACAAGGATTTTACTAAAATTATACAATTCAATTCGCGAAGCCGGATTTTACCATGTGCTTGCAAATAGGAGATGTTGACGTCGGGATGTGACGACCCCACCGCCCACTGGGATCCACCAGTGCAGTCAGTCAACCGGAAGATTGTGGTCAAAACATCCAAAGTAAGGCGGAAGTAAATGTAAAGATACTAGACGGGCAGCAGCGTATACACTGCGATCGCCAAGACGTCTGCCAAGTGTGGCGATTACGGCATAATCCCCCCAATATGAGCCACACACCTAAAAAATGGCCCCTAGTCCCCGGCGGCCCCGCTATTCCTGGCTCAGGTAGCGGCCATGGTAACGGCGGGGCAGGGGGTGCGAAGAATCTCCGGCAGAGATCCGGCTACCATCACCGACGACAACTGGCCCTGGCAACATTAAACACGCGCACACTGCGGACCGACGAGAAGATTGCCGAGCTGGAAGAAGAACTGAGCAAGTTACGATGGGATGTTATAGGCCTATCTGAGGTCCAAAGACAGGTTGAGGACTCGATAGTACTCAATTCTGGTAACTTGCTCTTCTACTGGGAGGGCGACCAACAGTCCCAAGGTGGTGTCGGGTCCATCGTCCACAAATCTCTCGTGAACAGCGTGGTAAATATATCGAGTGTGTTGAGCAGGGTAGCGTACCTGATACTCAGAGTACATACATACATAACGTCACGCCTTTTATCCCCGAAGGGGTAGGCAGAGGTGTATTTCTACACCCACTTTTCGCCAGATATACTTTAGTCCCACGTAATAAGGGGCGAGCCTATTGCCGTACCGGGCACATTTCCAGACTCCGTGCTGCTACTGAGAATTTCGAGACAGAAAAACCCAATAACACTGCCCGACCCAGGAATCGAATCCAGAACCTCCCGATCCCACGCGCGCATTTATGCCGCGAGACCAACGAGGCAGTCGTATAGGGTTTGATGTCGAGTTTTCCGTCTCTATGCAAAGATGGTATTTGCATCGTGTTATCCCTTAGTCGTCTCTTACGACACCCACGGGAAGATAGGTGGTGGTGACACTTGTATTCTATGCCGTCAACCACACGGCGTATCACGGCGTATACTCAGAGTATCTAAACGATATTCGTTGAAGGTCAAACAGGTCTACCCTCCGACCTCGACGTACCCCGATGAGGAGGTAGAAGCTATGTATGAGGACTTATCTCGGGCTATACATAGCTTCAAAACCCATTACACCGTTATCATGGGAGATTTCAACGCGAAACTAGGCAAACGAAGCGGTGATGAGCTGAGAGTGGGGCAATTTGGATATGCACATCGGAACTCGCGGGGTCACTTGCTGGCTAGCTTCATGGAAAAGGAAGGACTCTTTATGATGAATTACAAAAAGCGCGAATGCCGCAAGTGAACCCGGATAAGGTGCTACCAAAAACGAGATCAACTTCATCATGTCGACGAAAAGGCAAATATTTAATTATGTCTCCGTGATCAGTTCGCTTAAAGCGGGCAGCGATCACCGAATGGTAAGAGGCACATTCAGTATAAGTCCCAGCCTCGAACGGTCGAGATTGATGAAGTCCACACTCCGACCAGCACCAGTTCAAATCCAAAACCCCGAAAGCTTTCAGCTTGAACTGCGAAACCGCTTCGAATGCCTGGGAGAGTACGTAGATGTGGACGACTTCAGTGACAGGTTCGTGGATGCTGTCCATAAAACGGGTTTGAAGTTCTTTAAGCCCAAAACGACAAAAAGAGCCAATAAAATATCTGGTCCGACCCTCGAGCTCATAGTGGAAAGATGTAGGATGCTTTTGCTATCCTCCGACGACATGCCAAAATATTGGCGCCCCAATAGGCAGATCTCTAAGTCTCTGACTCGCGATCTCCGCCAATACGTGTTGTATTAAGTGTTTTCAAGAGGCGATCTAGCGAAATAAGGGTTCCAAAGTGTTACAAAGAGATCTGTCTATCGGGCAGAGTCAGCTGACAAAGCTGAAGATGGAGGATGGCAGAATTATCTCGTCCAAACCTCAGCTCTTGGAGGAAATCGAACGGTTCTATGGACAGCTATACACGACTACACGAACACCTGTGACTGCTCCAGCCATTGACCCTAGAACTGGATTAACCCGATACTATACCGAAGATATCCCGGACGTCAGCATGCACGAGATTAGTGTAGCCCTAGCACAACTAAAAAACAACAAGGCACCGGGTGATGACGGAATAACTACAGAGCTTCTGAAAGCTGGCGGCGCACCTGCTGTGGAAATTCTTCGGAAGCTATTCAATTCCGTTATACTCGAGGGCAAAACGCCACAAGCATGGCATAGAAGTGTGGTGGTGCTTTTCTTCAAGAAGGGCGACAAAACCCTTTTGAAGAACTACAGACCCATCTCACTTCTGAGTCACGTCTATAAGTAGTTTTCTAGGGTCATCACGAATCGTCTCGAGAGCAAGCTAGACGACTTCCAGCCTCCCGAACAAGCCGGAATCCGTAAAGGCTATAGTACCATAGACCACATTCATACGCTGCGGTAGGTTATACAGAAGTCCGAGGAGTATAACCAGCCTCTATGCTTGGCGTTTGTGGACTATGAGAAAGCCTTTGATTCGATCGAAACCTGGTCAGTGCTGCAGTCTCTCCAACGGTGCCAAATTGACTATCGATATGTCAAAGTGCTGAAGTGTTTGTACGAAAACGCCACCATGTCAGTCCGCCTCCAGGACCAGAGCTCAAAACCTATTCGACTACAGCGAGGAGTGAGGCACGGAGATGTTATATCTCCTCAACTCTTCACCGCTGCGCTGAAAGACGTTTTCTAGCTTCTGGACTGAAAGAATGATCTACGGCGCTGAGACGTGGTCGCTAACTATGGGCCTCATCCGAAAACTCAAGATCACTCAGAGGGCGATGGATAGAGCTATGCTCGGAGTTTTCCTGCGAGATTGAATCAGAAATGAGGAGATCCGCAGGAGAACCAAAGTCACCGACATAGCTCTCCGAATAGCCAGGCTGAAGTGGCAATGGGCAGGGGACATAGCGCGAAGAACCGATGGCCATTGGGGCAGTCGCGTTCTGGAGTAGCGACCACGTATCGGACGCCGCAGCAGGGGTAGGCCTCCCGCAAGGTGGACCGACGATCTGGTTAAGATCGCGGGAAGCGGTTGGATGCGAGCGGCTTACAATCGATCCGTGTGGAGAACCATGCGAGAGGCCTATGTCCAGAAGTGGACGTCTCTAGGCTGAGATGATGACACAACTTAACCGTCTGCAGTTCAAACCATTCATGTCACTTAATCATCAGAATTTAAGACCTCTATCTGAGACTGCCGCTGTATGGGGCAGTTTTAAAGTTACGCCGATTCAGGAGAAGCTAACCGAATCAAGACTGAGATGGTACGAACATGTGCTAAGAAGACCTGATGACCACATGGTGAAGAAGTGCCTTTCCATGGCTACGCAAAAAAGAGAGAGAGGTAGGAGTTGACGAATGTTCAAAGGGACATGAAAAAGATGGGCCTATCCGACGATGATGCTCACCAGCGAAGCAAATGGCGCCTCAAGATTAAAAATTAAAGAAAGCAGACCCCGCGTAACGGGCAGAGGCGAAGAAGAAGATCTGAGACTGCCACTTCTGGGCATCAGAGTAATGTAACTGTCTAGAATTCGGGCTAAGAATGGGTATTTTTTAACAGAGATCAGTGGAAGCGATTAATTCATCCAGTCTTAGCCCAAGGCAAAGGATCTAAACACATGGACCAAGTTTCTTGGCGCTAAGAATTAAACAAATGTCTTACCAAATATCTCCTGGTGATGTTCTTGAGTGGAGTCCTGGAGGCAAGTTAGACACACACGAGACTTAAATTGGCCAATATTAGCAAGTGAATTATCTTTACTTTACCAGACTCCAACGCAGCGTCTTCAATGCACGATGCAAGTTCACAGGATTCACAATTCAGTTTTGCAAATGTCAATGTTCGACTCAACTTTTGCTGGGCAAACCAAAGGCGGCAGTTTATAGTAATTGCAAGTTAATTCAATTCGCGTTAATTCAAAGGGCTATCAATTTATTAATTAGGTACAAGGCACGCGAGAGTGCAAACGGCGTGTAAATTTTTCAAGGCGGCAACGGAAGTGACAGTTCAGTGTGACCATTTTGAGAAAATTTCAATAGACTAAACAAAATGTTACTCAATCGATCTAATCGATTTGACTTATAATAAAAACTAATTCTATTTCAAACATCCACCCGCCCCGGACCGGCCTACCGGTCCGCTAATCGGTTGGTAGACGTGACAATGTTGCAACCGCTCTCCTCAGAATCGAACCGTCCACCAAGACCTCAGCAAATCGGGGAATTCCATCAGCCCCAGTTACCAAACGAAGGATGCGCCCCCTCCGCCATCTGAGTGGCGGAAGGTTAGCCTCCTTGATCAAAACGAGGTCACCAATCTTGGGTGGATCGGTCTTGTCGGTCCACTTAACGCGTTGCTGGAGTATGTGCAAATATTCCAAGTTCCAGCGTTTCCAAAAGCTCTGAGTAATCTGGCGTACCAATTCAAAACGCGAGAGACGACCTGGTCTCGTATCAATATAGGGGTACTCAGGCAAGGCGACAAGTGGGCGACCAATCAAAAAATGGCCCGGCGTAAGGGCCTCCAAATCATTCGGATCTGAGGAGAGTTCAAAACGGCCTCAATCTTACAAAACACAGTTGCGAGTTCCTCAAATGTAAGGACAGATTCACCGATTGTCCTGCGCAAGTGTGTTTTGGCCGATTTTACGGCGGCCTCAAATATACCACCCCAGTGTGGACAATTTGGTGGGGAAAACAACCAATTTATCCCACGTCGGGCAAGCCTATCACCTAAACTCAAACTCAAACTCAAATTCATTTATTCATTTAGGCCACAAAGTGACGCTTATGAACGTCAAAAGTTAAAGTTAATTACTAGATGATTCTACATTTACATTTACTGCCACGTTCGCAATGCAATAGGTAGAACCACGAGAAAGAACGGGCAATAAAACTCGTGGCCACTTTTTTTAACTGCCAGTATAATGGTTTTACATGTTATATTTGTAAGGAGCTGCAACTGTTTCACATTGTGAGTTATCTACTATTGCAAAAGTTTAGAATTACATGTTAAGCTATTACCTATATCAGCCTTGTTGGTTTCAAGAAAATTAACAACATCATTCAAATAATTATAGGTGCCCTTGAAGTTAGTGCCGCAGTCAGAGCGGATCAAGGAAGGCAACCCTCTGCGGGATACAAATCTGTCAAATGTGGCTACAAACGCCTCGGTCGTAAGCGAGGAGACCAGTTCTAAATGTACGGCCTTTGTGGAGAGACATACAAAATCACACAAATAGGCCTTAACAGTCTTGCTGTTTCGAAGTGTCGACGTTTTCACCAAAAAGGGACCAGCGAAGTCCGTGCCAACACCGTCAAATGTCCTGCTCTCCGTTACGCGATCTGCCGGTAAGTCTCCCATCAACAGCTGCATGGTAGAAGCCTTGAGCTTATAGCAAGGGATGCAGCGAAAGACTACACTCCGAATAATTCTTCGTGCAGACAAAATCCAAAACTCGCGTTGCAAAATGGCCAAGAGCGCATTACAACCAGCATGCGAATTTTTAAGGTGACGGTCAGTTACCAACAAGCGTACCAAATGACCATCCTTAGGTAACAAAAGGGGGTGACGTGCTCCGTAAGGGAGGTTGGCGTTCTTGAGACGCCCTCCAACGCGCAAGAGACCCGTATCGTCCAAAAAGGGGTTCAATTTAGAGACAGCTCCCGACAATTTCGATCTCCCTGATTTAAGGATAGCAATCTCCTTCTCAAAATGCGCCAATTGCACAGAACGAACCCAAAAGGTGAGAGACTCCTGTCGTTCCTGTGGTGAGAGAAACGGTGTCAGTCGTTTCTGTTGTGGGTGCCTAAAATTAAAAACAAAACGCTTTATCCAAGCAGTGACACCTAACAACTTGTCGAGGGAGCTGTAACGATTCAACAGAAAATCGGGGTCGAAGGCGCATTCTACCTTCTCAAGAGCGAGTGTTCGTAGACCCGGCAAATTAGAAGTATTCAAAACTGGCGTTCGAGGCCAACCGGTTTCTGGTCGACTCAACCATTCCGGACCCCACCACAGCGAATGACCTATCAAACTAGGCGTCAAGCATCCGCGCGAGGCGCAATCAGCGGCGTTGAGCTCACCTGGCACGTGTCTCCAAACAAGCTTGACTTCGGATTTAACTAAATTTACTAAATTAATTGATACATACAGCTGTTATGTATCCAAACAAACTGACTTATTAATGCAACAACAAATTTAAGTTAGATTTTTCAACAATACAAATCAAACAATTACTGATTGAGGTTATGTATGACATGTGTTTCAAATTATCTGGGTCAACTTATACAATTAAATATTATGTATTTTAGACAATACTGACCTGAGAACACTACACCACTGTTAACCTGTTAAGAAATGAGATGCTTAGCTCAGATACAAGTTTACAATATAGGCACAGTAAACCACGCTCTTGCTATCAAAAATTATGTCTAGAATTCGGGCTAAAAATGGGTATTTTTTAACAGAGATCAGTGGAAGCGATTATTTCATCCAGTCTTAGCCCAAGGCAAAGGATCTAAACACATGGACCAAGTTTCTTGGCGCTAAGAATTAAACAAATGTCTTACCAAATATCTCCAGGTGATGTTCTTGAGTGGAGTCCTGGAGGCAAGTTAGACACACACGAGACTAAAATTGGCCAATATTAGCAAGTGAATTATCTTTACTTTACCAGACTCCAACGCAGCGTCTTCAATGCACGATGCAAGTTCACAGGATTCACAATTCAGTTTTGCAAATGTCAATGTTCGACTCAACTTTTGCTGGGCAAACCAAAGGCGGCAGTTTATAGTAATTGCAAGTTAATTCAATTCGCGTTAATTCAAAGGGCTATCAATTTATTAATTAGGTACAAGGCACGCGAGAGTGCAAACGGCGTGTAAATTTTTCAAGGCGGCAACGGAAGTGACAGTTCAGTGTGACCATTGTGAGAAAATTTCAATAGACTAAACAAAATGTTACTCAATCGATCTAATCGATTTGACTTATAATAAAAACTAATTCTATTTCAAACAGTAACCAAAATTTTTTGTTCAACATAGGACATTCTTAGGTGTGTAACATAAGATAAAATGTTGTTATCGAACTTTTAATTTCTTTTTAGAATAAGAATAAGAATAAGAATAATTTATTTGTAAAAAATGTGGTACATTTATAGGTGTTATGTGTTAGTGTCGAATCACACATTTCGCCAGTATTGGCATACAAGGAACAATGGCCATTTATGACCTGACTAAATTTCGAAACGACCATCAATGATTGTTCGCTCAAAAAATTGGCATTAATGTTTATATTAAATTATGGACATTATAATTTTTTATCGACAGCGGATTATTTTAATAATTAAATATCAAAAAAGTCCTTTTTTTTCTGTGTTTCATTTACTTGGAACGCATCCAAATCGTTTCTGACATAATCTGTGACGCTTGTTTCATTTTACACAGTTTTTTTTTTTTTTAATCTGGAATTTCTTAGTTTTGTCTTCACACAATAATACGGTGATTTTGTATCATAATCAGTGTTTGTTAAGTAATAAAATATATATCAATGATTGCTTCAAAAAAGGTTTTAATGATTGAACATTTTTACAATTTGAACTATTTCATAAAACGAAACGTATTTTAATACGACTACTGTCAAATCGCGTTTGTTTACATTTTAGTTTTATTTTACCGCGGCAACGCGCAGTCCTTCCTTAGTCCTTCTTATCAGATAACAGATAACACAAGTACGTTCGTACTATGGCAATGAATACAGAGCTCTTTGCTATGGGGAACATGTTAAATTTCATGGGGGGTATAGGATTGAAGTGGCGAGTGAAAATATTGATTTTAATGGATACAATCTAAGAGGAAGTCACGGCAATACTCTGATACGCGGAAAAATAAAATGTAGACACATAATAATTATGTAGAAAGCAATATTATGTATATATTTTAATTGAGAATAATAGATTAGGTATAGCAGATTATTGTTGTAACTGTTTGGTAGGTCGTCGCACAGTTGGATGTGTGTGTGCTCATGTGATGACGCTGGTGTGATACCTTGCATGGGCCCCCTGCTGAGTACTTAGATGATGTAGTATTACTACTACCTACCTACTTTCCCTTACGGGAAGATATTGAATAATGCACATTCACTGGCTTTATTTATTCCTTTACTTTCTTCGTTTCCTATTATGAAATGTGGCTTTATTGTCATCAGCATTCCTATCAAATCAGCAGAAGCTAGATCTGTCTCAAGATAATACATTTTTAGTAGTGTACCTACCTACCTGGTAAGTACATAATAGTAGTAGTAACTTGTGTTTATACAGATCAGTTTTTTTATTGTAGGTAATAAAAAAAGCGATGTGTATAAACACAAAAGTAAAAGTAGATAATATATAGCTAGTTTTAATTGAAATAGCAAGCAAGTCTGGTTGTTAGAGCTACACATAACATGAATCATAACCTTAAAAAATACAAATGCAAACTTCTATTTTGCTATGTTACTCTGCTTTCTAAAAATATTTCCTTTTCAGTATTAGATTGATAGCCTGTAGATTAACCAATTCACGCATACATCTTTCATGGTCGCGTGATTTGGTAGTCAGGTCTTGGCATGTATGGACAGTGACCAATGTTCTTTAAATACAAAATTAAAGAACATAAAATTAAAATATTATTAAATAAATTAAAACTAAATTATTTTATGTCATCATCAATTCTATACACGCATCAACATTAAACTACAAAATAAATCATTTACTTAAAATAATGTATGTTACAAATATCATAATTATATTCTCTCTTCATCTATTACAAAGTTTCAGGTCAAAAAATTCTTTCATATTATAAAAAGTATGCGTTACAAGCCAGTTTTTCAACTCAGACTTCATTTTAAATAGTGGCAGTTCGCGGATTGATTTTGGAATTTTATTAAATACTCTTATGCACATTACGTAACAGTTGTTATGAAATAGGGAGCTCTTACATGTAGGCATTAACAATTACCACCATTTACCAAGTCAACTCTTTCGTAGGTAACGAAATCTTAAACTTTCTATTAATTTAGACTATGGGCTTGAGGTTATACTATTTTGACTACTATTATACATGCGAACCGTTGTGAATATGGATGAATTTATGGCTGTAAGTTAGTCTTCCACCCAAAAACTACTACGGATTTTTATAAAACTTTGCAGTAATATACCTTATACATTAGGATTTTACATTAGTTTGATTTTGTCACCATAACCAATACAAGTGCGGCTGGTGCTGCGGGTAGAAGCTAGTAATATCTACCTATAGATGGATTTATTTGCGAATCCGTACAAACTCGCCTACCACATTTAAACCTATAACGTGTCGAATTCGCACACGGTTTACATATTACAATGGTAAATTTAGCAACGGGTAGTAGCTTGTTCGTTCTAACAAGGGCTGTGGTTGCCAACTTTGAGATTAAATTAGTTTGCATGTTAAAAGGAAAACTACTATCAAAGGTTAAATAGGTGTCATGTACCTACTAACATACAGACGTATATATTATTTGCCTCATTATAGATGTGAAACGCGACAACTGTAATCTTAATGAGGCGAGCAATTGCATATCTAATTAAACCAACATAACTAAGTTGCATGAAATGTGTACGTTTCCAGTTCAGAGTCTGCTTGGCCACACGATAGCGCAGCACTGGAAACTACGTGAACTAATGCAATTAGACAATTATCTCTGAATTTGGATCTTTTTTAAGTACAATTCAAGAGCGTAGTCGTAGTTCTTTATCACTAGTGAAGAGCCTGGTTCTCAGTAAAGAAGTACGTATACTATTGCAATTTGTTTAAAGTGAGCTCTTTTCCCGCTCGTATTTATTTCCCGTGGAAAAATTGCCGTGTGCGTTCCCTAGTTCCTAACACGTTATTCTAAGAGGAGATTAAACGTCAACATTCTGAACAAAGCATTCGCTTTCTAAGCTTCAGATCATACGGTTTATACCTATTATCATATTAACTCGCGTCGCTCCCGCTAAACCAGGAAAATCAAGGTGAATACATAGTTGTTTTAGTGAAAGTATAACAGTCGGAGTGTTGGTTCAGCGATTTTGTGATTTAACGTAAAAGGATAAACTCTGTCAAATCATGAATATGTATAGATTATGTGCTGAATCTTAACATTTATGAAGAAATTAACTGTAGATTATAGCAGGATTACAAAAAGCATTATAAAACTATTCCATTTATTAGAAGCCTTAAATAAAGCAGAGTCTGCAGCAATTACTTATGCGCATTTTACACTTACAGACTATGACGATATCTTTCGTAGACATCTCAATGGGTGTTCAGTTTGCGCTTTAAAACTCTCGTTGCGTCATAATAGTAATGTTAGATTCTCTATGATAGATTTCTGTCTTAACAATTGTGGTTCATGCAGCGTTACGCTCAGCTCTATAACATTTTTTACGCATTGCAACATAGAACTCCATACTCTTGGAGTATAGCTTTATTTTATTTGTTCAATATATAAACCGAAAATCCAAGAATTAAGTTTAAAACACTAGTGTTATTTATTTCTGGTATCATTTAGGTCTATGTCTTGTCTTGTACTTTATGAAGGTTCAAGATATGAAGATGAAGGTGTTATATTGACTATCGCTGTAAAAGTATTTTGACAAGCACGATCAATAACTACTCTCACACCGATCATTTATATAATTTATTAACTTAAATTAAGGATTCAAACTTAATTATAGCGGTTAGACTTAGTTAAAGCTGCGAGAAAATATAAAAATTTGTATAAATATCATTTGGCAACATAACTTGTACTAAATTAAGTAAATTTCAAAATAAATTATTTAAAATTAAATTTGTGGATGACAAATAGCAATTATAATTGCATTAGTTCACGAAGTTTCCAGTGCTGCGCTATCGTGTGGCCAAGCAGACTGTGAACTGGAAACGTACACATTCCATGCAACTTAGTTATGTTGGTTTAATTAGATATGCAATTGCTCGGCTCATTAAGATTACAGTTACCGCGTTTCACATCTATAATGAGGCAAATAATTTATACGTCTGTATGTTAGTAGGTATATGACACCTATTTAACCTTTGATAGTAGTTTTACTTTTAACAAGCAAACTAATTTAATCTCAAAGTTGGCAACCACAGGCCTTGTTTAAACGAACAAGCCACTACCCGTTGCTAAATTTACCATTGTAATATGTAAACCGTGTGCGAATTCAACACGTTATAGGTTTAAATGTGGTAGGCGAGTTTGTACGGATTCGCAAATAAATCCATCTATAGGTAGATATTACTAGCTTCTACCCGCAGCACCAGCCGCACTTATATTGGTTATGGTGACAAAATCAAACTAATGTAAAATCCTAATGTATAAGGTATATTACTGCAAAGTTTTATAAAAATCCGTAGTAGTTTTTGGGTGGAAGACTAATTAACAGCCATAAATTCATCCATATTCACAACGGTTCGCATGTATAATAGTAGTCAAAATAGTATAACCTCAAGCCTATAGTCTAAATTAATAGAAAGTTTAAGATTTCGTTACCTACGAAAGCGTTGACTTGGTAAAAAAAATTAAAAGTTCGATAACAACATTTTATCTTATGTTACACACCTAAGAATGTCCTATGTTGAACAAAAAATGTTGGTTACATTACTCTGATGCCCAGAAGCGGCAGTCTTAGATCTTTTTCTTTGTCCTCGCCTCTGCCCGTTACGCGGGGTCGGCTTTCTTAATCTTGAGGCGCCATTTGCTTAGCTGGTGAGCATCATCGTCGGATAGGCCCATCTTTTTCATGTCCCTTTGAACATTCGTCAACTCCTACCTCTCTCTTTTTTTTGCGTAGCCATGGAAAGGCACTTCTTCACCATGTGGTCATCGGGTCTTCTTAGCACATGTTCGTACCATCTCAGTCTTAATTCGGTTAGCTTCTCCTGAATCGGCGTAACTTTAAAACTGCCCCATACAGCGGCAGTCTCAGATAGAGGTCTTAAATTCTGATGATTAAGTGACATGAATGGTTTGAACTACAGACGGTTAAGTTGTGTCATCATCTCAGCCTAGAGACGTCCACTGCTGAACATAGGCCTCTCGCATGGTTCTCCACACAGATCGATTGTGAGCCGCTCACATCCAACAGCTTCCCGCAATCTTAACCAGATCGTCGGTCCACCTTGCGGGAGGCCTACCCCTGCTGCGCCGTCCGATACGTGGTCGTTACTCCAAAACGCGCCTGCCCCAATGGCCATCGGTTCTTTGCGCTATGTGCCCTGCCCATTGCCACTTCAGCCTGGCTATTCGGAGAGCTATGTCGGTGACTTTGGTTCTCCTGCGGATCTCCTCATTTCTGATTCAATCTCGCAGGAAAACTCCAAGCATAGCTCTATCCATCGCCCTCTGAGTGATCTTGAGTTTTTGGATGAGGCCCATAGTTAGCGACCACGTCTCAGCGCCGTAGATCATCACTGGCAACACACACTGGTCAAAGACTTTCAGTCCAGAAGCTTGAAAACGTCTTCCAGCGCAGCGGTGAAGAGTTGAGAAGATATAACATCTCCCTGCCTCACTCCTCGCTGTAGTCGAATAGGTTTTGAGCTCTGGTCCTGGAGGCGGACTGACATGGTGGCATTTTCGTACAAACACTTCAACACTTTGACATATCGATAGTCAATTTGGCACCGTTGGAGAGACTGCAGCACTGCCCAGGTTTCGATCGAATCAAAGGCTTTCTCATAGTCCATAAACGCCAAGCATAGAGGCTGGTTATACTCCTCGGACTTCTGTATAACCTACCGCAGCGTATGAATGTGGTCTATGGTACTATAGCCTTTACGGAATCCGGCTTGTTCGGGAGGCTGGAAGTCGTCTAGCTTGCTCTCGAGACGATTCGTGATGACCCTAGAAACTACTTATAGACGTGACTTAGAAGTGAGATGGGTCTGTAGTTCTTCAAAAGGGTTTTGTCGCCCTTCTTGAAGAAAAGCACCACCACACTTCTGTGCCATGCTTGTGGCGTTTTGCCCTCGAGTATAACGGAATTGAATAGCTTCCGAAGAATTTCCTCAGCAGGTGCGCCGCCAGCTTTCAGAAGCTCTGTAGTTATTTCGTCATCACGCGGTGCCTTGTTGTTCTTTAGTTGTTTTAGGGCTACACTAATCTCTTGCATGCTGACGTCCGGGATATCTTCGGTATAGTATCGGGTCAATCCAGCTCTAGGGTCAATGGCTGGAGCAGTCACAGGTGTTCGTGTAGTCGTGTATAGCTGTCCATAGAACCGTTCCATTTCCTCCAGGAGCTGAGGTTTGGACGAAATAATTCTGCCATCCTCCATCTTCAGCTTTGTCAGCTGACTCTGCCCGATCGACAGATCTCTTTGGAACACTTTGGAACCCTTATTTCGCTAGATCGCCTCTTGAACACACTTAATACAACACGTATTGGCGGAGATCGCGAGTCAGAGACTTAGAGATCTGCCTATTGGGGCGCCGATATTTTGGCATGTCGTCGGAGGATAGCAGAAGCATCCTACACCTTTCCACTATGAGCTCGAGGGTCGGACCAGATATTTTATTGGCTCTTTTTGTCGTTTTGGGCTTAAAGAACTTCAAACCCGTTTTATGTACAGCATCCACGAACTTGTCACTGAAGTCGTCCACATCTACGTACTCTCCCAGGCATTCGAAGCGGTTTCGCAGTTCAAGCTGAAAGCTTTCGGGGTTCTGGATTTGAACTGGTGCTGGTCGGAGCGTGGACTTCATCAATCTCGACCGTTCGATGCTGGGACTTATACTGAATGTGCCTCTTACCATTCGGTGATCGCTGCCCGCTTTAAGCGAACTGATCACGGAGACATCATTAAATATTTGCCTTTTCGTCGACATGATAAAGTTGATCTCGTTTTTGGTAGCACCTTATCCAGGTCCACTTGCGGCATTCGCGCATTTTTAAATTCATCATAAAGAGCCCTTCCTTCTCCATGAAGCTAGCCAGCAAGTGTCCCCGCGAGTTCCGATGTGCATATCCAAATTGCCCCACTCTCAGCTCATCACCGCTTCGTTTGCCTAGTTTCGCGTTGAAATCTCCCATGACAACGGTGTAATGGGTTTTGAAGCTCATACATAGCTAGCCCGAGATAAGTCCTCCTACATAGCCTCTACCTCCTTATCGGGCTACGTCGAGGTCGAAGCGAGGACCTGTATGACCTTCAACGAATATCGTTTAGATACTCTGAGTATCAGGTATGCTACCCTGCTCAACACACTCGATATATTTACCACGCTGTTCACGAGAGATTTGTGGACGATGGACCCGACACCACTTTGGGACTGTTGGTCGCCCTCCCAGTAGAAAAGCAAGTTACCAGAATTGAGTACTATCGAGTCCTCAACCTGTCTTCGGACCTCAGATAGGCCTATAATATCCCATCGTAACTTGCTCAGTTCTTCTTCCAGCTCGGCAATCTTCTCGTCGGTCCGCAGTGTGCGCGTGTTGAATGTTGCCAGGGCCTGTTGTCGTCGGTGATGGTAGTCAGATCTCTGCCGGAGATTCTTCGCACCCCCTGCCCCGCCGTTACCATGGCCGCTACCTGAGCCAGGAATAGAGGGGCCGCCGGGGACTAGGGGCCATTTTTTAGGTGTGTGGCTCATATTGGGGGGATTTTGCCGTAATCGCCACGCTTGGCAGACGTCTTGGCGATCACAGTGGCGGAAGTTATTTTAAGTCTTAATATTCATCTGTATATAATAGACAAATTATTTAAAATGGAGGGAATTTTGTTAACTTCTCGAGACCCGGCCATGTTAACTTATTAAAATAACCCTTCTCCACAAACGGAACATTAAATTCGTGAATATAAAACTTTAAATAAATAGATGTAGATGTAATCATGCTAACTATATAGTTAAATGAACAAACACCATAGGCTTTTCATGTTGTATTTGATATTAAATGTACAGCTAGCTATATTTTAGGTTATATTTAAGTGAGGCTTATTACCCCCCTTTAGGCACATGGCAGCCAGACTTAGACTTTTAACACTTTGCTATTAGTAAATCCTGACACATATTTCCGTCACAAAAAATATGTTTTAAATAAAATTTATAAAAAAATAAAGGTTATATAAGTAGATCACAATAAGATAACCTGAGGTATATTTCTTTTCTAAGAACTATACAACTAAGAATAATACTAGATATGCGAAGAGAGCGAAATAATTTGGTAGATAACATTATGTGTGCTGTACAAATTGTTGTTGAAACACGGCGCTCATCACAGTGCTAAACGGCACTAATACGTATATTTGTAAATAAATAGCGAGCATGACGAGCACACTACATCATGCAATCTGCTTGTCGGTCTTGCACCGAAGTAATGCAGCTTCGTCCTTAGTACGTATAAACTGAAGTGAACCAAATGGTATAAATCATAAATTGAATGCATCCTAATGTGCGTACATTTATGATTTTAGCTAGACTTGAATTAAGAGTGGGTTCATGTTAGTAGTGCTTTGGGTCAAATTTAATCTACAAGTTTTTGTATTTCCAATAATAACACCAATGATTCAAACAGGTGTAACTACAGGTTTTATTTGTCTATAAAATTATATTTCCATCTCCACTTAAAATTATGTTTGAATAATTATGTGAAATATTGCTCGCAATAACATATTTATAGCATTGATTGCTGTAAAATACAACCCTTTAATCAAGATACAATTTTGGAAAAAATATCAAATTAAGACTTAAAATAATAAGAAGTTATTTCAAAAATACATATCTGCACTAAACTGATTAACTCCCTTCAGCGACACTAACAGTTTGAAATAAGTCTTTTTTTAGCAACACTGTATAAAAGCCAAAGAAAACAAACCGTGTAACATTAAACACCGCATTCGAAGTGAGCACACATCTAACGCCGGCATTCTACAGCTTATTCACAGCGTTTGCACGCCTCAGAATTTACTGAAGAATAAATTGATCAACCTAATCTGATCTCTCATTCAACACAGGTCTGGTGTTGTTTCACGTCTGTGTACAAAACCGCTCTCCCTTTTTAATAATAAAGTAGATACAACAGAAAAGTAGGTAAAATAAAATAATATTTCCCTTCCTTTTCGCCAAAGGACACAGTAAACGCTGTAGGTGGCAAAATAAATTGTGTACATATTTTATTTGTTCATATACTCTTTGTATACGGTTACCATGCTAATTTTGAAATAAAAACATGCAATATCAGCTGTTTTTTTATATAGAAGAGTTGGAAATTTAGCGGAGAAATACTCTCATTGCGTTTTATGACTGCCACTGCCGCGCGTTCAGTTGTAGTTTGTGCAAATTGCCATTCTAATTTGGGGAGTTTTGTAGCCTGAATAAATACTTCATGACGGTTTCAGAATAGAAATACTATTAAAGTTATTCATGAAGATTTACAAATGATTACATAAGATCAATATTGTATTTATGTTTAAAATTTGTACACCGCGATAGAAATACTAACTGAGTATTCAACAAAGTTTAAGCAAAATATTTTAAAATAGCACGAGTAATAAATTTCAAAGTAAAAGTAATGACCAACAACTATAAGGTTTTGGTGCTCTTTACAATTCAAAATGCAACTTATTTAACAAGTATCTTAGTTCATGAACACTGTTTCGAAATAATACAGTACTCAAATTTATGATCCTATTAGTATAATTTATATAATTAATGGTGTCAACATAAATATATAGTTTCTATTGCGTGCTTTCAGAAGCCATTAACATGTTGCAAAATATCAACTATACCACGTATCAGTAATACAATTAATTGCACTCGAATTTGAATTAATTAAACGTCTCAATACAAACACTCCCTCTATTCACAAACGCTTCAACAAAATTAATATTTAAGTTCACATTTATATTATTACTTTGATCGTAAAAAGCGCAAGCGGAATAAAACTTTATTGTTACTGTAAGTGAAAAAGCGACTGTTTTGATACTCAAAAGAACGTGGTTCAGTATAAATGAAATATACTACCTATACCTGCACCTGGTTCTATACATTGATATTGATTATTTTTATCATCTGTCAAAAATACATAGCTGTTTATCTCAGAACCACTTGAACACGAAATTGTTTAATTGAATGGCAAGTTAGTTTACATTCACAATTATTGCAACCGGTAGGTGTCATTGCTGTACAAATAATGAAAAAGCTTTCCGACATGGGTGAAGCCGCAAACTATATGGGGAACAAAAAAATCACGACACTTTTATGACAAAAAATAAAAAATAAGGATTTAAATATAATATATTTAATAGGCTGGACAGGGCATCATAGTTAGTCAGCTGCAGCGTTTATTTAACTTGTGCTGGAGCACCGGCCGAGTACCTGATGACTGGGCCACAGCAGTAGTTGCGCCTCTTTATAAACGAAAAGGCTCGCAACAAGACTGCAAAAACTATAGAGGCATTAACCTTCTCAGCGTTGTTGGCAAATTGTATGCAAAGGTACTGATCGAAATAGTTATGAAAATAACCGACAAGAAAATATGGGATGTACAAGCGGGATTCCGAAAGGGTATGGGGTGTACGGATCAAGTCTTTTCCTTGCGATGCATAGCCGAGAATTTTTTGGCCAAAGGTCGAAAGGTTTACTGCGCATTTAGTCTTACACAGTTGGTTTCAGCCCCTACCCATTTCACGGTAACTAGTGAGACACTCATAGATGTAGTTTGCACTAACGTTCGTGTTCGACGCATGTTAATCGAACCCTTTAAAAACATAAACAGTCACGCCACTATTGTATGTCAATTTCCTATACAGCGGGAGAAGTTTAGGCCATACGCGGTAAAATACAGATCTTTTAAAAATATTGCCGAGGACATTTTGCATTGTACTTTGTCTAAAATTGATTGGTGTAGTATACACAGTTTGAGTACAGTAAACGAAATGGTTGCCGCATTCAATTCATGTCTCATCGCAGTGTTCGATGCCCATGCTCCTCTCAAGACCATATTAGGTAACAATATGACAATATTAGGTAACCATCATACCCTTGGATAACGGACACTGTGAAGTACATGATGAAACTTCGTGACACTGCATTAGCCCAATACCGTCAATGCAGGACAGACAGCAAACGCGAATATTATAAGCAATTAAAAGCCCCAGTGTCATCGTCTCTGTATTACGAAAAGGTTGCTTATTTTAAATTCAACATTAACAATAAAACAGACAACCCAAAACTTCTATGGAAAAATTTAAAAACCACTTTACTGCCTAATAAAAGACTGAATGATCTACTTGCGCTCTTTTCTGACTCCAATGCAATAAATCACCACTTTTTAGACGTCCCCGGTAGTCCTAAGGTTAGTATTTCTGTTTTATCATTTTACGAATTTAACTGCTATACTGATGCTATATTTAATATATTACCAGTTGGCGATGCAGACATTTTAAAAATAATTCAGAGCCTTAAATCGAATGCGGAAGGATGTGATCGCGTGAATTTGCAAATGTTGATGTTGACATTGCCATACTCACTGCCTACTATGACTAATATAATCAACTCATCCATAGAATCGGCAATTTTTCCTGACATCTGGAAACTGGCTACAGTAAGGCCGCTGCCTAAAAATGCTAATCCAATGGATTTAAAAGATCTCAGGCCTATCAGTATTTTACCATGTATCTCGAAAGTTATGGAAAAGGTGGTTTGCTCGCAGTTGTCAAATTTTCTGGAGAAAATTGACATCCTACCTGCGCTCCAATCAGGTTTTCGCAAACGCCGTGGCACTGCTACCGCCTTGTTGGACGTGACTGACAATATAGTGTGGGCCCAGGATCAGGGTATGTGCACAGTAATTGTCTTACTTGATTTTTCCCGCGCGTTCGGTTGTATAAATATTGATCTACTATTATCCAAATTAACATATTACGGCTTTGATAATCGTACCGTAAAATGGTTTTACAGTTATTTGTCTGGTCGACGTCAATGCGTGGAAGTGCGTTTGAATGATGGAAAATCGATTCTTTCAAATTGTTCCCCACTCAAAAGAGGAGTTCCCCAGGGATCAATCCTGGGACCAATTTTATTTATCTTGTACTGCGCTGACGTCATTAATTGTTTTCGTAAGTCAAAATATCACATTTACGCGGATGACATACAGGTATACATGTCATTTAAGCCCAACGAATGTGCAAGCGCCATTTTAGACCTTAACGCAGATCTCCAAAGAATAGTGGAATGGGCTGAAACCAATTGTCTTGTTCTCAATCCCTCTAAAACTAAATACATGGTGTTTGGCACACCAAATAATGTAAGTCGTATTCGACTCCCTCCAATCACCGTCATGGGCGAGACAATCACAAAAGTAGAAGAGGCTCGTAACCTTGAGCTTATTATGGACTCAGGGCTTCGATACGAGAAGCATGTAACTGAAGCCGTACGTAATTGCTTCTATAGATTGAAAGTCCTGTATAAAATGCGTCCGTATTTATCTGAGGAATTACGCATCCGACTGATAGAAACAGTTGTCCTATCCAAATTAAATTATGTCAGTACAGTGTACGGCCCGCGCCTTTTGTCTCGCACGGATCGCCTTATTCAGAGGGTACAGAATGCTTGCGCCCGTTTCTGCTTTAAAATAGCATATAGAAGCCATGTTACACCTTTTTTGAATGCTCACTATATTTTAATAATGAAATCGAGGCGTAAGCTTCATATAGCAGCGCTCATGTTCGGGGTGGTCAAGCTCAAAGAGCCACAGTACCTGTATGAGAAACTTGTCTGGGTTAATAGTGGGCGGGACCGAGTAAATAGACAATGTGCGCGACAACTTGCGGTAATGCCTCACAAGACCACGGCATTCAGAGGCAGCTTCCGCTATGCGGCATCCAAGGTCTGGAATAATATCCCGACGCCTATCAGGCGACTCAATTCTATCGGTACGTTTAAGAAACGTTTACGCCAGCACCTTATGGATGCGCAGCGGGAGTTAGACATGGTTAATACAAATACATCATTAACCTTTAATTAGGCGCGCCAATAAACTAACATTGTTAGTCGCACGGGGTCTGCAGTTACCCCAAATTGATAGGTATGAAATAAGAAACATCTTAATTAGTAATCAACTTTAATTGTTTTTATTCTACTTATTTCTTATTAATCTTTTAGAAAAATAAAAACAAAATCTTAGAAAGATGTTCAGAACAATAGAAAAATATGTTTTTCGTAAGTACTATAAAAATTCAACAATTATCACAAATTTTCTTTGTATGATCGCCATAGATAAATTTATTGCACTTATTGCACTTTGCGGTCGTTTTCCTGTCGCCTTTTCGTGGACAGATGTAGCACCTGCCTCTTTTTGTTGAATGCAATCCAGTGTTAGACGTTAAAGGAGTCGCAACTTCAGGTTCCGACAATCGTTTTTTTTTCAAAACACTGGGCAGGGACGGAACTATTGCTCTTGCTAATCTATGTGCTTTTACACATTCTGTTGCTAAAAACTTTAGAAAAAAACGTCTATTTATAGTAGTCTCATTGTTGTTGAAGTTATAAATAACGAATGCACTTATAGCAGACACATTGAATAAATAAAAAAAAGACCATAAGCCATATCTTCGTCCGCCTAGCAATGTTTTACGTGGAACACAACTTATCATTTGTGTCTACGCCACCCTTTGTTTGATTATAGAATAAAATCATCTCCGGCTTCTTCAATTCGCCCTCGTCTACGATATCATTATGATGCATAGACGACAATAATACAACAGTTTTGGATTTTTTTGATTTTTTTCAGTCTCATCAAAAGATTCTTCTTCATCTTCAATTATCGCACTTATACGTTCAAGTCGAAGACTCTGCCTATTTTGGGCCATGATGAAATAATTCTGTGAAAGATAAATTACTGTTAAAAAATTGATAAACAAGCTATCGTAGTTTATACGCATAGAGAAAAAGCTAAATGTAATAGCGTGTGTTAATCAAACAAAAACATAAAATACATAATTTTGTATTTTATATGAATCTATAATTGTGTACAGAATAGTGGTAAGCAGTTGCATATTTTTAAAATTCACAAGATAAGATGAAAAAATGCTGAAAACCATAATATACAAATATTCACTTACCTAAATATGAACTACACTATTAGTCGCGCGGGGTCGCCGCGACCCCAAGCCCCTTCGTGCAGTGCGTGCGATCAACTCCGCGACATGGGCTACACTGAATCGCATGGAGAGTAAAGAGTTAGAAAGCTAGCAAGAAATTCGGGTTGCCAGCAATAATAGCTAAAAAAATAACTTAAGTTAAAAATCACTTCGGGTCGCGACGACCCCGCGCGCCTAATTAAAGGTTAATATAAGCGGAATTGATATTGTTCAGTATATAGTTAAGAGACTACTATGGACATGTGTGTGTGTGTATGTGTGTATGCTGTATGTGTATTTGATTTATACTTGTGTGATGGTTTGTTATGCGTGCGTCACTTAAGGATCTGGTTGAAAATCAGCGTCAGCTTTCGGGCTGGCATATGTTGAACCAGGTCCTTTTTAGACCACGCCGTGAGACGCCACTATTGTATAATTATGTATATTATGTTCTGCATTGAATATTATTATAGCTTTCTGTAATTTTCTGGTATTGTCTGTCATATTTGCATGTTACTTATTTTATTCTTTACTTTCACTTTTATAATATATTTCAGTGTTTTTGTGTATTATTTTTTTGTATATTTATTGGCGTCCATTGTGCAGAGTCTAAATAAATTTAGTTTCTTTCTTTCTTTCTTTCTTTCTTTCTTTCATTCGTGGATTTGGAAAAGGCTTACGATAAATTGGTGAGGAATGAAATGTGGTCGGTACTGTCGATGTATGGGGTGAACAGCAGCCTAATTCGAGCTCTGAAATCCCTTATGAGGATTCTAGAGCTTGTGTGGGGATAAACGGGACATACACTGACTGGTTTACCATCAACACAGGTGTTAGACAGGGATGTGTTGCGTCGCCGTGGCTGTTCAACCTCTTCATGGATAGTTGTTTGCAAGACTTAAAACATAGTGATTGTGGATTAAGGATGAATGAGTTACTTGTCAAATGCCTCCTTTATGCTAATGATCAGGTTATACTTGCGTCTTCAGCGGAGGAGTTGCAGGAGATGGTAACAATCATGCTTGGTGCGTTAGAGAGGAAAGGAATGAAAGGGAATGTAAGTAAAACGAAAGTTATGGTTTTTGAAAAGGGGGAATGCGTTACGGCTTGTAATGTTATGATCGATGGACAGCGAGTGGAACAAGTGAATAAGTTTGTATATTTAGGTACGCTGTTTACAAGAGATGGTAAGAATGTAGAAAATATTGAAAGAAGAGTTAATGCAGGTAATAGAGTGAATGGAGCTCTGAAGGCGTTTATGAATAGCCAAAACGTGTTCAAAAAGGCACGTTTGGCTGTGCATAGAAGGGTGTTAGTACCTACTCTTATGTATGGTAGTGATAGTTGGGTATGGCAGAAGAGTAATGAAAGTAGAATAAATGCTGCAGAAATGAGAGCACTGAGAATTATGTGTGGTGTCTCTCTGACTGACAGAGTAAAGAATTGTGTGATAAGAGAGTGTTGTGGGGTAAAAGAAGATGTAGTGACAAGCATCGAGAAAGGTGTGCTAAGATGGTTTGGGCACGTGGAGAGGATGGATGACGAAAGACTGACCAAGCAGATATATAAGGCAAGTTTGGAAGGGACAGGACGAAGGGGAAGACCTAGGCGGACGTTCTCTGACCAGATAGGAGACATTCTAAAAAAGGACAGGACAGAAGTACCCTAAACAGAAGAGCATGCATGAGAAACTTGATGGGAGTGAATGAAGCAAGAGAGGTATGTCAGGATCGTTGCAAATGGTGTTCCGTAGTCTCTGCCAACCCCTCCTGGTAACAGACGTGAGTCTATGTATGTATGTACGATAAAATATTGAATAACCATGAAATTATTAACATAGTGGAGACAAGAAAAAATAAATCTGGCTTGATTTTGCTTAGCCAGCTGCAGTTTTGTCTATTTGGCTACTAGAAAAATGTACCCGACCTGAAAACTTTACCCCACATAAACTGAAATCAATTTATAGCTTTCCAAATATACGAATATGTTTAGTATAATTAAATTGCACTAAACCGTGTGGTTGACGGCATAGAATACAAGTGTCACCACCCCCTATGTTCCCGTGGGTGTCGTAAGAGGCGACTAAGGGATAACACGATGCAAATACCATCTTTGCGTAGAGACGGAAAACTCGACATCAAACCCTGTACGACTGCCTCGTTGGTCTCGCGGCATAAATGTGCGCGTGGAATCGGGAGGTCCCGGGTTCGATTCCTGGGTCGGTCAGTGTTATTGGGTTTTTCTGTCACAAAATTCTCAGTAGCAGCACGGAGTCTGGAAATGTGCCCGGTACGGCAATAGGCTCGCCCCTTATTACGTGGGACTAAAGTATATCTGGCGAAAAGTGGGTGTAGAAATACACCTCTGCCTACCCCTTCGGGGATAAAAGGCGTGACGATATGTATGTATGTATGAATTAAATTGCTTAAACATCGAATGGTCATTGTTTCGACAGATCTTGTTATACTATAATATTCAAATTCCTGGTTGACTTTCCTTGTGAATTCCTTTGGAATCATTTGTGTAGATAGGTATCAAATTTTGACTGAAATATATACACGAATGGCAACCGATTCGGAATCAGAAATATGACTTTCGGTGATTCCTATATTGATATACCTACATTACTAGCGCTTTTATTTAGATATGTATTTTAAACTTATTACACAATATATCAGATTGGGCGAGCAGAAATTCTCTGATACTTAACCCCAACAAATCTAAGTTTTTGTTCATTGGCACTAAGGAGATGGTAAGCAGGGTGCAGTGGATCAAGGGTTGTCAAATAGAACAGGTACTTGAAGCTCGCAATCTAGGTGATGTATTTGACCAATGCTTGCACTTTTATTGCAGAGGCAGTACAAAATTGTTTTTACAGATTGATGCTTCTTTATCGGGTTCGACCTCAGTGAGGACATGCGTATTATGTTGTTTGAAAGCTTGATCTTGTCTAAGCTCAATTATGCAGATAGAGTGTATGGTGCATGTCTACTAAGCAGAACAGAAAGGCTCATTCAACGGATGCAAAATGCCTGTGCTCGATTCTGTTTTAACGTCCCACCTCACTCTCATATTACACCCTTTCTCAATAAAAACAGAACTTTGAGAATGTCATCGCGTAGCAAACTTCACTTGGCCTCACTTATTTTCGGTGTTGTCTCTACAGACAGGCCCACTTACCTCTATAAAAAGCTAACATGGTCCAGTGACCTAAATAAACACAATACAAGAGGCTCTACTTACCTACTGGTTACACCTAGACACCAAACAGCTGCATTGCGTGGTAGTTTTAAAATGACTGCAACTCATTGTTGGAACGACCTGCCACCACTTATAAGAAACCTGAAATCAAGTTACAGTTTTAGCAGACATTACAAACTAGTGGGTTGGTCCCACTGTCTAGCCATTCAACCGGCCAGCGACGTGTTTAGTGTTTGATATATTATCTCCAAAGATCTAGTTTGTGAGTTCATGGATTTTCTGTGCAAAATTGTTTGTGTTGTGTTATGCACTTCATTAAAATTATCATGTTCTGATGCACAATAAACACCCAAAACGAAGCACAAACGAGCCGATTTATATTGTTATGGTTCGCAATACAAGCTTTCCGCGTAAGGAATTGTCTCCAGATTTTTTCCCAAATTTCCTGCCTCAGTTTCCAATTTTCCACCATGGTGATCTGACATTGGCTTGGCGTCCATTTTGAACATTTAAACGCCGCGCGATCAGCGCGTGCACAGATAATAAATAGTCGTGCGCGTACGCGTCATAGACAGGTGACCATGGTGGAGGTTTGTCGATTGCTCATTTTTGCAAGTTTATCTGGAATCTGAGTTATATTAGTTATGTATATTTTTATTGACTGCTGTTCATTATATATTATTATTTATTTTATTTATTAATATATAAAAACGGTCCCAACAGAATACCAGCGCCATCTTGTGTTGCAAGATGGCATTATGCTGTGTTGGGATCCGATTCTGTTTATGTTAGGTTAAGTTAGTAAATAAGTTAATTCCTTTATTAATCCCGCTATATGTTGTATGTGCCTTCATGAATAGAATAAATGTGTTATTCTTTTTTTTCTTTCTTTTTCAAATAACACAGAAAAAGCTATCATCAAATCTTATTTAGAACCAACGAAACGAGCAAATCAAATACGTGTTTACATACAAAACTCAATGAATTTAAAAGTTAGTAAACGTGCAACATTTTAGAGGCAAACAAAAGGAACACGCGGTTGAATAATAGTGGGATCGTGCTCTATAGTTTCGTTTTTTTTTGCCATCTGCGAGACTTGTGGCATGCAAATGAAGCAATGTATTGCATTTATAGCGTCATGTGGCCTTTACGGAAGGATACATAGGCTCTTGAGAGCTGTAAATTACATTTCAATAATGCCATCATTATTTGTAGCCTGTGTATCACGTACTTGTGATGTCTATGCGAATTCATTCAACTTCTTGTTTGTTTTTAATGGAGTCCGTGACTAATACGGGTCACGTAGTGTGCGAAGTTACTTGTCTGTGAATTCTAAACGAATATTGATCCTGTTGATGCTATATAGGTATGAAATGTAAATAAGAAGCCATACTTAAATAATAATCAAAATCAAATCGTCAAATAGAGCAACGGATTGATGTGTGGCACGGAGGTAATTAAAGGGCTGAAGAATGATATCTAGACTACTTTAATCATTGGCTAGCGAAATATTGCGCAACAGAGATAACAAAAAAGAGGAAAATAATTCCCGTAGCTAGTTTACCATTTAGGTACGTTAACAGAATAAAATCACATTGCCAATATTCGTTTTAACTCAAAAAAGTCACGGCCCAATTTTATTTTAGTTGAGACGCCGCGAAACCTCAAAAAAGGTTGTAAGTAAATAAATAAAAAGTAAACACGGTTCTCGCGATAAGTCTCTCTTCTATTTTCGGAAGTTTGCGTCAGTAATGGTCCTGTCACTCGAAGGTTCGCATTAACATTATGCACCTGGGGTTTATTATTCAGTTCTTATATCTCAATAGGTATCATTCTCTCGTAAATGTTAACGTTCCGCGGTAATCATCGCCGTATCGCTGCGAAATGAGGATAAATGACTCTCTGTTTCTACCCCGTATCTAAGATTTGGGGGCTTAAGGATTTTCTCTATGATATTTTCCTGAGAAAGGTAAGATAAATCGCTTCTTAGATAATTTGCCTATTGTGAGTAAGCAAAAATACAAGCATTTTCTTATAAATGTTTTGAGTAATTTACTTGTGAGAATTATATTGAATTACTGATCAATCTGATTTATAATAAGACGTGAACCTTTATTTATTTATATTTGTCTGCGCTGCATAAACGCCTGATCATTTTAAATGGCATCAAGTTACTCGTTTAAGTAATACTGTACCTGACTCCTAAATTTATTTTACTTACACCCGCACATATTTTTGTTATTCGATTTCTAATTTTTGTTACGCTGGCATCAATACGTAAAAACTGCGAATCATTGTAATACTTAATGACAAAAAAGCAAGATTAAAGCTGTTATCAACGGAATCTGAGGTTTTCATTACAAAACTTTGTCTACTATTACACATTAAAATTGGCGACCGTGACAGGACGGATTTGCAAAATTCGGATCGAAGTACGAAAACAAAGAATTCTCGTCAAAAGGAAATCTACCAAAGATTGATTGTGGAGGACTACAGACGCAGGAACACTATCAAAGAAGACAACTAAGCCAGCCAGGTCGGTCAGCAGAAAGCGCCGCGCCCAGCCTTAGCTTCTACGACGACGCCACGTCGGGGTTCACCGTCAGCCTGCCACGCCAGTTCGAGGATTCCGTCAACATTTGTAGAACAGCTCGTGTTTCTATCAGTGCCAACAGCCATCAGCGAGGACCAATGCAGGCGGAAGCAGCCGTCTCGCCTATCAGTTAAGTGCCATTCCCATAGTTTACCCTAACACCTAAACCTATTTTTCCTATCAAAAGGGTCGCTGTTTGGTACATTCCACTTGTGTATTTCATTAGTTCAACAAAGTATCTAGCTAATTTAAAGCTTATTTCAAGTAAACAACCAGTAAATATAGAAAAATAGTGTAATTAAAATTCATTGTTCAGTGTGACAACTACCTACGTCATCATTTGTAAAATTATAAATTCTTAAAATACCAGTACATTCCTTAAAATAAGTTCATAAATGAACAATACTTGAGTATCTAAACACCAATTAGTAATATTGCCAATTTTTCTCATAGACACCCTCCCAATAGTTCGTGCCATTATTGTAGTTAACATTATTTCAAATATTTTGGGCCGACTATTCCAGAAACTCCATCGCTGCCTGACGCTGCCAGCTACCGCTAGCCGCGTTTGGGTGACGTCGGTGCATCGTCGTGCTGCCGAGCTGCAGCCGCGCTGCTGCGCCAGGTGCCGCCGAAGGAGTATCAGATAAGATTCTAAACATATAACTTTATTCCTTCATTTTGCGTTACTGTTTAGAACTCAATTAACAATAAGCATTTTTCGTAAAGTTCTCAGTGCTAGTTTATCGTTTGTTGTTGCTATTAGTATTTAACAAAATGTCTTTAAGCGAAGATAAAGACTGTAATGCAAAACAATTGAAGGAACTGTTTGCTAAGCGTAGCTCGGTCAAAGGTCGTTTAACAAAGTTTAAAAAATATTTAGATGGAGTATGCTCTTCAAAATTGAATAAAACCCAAATTAAAGAGTTAGAAATTAGTATTGGTAAAATACGAGCTATGTCTAGCAAATTTGATGAACTACAGGCTCAGATTGAGGTCATTAATTGCGATAATATGGACTCCGAGATCGACGAACGTGATGAAATTGAGCAGATCTTCACTTCACATCTTGCAATTGCTGAAGAGCAACTTGATAAGTACAAAAATACTTCAAACGAATCTGATTTGCACAATTCATCACAATGTCATAACGATCTGTCATCTCAATGTCATCATGTTGATTTTAAATTACCACAAATACAAATCGCAAAGTTTGATGGCGCTTATTTCCGCTGGCTTGAGTTCCGAGATACCTATTTATCGCTTATTCATAACAATGAATGCATTAAACCTATTCACAAGTTCCATTATTTGGTATCGTATCTTGAAAAGGAAGCCGCGCGAATTATTTCCAATTTAGAGATTTCTGAAAATAATTATAAAACTGCATGGCAGCTTTTGTGCGATCGTTACGATAACAAGCGCCAACTTATAAATCAACACCTTAATTCATTGATATATTTCGAATCAACACAACAACAACACAAACGTGAATCGGACAAATCACTGAGGTTTCTAGTTGACCACGTAACTAAAAACTTGCGAGCATTGTCAAGTTTAGCAACGAAAGATGAACTGCTTGAAATGATAATTATTAAAATTCTTATACCAAAATTAGATAATCGTACTGCCATGAAGTGGGAAGAACATCGTAATAATTTGTCCAATCTCCCTGCTTTAAAGGATTTCAAAAAATTCCTAACTGATCGTGCTGATGTGTTAGAAACTATGAATCAAAACAAGTCTGATATACCCAAGGTCACACAATCACGTCAAAACAATAATAACAATTCTCGTAGTACTAAATCCTTTTCATCTACAGTTCAGAACACCGGCTCTGTCGCTAAGCAGTGCGTTGTCTGTAAGGGTGACCACTGGATATACGACTGCCCTACATTCCTTGCGAAGAGCGTTCAGGAACGACGAGATGAAGCATTTAAGTTGCACTTATGCTCCAATTGTTTACGAACTGGGCATCGTGCACGTGACTGCAAGTTGGGTCCCTGTCGTGAGTGCAAGCGTAGGCACAATTCACTCTTGCATTCCCCTAATTTAAACAATACTAGTGCAAGTAATGCTAGTACAGTCAGCAGCAATAATACCAACACAGATCGTGGTTCAACTGAAATATCAGTAAATAATTCTATTAGTGATAATTTTATAGAAAATCACATTCTTTTATCAACAGCTATGGTTAATGTTATCAATCCACAAACAAACAAACAATTTCGAGTGCGTGCTTTGTTAGACTGTGGCAGTCAGTCTTCATTTATTAGCCAGTCACTTATGAACAAGTTATCATTACAGGTATGTGCTATTAATACTATAAACGTTATCGGTATAGGCAACAACTTAGCGGAATACGTAAACAAAAGTTGTATTGCCCGATTAAATTCTCTTAATGATGACTATAGTGTTGTACAGTCATTTTATGTATTAAACCAATTAACAAGTGTTATTCCAAAACAATCTATAGACATTAGTCAATTAAATATTCCAACCAACCTACAGCTAGCTGATCCTAGCTTTAATCGGCCTTCAGCCATAGACGTCTTGATAGGTGCAGACCTGTTTTGGGACCTACTCGGATGTGATCAGCTTGCATTAGGTACTAATATGCCCCAGCTTCGTAGCTCAAAGCTAGGTTGGCTCGTTGCCGGCCCAATTTCTCCAAATGTAAGGAATTGTTCGTCACCTAAAAATATTCCGTGTCATGTTTCAATTAGTGATAGTGACGAATGCAATAATTCCAATATTGATTCTCATTTGAAAAGGTTTTGGGAACTTGAGCAGGTTCCAGATAAGCAATATTTTAGCAAAATTGAGCAGGCATGTGAAGACCATTTTTATCGTAATACTTATCGTTTAGAATCGGGTAGATTTTGTGTGAGGCTGCCCCTAATTGATAATCCAGATTGTTTAGGAGATTCTTACGCTATGGCTAAAAAACGATTGTTGTATTTAGAAAGACGTTTCCGTAAGAATCCAGAATTAAAGTTGAAATATTGCAATTTCATTCAAGAATATTTAGAGTTAGGTCATTTAGAGGAATGTCCGACTACTAATCCCGTTCCATCCTATTATCTTTGCCATCATGCAGTATATAAGCAAAACAGTGAAACGACAAAGACTCGTGTTGTCTTTGATGGATCGGCACGAACTTCCTCAGGTTTCTCTCTGAACGATCTGCAGATGGTCGGTCCCAATGTTCAAGACTCAATCTTTTCTATTTTGATTCGAGCTCGTCAGTACAAATATATTTTGACAGCTGATATTGAAAAATTCTTTAGAATGGTTGAATTAAATGAAAAGGATCGTAATTTACAATTAATACTTTGGAGAAGTGATGAGTCCAATCCTATCAAAACTTTACGTTTGAAAACCGTAACTTATGGTCTTGCAAGTGCTACATATTTGAGCACCAAGTGTTTGTCAGTATTGGCAGAGAATTGCGATGACCAGCTTATAGGTAACATTATTAAACACGACCATTACGTCGACGATCTGGTCACCGGATCAAACGACGAGTCCAAGCTATTATACATTCAACGCAAGGTGTCGGACACTTTAAAGTCAGGTGGGTTTAAACTACGTAAATTCAGATCGAATTTACCAAGCATTTTATCATCATCAGTCATTGATCAGAATGATAAGGTTAGTTTAAGTGAATCTAATAATACTTTAGGATTAAATTGGAATCCTAAAACCGATACCCTTCAAATATCGATTGAGATTCCCAATAAAAATGATGTGGTTACCAAGCGATCGATACTGTCTGCATCATTCAAGATTTTTGATCCTCTTGGAATTCTCAGTCCATGTGTAATTATACCTAAAATGTTACTTCAGTCCTTATGGCTGAACAAGAAGGGTTGGGATGAACCAGTTAGTTCCGATATCCTGGAATCCTGGAACAAGTTCATTGGCAATTTACATTTTTTATCAGATTTACAGATCCCGCGCTTAACACTATGCGAAGCTCCTAATTATATAGAAATACATACCTTTAGTGATGCTTCTCAAGTCGCTTACGGTGCCTGTGTGTACCTACGGTCACACAACTTAGCTGGCGAGGTAAAGGTAAATTTACTGTGTGCTAAGTCTAAGGTGGCGCCGTTGAAACCGATAACAATACCGCGTCTGGAGCTTTGCGCTGCGCTATTAGCTGCAAAATTGTGTAAGACAGTTACCAGCTCTCTGCGATGTGATGTCAATCGCATCATTTACTGGTGCGATTCCAGCGTTGTCCTCAGCTGGTTAAATGGTAATTCTGCAAAGTTAAAAACGTTTGTAGCTAATAGGGTAGCCGAAATTAATGAACTTACCGATAGTTCGTCGTGGCGCTATGTGCCGACTGATCAGAATCCAGCTGACCTGATCTCAAGGGGCGTGAGCCCAGATCAAATCATCAATTCTAATTTCTGGTGGTCAGGTCCAAGCTTTCTAATACAGCCTGAATCCGATTGGCCCTATTTAAAGAAATTAATAAATGAATCAGACTTACCTGAGATGAAGTCCACTTCCGCTGTTGTCCTGGAACCAGCAACAGAAATTCTAAAAATAGATAAGTTTTCATCGTTTTTAAAACTGAGACGTGTATTTGCGTATGTCAATAGATTCATACATAACATAAGATATAAATGTCCTAAAGATAAATTATTTGGTAAATTAAATGTTAGCGAATTAGAATTATCTTTTATTAGCTTATGTAAAATTGCTCAGCAAACTTCATTTACTCTAGAGTACAATCTTTTGTTAAAAAATAAAACTTTAAGTAGCAAGTCAACACTTTTGTCACTTTCACCCTTTTTGGATGATGACAAGGTGATGAGGGTCGGTGGTAGGATAGAATTATCTAATTACAATTATACTAAAAAACATCCTATACTTTTACACGCTTCTCATCCACTCACTAAATTGTATTTTAAATATGAACACTTACACAATATGCATGCTGGGCCTCAGCTGTTGCTGGCCTGTGTAAGAGAGACTGTGTGGCCTATAAATGGTAGGCATTTGGCCCGCCGCACAGTACATGTTTGTGTTCGATGTAGACGTATACAAGGTAAAACATTAACTCCCATGATGGGAAATTTACCTGCACAGCGCATCATACCTGATTTTCCATTCCGTACTGTAGGAGTTGACTTCGCTGGTCCGTTCCTAACACTAAATAGAAAGGGTCGAGGTGCACGACTAATTAAAACCTATTTATGTTTGTTTGTATGTTTTCGCTATAAGTGTGTGCACCTGGAAGCCGTCAGTGATTTGTCCAAGGACGCGTTTATCATGACGTTACGCAGATTTATATCGCGTCGAGGTAAGCCAGCGGAGATATTTTGCGATAACGGTCGCAACTTTGTTGCGGCAGCTAAAGAGATTGGCAATTTTCTTAAAACTAATCATGAACCTGTAGTTAATTTTGCTACCAATGAAGGCATAAAGTTTGTGTTCTCTCCCACGTATGCTCCACATTTCGGCGGCATCTGGGAAGCCGGCGTTAAATCCGCGAAATACCATTTAAAACGCGTTATGGGGAACCATCATTTAACGTTTGAGGAGATATGTACTCTCTTCACACAAGTGGAAGCTGTGCTTAATAGTCGACCTTTGTGCCCACTCTCCCCTTCCCCTAACGATTACCATTTCCTATCTCCCGGTCACTTTCTGATAGGGCGTGCCCTAAATGCATTGCCTGGTCCATCGCTCGAGCACGAGAACCAGAACAACCTTCAACGTTACTTGAAGCTTGAACAGATTCATCGGCATTTTTGGCAGCGCTGGGAAAAGGAATATATAGCTGAACTACAACAGCGCTCCAAATGGCGTACTAATTCAGCATCCCTGCAAGTTGGAGATTTAGTTCTTCTCCAGGAGGATAACGTCCCACCACTGAGCTGGCGAATGGGACGAGTCAGCCGCCTGTTCCCAGGAACCGACGGCGTCACACGAGTCGCAGACGTGGAGACTACCAGAGGCTGCTTCAGGAGGCCTCTCACACGGATCTGCCCCTTGCCTACATCTTTACCGGATGACGACTAACGCAGTTGAAAGGAGTCTTTCAACGGGGGGGAAGATGTCTGCGCTGCATAAACGCCTGATCATTTTAAATGGCATCAAGTTACTCGTTTAAGTAATACTGTACCTGACTCCTAAATTTATTTTACTTACACCCGCACATATTTTTGTTATTCGATTTCTAATTTTTGTTACGCTGGCATCAATACGTAAAAACTGCGAATCATTGTAATACTTAATGACAAAAAAGCAAGATTAAAGCTGTTATCAACGGAATCTGAGGTTTTCATTACAAAACTTTGTCTACTATTACAATTCACACAAATACAATCATATTTAATGATTTTTACAAACGCTACATTCAAATGACTTTTTTATATTCGCTATAGATTACGGAAATTTAATTACGTGCTGATACCCCGCCTCTTGGGTCAGGCTGTGGAGGTGTGTGATGTGTGTCTCTTTCCTGGCGCGCTCGGAGCATACCCACTAAAATCACCGCGGTGTACATCGACGTCCTGGTAGGAGAGACACACCGCGAATCGTGGATAGCATACTATTACTCACCGGTGGGACTACCTAGTGAACATATGGTGCAACCCAGACCGAAGCGCTCTTCCAATCCATGACAAAAATATTGGAATATTTTCTACTTGTTTAAATAGAGATTATACTCGAAATTCATTTAAATTTATTCGAAAATAAAAATATGTTTTATTTTTCAACATTTCATAAATAATTTACCCTAATCCAGCTCATTGTTCTACGATCACCGGCTTACAAAAAATACTCACATATTAAGGCACAATCTGTCGCGAGTAAAAACAAGTAACAATACATTTCTTGGAAATGTTTGTTAAAATATGTGAAAGGTAAAATACAGGAGAATTTACGAAAACATTATACAAAGGAATTACACGGAGATTTACATGTCTCGGTTGAATCAGTATGCGTTCGGTGTACATACGTACTCTTAGAGGTGAACAAACGATGAGTGCAAAGAAAACGACTGCTATGAAAATTGTGTATGAAAATAATGCAAATTTCTCAAAGGTTTCTTGAGAGCTTTAAAAGTTTAAGCTTGTCACGAGCGCTATAAATGTTACGCGCTTTATCATCCTTCACTGACATTATCATTCCAAATGGGCATAACTATTTTTATTGTTACAATTGCTCTTCGCACACAGACTATATTGTATTAACGTATCTTCGCATGTTAATGCGTAGAATTGTGTACTTATATACTTATTTGAGTGACGTCACGGACGTTGATATCAGCTGTTTGCTTACGGTGATTGTCAGTTTTAAAAATATAAACACAGTGCTTTGAGGACTAATTTATTCGTAAACTTACAGTATAGTGTACAATAAACAATTACTAGTATTATACAGTGACATAATAAGCATTAAATTAAATAAACTTAGTACTTAAATATTTATAACATTGAGTGACAGTGATTCTACCCTAGCATCTATAGAAAAAAACACTAAATTACACTACAAACAATTTTACGTATATATACTGTGACTGTTACATAGTGTGGTGATCAGTGGTTGTAATTGACAAGTTGCGAACACCGACATTTCAGTATACAGCCTTATACACAGCCTTAAAAGTTTTGTTTAGAACAGTGACATCTGTGAGTTTTGTAGGTACTATTAAGACAGTATTGATCTGTACTCTTGCGTTGGCTAGTCGCTGCGTTGAACTGTAAACAATAAATCCTTGCGCTTTACGGAGACTCAGTCAAGTGCGGGGCTGGCGGCAAAATAATTTCTGCTAAGACCCTGAACGACAGTATGCGATGTACTAAATGCCCATCCATCTTTCATCGCGCTTGTGTTCCAGCATCCGATACCGCAGTCGGCAGCTGGACATGTACTGGTTGCAGTTCGCCCATCAATTCTACATTGCCTAGAGAGGACAACTTTGCCACGCCTATAAAAATGCTAAATGCCCAAGGTGAACACTCATGTCACTTACAACACAGCGGAGATTTGGTACATGAGCTTAGGGCGTTTAGAGAAGAGATGTCTGCCATAAGGAACGAAGTCCGCCAGTACCGAGACGAAATAGCAGACTTTAAGAGCACGATAAGCAAATGCTTAAATCAGGTCGCTACTGTGGAGTCGAAAGTCACGGCTATAGAACAGGCGTTAGAGGAAAGGACCTCAACTAACGAGCATCTTGAGGAGACTGTTGCCATGCTGCGACGTGAATTGAACGACAGGGACCAACAATTGTTGCTCAATGATGTCCTTGTGGCGGGGCTACCCGAGCAAAAGGGAGAGAGTGCCGTTCATGTTATCAAGCTGATGGCAACAAAGCTGGGCGTCGATATACAGGGCCAAGACATAGTGCACGTTGAGCGCAGTGGGTCCGCGCTTCGAAATAAGGTTGAGACGGCTGGTCCCTCTGCCGATCCATCTGCGCAGCGGCCGTGAGTGCTTGCTGTACGCGACGCGCAACTCGCGACACCTTGCTAAAGGCGGCACGCGTGCGGCGAGTACTCACAACAACGGACGTCGGTGTGACGGGCTCGCAACGTCGCATTTATGTAAACGGACGCCTGACTCACGCTAATCATCAGCTGTTTCGCCGAGCTATTGAAGCTGGGCACCGTCGGCAGTGGATATATGTGTGGGCGAGGGATGGGAAGGTGTTCGCCAAGAGAGAAGATACATATCGTATATTTAGTGATAACAATATAAACAATTTTTTTGCCTAATGACAAGTTTGATTATAGTTTACACAGGGAACTTACATAATTTGTTTTTATTATTATTTAAATTATTATCTTATAATGTCTATGAAATTATTCGTTTCTTTATTGACCAATATTGCAATCATACTATCATTACACATAAAAATCTTTCCTATTATAGTTACATAATTTATCCAGTATTACTATATATTGCTATATATTATATCCTTTATATAACATATTTACATATTACTTCTTACACATTTATTTACTCCTTAAACTTAATAATTATAATAAACACAGATATTACAAACAGATTACAAAGCGGTATGTACATTTATGCGTTGTCTTGGCTTCTTCATTCAATAAGTTTTTCAATTGACGATGCTAGCGATGGATATTTATTTCTAGTATACAATAGCACAGCTGTTCTTTTACTGTATGTAGTGCGGTGCAATGAAATACGTAATTATAATGGCAGTCACTAATAAATACCTAAGAATTGGATTGCTGAACGCGGGTTCTCTTGGTACGAACCACGAAGACTTTGTGGCAATGGTTGAACGTGATCCGGTCGACATTTTAGCAATAAATGAAAAATGGCTGAGACGAGGAGAAGAGGCACGAGGGCCTATATTGTGAGGATATCGCTTCCAGCAAACTCCGCGGCCAGCGAATGTTCGCGGCGGTCGCGGCGGTGGCGTAGGGTTCTACATAAAACACGGCATTAGTGCGCGTATGTGGACGGGTACAGGCGATCCCAGGTTCGATTCCGTGGAACAGATGTGGCTCACACTTACGTTGCACGGAAAGAAAATCGCAATCGGCACGGCTTATCGTCCTCCGTGGCTAAATTTAGATTTATTTATCGATGCTATCAGTCTTACGTTAAGTGCCTTAGGACACTGCGATCACTTCATTTTATTGGGAGACTTTAACGTTAACATCCAAAATAGTAATGACACTAAAGCTAAGAAGATTAACGATTTTTTTGGCTGCGTAGGTCTCGCTCAGCTTGTGTCGTCTCCTACACACTTTACCGAGGACAGTGAGACTTTAATTGATCTGGTGTACACGGACCTAAGTGTGAGATATGTTAGGATCGAACCATTTAAGTTAATTAACAGCCATTCTTTTATAAGTTGCGAGCTTAGTATTAGGAAGCACAAACTTCTACCGCAGATGTATAGGGGACGTCCATTTTCAAACATTTGCAGTGAAACTTTAATTAGTCATTTGGATAAAATACGATGGGATCTTATATCTGGACTGGACAATGTGAATGAAATGGTAAATGCTTTGAATGAATGGCTAATTATGGTTTTTGATATCCACGCTCCTGTAAGTGTTTGCGCTGTGAGGAGTCATTCTTACCCATGGGTAACTGACACGATCAGACTAATGATGAGGCGTAGGGACGATGCGTTGACTAAATTTCGGCGACTTAAGACAGAAACCAGTAAAAATTACTATAAGTAGTTAAAGTCTACAGTTACTGCCGCGTTATTTCATGAAAAAGTTGCGTACTATAAATATAATATTAATAATCAAATTAAAAATCCCAAAATTTTATGGAAAAACTTAAAAAATACAATATTACCGCCCAAAAAGGTGGCTGATATTCCTCCGCATTTTAATGATCCAGAAACAATAAATAGTACTTTCTTGACTGTGCCTGGTAATACAAACACTAACATTTCCTATCTAACTTTTCATGAATATCATAGATTCTGTGACGCAACATTTAGTTTGGCAACTGTAGACCAAGATGTCGTCTCTTGTATTATACATGGTCTCAAATCAAACGCTGAGGGATTCGATAGAATTAATTTGTTAATGATTAAAATGACGTTAGCACACACACTACAAGCTATAACAGAAATAATTAATCGCTCAATTATAACATCTACGGTGCCTGATATATGGAAGATAGCTAGTGTTAGACCGATACCTAAAATACCGAACCCAACTAGCGTACATGACTTGCGGCCTATAAGCATTTTGCCATGTCTGTCTAAGGTCTTGGAGAAGGTTGTCAGCCGGCAGCTTACCGAGTTCTTGGAAAAGAACAGTATCTTGCCTCCACTGCAGTCCGGTTTTAGACGATTTCGAGGCACTACGACGGCCCTTTTGGATGTTACGGATAACATTCTGGCTGCCCAGGATAAGGGAATGTGTACTATTTTGGTTCTGTTGGACTACTCCCGCGCGTTTGATGCCATAAACGTAAATTTACTAATATCTACATACATACATACATACATAGACTCACGCCTGTTTCCCCGAAGGGGTAGGCAGAGGCATATTAAACGCCCACTTTTCGCCAGTGTTTTGATCCCACGTAATAGGTGGCGAGCCTATTGCCGCTTATCGGGATATTTTGTTTGCCAGAGCCTCGTCCGTTGATCGGCAGGTGCACCACTTGCAGGTGAGGTTGGCTTGGGACCCTAAGTTTTTGGTGGGAACCCTATGCACCCTAATATCTACACATCCTAATATCTAATCTTCGCTTTTATGGATTCGACAACAGCACACTAATGTGGTTCCATAGCTACCTGAGTAATCGAATGCAATTTGTGGAGCTGAATACTTCAGGTGGAGCCACTATGACCTCGTCACTTGCCTCTCTAACGAGAGGTGTGCCGCAGGGCTCAATTTTAGGACCGACACTTTTCAGCTTGTACTGTGCGGACATCAAGCAGTCAATTAAAAACTGTATCTATCATATTTATGCGGATGATGTGCAGGTTTATTTGTCCTTTAAGGTCGGTGATTTCGGAAAGGCTATACATGATTTGAATGAAGACCTTGAGCGACTGGTCGCATGGTCCGAGAGTAACTGCTTGTTGTTGAATCCATCAAAGACGAAATACATGGTATTCGGCACCAAAAAGAATTTGAGTTTGTTGCATTCGCCAGCTAGCCTTCATCTAAGAGGGAGTCCAATAGAGCGAGTGTCTGAGGCCCGGAATCTTGGACTAATAGTGGATTCGGACCTTCGATTTGAGAAGCATATTTGTGATGCGGTGCAGAACTGTTTTTACAGGCTAAGATTGTGATATAAAATGCGTCCCTATCTTTCGGAAGAATTACGGGTTCAGCTAGTTGACTCCCTGATACTAAGTAAATTAAATTATGCGGATGCCGTGTATGGTCCTAGACTTTTAGCGCGTACAGAGAGACAGATACAGAGGGTGCAGAATGCATGCACTCGCTTCTGTTTTTCAGTGCCATTTAGATGTCATGTAACGCCATATTTGAATAAGAACTCAATCTTAAAAATGAAATCACCTAGAAAACTGTATTTGGCTTGTCTTATGTTTGGTGTAATTAAGTTAAAACAACCGCAATATCTGTATGACAAACTGAAGTGGGTAGCAAATAGCAATGAACGAAACAGACAGTGCTCTAAGCAATTATCTATTGGTCCTCATCGCACAGAGGCTTTTAGAGGCAGCTTTCGCTATGCTGCTTCGAAATGTTGGAATAATATCCCCCCTCCATTGCGAAATCTCACATCATTACACTCATTCAGGAAAAAATTGAAAAAGTTTCTTATGGAAGAGCAGCATAAATTAGGTAATATCAATATAAACGCCTCCTTAATTTAAAATTAAAATCAGCTACAAAGTAATAAGCATTAACTATCACCTATTTAGTATATTAAAATAATTTTATAATTAATATAATTGTGACTGTTATGATATATATATATATATATATATATATATATATATATATATATATATATATATATATATATATATATATATATATATAATATTTCGTAACAATTCATTTGATTTCTATAAATCATATTACAATTTTATTTTCACTTAGGCTATATAATATTAATTTTAATCGGGAATGACATTTATGATTCTGTACATAATCTTATTATTGTAATTATTCAGTAACTTATGACATTATTATTATTTAACCATATAATTATTTTATTATTAATACGATTTTATTTTTGACAAATGTATTGATTTGATTAAATTTACAAAACAATTTTTTTACCTATACTAAATTTAAGTTCCTAATTATTATGAATGTATCGTGTGATTGTGTACCTAGTCATAGCTATTATAGTAATTGATTGTTTATAACTTACTGTTAAGCTTAGCAGCATTATTCCATGTCTATAAGGTTCGTATTCTGTTGCAGTCGTCATTGATGTTATTAACGGTTAGCCTGAGCATACGCTGTGCGATAACACCGTAGATTAAACCTGAAACAAATCAATTACTTTAGTAATGCATATCTTTCCACTCTAAAGTCTCGCTGTCTGTAGGTAACCTTAATAGATGTTTACAACACTGGACGATGCCCGCGGTCACACCCGCGTTATTTAAGGTTACTGCTCTGCTCCCGTCGCTCATAGCGTGATGTTATATAGCCTATAGTCTTTCTCCTCAATAAATGGGCAATCTAACACTGAAAGAATTTTTTAAGTCGGACCGGTGGTTCCTGGGATTAGCGCGTTCAACCAAACAAACAAACAAACTCTTCAGCTTTATATATTAGTATAAGATATGGTGAGCATTACATCTTACCTTTAGTAGGGCGGCCGCCTGGCACTCGAGCTTGTGTTGTTGTTGTATAAATACCGTATTCTATTGCCTTGACTTCCTATATCACTCGAACTGGTCCTTTTTCCGTGTGAATCTGAAATGTCATAATCACAAGAAGTAAAAGTATTTGTAAGAATCTTCAGTTATATTATCATATTATACATCGCGCTGTACCTGCACTTACCATAGTTCGCTGTTAGTTTTCTTTCTCATTGACGTTACTGTATAACTGCTAGCATAACATTCATAATATATACTTATATATAATGGCACCGTGTGAAATTACTGGACGCTCGGCGTATGTAATGCGAGTTAGCCCCATTCTTTGGGAACGGTACAAACAGCTTTGCCGGTGGTGATGCGGCGACTGGCGGGTGACGCTGGCTTTGTTTACAACACGCCTCGCGCCTCCCGCCGCCACCCCGCCCTTCTGGCGCCGATAGATCATCGCGCGCGCATTGTGCCTTTGCCTTCGGTAATATATTTAACGTTTTATAAGTCCATAGTGTATTAAATATTTATGTGTATGTATAAGTACAATTTTTCTTTTTTCAATTATGATTTAAATACGTTACATAGTTATTTATTTAGACTATCTATAACAATTTCTATGCTTATGTTTATTGTTATTATAATTATATTATTATTATAGTATCTGATATCACATGCGTGAGTCACAAGAGGGCCTGATTGAAAATCGGCGCCAGGCTTTTGCCTAGCATAATGTCGAATCAGGCCTTTTTTGGCTGCACGCAAATATCTTTACTACTTCTATCCTGCCTATTTTTTTTTTGTTATGTATTTTTCTTGTTTTCTTTTTTTTTTGTTTATTATTTTTGTTTTCTTTATTTCTATCTTATTTGTCAATTTTGTTTTGTTTTTTTTTTCACTTTTTCGTGTATTTATGTGTAGATAAAAATTTTGTGTGTAGCGAAAAATTAATATTTCTTTATCTTTTATCTTTACTTTGAGATAAAATAGAGAGATATCAAATGTAAAATAAATACATAAAAGTTACACTACAAAGAACCTAATCTCTTTATTTTATTAACTCGCGTTGAATTAACTCAATATTCAGAACAAATTATAGCAACATCCATGTTATAAATGCAAATTTGTCTCTGTGTGTGTGTCTGTCCTTTTTCACAACACAACGGAGCGATGATAGGGTATGGTTTTTGGGCGTGGAGAAAGTTTGGAGACTGGAGAGGGGCATAGGCTGTTGCGAGTGAAATCTATTTTAAAATAAAATAATTTATTGCTTTTTCTGTTTAGTATCACTATGCGAATATGTAATACCTACATATTGTTATTGTAATGATAGAAATTATTTTAAATTGAGTTATGGTCATAATATTATATCTTCTTGTCTTTACGCGAATGTTATACATTGAAATTAAACTACAGTTTACGGATTTTATCGCGTTATATTGTATTCACTTAGTACATCATCGTCCTAGCGTTATCCCGGTTGCATCCAAAACTTACACGCCTTGGAGCCCGAGGTCCGCTTACTAGTTTAATCAGATATGACAAAATATCAACTTTTCCACAGAGCACCTGTCGTCTGACATCCGCAACCCAAAGGGGTTGCGATTTTCCAGGTTTAGACCGGCATCAGTTTATTTGAGGGTACTGACTCCCCGTCACGACTTTCAAAGATCTCTTATGACAGCCGGGACCGACGGTTTAACGTGCTCTTCGAAGCACGGGGCAAGCGATAATTATCAATATAACCAAACAAATATAACCAGATAAATATCACCTCAGTATGTTGTGATTATGAATCCTGTAAAGAATTCGAAATGTCGGCTACTAATATATACACCGGCGAGCAAAAAAATCGACTCACTTCATACTTTCGCACTCAAAGTGTTCTAATTTTAAAATTAATACCTAAATCTTAATTTAGGTCTTAAATTCTTTAAGTTCTAGATGTTAGCTTTAAAAAAAATAACAACTACTTCAGTGCTAACTTTAAGACATTGTCACAACAGTCGAGGAACAGTAACTGTATGATTTAGTACTCGTTAACTCAGCATTGCGCGACCTTAGGGCGTATAAAAGGTGACGTAACCCTTAACCCTTATCAGTTGATCGTAAAACGTCAACAGGTACACATCTTGTCAATCTCTAAGCAAGAAAATTTCCCGGAAATGGATACAACAGCGGAAGCAGCGGCTCTAGCTATATATCGAAGGCACCGGGAGACTGGTGGTTTTCATCGACGAAGAGGTTCCGGTAGAAATCGGTTCACTTCGGAGGCAGACGATCGCTTTATCGTCCGTACTTCGCTGAGGAATCGTTCTCTCACTGGGGTCCAAGTTCAACGGGAGCTCCGAGAAACACGTGGGGTAGCTGTAAGTTCTTAGACAGTGAGAAGAAGACTCAAGGCAGCAACCCTCACTTCAAGTAGACCAGCAACGGGTCCCAAATTGACTGCAGGTCATCGAGCAGCCCGGCTACGTTTTGCACGAGAACACTTCGATTGGACTGAGGAACAATGGCGCTCTGTTCTCTTTTCGGATGAAAGCAGAGTATGCCTACATGGTAGCAACAGAAGGAGAAGGGTGTACAGAAGGCCGGGGGAGCGATACGCACAATGCTGCATAGAGAAACTGTTGCGTACGGAGGAGGTTCCTGCATGGTGTGGGCTGGCATATCAATGGAAGCAAAAACTGAACTGGTTTTCATTGAAACTGGCCGCCATGTGGGGAGGTTGACCGCACATCGATATATTGAAGATATCTTGGAAGACTACGTCATCCCATACGCTGGTTTTATTGGAGAAAACTTCATCCTGATGCAGAATAATGCCCGTCCACACAGCGCAAATGTCGTGCGGCAGTACCTACGAGAAGCGGGTATCGCTGTTATGGACTGGCCAGCTCGTAGTCCTGACTTGAATCCTATTGAACCTTTACGGGATGACCAAGAGAAGAATCCGGGCTAGAAAACCTGCACCAGGTACAAGAGCTGACCTGCAAGCGGCTCTGACCGAGGTATGGGAGGATATACCATAAGACAGAGTGAAGCACCTCATTGGGTCAATGAGGAACCATTTAGAAGCTGTCATCAGAGCAAGAGGACCCCCTCTTGCTCTGATGAACATAACATTAACATTCGCTATTAAAGTGGTAATCATCTTAATATATAAAATCCTTGCGTTACTGACTGACTGACAGACACGCTACAGCCGAAACTATTGGGCGCAGGAAGCTGAAATTTGGCATGCATGTTCCTTGGGGACCGTAGAGGTGCACTAAGAAAGGATTTCCCGAAATTCCCACGGGATCGGCCAAAACGGGTAAATTTAAAAAAAATGCAGGCGTAGCTGCTGGCGTCCTCTACTTATGTAATAAAGTTTATTTAAAATGTTATGATGTCTTTTATTTTAAATTTTTTACACTTAATTTTTCAAGTTTTAGTACTCGCAAAGTTTAAAAACATTTATTGTTTAAGAAAATAAGTACAAGTTAAGAGTATTTGTACTCATTTTAAAGCCAACGTCTAGAACTTAAAGAATTTAAGACCTTAGTTAAGATTTAGGTCTTAATTTTAAAACTAGAGCACTTTGAGTGCGAAAGTATGAAGTGAATCGATTTTTTGCTCGCCAGTGTATAAAGAAAAACCCTAGTTTTCTTTAGTTTATTTTTCTATTATCCACAGAGGTTATAATTCTTTACTGTAGTTATATGTGGTAATACACTATGTGGTAATATACTCTATGGTTAATGACATAGGTAAATTGGAATACTAAATGATTTTCGATTTTTTATAACATTGGTTTGTAGATATAAAACTCCCTAAAATAAGGACATTAAATCACGTTTCTCTCGTTTTCAGGTGAGTAATATTTAGTTTCTACTAAAGAAATAATGTTTAGTTTGTACTATTAATTATTAGAACATATTGTTAATAAATCCCTCTTTTTCAGAGAAACGCAATTTTGTCTTTAATTTGTAAAACCTCAGAAGAAGATAAAAACATCTTTATAAAGCAACATTTTTCGCAAATATTTCGAGGAGAGTATGGAGCGCTTACGTTTTGATTTTGCGGTAAAGACAGCAGCAGATGGAAAATCGAACATCATATGCATAACCTCAATAACTACACCTAACGGACAAGTGATTGGGCTACCAGCCGAGTACCAACCAGCAAGTCTACATCAAGTAATCACAAACACCCCAAACTTTACCAAGGTAAAAAAATCATTACATAAAAGACATCAAACAAGGAAAATATGGATAACATTGACAGAGCAGATATCGAAAATATATATGAATGAGGATAAGAACCTACAGTTTGGTGACTTTTACCTAGAAGAAATTTTGGAAAAAAAAAATGATTTTGAGTCTACACCTGGTAGCTCAAATCAAACTTTGGAAAAATATTAGAGAAATTACTAGAAAGAAAAGAAAAAAATCTGAAACTCGAAATTTAGGAAAAATTGCAAAGGATTTCATGATTGAAAATTTTACTGGCAAAAACTCCAATGCCTCCCAATGGATTAAAGATTTTAATAAAGAATGTGAACGTTTCCAAATTAAGGAAGACAGGCAGAAAATTTAAATATTTTTTTTTGCATTAATCTAGTGTTGATTGGTACAGCTGTATGCTAATTAAGTATACAGTGGAATCAGAATGGGAAACATGGGAGAAATATTTTTGTGAGATTTTTGCAAACAAAGGGTGGTCCCCCGTTAGATATGCTCTTACTTTTAAATACCAGGCAGGCTCATTACTTGAATATGCTTTGAAAAAAGAAAAATTGTTGCTGGAGGTAAGAAAATCTATCGATACTGGGACTCTTATTAATCTGATAGCATTGGGTTTACCTAACTATGTTGCTGATAAAATTGACCGAGAAACTTAACAAGCAACGGAAGATCTTAACAATGAAATAGGAAAATTAGAATATCTAGTTGGAAAAAGTAAATATGATAAAAAAAATTACACAAATTTTGAAACATAACATAAGAAAATTGAGGCGAAAAAACCATGCAAAATTTGTGTCAATGAAAATAAAGGAAAACGTTATCATCCTGAGGAAAGTTGTTGGTTTCGAGAGAAAAATCAAAAAGCTGTCGTAAAAACTGTAAACAACGCCGAGTTAAAAATTGAACTGAATGACAAAAATCCAAAAAACCGAATACACCACCATTAATAAAAGTAAAGTTGTTAATAAATGACACTTTAAAAGTTTATGGAATTTACGATTCAGGTTCAAATGTGTCATTCATTAATGCTTGTTATTAAAGATACAAAAAAGATAAAATACAAGTAATACACAAAGGGTAAACTTGAAAACAATTAATGGTGAGAAAAAAATAAAAGGAATGGTATCATTAAATATAAAGATTTATAATATTGAAAGAACTATAGATATCTTTGTAATAGATAGTGAAAATTTTAATTATGATTTTCTAATTGGTCAGGATTGCATCCAGAATTTCAAATTATCACAAAATGAAGAACTAAAAATCACACAAGGTGACAATATAAAAGAAGAAAAGATAACTTCAAATGAAGAATATGTGAAGGACAATAAATGCTTAGAAAGTGATACTCAAAATATAAATTTTGAAATTCCTGATGTACTAGGTGACTAAAATAAAGAAGAAACTAAATTGGTTAACAAATATGAAATTAATATCAGTGAACATATAGACTCAGATATATTTGAAATTTTAGTGAACCATCTAGATTCATATCAAAATTCAGAAATAAATAAGTTGATAAAAAAATACAAATCAGTTTTTGCTAAGAATAAATACGACATTGGAACTGTACGGGATTATGAAGCTCACATTGATTTAATGGTAAATAAATACTCTAGCAAACGTCCATACAGATGCACAGCGGAAGATAGAAAAGAAATAGAAAACCAAATATCAAATCTACTAAAAAATAGACTGATTGAGGAGTCGTACAGCCCATTTGCAGCTCCAGTAACTCTGGCATATAAAAAAGAAGATGAAAAGAAAACAAGATTATTTCTAGATTTCAGAGAATTAAACAAAATCGTGGTTCCTCAATCACAACCATTTCCACTAATAGAAGATTTAATAATGAAAACTGTAAACTGCAACTACTTTTCCACTCTTGATATAAATTCTGCATTTTGGTCAATCCCATTGAAAATTCAAGATAGATACAAAACTGCATTTGTTACTCAAAAAGGACATTACCAATGGACATGCCTCCCATTTGGATTGAAAGCAGCTCCAACTATATTCCAGAGAATATTAAACAACATTATAAGAAAACAGAAACTCTCTCGTTTTGCAGTAAATTTTATCGATGATATTTTAATTTTTTCAAAAAGTTATGAAGAACATATTATTACACATCTCTCAAAATTATTGGAAGCGTTCCTTACTGAAGGTTTAGACTAAAATTTTCCAAATGTATATTTGCAAGTAATCATGCCAAGTATTTAGGCCATATAATAGAAAATAATTCAATCAAACCTTTGAAAGATTACTAAACTGCTGTCAAAAATTTTCCAGTCCTAGAAACAAGGAAAAATTTACGTCAATTCTTAGGGAAAGTAAATTTCCATCATAATGTTTATACCTAACAGCGCAATTATCCTGGATCCTTTACACAATTTACTACGTAAAGATGTGAAATTCGCATGGTTTGCAGAATGTCAGGATTCATTTGATTACTGAACAAAAACTTTATAGATATGGCTCCTCTCGAAGAAAATACAGCGTGGATGAGGCCATGGTGCCGTACTATGGCGGTCACAGCTGTAAGCAGTTTATCAGAGATAAACCTATACGATGGGGGTATAAATTTTGGGTAGGCGCAACAAGGCTAGGATATATTTTGTGGTTTGATCCCTACCAAGGCCAGTCTGCAATGATACCCTCAGCGCATAAGCAGTTTGGTCTGGGTGGAAGTGTAATTCTACGGTTTGCCGACATCATACAGAAACGTGAACCGACACTGCATTTTCACCTATTTTTTGATAATTTCTTCACCTCTATCCCTCTCATCCACGAACTAAGTAATCGTGGGTTGAAAGCGACAGGGACTATTCGAGAAAATCGTACAAGTAAATGTCCTCTGCCACCTAATAATGATTTCAAAAAGACTGAAAGATGAGACATATGAGAGCAAATCAAGTCGACCAGAAAATATCCTTGTTTGCAAATGGAATGACAACAGTGTTGTCACTGTTGCCTCAAATATTGATAAAGTCGAGCCAGTGCAAACTGCAAGGCGCTTTTCACAGCAACTCAAGAGATACGTCCAAATCAACCAACCGAACGTGATAAAGAATTATAATGCGAACATGGGCGGAGTGGATCGAGTTGACCAAAATATTGGATTGTATCGAATATCCGTGAGAGGGAAAAAATTGTATTTTCCTCTGATTGCTCACTCCCTAGATATGGCAACTCAAAACGCGTAGCAATTATATCGATCTAATGGAGGTGACCTGGACCATCTTAATTTTCGAAGAGCTGTGGTAAGGAGCTTACTAGAAACTTTTAAGAAAACCGAAACCCGTGGACCGTGCCAAACTCCCAGGACCCACAGAGAAACATCTCGTTTTGACAGGATAGACATAATGTCGTGATAGACATACTTATATGCAAAGTTTGTAAGAAGAAAACAAATTTCATTTGCCAGAAATGTGGGCTACATTTCCATCCTAAATTCTGTTTTGCCGCCTTCCATAGTCCTAGTAATTAAAAATATATTTTATAATACGCTTGAAATGCTGATATGCTCTTGGTCTTTAGAGTAAATTAAATAATATAAATCAATCATTTGTTTTTATTATTCTAAATTACTCCTAACTACCTATAGTTTTCTTTATTACATAATTATGATAGTACATTATGAACCATCATAATGATGTAATGTACGAATGAATATAAAATAATATGTTTTTTTAAGGTTACTCGTGATAGTAGTAGATTATCCGACCAGGCGTTATAACGCCATCCATTTTCCGAGTTTTCCTTAGCTCTGGTATTTTTTTTAATATTTTTCCAGGTCTTTAGGGGGGTAAGTAGCAACATATAAAAAATCACAAAGATCTGTTATGTAAAAGAGTTTCAGGATAATCTGGGTTAAGAAAAAAAACACAATATGGCTTGATGTCACATTTAGGTCCAGCAAGACGTCCATTTGAAATTGTATCAATTGATACTATTGGAAGCTTTAGTGGATCACGATCAACGAAAAAGTACCTTCATCTACTGGTTGATCATTTTAGTAGATATGCTTATATTTTCACGTCAAAAACTTAAAGCTCCAGTGACTTCTTTAAACTTCTTAAAAATGTAACACAAAGATACAAAATTGATATGATATTAACGGACCAGTACCCTGGTATAAATGCTAAAAAGTTTAAGGAATTTCTGAAGAACAATAACATAAAAATGGTTTTTACTGCTGTGGATACACCATTTTCAAACGGAATTAATGAAAGGCAAAATCAAACTTTAGTCAATAAAATACGATGTAAGATTATTTTTTTTATTGTATAAAATACCAAAATGATATTTTACTTATATTACAATCTAGCCTTGAAGCTAATGAGTAATTTTAATTTAACCTAAATTGCTACATAAAATTATTATCTAAGAATTGTCCAATAACATAAATTCTTAGTTTACGTTAAGGCAAAGACACTTTGTTCATATGTTCTTTTTCACAGTGCACTTATCACTACAGTCTTATTTTAACGTCACTATACTATACTATCTCAAATGGTTTTGTCCGTTTCAGTCTTCTCACTAATTCAGTGTTGTCGAGGAGCTGAATCGCCTCGACATTCACGTGATGATGAAGACGCCGTTCATGTGCATATTTCTGTATAACTTTATCGACGTCGTCCTTATTGAGGTCCTGATGGAGATCATTATTGTGAATATACCAGGGCGCATTGACAATATACCTCAGTACTTTATTCTGGAATCTTTGGATGATTAGCCAATTGCTCTTACTGGCACACTCCCATAACTGGATGCCGTATGTCCACACTAGCATGAGTATTTGCTTATATAATAGAATTTTATTATATACTGACAATGAAGAATGTCGACCCATCAGCCAGTACATTCTTTTATACCGTATACCAAGCTCTTCTCTTTTCTTTTTGACATGTGCTTTCCAGCGTAGTTTTGTGTCAAGTGTCATACCAAGATACTTGGCAGTGTTTGCGTATGGTATCGGTTGACCGTTTATGGTTACAGGATGGTACTGGCCTTTTTTGATGGTGAAGTCAATACGAGTCGACTTGCTTTCATTAAGTTTGATTCGCCATTTCTTTGTCCAATTTAATACTTCATTGACAGCTACCTGAACATTTTCAGAGGCTTCTACATGGTTTTTTCCTATTGCCATGATAGCTGTGTCATCCGCAATGGTCGCTATGAAATTATTATTAGTTACTGGGATATCACAGGTATACAGTAGGTATAGGACCGGCCCTAAGTCACTACCTTGTGGCACACCAGCTTTTATTGGCCTTATTTCAGAGTAGGCATCTTCTTGTCTTATTCGAAAGACTCGGTCTAAAATATATGACTCGAGAATATCCGAAAATTGTTGTGACAGCATCATTTTTAACTTATATATTAGGCTCTCATGCCAGACTTTGTCAAATGCTTGAGCAACGTCGAGAAATACCGTGGAACACACTTTTTTTTCCTCTAGTGTTTTTTTAATTATATCGGTTATTCGGTGCACTTGATCGACCGTGGAGTGCTTTTCTCTAAAGCCAAATTGATGGTCCGGTAAAAGATTCCTATTTTCTATGACTGGTGTAAGTCTCTTCAATAGTAGCTTCTCAAATAATTTAGACATTACTGGAAGCAAAGAAATTGGCCTATATGATGTAGGTTCATGAGGTGGTTTTCCTGGTTTTAGAACCATGATTACTTCGGCTACTTTCCACAAGCACGGTACATATTGCAAACGAAATGCAGCATTGATGAGAGTGGTAAGTTTTACGATCGCTTTGCGTGGTAGGTTTCTCATAATCTCTCCCGTGATTAAATCGTACCCGGGGGCTTTCTTTTTGTTTAAATTATGTTGGATTTCCTGTAAGACTTCTTTATGTAAGATTAATGAAAGTGAAAAAAAAACTGAATGGACAAGAATTGCACACAAATGTGTAGAAAAATATAATGAAACGGAATACACAGTAACAAAATTTGCTCCGAAATATCTTTTGGAAGGAGAAGATGTGAATATTTTACCAACTGACCTGAAAGCAAGACATGCAAAAGAAGATCTAAAAAGAGATAGAAAATTAGCCTTGAAAAAAATATTGAAATCTCACAACAATAATATTATAAAAATATTCAACCTACACAGAAAAGAGCATGAATTCGAAGTGGGAGATAAAGTCTTTGTGGAAAATGGAAATCGACTAAATAGAAGGAAAACAGATGAATTGAGGATTGGACCCTACAAAATTCTGAAGAAGATTTCAAAATCAATCTATGAAGTGGATACCACAAAAAAGCGAAATCAAATTTTTACCATATTACAAAATTGTCTCCTGTCATGGTTGATAAATGAACAATTACATGAATTATCTCTTGTAATTGTTTCTCTCTGGGAGGGAGATATAAAGAAAAACACTAGTTTTCTTTAGTTTAGTTTCCTATTATACACAGAGGTTATAATTCTATACTGTAGTGATATGTGTTAATACACTCTGTGGTAATATACTCTATGGTTAATGGCATAGGAAAAATTTAAATACTAAATGGTTTTTTTTTTGGTTTTTTTTTTACATATTGGTTTGTAGATATAAAATTCCCTGAAATAAGGACATTAAATGTTGTTTCTCTCGTTTTCAGGTGAGTAATATTTAGTTTCTACTTTTATTTTGGTGTCGGGTTGGAAAATTGCCATTTCCGCCCCATATCAATCCTTCCTTTCCACTCCAAGGTGCTTGAGGCTTGTGTCCACAGACAACTTTCAAAATGTATCAGTCAGAATAATCTACTGGACCGATTTCAATCTGGATTCAGACCTGGACACAGCACACTGACCGCTCTTTTGAGGGTGACTGGAGATGTTAGGGCGGGAATGGAAGACACTAAAGTTACGGTGCTGGCTTTGGTCGATTTCACGAACGCCTTTAACACGGTCAATCACGAAATCCTACTATCCATCCTTTCCAGTCTTCAGATATCTCCAGAGGCGCTGGAACGGTTCTCACAATATCTCATGGGACGTCAGCAGTCGGTTCGCCACGATGAGGCTTCGTCCTCATGGTGTAACCTCGAGTCTGGCGTTCCTCAAGGTGGCATTCTCTCTCCATTATTATTCTCTATTTTTATAAATCTCCTGACACAGAATCTTCAGTGTGCGTATCACTTATATGCTGACGACTTGCAACTGTATACACGGGCAGGAGTTGACAATGTCACTTCAGCTATCGATGGGGTTAATGAAGCTCTGTCTGTTGTACATGATTGGTCAAAACGATTTGGTGTTGCAGTGAATCCTGCTAAATGCCAGGCTATCATAATAGGTAGTCAACGCAACATGAGTAAAATTGATTTTTCAACGCTTCCGTCTGTCACGTACAATCAGATAGCAATACCGTTCAGTCCAGTCGTTAAAAATCTTGGGTTATACATGGATAGCCACCTCATCTGGCGGGCTCAAGATACATCTGTCAGTCAGCGAGTGCCAGAATGCTTACGTTCATTGTACCGCTTGAAGAACTTCCTCCCTCCTAGCACTAAGGTAATGCTCATGCAGACTTTAATTTTTCCTATTATCGACTATGGTGATGTGTGCTATTTTGACCTGAATGCAGGCTTTCTCAACAAACTAGACCGGCTTCTCAATAACTGCATTCGATTTGTTTACAACCTTCGAAAATATAACCATGTCTCTGAATACCGCTCCCAATTCAAATGGCTAACTATTCGTCAACGCCGTAGTTTGCGTGCTCTCACCACTCTTTTCTCTTTTCTTGACTCTCCCTCTCTTCCTTCTTACCTAAGTCCTTATCTACAATATTTAGGCTCAAATCACGACAAAAAATTACGGTCATCTAATAATCGTCTCCTTCTGTGTCCCTCCCATAGTTCTAGGTTTGTTAACTCTTCTTTCTTCGTCCAAGCTGTCTCATTATGGAATACGATCCCTCTCAAAATCAGGATGGCAATCAATCGGCTCACTTTCAAACTAAAGGCTCGAGAGTTTGTACGGAGTAAAATGGCAGAATAATATCATAATGACTGTATCTATTTACTGACGTATATATTATTATGTATATATATTTAGAAGTTGCTTTCATATACATATATATGTATTGCTACTTATATATACGTGTATACCTATATATAAATATAAGTTTTTTTATATATGTATTTATTTTAAATATATATCTATAATTTAAGTAACATTTGTCATATATCCAATTCCAAATAATGTTCTAATAATCACGCACCTACTATCAAATATCTCTGCATCACCCTAGGTTGACTAGTAGAGTATGCCTAAGGCATTAAGTCCGCCTATGTACCACATATTTTTTGTGCTGTGCAAAAGTTAAATAAATAAAATCCTCATGGAGTCCCTCCGCCCTGGGGGAGAAGGACGAAGGGGACTGTCAGACTCTTACTGACTAAAAACCAACCCGTGCTCCTCATGTACCCATTGTCAGAGGGTAGGGTTTCACCGAAACATTCCTCGCTACCCCCCGAAGGGTATTGGCCCGCCAGATGGTCAGGCGGGCCCCGAACGAAACCCTATTGGCGGCGGATGAAGGTGTTGGGCTCCGCCACCAAAACCCCCAGCGGCTGCGGAGGATAGGGAGGACGGCAACGCAACACCGCATCTCCTCTTCCTCTGCGGCCCTACCGCGGTCGCGGGAGACAGGGCGCGCGGCAACGCAACACCGACACGCCTCTCCTCCCACGACCGCATCCGACTGCGAGGGACAGACAGAACTGTCCCCCGCATCCGCACCTTGGGACGCATCCTATGCAGGCCTCACGCAAGCCCACATGGAGCGTCCCCTCCCGGGATCCCGCTTAGCTTCGCCGTGGGTGTAACTCAAACCCACGGTTACTGAGCCCCCCCACCACAGCAAGGTGGAGATCCCACGGGGAGGAATATTTAGTCTCTACTAAAGAAAGAATGTTTAGTGTGTACTATTAATTATAAGAACATATTGTAAATAAATCTCTCGCTTTCAGAGAAACGCAATTTTGTCTTTATTTTGTAAAACCTCAGAAGAAGATAAAAACATCATTAAATATATTAAAAACAATAGTTTCTTGATCATTCGGTTTAAATGAAATAACTAAGTGAAGACAATATAACACGATAAAAGCCGTAAACTGTAGTTTAATTTCAATTATGGTCATAATGGTAATTTCGGATAATTACAAAGACATAAGCTTTTTATAATTTTAAAATAAGTAGTAAAAAAAAAGACGGATAGCGTTTTAAATAAAATTAACAAAGCAAAGGTACACATCCTCTAAATACAATAACATTCATCTCTTTGTCAACCACACAACAAAACAAGAATCTACAAAAAACAAACTCATTTTTTTCCAAAAAAAGTCCCGCCCACGTTATACGTAACGTCAATATCATTTAATTCTAAAACACTCAGTGAAACGGGAACGTGTTGCTGCGTCGACATTTGCACCGCAAGTGACTATTTTGTTCCATCCCATAAATAACGTGGTGAGGATGAAGTGAGACGCAAGTGCGCTTAACGGCGCCATCTGTCGGCTTGTGCCGGTATGACGCTTTCTCTAAACAATTATTGTAACAAATAAAAATATTTCAAACACCGTACTGTGACGACTTTACTTTTTTTTTCTTTTTAATTATAATAACACTCTTACTTGTGATTATCAAAAAGTTTTCACAAAAGAGGTATACTGGTTAGAAAAGTAATGAAGGAAACTCAGATAAAGTCAAATAAAATTAGATTCAGACTTTAATGAAAGTAAGTAACTAGCAAAACACAATTAGACTGCAAACACGCCATTTAAAAATTGGATTTTGAGAATTTAAAGAAAAACATTTAGTTTACCTTTGATATAAAAAAATTAAATGTACAGTACGTCTAACAGAACTGAGATAGATAGATTCGAATCGTCAATTTGAGTAAGCGCTTCGAAGCAGAACCCACTTTTAAATGCTTGCAGTCAGCTTCACCAGTTTTTTCTATCTACTGGTCTCCTACGATTTTGGCCCGAAATTCAGGAAAAGTGCTGGCATCGAGCAACGCAACCCATTCATTTGGTCTTCCCATTAAAAGGGAGCTTTTAACTACAGCTAATTTATGCAACGCACGGTTTGCTCGGACAGATTACAGAGTGGCGTGTTCATTATGTGCTCAGTTTTGGCCTGAATCATGCCTGTCGAATGTGTTTCATCTGGCGGAAAATTTCTCCCTATTGGCTCCCTATTTATTCGTTTGATTTGTAGTTGTGAGTGGAATCACGCCTGAATATTATTTCGTGAAATGTAATTCCACGGTACACTGAATCGTACACCAGCTTCTGCAAGTAGAATTGAAGGACGTATGTCGCAGTTGGCTAGTTTCAACATTGTTATCTCGCAATTTGATATTGTATTTAGCAGCATCTGGCTTCCGTTTTCAAACAGTATAGCGACGTTGAAAGGAAATTCAAAAGAATTTTGGCGTTACATGATTAATCAATTATTAGTTACACCCGTCCCGTGTAAGGATCGACGAAAGGTCAAAAAAGTATGGCATAATTGACTGATGGGATGGGCAAAATTTCAGTGAAAAAGAAAATTAAGATCATGAAAGATTCACAGGCAATTAAGATTGATGTAGGTAGCTAATTCGTATAAAAAGACTTTCAAACGATCAAATAATTTGCAACGTCTGTTTTATTTCATTAAAGGACTAATTATATAACCAAGAGTTTAGTGACCAGATCAACTAATATTAGTTAACAATTAAACTTGCCATTTTGATCTAAGAAAAGTCTATGTTTTTTAATTTGAACTAACATTAGTTATCTTTATAGTACTAATAAAAATTCTAATAAGTAATTTAATAAATACTTTACGTTCAACATTTGCGTAAACATAATAAAGGATTAAATTTAATTTCAATGCAGACAGTAATAAAAGTTTATTAAACAATAGAATAGTTGAACAGCATTTCTATAGCTTATAAGATTCTTTGAAACTGTACAAGGAAATTTAAAAATAAGTACGCTGCAGAGACGTTAATGTTATCAATACTAGGATTTTATTGTTATAATAATTGCACTATTTCCCTCGTCTAGTGGATAGCGTATGCGACTGCTGATCGGAGGTCCCGGGTTCAATTCCCGGGTCAGGCAAAAGTGTTACTCGGTTTTGCCGAATTCTCAGTAGCTAACGGCAATAACGGCAATAGGCTCGTCCCCTATTACATGGGACCTAAAAATTCATGGCGAAATGTGGGTGTAATATTACAACTCTGCCTACCCCTTCGGGGATACAGGCGTGAGTCTATAAAAAAAATACAATTAAGCCGTTTTTGTGTAAAAGGGCAATCTATACTAATATAATAAAGCGGAAGAGTTTGTTTGTTTGTTTGTTTGTTTGAACGCGCTAATCTCAGGAACTACCGGTCGGATCTGAAAAATTCTTTTTGCATACGATAGCCCAGTTATTCCGGAAGGCTATAGGCTATATAACATAACGCTTCGACCCTTTGGGGCCGGGCAAAAGGCTAAAAAGGCTAAAACATTATGTTGGCTAATCTCAGGAACTAGCAGTCGGATTTAAAAAATTGTTATTGCCTATGATAGCCCTATTATTCCGAAAGGCTATAGGCTATATAAAATTACGCCACAACTTTTAGGGGCCAGACAAAAATAATAAAATGGTCAAACGAGAGGGGGAAGGGTTGGGTCAAAGGCAAAAAAAGGCTAAACGAATAGGATACAATCTATATGGGTATCGTTTTCGAGATTTTCGGGACGCTGATTAATAATATGAAATTTATTTAGTGATCCAAAATGGCGGACGGGAAATCAAAGATGGCGGATGAGAAAATTTTAAATATCAATATGGGTATCGCCTTCGATATTTTAAGGGGTGGAGAATCGAAATACAACATCTATTTCGTGATCAAAGATGGCGGATGGGCAATCAAAGATGGCGGATTGGAAAATTTAAAAAAATCAATATTGGTATCGTCTCCGATGTTTAAAGGGATGGGGAATCCAAATACTACATCTTTTTCGTGATTCAAGATGGCGGATGGGAAATCAAAAATGGCGGATGGGAAAAATTTTAAAAATCAATATGGGTATCATCTCCGATATTTAAAGGAATGGGGAATTCAAAACCACCATCTATTTCGTGATCAAAGATGGCGGATGGGAATTTTTAAAAAATCAATATGGGTGTCATCTCCAATATTTAAAGGGATGGGGAATCCAAATCCGACATCTATTTCGTGATCAAAGATGGCGGATGAGAAATCAAAGATGGCGGTTGGGAAAGTTTAAAAAAATCAATATGGTTATCGTCTCCGATGTTTTAAGGGATGGCGAATCTAAATACAACATCTATTTCGTGATCAAAGATGGCGGATAGGAAATCAAAGATGGTGGACGGGATTTTTTAAAGTCGATATTGGTATCGTCTCCGATATTTTAAGGAATGGGGAATTCAAAAACACCATCTATTTCGTGATCAAAGATGGCGGATGGGACTTTTTTTAAAAATCAATATTGGTATCGTCTCCGTTGTTTGAAGGGATGGGGAATCTAAATACAACATCTATTTCGTGATTCAAGATGGCGGATGGGAAATCAAAGATGGCGGATGGGAAAGTAAAAAAAAATCAATATGGTTATCGTCTCCGATGTTTTAAGGGATGGCGAATCTAAATACAACATCTATTTCGTGATCAAAGATGGTGGATAGGAAATCAAAGATGGCGGACGGGATTTTTTTAAAGTCGATATGTGTATCGTCTCCGATATTTTAAGGAATGGGAAATTCAAAAACACCATCTATTTCGTGATCAAAGATGGCGGATGGGATTTTTTTTTTAAATCAATATGGGTATCTTCTCCGATATTTAAAGGGATAGAGAATCCAAATACAACATCTATTTCGTGATTCAAGATGGCGGATGGGAAATCAAAGATGGCGTATGGGAAAAATTTTAAAAATCAATATGGGTATCGTCTCTGATGATTTAAGGGATGGTGAATCCAAATACAACATCTATTTCGTGATCAAAGATGGCGGACAGGAATTCAAAGATGGCGGACGCGATGTTTTTTAAAGTCGATATGGGTATCGTCTCCGATATTTGAAGGAATGGGGAATTCAATATTATATAAAAATCTATGTTTGTTTGTTCATCCTTGAAGACTCTGAAATGGTAAGAGATTAAGCGCTTAGTCAATGGTAACTTTGGAAAAGGGGCTTGGAAAAAAGGGAATTAAATAAAAACTCTTAAAAAAGCGATACGGAGTTCGCTGGGTCAGCTAGTTCAATATATAAAGAATTTTAATCTAATTGAGTTTTCTATGAAAACGAAATACTCTTTTAAAAACAAATTGTAGTATGCACAAACGTTTTGATAAAATGTAGAGTAATTGAAAAATATTGAAGTACTCACGTTTCTATAATTTTGACTATAATTACGAGTTTTAATACAATTGAATATAATAATTCGAAAGCGTTCTATTTTTTATAAAGCTAATAAATAATGTTGTCATTTAGACTTTATGTTTCAGAACCAAACGAAAAAAAAATTACATACATAGATTATGTTCTATACTAGAAAGATAGAGAGGTAGCAAAGGCCTAATGAAGAGGTCGGTTTTCTACGCAGAGGAGCTTGAATTCAAATCCATACCGCGCACCATTAACTTTTCCAAGTTAAATGGGTAAAGAATACAAAATTATTGCTTGCTAAAACCGGCTGCTTATGAAGCAATACATTGTGAGGGTTGCATGTCTGAAAGTTCTCCATGAAATTTGTTAATTTATGTGAAGAGTCTGCCGTTTTTGTTTGTTTTTCGTGTGAGTGTGTGGCTAACTCTAGTGTCGGAGTTTTCAGACCGCCCGAAGGCCTCCGACGTGGCCTAACGACTCTTATCCTAAGACAAGAACCGGGACCGACAGCTTTACGTGCCCTCCGAAGCACGGTAGCGCTCAGATGTGAATGCCACACTTGGTCACCCATCCAAGTGACAACCTGTGCAAGCGTTGCTTAACTTTGCCGATCTGTTACGAACGACAAGCTAAGTCTCGCTATGAGCGCTAGAGTCTGCCAACACCTTTGGTCAACACGTACTGGCAACTTAGCGTGGTCGGCTATGGCTTTTCGTAGTGAGAAGAGGCCCAAGCCCAGTATTAAGACTGTTTATATAAAGGGCTGGTATAATTATTATATCTGAAATGTCTAAATATCTAATTATAATATTATTCTAAAATAGAATTATATTAGGGTTATATTTCATTTTACTCGCAAAATATTTATGTTTATAATTGAATGTAACTTTTAATATGATACTTGTTTTATAAATTATAAATATTCACACATTCAAATAGGTATATTATAAAGTATTGATGACATAAACGACAACACCATTCATTCATCAGAGACCATGTTTCATTAAAAACTTGATGCCTGCTACTTTAATATCGATCGCTAAAGCTATATAAAAAAAGTGTTATTATCTACGGGCGTGCCTCGTCGTACGGCATTTAGAGGGTATTTGATTAACGATCCGTATTAATTTCGTCCAAAATCCCCGTAACGAGGCGAGTGGAGGTATAGGCGGTTGGCGCAGAAATATCGTCATATCTCTATCTATCTATAATAACCGTTATTAATGCTAGTCATTCACCAAGTAAGATGGATATGAAAAACTATCGATGCTCCGCTCCAATACATCATTATGATTAATATTATTCAATTGATGCAAAACTCATTGTGCTAATCAAACATGCATTCGATTACGGATTAAACCGATTTAATAGGTAACAAAATTATGTATTTGATGTAGATAATGGATTTGAAATTAATGTTTACGTTACACGTTAATTGCGGTTGATCTTGTCGTCCCTTTGGTTATCGCTTTGTTAGGTAACCGCCAAAGTTCGTGACCAAAGGACCGGCAAACGAATGACAGTGTACGAAGTATAGGTTTTATTTTTTTGCACAATGTAATCTTGGTTTCAATTGGCGAACGTTCTGAGAATAATTATGTTCGTATAATGCTGACCGTGTCTCTGATATCGGTGCTTCCCACCCTCCCCGCCACTCCGCTCTCCTCACCCCCTCACCCCTGATTGATGGCGCCGGAGATTGCATGTCAGGATTACATCTGCGGCAGATGTACGGATTATTTAGTTGCTGGCAGTGGGTAAATAGAGGAAACAATATTCACAAAAAACTTATAGTAACACGACGGCAGATAGACGGGTGCGAAAGGGACGGTAATCTTGTTTGTCTCTGCAAAAAAATTCATCTCGTGTTTTGTCGTCCTAGAAAAAGTAACAAACCAAAAACAGAATATATAAATACACCGAGTAAAATATGCAATGCAAAATAGAATAGTATTTACCACATACTTATTCTGTTCTCTTATTTTGTTTATTTTTTTGGATTTATTTTTATCTTTCCATTACATAAAGTGTCGAAAATTATTGCTCACCACACATTTTTCTTACAAAGTAAGTGAGTATACAGAAAACTCTTTTAGCCATTAAAATGTTATTCTATTTATAAAATGAAATGCAATTTCAAAATACTTATAATAAAGCGGTGTCATTTGCCGACTAGTATTTTGTAAATTCACGGGTCTACTAAAAACTTACCTTACCGTTATTGTTTGCGCCCGATTCTGTAGAAACAGGATCGTGCGGGGAGTGCCGCCAACTTGATTGCCGGCGTGGTGATGCCCTCGCCGTGTGGAAGGGGTCGGTCTGGCACCAGCGCCAAGCCCCGACTCCCGACCGCGCGGTGACTGGCATCCAGCCACCACACTTAGGTGCCGCGTGACGGCACTACCTCAAGATGGCGGAACAGAATCAGGAATCGTCCGAAATGGGGGCTAAAACCACCCCGGAGCTGCAGACCAGGCGTGCGGAACACGAGGGCGACCTTCGCGCTTTCGACACCCTTCGTGCGAAGGGTGGCATCACGCGGGGCCTGCAGCGCTGGGTTGAGGCCTACTTCCGGGTGATGGATGTCCTGCTGGGGGAGAGGAGGAAGGAGGACCTCACTCCCACCGATTTCAAGACCCTACAAGTGGTCCAGGCCGTGTTTCCGGATATATTGATCGAACCGGACACTGTCGCCACTACCACTACGGCGACCACCGGCCCCACCACCATCACCACCACCACCTCGCCCGAACCAGTGCGCACACCGGAGAGGGCGCTGACGATCCAGAGTGTAGGGAAGGATCACGGTGACACACCATGTGCCACCACCACCGATCCGACCCCCACTGAGAAATCGGCACCCCCCGGGATAAAACCCGGTACAACCGCCTCACCAACGCGCTCAAGGCCGCCTTGTGGGAGCACAGGGGGGACGAATGGGAACAACAGCTGTGCCACATCGAGGAAAACCAGGCCTCATTGTCACGCCTCTGCAGACAGCCGTCTGTGGAGCCCAACCCGACGCGCCCCCTGCTCGGAAGAGGCGGCCTTCCACGTTACAAGGCTGCAGACCGGGCGGAGATCATCGCGAGCAGCCTCGAACAACAGTTCACCCCCCACGAGGTCCAAGACGAGGCCCACTCACGAGAGGTAGAGGAGCTAGTCCGGACCTACCTCTCAACGCTCCTCGTCTCATCGGATGGTGGTGACCTGCTGGTGACCCCGCAAGAGGTTGCAGCGGTGATCCGCAAAACCAACCCCCGGAAGACGCCTGGTGAGGATGACATCCCAAACTCCGCGCTGCATCGACTTCCTCGGAAATCGCTCATTGCAGCAACCCAGATCTTTAACAGCATCCTGAGAACTGGCCACTTCCCGACCAGCTGGAAGCGCGGCCGGGTCATTGTACTCCCCAAGCCCGGCAAGGACCCCAGGAAGCCAGAGAACTATAGGCCCATCACCCTCCTCTCAACGATGTCCAAGGTGTTCGAGTGGCTGCTGCTGGCGAAGATCACCCCGCACCTCATCCCGAGGCCCGAACAAATCGGGTCTCGCCAAGCACACTCCACCACGCTGCAGCTGACTCGCGTACTGGGCGAGATGGCCATGTGGTTGAACAAGCGAGGCCACACGGTGGCCGTGATGCTTGACATGGAGAGGGCGTTCGACAGGGTGTGGCATGACGGCCTCATTTACAAACTGTCGACGTCAACTATCCCCCGACAACTCATCACGGTCATCGCATAATTTCTCCGCGGGAGAACCTTCCACGTGGCCGTCGAGGACGTCACGTCAGAGGAGAGGAGCACCGAGGCCGGAGTCCCACAGGGGAGCTGTCTCTCCCCAGTTTTGTACGCCCACTACACGAACAACATCCCAGTAGTGGGTGATGTGAAGCTGGCGCTGTTTGCGGACGACGCCGCGTACCTGTCCAGCTCACGGAACGCCAGACACGCTGCACGCTGAGCCCGACACTTGAAGCGCTCCCGGGCTGGCTGAAGAAGTGGAGGCTCAAGTGCAATGTTTCCAAGACCCAGGCTATGGTGATTGGACGGGTGTAGTACCCGCCGTGCCTCAAGCTGATGGGGGAGGAAATCCCTTGGTCGCCGACGGTCAAGTACCTGGGCGTCACAATCGACCGAAACCTGACGATGTCACACCACGTCGGGACTATCGTCGCGAAGGCCCAGTAGCCAGGGCAAAGCTGCGCCCGCTGCTGTCCTCGAGATTGCCGCTGAGAGCCAAGCTAGCCATCTACAAGACTTACATCAGGTCGCGCATGCGGGGCCGGCCTGGTACAACATGACAGCGAGGAACACTCGGCAGCGACTGCAGCGGGTGGAGAATGTGTGCCTTCGAATGGCGGTCGACGCGCCCAGGTACCTGAGAAACGCGACCATCCATCGGGACCTCAAATGGGAGCCGATCGAGGGATTTGTGAGCGGTCTGGCCCGGGGTATGTTCGAGCGAGCAGATTGCTCAGAGCATCTGGGGATGCTCTCAACATCGCTCCCCTCTCCCATCTAGAGGCAACAAACCTCATCCGGAGGAGACTGAAGCGCCCCGCTCGGGAACTAATCCCAGTTCCCTCGAGCGGGGCTTCGTCACCACCACCACCACCAGCACCACGCCAGCCAGACGACCAGCCGCCGCCCTCTCGCAGGTGACTAGCTGGGCCTCTCCCAACGGAGACTCACCCGGTTGGTCAGCCTCGAGGGCGGCCAACCCACTGACCGGCCCATAGTAATGGGCCGCGTAGACTACCTCCTTAAGGAGTAAACCTCCCAAAGGTACCCCCACTACCCCGAAAGGGGTTGTGAGAAGAAGACCTACGACGACTCACTTCTCTTGTGGACGGCAAACAGAGCGGTCGTGCTTTTTGTTTGCTTTGATCGTTGTCGGGTATTCTTAATTTGTGTTATTTGTGATTAGTTTATATTTGGTGTTAGATTTATTATAAGTAAGTAAGTATTTATTTCCAATAAACAAATTGCATATTTGATGGTCCCAAACTAGGCTATGCCTGTATCTTGGGCACCATTTAACATTAAAACTATCACAAAATTTATTGGTAACAAATTACAAAATAATATGTGTAAGAATAACTAAGTAGGTATCAACTTAAATATAATAATAAATTCAGTACAAAAGTATATGGTAAAATTTTGGCATATTTGGCAAACATTAAAGTTAACAATAATATTTGTGTTTGCATTCGAGCGTGTGTGTGGGTTGGAGTGTGGTGAGTATGTGATGTAGTGTGTGTGTGTGTGTGTGTGTGTTAAGTGTGTATGCATGTTTCGCACAGGTACCTATCTGACTATTTTTAGAAAATAGTTGTCTGTATCATCGTAAGATAAATCTAAGAGTCGTATAAGTAGTGATTTTTTCATTTGACTGACTGGGACATTAAAGCTTTTGATGTTGAGAAAGGACATAACTTTATTGTAAATATGGGTATGCAGAAATACTGGTAAACAATTTGCAAATGTTAATCTTACTGCTACTGGGGGAATTCTAAGTTTTCGGTTCTTTTGTGATAAAGGATTAGGTCTCCCTGATATTTTTAAATGCATTCTACATGTCACTTTGCAAATATAGAGTTTCGGTACTCCGAGAACAGCTGCTTCTGCATACAGGTCGTCAGTTGGGAAGCAAAACGGTTTATGCAGCATGACTTTGAGAACAGCGCGTTGGGCCCTCTCTAGTCCTAACATGTAAGTTTTGGCGGCACCGCCCCAGACCACTTGACAGTACTGTATAAGGGATTGGCATAGAGCTGTATACACTAGTTTTCTTATCTTTTGGATGCACAGTCGCGTAGAAGTTTCATTATATATATTGATTTTCTAACACGTTTCCCTAATTCTAAAATGTGATGTTTAAATGAGAGGTTTTCATCTATGATTATACCTAAATATTTAGATGTTCGACTTGTTCAATTTCTGGGCAATTGCAGTTTGAATTGGAGGTGATATTGGTTAAACATGATACTTTGTGCAGTTTTAAGCAATAGTTAGTGGGTCTCGTTGTCTGTGTTTTATTGAAGGCTACGTATTTAGTTTTGCAGACGTCCATAGTAAGTAAATTTGAGTCGAGCCAGTTTATAACTTTGGTCATGCTTGACTCAGCTTCAGCATAAACTTCTTTCCAATCCATTGCGTTAAAAAGTATAGCAGATCAGTTCGTCATTTGGAATGTTTATTTTCAGTAAGTCGTTAATGTAGATTGTAAATAAAGTGGGGCCTATTATACTGCCTTGCGGAACACCAAAATAAATGCTTTGTTCATCACTTACGTATTTATTGATTTTAACACACTGCCGTCTATTTCTGAGGTAACTTTTAAACCAATCCAAGGCAGTTCCTCGAATTCCCAGTGTATACATTTTCTTTAGAAGAATTGGAATCAAAACAGTGTCGAAGGCTTTAGTCAAGTCAATAAAGACTGCTAAACAACGTTTCCCTTTATCGATATGATCGGAAATCATGCTTATAAGAAGATTGACCGCGCCTTCTGTGGATTTCCCCTGTCTAAAGCCAAACTGCCGTTCGGATAAGAAGTATATTTTCTCATTATACTTCACTAGGCGATTATTAATAAGCTTTTCAAATATTTTTGAAAATATACTGAGTAGGGAAATGGGCCTGTAATTATCCGCACAGTCTTTATTACCAGCCTTGTGTATGGGCGTAAAGGGAGCTACCTTCCAACTTTCGGGAAAGACTCCTGTGGTAATGCTCAGGTTTCAGATAAAAATAAGAGATTCAAGGATAGATTTTCTAATTAGGTAGGATCTGTAAGTTTCCAATCCAGGAGCGCCGTCATTCTTAAGGTTGAGAATTATTGCCTCTACTTCGTTTGTGTTGGTTGGAACTAAAAACATGGAGTCGCTATATTGGTTTCTGTTTTAAATTTTATCGGCAAGATCATTTTCAGTTGTCGCTAGTTTTGCAAGTATTTGGTCTGCTAATTTCTTTCCTACTGAAGCAAAGTGATTATTACAGTGGTTGAGAGAGATTTGGGGCGTTTCTTTTGATTTTAATAATTGTAAGGCATGATTTGATTTTCTTGGAATTTCACATATTTCCTTTAAGGATTCCCATAGCCTTTTTGCATTGTGTTCTTTCTTTTGAAGCAGGGAACTTTAATAGTTATTTTTGACATTTCAAAGTAGTTTGGAGAAAACATTTCGATATCTTTTGTAAGACAGCTTTAGCGTCTCATTGCTAGGATCATTTTTTACTTGTAAATGAAGTTTGTCTCTGAAACGCATACATCGTATTAAGCCAGGGGTGATCCAAGGTTTTAACTTAAAATTTTTGCGGCTATATCTTACTACCGTTGTGTGATGTAAAACTGCGGCGCGTAATATATCTTCGAATGCGTTTAATGCGTCATTTACGTTCTGGTTACAGTAGACAGGGGACCAATCTGTTGCGTCGGTGTCTAGTCTAAGGGCTTCTAAGTCGATTTTGGGTATTGAAATTCTTTTATTTTTAATGAAGGTGTTTCCGGTTCTAATCCCAATCATAACAGCGTCGTGATCAGTCAAGGCACATTTTGCAAGTATTCCAATGACAAATTGTGCCTTAAAAGATACGAAAGCATGGTCTAGGCATGTACTTTCTCGGGTAGGGATTGTGATTGCTGGTAGTAGTCCATGTTGTGCCACTAGGCAATGAAAATCTTCGTTTTCCCTACTTGGATTATCAGCGATTATATCTATATTTAGATTGCCAGTCAGTACTATTTCGGTTTTAGATTTAAGTTTATTTAAGGTAACATCTAGAAAAGCTAAAAAGTTGCTTAATCTCGTAAAATCAGGGGACCGGTAGATACCAATGATATTTAAGTTTCCTATATCGACGGAAAGGCAATTTGTATCGTCGATGTCAGGCTCTGAAACGACGGGCGTTGTATATTTCCTTAGCATAAATTATTAATCCGCCAGATTTCTTTAGGTACTTGGTAGTTCTGTAAGTGTTGTATCCATCTAGGCACCTGATTAAAGTGTTTGCATTTAAACAACACTCAGTTAAGACGAAAGCATCGTATTCTATATTTAAACATTTTAGTACCAAAGTAAAGCTATCGAAATTCTTTTGGTAGCTTCTAATATTAAAAGATAGAATTTTAAAGTTATAATCCGATGTTAAGACGTCCTGGCACAAATCTAATTCTTCTATTGAGTGACAAGTGACAGCTAGATTTTGGTCAATATTATAATGAACGGCTATGTTATCCATGGAAAACATTAGCGCACATAAATAAGTATTGGTTGGAATGTTGTCACTTGCAATAGACAAATTAAATAATGATCTGTGTAAGTGAGACTATATTTGAGTTCATAGTAGTGAGTTTGTGTCTTTTGAATTATCATGCTTTTTTGTATCACGTTATGTTGATTTTGTGTGTGTATGTGATATTTTGTATCTGTTTTGTGTTTTATACTTACAGAATTTGTAGGTAAACAGAATTTTTACAAATATAGAATAAAATGTTACAAATAAAATTAAATTATTACAATCTACTACACCAGAGCTAATGAGATCAATGTTTATATTGCAATGGCACAAATAAAAGTAATAAAATAGACAAAAGTTATAACTACAATATATGTGAATAAAAATTTGAACCAAACATAAAATAAAATGGTTCATACGAAAGAAAATTTTGTACATTGTAATTTTGGCTATTCCCACTAAAATGTTTCTACAGTACTAGTAATAATGTGGTACGCGTATGTGGTGTGGGTGCATAGGGTTCCCACCAAGAACTTAGAGTCCCAAGCCAACCTCACCTGCAAGTGGTGCACCTGCCGATCAACGGACGAGGCTCTGGCAAACAAAATATCCCGATAAGCGGCAATAGGCTCGCCACCTATTACGTGGGATCAAAACACTGGCGAAAAGTGGGCGTTTAATATGATGCCTCTGCCTACCCCTTTGGGGAACCAGGCGTGAGTCTATGTATGAGTATGTATGTATGTATGTATGCGTATGTGTGTATTATTTCATTTGCTTACTGATCGGGGCTTGAGGAATGAGCTGCAATTTCCGTGTCGTTCGGACGGCTTAAAATGAAGTCGATCTTCATTTTAAGCCGTCTGCGATCGCCAAAAGTACGGATGATAACAGCTGCTTGTCCTTCATACATACGTGCTTGGATGATTCCATTTTTGACCCAACAGTATTTGTAGCCAGCTTCCTTTGCACGTAATCTAGCATCACGAAATAACTGTCTGTAGTGTGGTGTAGGATTGTGTAAGGTTTTCTTAGCATTTTTGTTATAAAATGTATTGCTGATCATTTATGTTTTCTGATTAAACTGATAAAATAAGCTTGTCGTAAAAATATTAAAGTACCCTTGTTATTTTTTTAAGTTATTTCATTTCTGATTCCTAAAATCAGAAGTGGTATAAAGATTCCTTGCTCGCAAAGTTTCAGAATTAATTCGTTTTCAGTTTTATCTAAGTGAAATGTACAAAACGCGTCGCTCACGTTCGAGGGATAGAGGTTGCGCGTGTGGGACGATCGCGCAGTCGCCGCAATCATAGTCGAAGATTGCGGAGCACGTCTCGCGATCGCCAGCGTCGCTTCCGAGACAATCGAGAGCGTACAGAGAGTCGTTCGAGGACGAGGAGTCCTTCTTTGGCCGCCTTTTGTCAATCCTTCGAGACCATCGCCTCCCGGTTGAAGGTACTGAAAGATCGCTCAAGGGTAATAGTGACACCAGATGCTACTAATGCTGATGCTTCGAGCACGGCAACCGAGAAAATTGTTGAAGCGATACAGTCCTTGAGATCAGTAAACACTCATCATTATTTCATCTCAAATTTTGCTCCTAGTGTGCATGACGTAGACCAGTGGTTCGAAGAAGTTAATAGGGCTAAAGATTTGAACAAGTGGTCAGAAAACGAGTGCTTATCGCGTGTCGGTAACTGTTTGAAGGGAGATGCTAGGACTTGGCTGAATGAATGGATAACTAGTGATCGATCGTGGACTAATTTTAAAAAGGATTTCCGATATCTCTGTGTCAACAAAATTGATGTGCCTGATATCCTACATGAAGTCATGCGTTCCGATTCGGACAGCTACCCGACATACGCTGAATACGCGCGTAGATCTTTATTGCGTTTACGAATCGTTAAGGGTCTCTCGGATGACTTAATTACTTAATTCTAATTAGAGGTCTTAAGGAACCTTAAATTAAGGTTTCAGCTACAAACGCAAACTTGACTCCAGACAATTTGGTGGCCTATTTATCTTCATTCATAAAGCCCCATTCGAAACAAAGAAATTCGCAGTGCAATAATAAACAGAGTCATAAGGGTATTCACAAGCGTTCGTTGAATGTATCGAGCTCCAGATGATATAATTGCGGTAAACCTAGACAAAAACAGACAGAATGTTTCAAAAAGTCTAAGACTAGCGAGATTACAGAACCCGAACAGAAATTAGTCTCAAACAATACATGTGACTATTGTAAAAAACCTGGACATACAGCTGCCTGCTGTTTTGCTAAGCAGCGTGCCGAGAGTAAACATCACAAAAGCAAAATTAATTTCTGTTCCGTTCCTAATAAGAAGTCCAACGATATAATGGTCGCTTTAATTCAAGGCATACCTATCGATATACTCATTGACACTGGTGCATTAGGGGTATCGTTAATATCGTCGTCTGTAGCAAATTATTTTCCATGCGCCAGAAAACCTATTAACCAACAATTGAAAGGCATAAATATTTCAGTAATTTACGTTAATTCTTACATTACCTTAACGATAGAATTAGAGTAACTTAACCTTGAAGTAGTCTTGTTGGTTGTTCCTAGTGAATATATCAACGCACCGATTATAATTGGGACAGATGTTTTGAATAGGCTTATATTAGTTAACCCATTGCGCAATCTCACGCCGGGTTTCATCAGGTGGTATCTGATGTGCAAAATGAAGTACTTAAGACTAAGTACTTAAGACTAAGTACTATAGTAAGACTAAGTCGGTGAGAGCTCATTAAATGTCTTACTGCGGCACCTATACTGGCTATCTTTGATCCAGAACTCCCTTCAGAAGTTCATACGGATGCAAGTAGCGCAGGATATGGTGCTCTTTTTTCTACAAGTCCATAAGGATGGTAATCAACGTGTAGTTGCATAATAGGCAGGTCACAAAAGAAGGTGAAGAACGTTACCGTTTCTATGAACTGGAGACGCTCGCGGTGGTGAGGGCCCTTAAACATTTCAGACATTATCTCATAGGATAATACCGTTTACCGTGGTATCCGATTGTAATGCCCTGAAAGCTTCTCAAAACAAGAAGGATTTATTGCTTAGAGTAGCTAGGTGGTGGATCTATTTGCAAGATTTTAATTTTACTATCCAATGTAGAAAGGGGGTAATGATACCCAACGCTGATTACTTAAGTCGCAATTCCGTAGTCACAATTAATACCATTGATAAACCATGTAATTGGGCTCAGACTGCACAAGCAGGTGACGAGGAGACTCAACGTTAATTCGATCCTTACAGGAAGGAAAATTAGATCCATCACGTTATGTCAAACGTAATGGTCTTTAATATTACCGTTTTACGCCACTGGGTGAAGAGTCTAGGTTACTCTGTTATATACCCAAGGGACAACGTTTGAGTCTGCTTCGAATATTCCACGATAAACATAGCCATATACACGTTGATAAGACTATTAACCTGATTCTGAAACACTTTTGGTATCCTAGCCTAAGAACCTTTGTATTTAAGTATATATCTCATTGTTTTGTATGTATCGCTAACAAACGAGTACCTAGAACTCCACTACAACCAATTAGTTCTTGGACAAAGCCTAACGTTCCATTTGATACGCTACATGTAGATGCGTAAGGACCACTAATAGAGTCCAAGTGTAATAAGCATGTATTGGTTGTAGTAGACGTATTTAATAAATATTGTTTATTAAGTGCCATCTGCACTCAAGATTTAAATGAATTAAAACGTGTAATGCAAAATGTTATAAATATCACTGTTTGGTACGCCTAAGATGATAATATGCGATTGAGGTCGTAAGTTTCAGTCGTCCGGATTCATGTCATTAATGAGTGATTTGAGTTGCCAGGTTCACTACATAACACCCGAAATGCAACAACGGTCAGGTTGAGCGCTACATTTGCACGGTTCTCAACATGCTGCACATTGAATTCAACCCCCGAAAAGCTGAATGGGCTGACGAGATGTGGAAATTGCAACTCATTTTCAATATTACCAAGCAGAAGACCACCCAGTTGTCTTCGCTGAATCTACTCACTGGGACTGAGAGCGCTACGCCAATCATCCGCACTTTAGTTAGAGATATCGCCATTAAATCTTCTGGTGACAATCGCGAGTCGCTTCGGGAAATGAGGAGACAGCGGACGGCCGAACGGCTGAGTGTAAATCAAAGAGAGCAAGATAAACGCGTCAATGATAACCGACAAATGCCACGTGTTTACCAAAAGGGTGACCTGGTTTTTGTTATAAAATATTCCCAGTCCACAGGTAAACTTGACCCGGGCATGCGCGGACCTTATCACGTAGTTGCAGTCCTGAACAATGGACGCTATGAACTGCAGCTAATAGCTGGAGCATATGGCAAAACCACGTTCGCCGCGGCACAATGTATGGTGTCTAATTTTTAAGTAAGTTTCAACGTCAACTAAACAGAATACTTGAACACTATTATACAGAGTATTCGTAAATAGTTGTGAATTGGCCAGTTAAAGTAAATCAACATAATTATAATCAAAGGCACGTAATTTACTTTTAACGTAGAATTTATTCGAAGCGCTTATATACAAATCAATGTAACAATTTTCCCGGAAACAAAATAAACAGAGAAGTTGAGCAATTTGAATATGTATTGTATTGATCATAAATATTATTACGATGTACAATACCACAAACATAAATATCTTCACCCTTAATCCTTCGAAAATACACTACACAAATGTAGGTACGTACTCTATATTATATGCATATGAAAATTAAAAGCAATTGAGTCGCTATCGCTAAGACCAAGCGATGTACAAAATTAACATACTTTAATCGATTCCTGTTTCATCTCGCATAAGCATCGTAACGGGCCATTTACTCATTTGAACCTCGTAAAACATAGAGTTCCTTATCGTTTCTCATAAGCTAAAAGTCTTTTAGCATACTAAACTTTGACATATTTTCGCATCATTTTCAGTCAATATACGCCCTAAAGAATTAGTATGTTAGTTTTAAACAATGCTGTTTATAAGATCGTACAAAATAAAAATTACTCAAGATTATGAATGCCACTTTTCATATTTTCCAACTATTTTAAACTGTGTCATCAAATGATGTCATGTATCTGGATTTTCGAATATGATATGGAGTAAACAAAGTATCGGTATGTATGTAGCAAAAGCAGTGAAGCCCACACTGTATGCATATTACATTTTAGGATACATCTTAAAGATATAATCTCTCTGTAGCTCTAACCACTCTCAAGGAGGACTATTCATCTATTCATAGTTGAGACCACAAGCAAAGTAGGGCTGCTTAAAGATTGAAAAATAGGTTGGTAATTAAAATTAAAAAGAAAACTTTTTGTGTATATTTTAATAAAAAAGGTAATTGTGAAAGTAGCAGTTTATATATATAAAAAACCGTTTATTAACCTTAAATTATACACAAACGGATTTTATTTTCCTGATAACTATAAAATCTTTTTTTTTTCTGAAAGTACAAATGCAACATTCATAAAAATCATTAAATTGTAATAAACAATACCTATTAAACGTGTCAAACTGACATACGAGGAATTAAATAAAAATTACAGCTCCATAACATATACCTTAGAAAAAACATATTTTGTAAAATCATTCATCACTGTTAAAATGCCATTTTACTCAGCCGTCAGGTAACAACGACTGTTTGCTGTACTTTACATCATGCAAGTAACTTAAAGTTGCAATAAGGAAAAGCACACATCTACCTGTCGCATACAGCGTGTTTACACTCATATGGTTTCACGAGCCAATATGCTGATAAGGCTTTTCAGTAGCATATAAAATATATGCGAGTGTTCACACCCACACTTACGTCAAAACGAATGCACGAATATTATAATTTAACACCATTTTATACGACTAAAATATTACAGTAAACTAATTTACGAAAGCTTAAACTTTGAAAGCGCTGTTATCATGTTATGGCGAATGAACAATGCCGTACTGTGGCGTGTCACCAAATAAGTCACCAAAGTCATTTAAATATTATGTAGGTACGTCAGTTTAAAAAAAGGCCTATCGACTACTATATACTCTGGTGATAGATTGGAAAATTGTATGCACATACAGGTCTCCCAAAGTGATAATGCGCATAGAAATCTTCGTCACTGTTCGGCAACGGTCGTATTCCCCGAGCGTCGAAAGACGATATGTATATAGAGTTGTTAAGTGAATAATTTAGTAACATTATGTTTTTTGTGCTAAAAAAAATAAATATTGATTTATCAGTAAAGAAATTTGATTCGATAGTTCCATATAAGTAAATAGTGAAGAAAACCACACGATAGCGAATATGCTAAATTTTTTGTTGAATTGATTTACTTCGATTATAATACTTTTTAAGTGTCTTGCTGTAGCTGGTGTAATGATGGAAGAAAAGAAGGTTGAAGTAATACAAGGTTTATATTAGAAGAAGAAAAATGGTTTTCAAATACAGGTTACTTTAAAATCTTAGAAATCTAATCATAACATCTCAGTTCAAAAGTATTTACAGCAGTGATCATTCCAGAATAATATTACAATTACAAAAAAAAATATCAGAATCAGGGAGGATCTCTATTCCCGACATCGTTGATTCATCAGAACTTTCATTATGCTCTTGTTCATTGACACTTTCCTCACTGCTATCACCTGTGTTAATAATAATCATTTCATCAGAAAAACTATCGATTCTTGGTTCAAATTTTCTATATTCATCTTCGCATTTAACAGCATGATCACAAACTTTTTTCCATTCTTCTGGTCCTATATTATTGATTTTTTCTAATATAGCATCTTTACCTGACGTGACAGTCATTGCAATATTTTTTTTGGCTACGTGTTGCTTTATTTGGGACCAAATATTTTCAATGGGGTTAAAATCGGGATGATATGGTGGCAATCGTATAATTTGATGCCCACGTTCCTCCATTATACGTTCAATGACAAATTCTGTGTATTTCTCTTTATGTCTTTTTATAATTTAATACAAATCGGGTTTCAGTTTCTTTAGGTCATGCGGAATGTTGTGTTGTTGTAACAAAGCTATCATTTGTGGTTTAGGTGTGTTTGAGTTTGGTGGTTTCACAGATAGCTTATTATGATATGGGGCGTTGTCAATTACCAACACACTATTAGGACGCAAGTTAGGAATCAATTGATTGCGTAGCCAAGCTTGATAACGTTCCGCGTTTATTTCTTTATGATAATCACCTACTGAGTCGACACATTTATGTAACATTAGAGCCCCTGGGACGAAGCCTTTTTCATTGCCTGCGTGTACAGTAATTATTCTCTCTCCTTTGGAAATGGGTTGTTTGATACATTTTTTGCTGCTATCTTGCCAAGTTTTACCCTTAGTATGTGATGTGTACGTATGACTCGTCCATAAACACTATATTTCTACCAGAATTCCTCAGCTGTTGTATTTCTCTGAGATATTTGATCCCTTTTTAAACGTATATCATGCTTTTCCATAAGTAACCGTCTGTTATTATCAGTTTTCAGAAACCTAAACCCCATTTCTTTCAAGATCAGCCTTAAAGTCTCTGCACAGCCTTTGAAATTAATAGCTTCGATCAACTTTTTTCTCAAATTATTTACAGTTGGTTCTTTGAGCGTCAAGTGAAAATTGTATATCATATTACGAATAACACAGTAGTCGAAATCATCAAGTCCCAGCCGAAATCTACTTTTAGGTTTTCCTTTTTTCGGTGTGGAAAATTTCATTGATTGATTCTGTTTTTTTTCGTTTAAAATATTAGTCAAAGTTCGTCGTGAAATTCCTGTAGCTTTTGTAACATGATCCTGAATTTTTTTTAAATAACCATCATGGTCTTTTTTGAAAACATTGGCTTCATTTAAGAAATAAAGGTACACATTATATACCATTTGCCGTGCTTGTGACTTAAGTGGCTTTCCACGTTTAAATTTATCCATTCTGGAAGAATACGTCTGAAAGAAAATGGTATGGGCAGAGTTAGACATATTTTTATTTATTTGTTGTATTATTGCATTATGTACTAATATACTTTATAATATTATTTATTCCTATATCTATTTGTTTATTGTGTGTATCTTTTTAAAATGTAACAAAATAAACTATTTAAATTTGAAAACCATAATTAAATTCACCTTTGAAAACAAAACCAAGAAGGGTGTGTAATAGCAGCTCTATATAATTCCACACAGAGAGAACACGTGCAGTCACCACCATTATATAAAGACGACTGACGGACCTGTGACGGACCGGCGACCGCCGCCGACCGCCCGAATTGTTTTTGATTGTGTACACATAATATTCACTCCTATTTCTTTCGAACAAAGTGCAAAATGCAAGTGCATTGTTTAGGGCTCTTACAATTCAATGATTCGGGTGTTTCCGGGAATACGACAATTAACGAAGATCTGCATGCGCATTATTAATTTGGGTTGATTGCCAAAGTGTGCAAGTTAGCAAAGACAAACGCATTGTTTCAAGAAAAGGTAAGAAATAATTTGAGGTACTTAAGATATTAAATATAATATGATTAAAGGGAAATGTTTTAAAATGCCTATATGAAATAAAAACAAAGCGCGTAAGCACTAGTAGGCCAGATACGTTGTATATTGGCATAATAATATGTGCATAGTATATTACTCTTAAAAAATAGACATTATGTTATTACACTGATTTTCATGTATTATGCAAGGTCTCCATGACTTTTTTGGTTGCAATTGGGGATATACTGAGCATCATATTCATCGATATTAGATTACATATGCAGTCATATATACATTAGATAAGCATTCCTGCAACCAGATAATGAATGTGCGCAGCCGGATTACAGCGAGTTTTGTATATTCTGTTGTATTTTTTTTTTTTTTAATATTCAACAGTATTTATTTATAACTTAATTTATAGGGACATAATAATAAAACATAAATGAATATTTATTTCTGTTGTATGAAATGTATGTCGTAGTGCCCACTTTAAAGTTTGTATGTAATAAGAAAATTGTAGATGTTTATTTTATGCGAATGACAGTACATTACATGAATATCAGGAAATTATACTTAGCATTCCCATTTTAATGATTTGATCAATTGCTGAACATCATTAATATACGAGAAGTCGGCTCAGCGTATTACATTAGATAAAGTGGGCCAAGTAGCTATTTTGTTGGTCTATAGACATCATAACGAGGTTATCACAATATTGATAGCTTGGGCGTCTTAAGTGTCAATTACTTTTTATGACTCTTATATTTATTTTTACGAAAAAACGTGGTAAAGAGCGACATGGCGTGTAACAGCTACTTACTTTTTACATTTATTCCTTTTCATACTTGACTCAAGACGTCTGCATTTTGAATACTTTCATTCACTCGCCTTTTAAATTATTTTCGTTCTATGGTTCCTACGTGATTTTTGTTGAAAATTTAAATTCTTTGTTTTATTTTTAATAAAATGTACACATTATTTTGCTTTTGTAGCCTTTATGAGGCGTTAAACCACAAGTTATATTGTGGGTTGAAAATATTGGTACTAAGAAGTTAAACAGAGTTATAATTCATCAATAAATCCTTATCTAAAAATTTTCAATAGTAACAGAGACTGAACCTTTGGAAGTCAACAAAAAGCATACAGTGGTTCTATCTACTATCATTGGAGTGAGACCGGGCGCATGATTTATATATATAATACACTTCTGCGTACGTCACAATGTCTTTCGTAACACTATAATATAATATGTCTCGGATTTTAGTCAATTTGTACAAGACCCTAACGGTATATTTATCAGAAGATTTATACATGAGCAAAATACTTATATCGTTTTATTTGTATTCTCTAAAACCTTAAAAAATCTGTCCGGTAAAAGCATATGTGACGGTAACACAGAAACTATTAGTTTACAAGCTAAGCTTATAAAAAGAGGCCTAATATCAATAAATGAGTATTTTTATCTGCGGAAAAAGGCTGGTATACCAACTGGACTGCAAAGATACCCCGTTGCAGTATGAGAGTCTCCATCAACCTAGTTAAATAGGTATTGACTAAAAAATAAAGTAGGTAATACTATATGAAATGATGGACGCAGAATATACCTACTAGTGTTTCAAAGATCTTACCTTAATTTGAAACAGAGTTAGGAGAACGCTGTCGCCATCGTTAAATCGGTTTGAGTGCATAATTATTCATATATATGACTATTGCACGCTGCAGAGTGGACGCTTGGATGCAAATCCAGACAGTCGGTAAGAGCTTACATTTTGCATGTTACATGTTAAATGATAAGTACGTAATGGAACGAAAACGGATGAAATTGTTATTTATTGTGTGTATGTCGCATGAAAATCGTATAATATGGCACTAAACAAACGACGGCGGTGCTTATTCTTAAACTGTCGTCGGTTTAATTTATTTTATTCATTTATAGTCTCACGCCTGTATCCCCGAAGAGGTAGGCAGAGGTGTAAATATTACACACACATTTATTCGGTTTAATAATCTACGGTAAATTTCTAAAACATAATATAGTAGACTTAGTAACGAGTTACGAGTATGTGAGGTATTCTTTTAACCTTGCCTTTCAACCCCACCCAAAAATAGGAACCTGTTTTTTTTTCTTCGCTGTGGAACTGCTCTTACGCACGTATGTGGGACTCGATGGCTGGAGTGCAAGGCCGTGATACCCACTAAAACCACAGCGCATACTTCAACGCCATTTTGGGGGCGCCAGGGGTTCGCGTTGGCATTCTACTCTGACACCCCGGCGGATAGCCCGAAGGCCACAACCTCCTTGGCGGCGGATGAAGGTGTTGGGCTCCGCCGCCAAAACACCCAGCGGCCGCAGAGGATAGGGAGGACGGCAACCTGACAACACCGCATCTCCACTTCCTCTGCGGCCCCACCGCGACGCACAAAGGTGCGCCCCCATTTGGTCGCGGAATATAGGGTGCGCGGCAAGGCAACACCGACACGCCTCTCCTCCCGCGACCGCGCCCGACGGCGAGGGACATACAGAATTGTCCCCCGCACCCACACCTTTGGTCGCGTCCTGCGCAGGCCCCCTCCAAGCCCACGCGGAGCGTCAACTCCCAGGATCTCTCTTAGCTTCACCGCGGGTGTCCAAGCCACGGTTAATGAGCCTACCCACCACGACAAGGTGGAGATCCCACAGGGGGGTGCGTGTTGCTGGCTGGCACCGACCTCAAGAATTGTTGTTGATGGAAATATAATTCTTTCTTTTTCAGTTGACAGATTTGAAGACAATTTTATATATTTGAAAGACATGTTTGAGTCTCAGTAATTTAGAGTATTTCCAATAATTAAAAGGAGTCTTACATTTTGTAGATATCAAAACCTCTAATTTAGGGTCAGTAGCCGTGCTAGGAAAACATTAATTCAGCTAATAATTATGCAGCTTATTCATGCAATGTTCGTTTCAACGGATAATATCGAACTAAGAGAATAATATCATGTTTATTGATAAATTCCAACGCAGTTTCAATGGCTACTAACTAATATCTCTCATTAGCATCTCATTTAAGACTGTCTAGCCGATCACGAAACGTTTGTACTTACGCTTAGGATCGCTCCTAGGTTTCCGTTCGCACTAAGAATTTAAAGAATTATTAGCTTTCTTTGTCAAAATTTCTCTGTTACACGAAACTGTTGTTGACTGCACGGTTAGCGTAGTGGTTAAAGCGGCCGCCTCGCCGCTTGACAGTACGCCGAGTGTTGTGGGTTCGATTCCCACACGAGACAACACTTTGTGTAATCCATAAATTGTTGTTTCGAGTCTGGGTGTTCATTGTGTCCGTTGGTTATATGTTTGTAAAGTCCCCCGTGACACAGGATTTAGTCCTAGTGCGGGAGTTGTCTTTTAAACAAAAAAATATAAGGTTTCATACAAATTATGACAACCAGTTTAACCCCTTTAGGGGTTGAATTGCCAAAAATTCTCTCTTAGTGTGCCCCTACACACCTCAAGGAACATACATGCTAAATTTCATCTACTTGCGCTCAGTTGTTTCGGCTGTAGCATGTCTGTCAGTCAATCAGTAAGGGCTCATTCAGACAGAGAGCGGTCACGCGGTCAAGCGTTCAAGTGGTCAGTTTTGCGTTCTTTGTGTTTTATTACGTTACATAGACCGCGTGACCGCTATCTGTCTGATAGAACCTATGTAACGTAATATAACATGGGCTCGCCCCCTATTACGTGGGACCTTATATGCAACATGGCGAAATGTTGGTGTAATATTACACCTCTGCCTACTCCTTCGGGGATACAGGCGTGAGACTATAGAAAAAATAAACAAACTGTCTGTAATCTCAAAATATCTCAAATAACCCGTTACCAGTACCCCAATAATTTATTTAGATTGTTTGTCTGTCTATCTATTTATTCAGGGTAGGTAATCTTAAAAATGGCTGAATCGATTTAGATGTGTATTTTACTAATTAATGGTTCATGAAAACTCTCGAACAAACTATGATAATTTCATTTAGGCGTGCTTGCAGGCTTGCAAAAGCTAGGTAAAATTAAATTAGTCAAGGATTCCGTCGCAGTATACATTTGTATAACTCAGCGACATTGTAAAAAAATGTAAAATAAATTATCCAAGTTCAAAAACCCTTTTTTTGTATTTAGGTTAAAGAAATGAGAGAAGCCTTGGTCAGGAGTTGGACAAAGCAGATAGCTGATAAAAAGTGCTGACCTGCTTAAAAATAAACGAAAATAGCAAAATAACGATTCTAAGTATTTTGGCTTCTATTGGTCATATAAAGAACCATCCCACATTTTAGTTAGTGAAGATGAAGAGCGCTTAGACGAGTCTAAGCGCTCTTCATCTTCACTAACTAAAACTAAAATTAACTTAAATGCATATCAGGGACGAAGAAAAAAAATCCAGTGAAGGAATAAAAAGTTTCATACAAACTGGGACCCCTTTTTGAAATCCCCGTTTTAGTGGTAAACTCAATAAAGTCACTTGAGGAACCGATATACAAAGTTGCAAGTGAATCCATTGAAGTTCTTTTTATATTAGAAAATGGGACACCCTTTCTTAAGATAGGGGAGTGACTTCGAAAACTCCTTTCTTATTGTTCACTAACGTCATTTTCTTCTTCTTTTGCCTGCCCTATTCCCATATTACTTGGGGTCGGCGCAGAATGTCTTTCGCTTCCATTCCATCCATGTTCACTAACGTCATTTGAGAAACCTATATAGAAAGTTTGAAGTGAATCCACTGAAGGAAGGAATAATAAGTTTCGTTTAATACACATTTTGAACCTGAGGGTAGGAATATTCAAAAAACAAATTCTCAGGGTTCGCTTTCGTCATTTGAGAAACCAATATACAAAGTTTTAAGTGAATCCATTGAAGTTCTTTTTATATTACTAAATGGGACACCCTTTCTTAACCCCTCCCATAGGGGTGTGACTTCGAAAACTCCTTTCTTGGTGTTCACTAACGTCATTTGAGAAACCTATATAGAAAGTTTGAAGTCAATCCACTGAAGGAATAATAAGTTTTGTTTAGTACACACTTTGAACCCCTATCTAACCCCCTGAGGGTAGGAATTCTCAAAAAACAAATTCTCAGGATTCGCTTTTCTCGTTTGAGGAACCAATATACAAAGTTTGACGTCAATCCATCAAAGAAATAAAAAGTTTCATACAAATTTTGACCCCTATCTTATCCCCTTAGGGGAGGAATTTCCTAAGAAAAAATTGTTTATTGTTCACTATCATCGTTTGAGGAACCAATATACAAAGTTTGAAGTCAATCCATTAGAGAGATAAAAAGATACATACAAACTTTGACCCCGTATTTTACCCCCTTAGGGGAGGAATTTCCAGAAAAATAATTCTTAGGGTTCATTTTCGCCGTTTGAGGAACTAATATACAAAGTTTGGAGTCAATCCATTGAAGGAATACAAAGTTTCATACAAAATGTGACCCCCAGTCTTACACCCTTAGGGGAGGAATTTCCAAAAATCCTCTCTTAGTGCTACCCTATACTCCTCAAGGAACATACGTGCTAAATTTCATCTTCTTGTGACCAGTAGTTTCGGCTGTAGCGTGTTTGTCAGTCAGTCAGTAACGCAAGGATTTTATATATTAAGATAATATCATGACGGCTGTAATTTCAAAGCATCGCTTTTGGGTGGAAATAAAAATTCGATGTTGACCCTGATAAATATTAAACCTAGCCATTAAGATAACGTTTTAATATTCGTATCCTGTTTTGATAAAATACATAAAAAATTTAAATTTTCCTTTATTGAAGGACTACGAGTTAAAATCCAAATAGGAAATTATTAAAGTTGCTTGTTTCCCACCATTGCTTTCCTCAAAGTTATTATGCGGTGATGTATGTTTTAAAACATTATTCAACACTCAGTACCCAAACCTACTTATAGAAGAGTATTGCATAATTATTTTTAAGTGATAAAATAAAATACAGTATAATTACAGCACTAATCTCTGTGCAAGGAATTTTATTTGATAGTTCTCTACTATGTACTCGAAAATATGCATGAACTCTGCCTGCTCCCTAACTTTACCAATGGCTTGACCTTTTTCACAGTGAGCAAGCGTATCCAACTGTGGTATAACTTTAAAACCTTTCCTGATACTATATATTTCTCTCAACGAGTAAATAACACGAGGAAGAAATAATAGTTAGAGAAATATTGCCGCAAACGAAGAATAGAATAAGGTGACATATTCTATATTTTGATTATATTTAGTTACTTTTGTTAATTTGTGTGATGTGATATTCTGTTTCCTTGTTATCGCTGTAGTTCTTTATACTCGTTATTTCATTGTTAATAGATCAGTCCCAGGTGACAACACTTTCTACTAGTACTGTGTTTTATCGCAATTGGATAAAATCTAAAAAAATAGAACGTTCATAAATCTTATGTTTACTTACCAGTCAAACGTGTCTAAATGTTCTGACAAAGGGCTTTTAATATAAGAAGTGTCAGCTTAAGTTACGATAACATTTCAAGTCAACGTCTAACGACAGTAAAACTTTTGCACATATTGGTAGGTACACTTAAGTAAACACTTTTAAGCGAAGTATTTTCACAACAACTTTGTTTTTAAGGTTCCGTATCTCGAAATGAAAAAACGGAACCCTTATAGGATCACTTTGTTGTCCGTCCGTCTGTCAAGACTCATTTTCTCAGAAATGCGAAGGTATCAAACTGAAATTTATATCAAATAGTCAAATCTAATGTTTGATGAAGCTGTGAAAAAATCAAACTTCTAAACCAACGCAATCAAAAGTTACAGCCGTTTATGCTGCAACATACATACATACATATCGTCACGCCTTTTATCCCCGAAGGGGTAGGCAGAGGTGTATTTCTACACCCACTTTTCGCCAGAAATACTTTAGTCCCACGTAATAAGGGGCGAGCTTATTGCCGTACCGGGCACATTTCCAGACTCCGTGCTGCTACTGAGAATTTCGTGAGAGAAAAACCCAGTAACACTGCCCGACCCAAGAATCGAACCCGGGACCTCCCGATCCCACGCGCACATTTATGCCGCGAGACCAACGAGGCAGTCGTATAGGGTTTGATGTCGAGTTTTCCGTCCTTACGCAAAGATGGTATTTGCATCGTATTATCCCTTAGTCGGCTCTTACGACACCCACGGGAAGATAAGGGGTGGTGACACTTGTATTCTATGCCGTCAACCACACGGCAAATTTCCGCTATTTTCGAAACTTGCAAGGGAATCAAAACCTACAGGGTACTTCTCTTGAAGTCAGAATCTAGAAATTTGGTACAAAGCAATATCATATAGCACAGATAAAGGAAAAATTGCGAAAACCGTACATTTTTTGTTACGTCATATAATAAAAATATTATAAGTAATTTTAACATGAACGCGTAGACGTATTAAATTGAAATTTATATTAAATACTCAGGTGTATAATACCTTTAAGCTGAAAAAGAAATTAGAAGAAACAGCAATTTAAGACGCATATTTTCTCGCAACTACTCGCAAGGGAATCAAAACCTACAGGGTACTTCCCGTGAACTCAGAATCTTGAAATTTGGTACGAAGCAATGTCTTATAGCACAGATTAAGGACAAATTGCAAAAACCGTAATTTTTTTGTAACATGATATAAAAAAATATTTGTATTAATTTTAAAGTTACTACCCTTTTCCTCATGAACGCGTAAAGTTATTAAATTGAAATTCATACCACATACTCGGGTCTATAATATCTTTAAGCTGTAACAAAATTAAACTTCTATCATAACGCAATCAAAAGAAACAGCAATTTTAGCATATATTCAAACTCTCAACTACTGACAAGGAAATTAAAACCTACAGGGTACTTCCCGTAAACTCAGATTCTTGAAATTTGGTACAAACCAACGTCTTATAGCACAGATAAAGTAAAAATTGCGAAAACCGCAAATTTTAGTTACATCATATAATAAAAGTAATTTTAAAGTTTCTAGCCCTTTCTTCATAAATGCGTAAAGGTATTAAATTGAAATTCATATCAAATACTCGGGTCTATAATATCTTTAAGCTGTAACAAAATCAAACTTCTAAGCCAACGCAATCAAACGATACAGCTGTTTATGCCGCATATTCTCGCAAATTTTCGAAACTCACAGGGGAATCAAAACCTACAGGGTACTTTCCGTGAATTTAGACTCTTGAAATTTCATACGAGGCAACTTCTTATAGCACAGACTAAGGAAAAAAATCCAAAAGAGTAAATTTTTAGTTACATCATACTTATAATAAAAACATTTTTTTTAAATTTTAACGTTAATACCACATTCCTCATGAAAGCGTAGAGTTATTATATTGAAATTCATATCAAATACTAAGATCTATAACACCGTGAACTTGTAATAAAATCAAACTTGTATGCCAACGCAATGAACAGAAACAGCAATTTAAGCATATTTTCAAATTCGCAACTACTCGCAAGGGAATCAAAACCTACAGGGTACTTTGCTTGAACTCATAATCTTGAAATTTGGCACGAAGCAACGTCATATAGCGCACATAAAGGAAAAATTGCAGAAAGCCCAACATTTTTAGTTACATCATATATCACTCAAATATTTTTAATAATTTTAAAGGTACTACTCCGTTCCTCATGAACCCGTAGAGATATAAAATTGAAATTTATATCAAATGCTCAAGTCATAAGTAAAGGGGCTACTAGGATAGGTGCAGTTGTGAATGATGAAGAAAAAATTTGTAATGATGTCTCCCAAGGGAGTATTCTCGGTCCTACCCTATTCCTAATCTACATCAATGATCTGTGTAGCCTGCACTTACAAAACTGTGAGATTTTTACATATGCAGATGACACTGCCCTGTTATCATATGGTGTAGATTGGAAATCGGCAAAGCGTCGTGCAGAAAACGGGCTGGAAACAGTAATGAAGTGGCGCTCTATAAACTGGTTAACTTTAAATATCGAGACAACTAAATTCGTACGTTTTTATATTCCAAACTCTCCGAAACCACCAGTTACTACTAACACTCTGCGAGCGCACAGCTGTACCAGTCCTGGTTATTGTGACTGTCTTCAGATATCGCAGGTAAACTGCATCAAGTATCTAGGAGTTCTGGTGGATGAACATTTAGATTGGCGACCACATGATCTGGCCCTTGCCAATCAAGTCAGGAAGCTTATGGCAATATTTAAAACCTTGCGTCAATCTGCCGATTCTTCCACCATGCTTTCTGTTTTATACTATTCTCTGTCACTCTGTCATAACCAACTGTATACCAGTATTGGAGGGCACGTATAAGATGCTTTTCCTAGGGTTAGAACGAGCACAGCGGGCCTCGTTACTATTCTACTTCACAACTTTATAAAGAATGTCAGGTTCTCACTGTAAAACAGTTATACATTCTCCGCATAACACTGCGCAAACACACGAAACTGGGACTAATTAGCAATATTCCACAGAAGCGTTCCAAAGCTGCAGTATGCTGCAGTGTGAGATGTAGAACTGCTTTTGCAAGCCGTCAGTTTGATGCAATGGGAGCAAGTTTATAATTATAATAGAATAAATAAGCGGTTGTCAATATACCATTTAAATAAATATGAAATTAAAAACAAACTTATAGATTGGTCACGTTATCTGACTTATGATCAAAATGAAATATTGTTATCAAGCTGTTTCTAAAATAAAAAATTGGTTGCCTGTAAAGTCGGTATACGGGCGAAAGTTTTACGTGACAACGACTTTGAGTGGTAAAATAATTTTAATGTGAATATTCATTCGTATAGTAGGAAGAAGGATGAAAGACGCGTGCCTTTCACTTTTTATGTCTGTCTCTCTCGCTCTTAGGCGGGACGCGTGCCTCTCACTCGCTCTCATTGTGAGCGCATAACGTGAGCGGAGCGTAACGCAGTTTCTTGAAGTGTCACCCGGCAAACCAATTTATAAGACGTTGTCACGTCAAAAACTATGTAATGTATTTCCTAGTTAGTAGTTACTAACTAGGAAATACACATAATTTAGCTAAATTACTCAAAAAAGTAAAAGTAAGTAATTATTTCTAATGTTTAAATTTAAGTGTAAAATTCATATTAAGTGTAGTTATAAGCAAATTATATTCTATATAGTCTTATAACTCGGATAACGCTAAGAGGATGATGATGATAAGCAAATTATATTCTACAAACCGGTTGCCATCTCAAATATTTATATGAGGAGAATCACTAACTCCTATCACGCAAGCTCTTCTTAGTATAGGAGCTAGCAAACTCTATTTCGATTATCACAAATGTACAACTACAAGATCTCACAAAAATTTATTATAGTAATAAGGAACGCATGTTGTTGTACTTAATATGAATAAAGATTTAATTTAATTATTTATTAAAGGATACTGCCAGTCGATCTAGAATCTTGAAATTAGGCATAAAGCAACGTTTTATAGCACATAGGAAAAATTTCGAAAACCTTAAATTTTTAGTTACATCACATATTTTTTTAAATAATTATAATTATATACCTGGAGGTTTGTATCCCCGAAGGGGTAGGCAGAGGTGTAATATTACGAAACCCTCGGTGCGCGAGTTTGACTCGCAGTTGACCGGTTTATTTTATCTTCAAGTCAAACATCTATCCATTTCAAGACTTAAGTAAGAACTTCTTAAAGCTTGCTAACCACATATATTTTCTTTGAATAAAGTTTATAACTGTAATGCCTGATGTCTTTAAACTTATACTCATCATCTCTCATATGAATTCTACGAAAAACATGACGTTGAAAGTTTGAAAAGTAATTTTATATTCTCTTGGGAGCATTTATTATAAATATGTTCAAACATATTACATTTATGTTTTATCACTATTATACTAGTCTGAGGCCTTTGAGAGTTTGATAAATTTCAAGAACCTGATTGAATTTGATTTTATTGTTTTTTTTTACAAAGATCATTTAAACTTGATTTTACAAAGATGCGAAATCAAATTTACTTTTAAAATTCAAATATTTTTCTCACACATCTGCTTTTCAATACGTCAAATACGTTATGCTGATTTCAAATTGTCTCTTTCCTCTTAGTATTCGTAAGCTCGCTCCCTTTATGTATTCACCCGTCAATTTCATACTCCCGTTGTTCTGTTATTAGAGATATAGTCATTTACGATGCGTGCACGTCTCTAGCCAGTTTCAGGAGATCCTTCGAAATATGACGTAGCATGTATCAAAGCGACCATTGTATGGAGTATTGGGCTTGATTGACAGTTTAATTAATGTCTCTGTTATGTTCACCTTTGCCGAAGGCGATGTTTCGGATCGACGTGCGCTTTTAATGGCTTTTACTGAATTACGTTTATGTAATTACCTCTGAGTAAGATGTTGGATTGTTGTCTATGTCGTGTTAAGTAGTTTTGATAATGTGGAGATATTTTGTGGTTAATTTAGGACGTTCTTTAAAACGTTAACATTTGTATCTACTTAATGCAGTTGCATGTTGTAATAAATTCTTACGAATGAAGTTGCTTGGTTTAACAAAAAATAAGTTACGTTAGATTGTAATTTTTTTAATCGAGGGTGGACAAACTGAAGTGACGGTAATTATTTTAGATATATTCAGTTATTCACTTTAGAATATTTATTAAACTGACATAGTATAATGCATATGAAGCTGTAGTTATGGATTGAAGAAAGAACCTACACAAAACGCTTTTGCTAAAATATGCACAAAGTTGCAATAAAAAGCAAGTCAAATATAAAATTACTTACTATAACTAGTAATCTATAAATACATTTAAACAACGTTAAGCAATTTATTCAAGTAATTACATAATTATACTTAGCTCAACTAAGGCACATAATATTCGTAATTAAGTACAAAATTTTGTTGTAAAGTAAAATACTAGGTGCAGTTTTAGGTTGACAGGATCGTATGTGACAAACACGATATAAGTTTTGTGAGCCTGAAGAGCTGTTCAAAAACAAAGTTTTTATTCGAATGTACATTTTATCGGACCTAGCAAGTCATACAAAATGTTATAAAAAATGCGCACACCTATTTTTCACGGTATCTGTAAATATCTCTCGTTGTTTTAAGTGCTGTTAAAGTATTGAGAAAATGAACTTAAATATTGAAATTCTGTCGTTTAATTTAGATTGGAAATTTATATAATATCACATGGCAGCGATAGTGTAGTGGACATACCAACAGACCGCCATGCAGAGGGTATCGGGTTCAAATCCACGGCGCGCAGTCATCACTTTTCGGAGTTATGTGCGTATTGAATGTTAATTATTGCTTGCACCGCGCCTCTGAGAGCACTTTAAGTCGTCGGTACTGACTGTCATGAAGATCTTTGACAGTCGTTATAGGGCGTCAGTACCTTCTAAATAAACTGACACTGGTCTAAACCATGGAATATTGCTATCTCTTTGGGTTGCGGAGGTCAAACAGGCAGTCGCTGTGTGTGTCGCTAATATTCAGCCAAATCCAGTTAGACTAGCAAACGGCCCCAGGTTGAAACTGGGATAACGCTAGGAGGATGAATTTATATAAGAACAATCCAACTAGCAACGATAATTCCGTGAAAATAAACCAATTTCGTCTATAATACCTATTTACATAAAGTGGCTGGACATGGAGAGCCAGAAATGGAGCTCATTGGCGTGCCCTTAAAATTCTAAATACATATCTATATCCAGCAGTGGACTACATCCGGAGACTGATTATAATAATTATGATAAACCAATTTTCTAGTATGTTGCCACTTACTAATGTATCACTCGTTATTTATATTTTTCTCTTGAGGATTGGATGAGGACAATATAAAAAAATCCAATATAAATGGATCCATAAGTGGAAAATGAGTGAGTTACGGAAAAAAATCATTTTCAAATTCTTACGGAAAAGGCATATCCTTTTTCCAACTCTTTTCTCACAATTAAATACTCGTGACGTATTATGATAACGAAAAGAGCGATAAATAATTTAAACTCCGTTAACAATAAAAATAAGCTGTGAACATCCCAAAAACACACATAAAGAGATGTTCTCATTCTGATTGGATATATTTTCCAATCAGAATGAGAACATCTCTTTACGTAGGAGAATTACAGAGGTATTTAATGCCGCTAAATAATATTGTATGACATATCTTTTGTCTGTCAAAATAGTAGCTTCGAATCTTCGAAATCTTGATTACTTAAATATATGTAAATATTAGCTCTCATGTTACGTCAAGCCGCACAGATATCTTTCGTATTTGAAATATTGAAAGGGCTAAAAAAGTTGTCTTAGTGTCTATTAAAGATTTATTGCGCAAGGTATTTAAGGCTAAAAGTTGTTATACTTCTTTGGGACTAGTTCCACCCTCAATCCCACTACTTTGTCACCTATGTAGCTAGGTTTAGCAACAGTGACCATTGACGACAACGAGTTTTGACACTCGTGAAATCCCCAGGAAAGTCAAACTTTCTTGGAACCGCAACGAAATTAATCAAATGTATATCGGAGGAGTTACATTTTTTTAATACTGTAAACATGTAGCGGCTGCTGACGCTACAAATTATATGCGAGGCGTAATATTGCATTAGCGCGGCGCGGCAGTCGTCTCCCTTCACGCATACAGTTAGGTCGTAGTTATGTAGTTTATTTATAAGTATATTTAAATGTGGTACCACAGTAAAGTATATATTTCTTCGTTTTATGGATTATTTCTTTTACCACGACACAACATCTACTCATAAACACTTTCTGATTATGATATTTTAACAATTCGATGCTAAATTGATTGGCCTGAAACATATCATAAAGTGTAAATATCGAGGGAACGCGATAGTACAACATAGTCAATCAATTAGAGTACCAACTTGGAACCGTTTAGACACACGTAGTAAAAGCCGCGACATACAATTATGTTATAAACTAACCATGCCCTGCGGTTACAACCACTAAACCTTGTACATTGAACCGCGAATTCTTGTCATGTTATTTTTTATCCCGCGCCTCTAAGCATAATGTTACATAGACTTTACTGTACATTTCACTATCACACTATTTTTACACAAACGTTTTTCATGTGACCTACCTTTTCGATTTCTGATATAGAGAGATGATTTTTTTGAATAACCCTAGAGCCAAGATAATCATAATGAGAGAGATAGTCGATTTTTGGTTGAAGATGAGTTTTACTGGACCTCCAAATACGAAATGCTATGCTAATAATGCTATCGAAATACATTTCAATGTTAGAACTAATTAATTGAGTTAATGAGTTAATTTTCAAAGGTAGTAGAGCCTTGCTGATTTCAGCATGAATGGGCCGGCTCGACCGGGGAAGTACTACAATCTCACAGAAAATCGACGTAAAGTAACAGTACCTAAACTGTTGCGTTTCGCTCGGTGAGTGAGAGTGCCGGAGGCCCTATCCCCTATCCCTACTCCCTGATCCCACTCCTCATCCTATCCCTTTTCCCAACCCCAAGGGGTGGCAACGCACTTGTGACTTCTGTGGTGTTGCTTGTGTTCATGGGTGGGGCGGTAATTGCTTACCATCAGGCAATCCGTCTGCTCCATTCCGCCTATAACCATAAAAAAAACACACATGTAATGAATATAATCATGAAATATAAATATCGTCATATTCATTACGTCAACGTCATAACGTAGTGACACTTGTTTTATTTGTAGATCCACCAGAATGCTGTACGCTTAAAAGCTTTACATAATATTATTACATTCGGAGCTCAAAGCTGAAATGATTTAAAATTATGTCATTCATATACAGTACAGAAGAAAGCCGGGTCTATGGCTGATACAGTTTTATGAATTCATAGTTATTATCCTTATCCTTCATATCTTGCACAAATCTGCTCCTGATGAAAAAATAATAAGACCACGTAAGTAAAATCGATGTACAATGTACCTAGATCGCGTGATGAAGCCCTCTGCGCCATATCTTGTGGTACGAATATACGAGTTGCGAGTGCGTGCTTAAGACGTACTTGTACATGTTCCTGCATTATGGAGTTTACTTTAAAATACTTCAAAAATGAATGTAACAAAACAGAGTCGAATATCACAGAACAAAAAATTGTATCATAATATATGAGTGCACGAGTACTTTGCTTCTCATTCATGGCACTCGGTAAGTCGCTGATCTAATGATAGTCAGACTCAAGGGACTTTCTTAGCTTACACTGGAGCAAATTTCATGATTTTACTTAGAGATCATATTGAGTAAAGCTGGCAAACTAACTATTCAATTAGTTGTAGAAATGTTGTAATTCCAAAGCTGCCTGTAAGTACAATAATGTGGTTACAGTAAGTGGTTACAATCTGTATGTTTTTTTTTCTTGAAATAAGCCATGCCGATCCAATCGCTGCAGTCAATTTTGATAGCAAATCAGTCTACTAGGTTTTAAAAAAATTGGTGAATATGTTCCGAGTCACCGTGTCGAGTCTACAGTAACGGCTGACGATATTAGTCGATGCCTTTTCGATTGGTTTTACGTCCACACCAATGACCGCTTCTGAGATAATTTTATAGTTTTCATGGGTAACATTTTCCATAATATGTTATTTTATATGAAAAATGGTAGGTATATAATCTATTCAACGTAAATATTAGGTACCTACTGAAGAGCCTCAGTAAATGTATTGAACAATAGTTTAACAAGATCAGAACATTTTACTGAAAACCAGTTTTAGGAAGCATTGATTACAAAACCAGAAGAGAGAACCTACTACCAGGAATCACCATAATTTCAAAACTTAGTTTCGTGCTTCAAGTACTACTGGTATTCCAGCTTAGAGGAGAAGCATTATGTTATAAAATCAAAAAAATATTAATTACGTAATAAGTTCGCGGTTTTCTCAATATTGATTGAACGCAAAATATAATTAGTAATCATATTTAAAAAATCTTCAACTTAATTAAAGGAAAATACCCACCTATCAAAACAGACGTAATGGGATTGATATAATATTGACAATTAAACAAAATCATAATGAGCATTTCAAATTCATAAGAAATTATTTTATATTTATAGACCTTTAAATACTCTGTTTATTTTCAAAAACAACCATTTTCAATCGTTTTCGCCAATTTTTGTTTTTGTCAAAACATATCTTCAAGTATGCGGTGGTCAAGGTTGATTATTTGGCAAGAGAACATTCTACATAATATGGCTTAAACATAGCTGTAATAAAATTGCATATTTTAATTTTGAATTTTCTATATTTCTTTTAATATAATCACAATTTTATAATAAGAATATTTTTTTAGAAGTAGTTAAAGTGTAAAACTTTGCCAAATGTGTGCTTTCCATTGCCTTCGTGTTAAGCCACGGATGGATGAACAGACATTGCCAAAACAAAAGATTGCCTTGTATTTTACTACGGCGCCGTCAAAATCTAGAATAATCGTAACACATTTCTGAATATCCAAGACAAAGGAGACAAAATGTGTAACAAACATTATATTACGTAAATACGTCGAATAGCCTCGTTTTACTCGTGGAGCCGACCCTAGCTGCCTTCAATATTTGACAATATTTGTGTGTGAACATGACGTTGAGTGACAAACAAAATATTACATTGTATTTTATTCTTATACATACATAACGAGGTAATGTATATAAATTGACGAAGTGCCTTGTTTTTCGTTTATGTTTCACGTGTCTATTTTATTACTTCATAAAAGTTATATAACATGGTAAGTAACATACACTAACGGCCATTTTCAATATTCGAACTATAGATAGATCTGTAGATTTTAGATTCGTGTTTGACATATTTTGTATGGAGCTAATGTCAAAAACTGTCAAAAACGAATCTAAAATCTACAGATCTATCTTTAATTCGAATATTGAATTCCGTAGTTAGTAAGATAGTTTAGCGTCAGTTACATGATAATGAATAGGTTGTATACCAAACGTATCCAGTATCTAAAGTTAATATAATTCTTTATTGAATACATAGTATTGGGTTGTGTAATAGTACTACCGTAAAAGCATCACAAAAAATTATTCGTTATGAAACTGCAATTCATAGAAGTGTGAATTTTCTTCTTTGAAGCTTTCACATTTAATTACCGTGGAGAGCAAATCGCAGCTGTAAAGAACCGTCAAACGAACAAATCGGCGATTGCGGAACATTTACTTCAATCGGGCACCAATTTTGGGCACCACTGGATTGAATTTCATCGTCCCCAAGTCCTCTCCACGGAACACCACGAATATATATATATGTTCTTAAACATGCAACACGAGTGTTTAAAATTTTCTCTTTTTTTGCAGAACAATTACCTAGTAATAGCAATTGTAACGGATGCCAGGAATCGAACCTTTGCTAGTCCGCTACAGTGCGCTGGTAATGTGCTGCTGACGTGTGCCTACGACGATACGTGTTCTTCTATATGTGTGGACTGTATGGCTTCGATGTGTTGGGGCTTCAGAAATAAAACATCTTCATACGTTAAGAGCGATGCTGTTCAGGTGTTCGGTGCTTGATGGTTACATAGGTCACAAGATGGTGGTTGGGACGCCAACGAACTGGCCGAATACATGGTCGCTTAGGTACCTCGGAATTTTACCTTAACGACAACCATCGCACCGAACACGTGCACAGAGAATCTTGGTTTATTTTTAATTTCATATACAGTACAAATGTCTATTTATATTAGGTACTACGATACATACATATATGTGCTATACATTGTTAGATAGGTCTCATTAAGTTCTATTTATGGGTATACAATACCTAATCCTAACTAGTAGCGTCACTGAGTTATGCCATAAAAACTCCCAAAAATGCCGTCACACAAGGGACCGCCCACTATATTTTCTATTGAAAAACTATTACATACTAAATTTATATATGTAATTTTGGTAGTCCGTTGTGTGCAACTATATGGGGCATCTATTAAAACAAACACCATGAAAATATCTTTATTCAATTCGAATTCATTACATGAAAACCTATGATGCATAAGAAAAATTACAGAATTTCTTAAGTAAACACTATCGTACATAAACAAAGTTTATGATAAACATGTTGTTACTATGTTTATTTTAACTATATAAGGTAATAACTAGCAATAAGAAAGTATCTAGACATGATTTCAATCCTATACGAAGCTAAAAAACACTTATAAAACTATAAAACCGATTATGTAAACAAACAGCTGTTTTATCAAGTATTAGTTCTTATCTGTTACAACTGATAACACTATTTATGATCGATATCTAGGTCCCTACAGTTAGCACAAGTTTTAGACTAATGTTCATGTACTATATAGTACTTTATATTAACGATTTAACTATTTACACTATTCTAGCTGTATTTTAACACTTTGACGCGTCCGGGAACCGAACCCGGTGTACCGCACGATTAGATAACACTGATTTTATACGATTTTCACTCGCGGTTTCTAATACACTATTCACTGTCATAGTTTTTAATGTCTGTCGCGAACAGCAATCAAATAATTGATTACTAACTGGATATGTAATGTAATAGAACAGTCAACAATGTAATGTTTTTCGTATTATTTTTAGTTCGTTGCCGACATGAGACTGCAGTTGGCAGCAGACGATGTGCTGTCGTGTCGCTGTTGTCACGACATTTTGAGGGTCACCAATAACTACAGTGTAAATAAATCATACCTTGAATGTATATAATATAATGTTCTAATTAAAGGATACATAACTTTAATCAAACCATTTTACTTCATATACATATAGGTATGCACGTTTTTCATCAAGGACAAACTTTTCCAGCTAACATTCGTATTTATTTTAGCATTCAAGTCAGTAGCGCAAACTGCGGCGTTCCATTTGAATCTCTAAAACTCTGCGGAGGGGTTTGGTGTAAATTGTAGCGGATGCATTTCGTGCACTCGTGGGTTATCTCCGTCTATGTCTTGAATATGTGATGCGGAGCGTTATCATGCGCATGACACTGGTTATTTGTTATATTCTCTCTTGTGTTTGGATGGGAGTTATGAAAGTTCCGTTTGGTCAAACACTGTTAGAGCAGTTTGTCGTCTTGTCGTTTTATAGTTGTAAGTGAACAGGTGATTATTAAAGTAGGTACTTCGTGTAATACGCTGACGTAATTATTGTCGTAAACGTTTAAACATGTATAAATAGATATAATAAATTAGATTTTGGAATTACACGAGAAAAACAGAAACATCTGTTGCAATATTCAGAATTAACATTTAGACTTTCCCAAACGCTTAAAGAATCCTGACCTTAACTGACACTTTAACGTATGTAATATTAAAATAAATAAAAATATAAATTTACTGCTGATTTTCTAGTTATAAACTAAATAAGTATAATAAACTAGCTTGAGGCGTCTGTCCCTGCGTGGAATTCAGTATTCATGTTGTTTGCTAGGTATATTGATAAAAGATAACCCGAATTTAATTCTGTAACTTATATTACACGCCTGAGAAGATTCGTCAAAAGCGGTCTAATGGTTTTGGCGTCAAACAGTTAAAAACATCCAGCACATCTGTCCATTAATAATTTACTTGCATATAATTGTTATAAAATAATAGGACAGTGAACCGGTAAAATTAGTTACCCGGTAACCGAACCCGGTGTACCGCACGATTAGATAACACTGATTTTATACGATTTTCACTCGCGGTTTCTAATACACTATTCACTGTCATAGTTTTTAATGTCTGTCGCGAACATCTCTCCCGCCGTGCAGCAACGCGCGCGACCCGTCGTGTGGCGGTGCTGCAGAGCACCCGGTGAGCGACGCCTCGTCACTTGGGCAGGGGGACCAGCTTCTTAGCCGGCCGTTTGAGGACGCCTGCTGCTGTGCGCACCTCGACAGTGCGTATGGCGCCGTTGGCGCCCGGGTAGACAGCCACAACTCGACCGCGTGGCCAGGTATTGCGCGGGAGTTGGCCGTCGGCGATCAGGACGGGGTCGCCGACCTCGAGGTTGAGCCCAGACCCATGGAGCTCCCGCCGGTGCTGCAGCTCGGGTAGGTACTCGCGCACCCAACGGCGCCAGAACATGTTGGCGAGGATTTGGGCGCGCCGCCAGTGCTTGCTGCTGTTGAGGTCAGCCTCGCTGAACTCGCCCAGTGGAGGGAGGCGAACAGAACCACCGAACAGGATGTGGTTCGGGGTGATGGTCTCGCTGTCTGCTGCGTTGACGGAGACGTGTGTGAGGGGTCGACTGTTTACTGTGTACTCGACCTCACACAGTAGTGTAGCTAGGACTTCTTCGTGCGGATGGCGCTCGTGAAGGACCGTATAGAGGGCGGTCTTCACGCACCTGACGAGGCGCTCCCATGCGCCCCCCATGAATGGCGCTGAGGGGGTGATGAAGCGCCATATGATGCTACGGCGACTCGCTTCTTCGGCGACGGCGTCTCGCATCTCTCGGTCGGCACCGTGCATGTTGGTGCCGTTGTCCGAGTAGATCTCTGCGGGGCAACCTCGGCGCGCTGCGAACCTGCGCAGCGCCAAGATTGCGGAGTCGGCGCTCGAGCTGGCGGCGACCTCCAGATGTACTGCCCTGGAAGTGAGACATGTAAACAGTGCCAAATAACGTTTGTGACGCTGTCTACCGACGGTTACGGAGAGCGGCCCGAAATAATCAAGGCCCGTGTAGGTGAAAGGCCTATGATGGTGAGCAAGGCGCGTCTTCGGATGGTCCCCGGTGGCTGGCTCAGGTGGCTGCGTTTTTTCTAATACGGCATGGTAGACATCTATGTACTAATTGCTTTGTAGTCGGCCGCAGACGAAAAATCCAATAGTGTTGGCGTATTTCATTGATTACCAACTCTGTACCGCTGTGATGTAATTTTCTATGTGTCCAATCTATGTATAGCTGCGTAATACGATGATCGCTGTCTAAGATCGGCGGTCTCTTTGTCTGTTCGGAGATTTCTTCTGTAGCTATTATACGACTGCGTAGAGTGATCATTCCGTTGTTCATCTCCACGGGTAACGAATACAGGCGGCTGTCTCTGGCGACACCTCCTCCGCGCCGCAGCTTCCGAAGGTCGGCGCCGAAAGGAGTTTTCTTGTTCCGCCTTCACAAGAAGGTCCTCGGCGTCGCGGTTGTGTTCAGCGGGGAGAAGCACGAAGTTTCGGGAGTCGGCGGCTGGACGAGGTGCCGCTCTGCCCACCTTGGTGTTGTGCTGCGTCTTCGTCACGTGACGCCAATCTGGATCCTTCTGTGTTCTATTGTGTAGAACATTCTCTGCGGTTTTGTTACACAAAGCTATAAACTGTGGAGCTCTCGCTGGTGCTCGTAAGAGCCTTTTCCGTTTGTAAAATTTATTCGGGTCTGGTACGGCTTCTATAGTCTTCTGTGCTCGACGACTCTCTCTGTAGGATGCAACGCACTGCTCCCCTATTGTCTTAACGACGGTAGGCTTAACGACGGCCTTCTAAGCTATGGGATAGTGCACCTGTCCTCTATCTAATACTATATGTGAGCGTGTAGCCGGCTTCATATCTGTGTGAGAGTTTCTCTGTTCTATGTTTTCTATTTTCTTGTCTATATTTCTATCGAGTTTCTTTACGATATGCGCGGGCCTCTTCGCCGCGTCTCGATAACGGGGTTGTCTATTAGGTCCGACGTGTTCTTTTCGTTTTCTCAGAAGAGCTGTCTCTATGTTACTATTTTCTATGTCTATAGAACTATTCTGTAACACGTCCGTCCGCTTCTTGGGGTCCGTGTTCGGTTGACGTGGGTTCCCTATGAGCGATCCGAAGGCGTAGAATTCTTCAAACGATGTATCTACGTTTTCATGTCTAGCGGCGAGTCCGTTGACGAAGTGTACGGTGTTTCCCAAGGTACGTGAGCGCGCGCCGTGCAGCACCCATCCCAGCGACGGAAGCGACGCCACCGGTTGATCGTTGGGTCCTCTTCGTACTGCGTTTGCTATGAGCAGGTGCCAGTTGTCTTGACCTATTAACACCTTAGGCACGCCTATGTCATACACCAACTTCTTCTTGATGCCTTCGAGGTGTTTGCAGTCTATCAGGTCCTCTTCGGCGATCTTCTGCGGCGACAGGTGTAGGCTGGCTACGGTGCGCGCACACAAAGGCACTTGTTTGCTGTCGGCGCCGGCTCCTCGTATGTGTATGTCTACGCGTCGCGACGTTGGCATGTCGATCGACGTATCGCCTATAGCACGGATCGTAAACGGGTCCAGGTTCCCTTCCGCGCCGACTTCGTTGGCTATGTCTTCGTCTATGAGCGATACGGTGCTTCTTTCGTCGAGTAGGGCGAACGAAGACGCCTCGCCCGCCGGTCCGACTATCTGCACGGGCACTATCTTTAAGTATGCTTGAGCCTTTGCACGTATGCACGAACTGGCGACCGTTTCTTGCTTTTCAATGTTCACGTCTTCGGTCCTATGGGTCCTATCGTAGTGAAGCAACTGGTTGTGTGTAGCGCGGCATCCCTCTACACCGCACTTCTTGGGCTTGCACGAGTGTTCTATTCGGCGTATGCGTAAGCAGCGAAAACACAATCCATGCTGCTTAGCTAGCTGCCATCTCTTTTCTGCGTTGGCGTTACGAAACGTGCTGCAGGCCGACGAGTAGTGTCCTTCGCGTTCACATATTCTGCACTTCGCGTTAGACGTGTCCGTATGGGTTCGCTTCTCCGTCGCCGTCGCCGTGTATGTCCTCTGCACGGTACGTCTGCTTGGCGGCCCATCGGTGATGTTCTCAGCCGGTGCGAACGCGCTACTGTAACGCGCGTACTCTTTCACGAAGTCACTGAATCGGCTGAGATCTGGCTTCGAATGGCACTTCTCGGTGTACGTCTTGTACCACTGCACACGTAGCGAGTTCGGTAGCTTCTCGGTCAACACACGCAATAGCTCCGCATTGATGAGGTAGTGTTCTTTTTCAACGCACGAAGTGTGACGACGCCGCTTCTAATCTTGCTCGCGAACGCGCATATGTCCTTAGGTGCTTCGCTACAGCGTGGCAGGGTCCTCAGCTTGTCAGTCTCTGCCTGTGCGATCGAGTCTGGTCGTCCGAACTGCAGCTTCAACTCCTTCATGATTTCATCTGGTCGCGCATGGCCAATCAGTTCAGAGCTAACTGTTTCTAACGCTCCTTCCTTGAAACTTCTTCTCAGTCTCGCTGTATTCTCCACGTCGTTGAAGAAATTCTTGGTGGTGTCGTATATCGCCTTGAACGAAAGCCACTCGGTGTGCGCGCCGCCGAACGTCGGTAGCGTCATGATGACTTTCGAAACCGCCGGGTGTGGTGCCACTATCGATGTGTCCGGTGGCTTCTTGTCGGCGAGCGCGGCGATCACGGAGGTGAGATCCGTGATGAACGGCTTCAGTGAATCACCTCCCTGTTGATGAACGTCCATCTTCTGTGAGGGCGGTCCATCTTCTATCTTCTGTGCCCCGTCGACGTACCTCTTCTTAGTGGGCGCCGATATCACTTCTATATCTTCAGGGCCGGGCTGGGGTTCCGGAGCCACTTCCAACCACGAACGTACTGTTAGGCGGCAGCCGCGGATTGTCTTTTTAAAAAAACACTTTTATTTCAGCTGGAACCACAGTTTATTGCAATATAGTTTTACACAGACACAAACACCTAATGCCTCACTTTACTTTACTAAAGAAAATGACAATCTGTCTGAACTGTTATAATGACGGCTACGACGGGACTTCTGCGGCTCGCGGTCTATCTGCGACTCGTTGGCCGCGTGGCTTATGGCCCTATATATAATATAAATAGTGCAGATATCAGCATTTAATTAAGAACTAATTATGGATATAACATCTCCCCCCTTTAGATGAAGCATTATCTCAAGAGATGAGATGAGCGAAATCGAGTTCAAGAAAAATGAGGCTTACAAAAACATTGAGAAAATTAAAGAAATTATATCAACACAGTATAAAGATATAGTATAAGACATAGTTTAAGATATTGTTTAAGACTAAGTATAAGTCATTATATAAGATTTAGTATAAGACATTGTATAAGATTTAGTATAAGACATTGTATAAGATTTAGTATAAGACATTGTATAAGATTTAGTATAAGACATTGTATATAATAATCATCTTAGAATCATAGCTTAAATAAGATAGAGATATATTTAGAACTAGGTTCAAAAATTACTTATGTTTCTATTGGATGAATGATGAGAGTTGTTATCGCTATCAGATAAAGAGTGTTCATGTTGGTCAATCATTTCAATAGAATTACTGATTCTATTTTGATTTTGGACATTTCTCCTAGTGTTACATTGATTAAATATTTGAATGCAACATGATGAGCGACTTTTGTAATTAAAATAATTATACACTTTATATAAAATAAACAAAATTATTGTAACAATACATGCGTAAGTGAATCCTGAATAGTATATTGAATATTTAACAAAATGAGATTGATTTTGGTATTTATTAATTTCAATTTCCAAATCATCTAATTTATGAAAAGTATGCGTTAAAGAATCTAAATCTATGTTACTTAAAGATAACGGAGATAACAGTGGAATTGTTTTGTTAACAAAATCTTTATTACAGCAATTATCTTGAGTAATATCAAAATCTAAGGTAAATGGGTTATTATTATACATTGACGTCATAGTGGTCGATGGTATAAATTGTAGAGTTTTCGAATAACCGATACAATCAGGGGTTAACTGAAGTAACCCAGTACCAAGTACAGAGAGATCTTTGAGACCCTTTTTGCATTTTACTGTTAACTTATTTGGGTTGGACTGCACATAAATCCATTCATTTTTGTGTAGTTTTTGCCAAATATCTATTTGACCATATACTAATCGGAAATCACACTCTTTAGGTAATGACAACACTACTTCTGTTAATAATTTCATCTCGCAAGATGGGTTAGAGACACTAGAGTATATAGTTACCAATTGACAAATAGAATATTCATTATTTATTTTCAAACAGTCCTTTATATTTAAATTTGATAACATAGCATAATTTAATCTATCTTCTGTAATAGCTAGATAAGGGTTTGTAGGATGAATAAGGGCAAAAGTATTAGGGTTGGTTTGATCGGAAGGGGTAGGTAATGGTATTAATTTGTATACATTGTATTTTATAGGAGAGATAAGAGGAATTTGGATGACAAATACAATTCTTTTCTTATAGTAATCTGCAGTTAGTTTTGACACATCTATGACTGTATGAATAGTCTCTATATTGAGTGGAGCTGGAAAATCTAATCGTTTATTTATGACATGAGTTTGCTTAGTTAGTTCTATTAATAAGTTAGAAGGTGTAATTATAGAAGGATGTAAAACATTCGCTTTCGCAAATAAAATAGAGTTTAAGACAGAATCTAGAAAATTAGAAATAGTTAATAAGGAACCTTCGATGATATTAAGTAAATTATTTATTTTTGATATATACAATACTTCGTTATTGTTTTTAGTGGTTTGAGTTAGGATCTCATTGAGTTTATTAATTTGAGCAGTTAATCTAATTTCGTTCTTGTTTAACCTTGAAATAGTAGTATTAAATGTGTTAATGCTAGACTTTACAATATGAATATTCTCTTTCATTAAGTTGTACAACTCATCCTCGCTTTGTTGACATGAGTCAATAGCGGCGTCGTATTTACGTGCATCGTCAGCATCTAGTGTGCCGAAGAAAAACTTTAGTATTTCGCCACCAAACTCAATTGATCTTTTGAATCTGTTTGGTTAATCTGAGGATATGATATGAGACAAAGAATCTAATTTAATCAAATTAGCTTGCAAATTTATTTCTACTGGGTTGAAGAGGTCTTTACATTGCATAAATTCCGTTAATTGCGATCTGATACATAGGTCTAAAGTTGATTTAATTAAATTTTCAATATTATTAAGATGCGGTTCAACAGACACTATATCTATATGCGTTATTATTTTCCAGTAATCATTATAAAAATAAACAGTATCAATAGGGTCGAAATAAATTCCTGGGCTGTGTACTATCGGCGTTAAGGTAGGCTCTGCGTGGCAGTGACGCCATAGCGTTCTGAAAAGAGACAACACTACGTGTGAGCGGGTTTGATTTCATTGGTATGATATTTTACGTGTTTACGATTAATGCATACGGTGACGTTATGATTACCATTAGTTTTTATAATTTTGTAGGGACCTTTCCAGATAGGGGATAAGGCCTTTCGTAGCCTATGGTGATGTTTTATGTATACCATATCGCCAGACTTATATGAAGTACTACGGCTTGATTCGTCATAGTAGCGTTTTGATGTTTCTTTACTGTTTACGATGTTCTGTAAAGCTTTTTCGCGGCTAAACTTCATTCTGTACTGCAAAGCACGCACATACTCGTGATACGTGTTGTTACCGTTTGTTTCGTAAAGTGAATTTGGGATGACAGGCTTATAACCGAATAACAATTCAAAAGGACTGAAACCAGTAGTGGTATGAGGTGTAGTATTATACGATAACAACGCTGTTGATAAATAGCAATGCCAGTCGTTTTGGTTCTCATTGACGAATGATTTTAAATACTCTTTCAAAGTAGCATGGCTGCGTTCTAAAGCGCCGTTTGACTGAGGGTGATAGGGAGTAGTGAAAATAGATTTGATCTTACATATATCTGTAACTTGTTTAAAAAGCTCTGAGGTGAAACATGTACCTAGATCGGTAAGTATAGTTTTAGGGAAGCCGAATAGTGACATGAAATGTATGAGGTTACGAGCAACTTCATCGCTAGTAGATGTAATCATGGGGTAAGCACAGGTAAACTTAGTTAAATCATCTTGTAAGGTCAAGATGAATCTAAATTTCTGCAAACCAGCTTCTGGTAGAGTTCCCACAATATCTAACGCTAGTCTTTCGAGAGGTCTAGTGCTAGTAGAGGTAATCTCCATAGGTGCTTTATTTGAGCAACGTAAGGGTTTATTTATCTGGCAAAGTTTACAATTTTTTACGTAGTTTTCTATATCTAGACGCATGGACTTCCAGTAATAGGCTTCTTTGATTCTACTTAACATCCGTTTTATACCTGGGTGACCGGCAATGGGTGAGTCGTGATTTTCCTGAAGTATTTTGGGTACTTCAGCGGGTGTAGGGTAAATAAGCTGATTTTTGTAAATATGTATTTTGATATTAGTGTTATGGAAGATAAAGTTTAACATGTTATATATTTTAGTATAGACTAACTTAGAAAACGGTTCGCTAAAATCTGATATCGCGAGCTCAGGTTCGTTTATGTTTTGATCTAGCATAGTGTTACGTAATTTTATTAGAAGAGAATATATTGTTTTATAATTAGTTTCGTCATAATGATGAACTTTAGTGAATAAGAAATAGTATTGTTTATTATTAGATAATGTGGTAAATATTGTTTCAGGTTCGCGTTCGGATGCGATCATCTCGGCTGAATTTTCAATTTGAGATAAAATGTTTTCGCAATGTGGCATTGAACTATCAAAATCTAGGGATGTAGGGCAGGCTATCAGCTTGCATTTGGTAAGGTGTAAAGCTTGAGTATGTTCCTCGATTTGTGTATTTGTTGGAGGAATAGATTTGGTAAATTGTAGTTTAAAATATTGTTCGTAAGAGTGATCGTTAAGGCTGTTGCTGCGTGTAGTAACTAGTACCGGGTGACGTGATAACGCGTCGGCATTCGAATTAAGCTTTCCCTGTTTATACACTATTTCGTAGTCATATTCTTCCAGCTTTAAACGCCAGCGAATAAGACGACTTCCTGGGTCTTTTACATTGAAAAGCCACACGAGGGGCCTATGGTCGGTGATGATTTTGAATTTATTGCCATAAAGATAGGGACGGAAAGTTTTGACGGCAAATAATATGGCTAATAACTCCTTTTCTGTCGTGGAGTAATTACCTTCTGCTTTATTAAGGGTGCGCGAAGCATACGCGATAGGTTTATCCTTGCCAACTGGCCCTTGGGATAGTACTGCGCCTATGGCGTAATTACTTGCGTCTGTAGTAACGAGGAAAGGTTGAGAAAAATCAGGGTATTGGAGGAGAGGAGCGGTGGTTAACTTTTCCTTTAGGATGTCGAAGGCTGTTTGCTGTTCCACATTCCAATGGAAAGCGGCATCCTTTTTCAAGAGCGAAGTTAAAGGTTAGGTGATTTTCGAGAAATTTTCGATAAATCGTCGATAATAACCGATGAGACCAAGGAAAGATTTTACATCTTTAGGATTCTTGGGAACGGGATATTGTGAGACAGCCTTGACCTTGTCGGGATTTGGAGAGACACCTTTATCGGTGATAGTATGACCTAAGTAGTTCACTTCACGTCTTAAGAACTCACATTTATCGGGCTGTAGTTTTAAATTAAATTGACGGAGTCTTTCGAAAACTAGGCGGAGCTTTTCCATCATAGAAGGCAGGGAATTTGCATAGATTATACAGTCATCGAGGTAGACATAGCAGTGCAGACCTTGAAGACCCGATAACACAGTGTTCATAAGCCGTTGGAAGGTTGCAGGGGCATTTTTAAGCCCAAACGGCATTCTAGTAAACTCATAATGACCTGAGGTACCATTTGTGTTGATTACGGTGAAACCAGTTTTTGCAGCGTCAGCAGGATTGATTTTTATTTGGTGAAAACCAGAAATTAGATCGAGAACACTAAAATATTTAGAATTGCCTAATTGGTCTAGGATGTCTGAAATAAGAGGGATGGGATAAACTTCGTTTACGGTGACGTCGTTAAGTCGTCGGTAATCTATGACGATGCGCCACTTTCTTTGCCCTGAGGCGTCCATCTTTTTCGGGACCACCCAAACAGGTGCGCTCCAAGGAGAGGTTGAGGGTCGGATGATGTTTTGATCGAGCATCTTTCTAATTTGTTTGTCAACTTCGTCTTTGTGACACTCGGGAAAACGGTATGATTTTACATTGATAGGCGGCGCATTGCCTGTATTAATAGAGTGCTGAATTGCACTTGTACTAGTGAGGGGGTCTCCCTCAAGATAGAAGATATCGGTAAAATCTGCGCAACATTCTAATAGGGCTTGGCTTTCTTCCGAGTTAAGATGATCGTGTCTAATTAAATTTAAGATGCGTTCTCGTCGATCAGATGGAGATGAGGAAACTGTGTTAATTATCTCGTGAGATTCATGGGACTCAGGGAATTCTAAAGGAGTTAAAGTGACCTTGAAGTCTTGAATACGAATTTCAGATTCAGTGGTGTTTAAAACTGAGATATTGACTCGATTATTTGGTTTAAGACTAACTATACAATTCGCTAAATAAACGCCTTCACTAATTACGTGATCTAAAACAAGCGCTTCGCGTAAGTTATGCAATTCCGAGATATCATTTGACACCATGCATTCGATTACTGTTTCACAACGCGCCGGTATGATGTAAGTCTTATTCTCGAAGTAAATCGGTAGATTATGACCTCGCAAATTTAAGTACTTAGAATCGTAATTTATATTGGCCTTATGAATACGAAAGAGATCAGTACCAATTATACCGTCATATTTGAGATTTATATCATCTGTAATGACATGAAACTTGTGCAACAATGTTTCTTTACACAACTGAAGCTCTAGGTCAAAGGCACCCAAGGTTTCATTATAAGATCCAGAGTTATTGATACCCTTGAGGCGGATTATTTCCTCAGTTAATCGGGGTTTAGTTGACAAACTAGATTTTTTTACGATACTGACACTCGAACCGGTGTCTATAAGAAAGCTAAGAGGCTTTTGCGAACAATTCGTAACGAGATAAGTAAAAGGTAAAGAGATTCTGTATTTATTAATACTCGTTTCAAAAATAGGCACAGAAACGTTTGAGTTCTCTGGCACTATATTGACCTCATCAAGAACACAAGATTGAGATTTGGTGACGTTTGAATCATTTTGAGATAAAGACTTAGAATTAGTACAAGTAAGACTCAGATTATTCTGAGGTATTTTATAGGATTCAGTGTAAGATCTAGTTTTAAGATTAAGTGAGTTACTTTGACTCGAAGTAAGACCCGAATGATTAAGTTGATCATTGGTATACGAACTAGTAATAGATTTAGGATAAGACTTAGTACTAAGATTTGGTAATTTATGTTTATTTAAAGTAGGACCCGAATGATCCTGTCGATCATTGGTAAAAGATTTGGTATAAGAATTAGGAATAAGATTTGGTAAGTTATTTCTACTTAAGGTACGACCCGAATGATTCTGTTGATCATTGGTAAAAGAACTAGTATAAGAATTAGTATTAAGATTAGGTAAGTTATTTTTATTTAAAGTACGACCCGAATGATTCTGTTGATCATTGGTAAAAGAACTAGTATAAGAATTAGGATTAAGATTTGGTAAGTTATGTTTACTTAAAATACGACCCGAATGATCCTGTTGATCATTGGTAAAAGACCTAGTATAAGAATTAGCATAAGAATTAGCATAAGAATTAGTATAAGAGCTAGTATTAGATTTAGGATAAGAGTTTGCATTGAAATTAGTAAAATAATTTGTGCCGTTGTTATTTATTGATTTCGGCAGGCACGAATCCGAAATCAATTCGCGTTTAAATCGCATTCATTATTACCATCAACAGGTGCATAACTGGAGTCGTGTTCACAGCAATGCACGCGCGCAGCGTTATTCGGTACACGTGTACTGGCGCTATTACTTTGAGTTCGAGGCGCGGCATCGGGTAGCGAGTTCTGGGAGCGGTGTTGATTGTTATATTGACGCTTGCGGCACTCGTTTATAACATGACCCTTGTGTTTACAATATGCGCAAAACTTATTGTTAAAATTTGAGTTATTAACATTAGAATGATTGGAATTAGGATACTGTCGATTGCTTGGAGATGCCTGAAAATGAGATGAAGGATTCGGGACATGATAGGATTTTTGAACTGGAGGAGAGCTAGCTTTCTTTTTATAACATTCATTGGCAGTATGCCCTTGTTTGTTACAGATCGTACAAGATTTGCCTGTGCGTTGCGATAAGCGGCTTAAATTGAAAATTTTCTCTTCCTCTTCGGCTTGTGTTACCGCATAATTTAGGGAAGTAGGATTTCGGCAGCGGACCATATTCGATATGTTGGGATTGAGGCCCATTATAAAAGTATTTAGGGCAAGGTCCTCCATGGCAGCTATTCTACCTATGAGTTCTTGTTCATTTGAACACGAATAATGGATGTCTGCTTGGATTCTGGTCAAGCAGGCTTCAATTCGCAACGAATATTGCGTTACTGTTTCTGTAGCTAACTGTTTACAATTTTGAAGGTCTATTAATAAATGGGAACTGTGCTTTCTTTCACCAAAGGTGGACCGTAGAAATGATTTTAGGTCTGACCATTGTGTAAATGTTTTTAGAGTGCATGCTAGTTGGGCTTTTCCCTCTAATTGTGATATAATATATTTACACAAAATGCCGTGCTGTTCAGGTGCTGCTAATGACATAGCATTGTCACAGTTCGTTAAGAAAGCCGGAAGTGTTTCACGGTCTCCCTTATATGGCCTAATGAATTTAGTAAGTACATTTAGGGTTACCTTCTCATGTTCGGTTTTTACGGACATGGTTTAGGATTTAGGAAGGATACACACAGAATTACACAGAAATATAAAATGCAATAGAATAACAATAAAAAGACTTACAGTATCAGGATCAGCAACATGCCTGGACGCACTGTTCCTATGCAAGATGTAGTTTTAGAGTCTATACGGAAATCGAATTCTTGAGGAGTAACTTGAGAGACGCTGACGAGTCCGTGACGCGAGGTCCGATCAGAGTCGAACTATAACACGTACACGAACGGGATTGATGTCGACACGGGGCGCGACCGAAAGTATGCGGGTGGCTTCAAGGATCCGTGGTGACTTCAATGACGACACGGGGCGCGACCTGAGATGTGCGGACGGCTTCAAGGATCCGTGACGATGTGGAGTGCAGAAGACGCTGACGACACGGGGCGCGACCAATGATGTGCGGACGGCTTCAAGGATCCGTGACGATGTGGAGTGCAGAAGACGCTGACGACACGGGGCGGTGTCTGGAGACGGTGGTGGTGCGGGCTCACGACGCTGGCGGAGGCTTATCGTCGACCACGTGGTGTGGCGGTGGTGCAGGCTCGACGTAGGAGGAGACTTACTGTCGACCACGATGCTGAAGTGCTTGATGCGGGCTCAGCGCTTCCAGGGGCTGAGACTGACCGTCGATCAACGTGACGAAAGCGCGGCGACCTCGGATTCGGATCTCAGGGTTTGCACGGAAACCACTTACGAGATCCCACTTCTGACACCAATGTTAGGCGGCAGCCGCGGATTGTCTTTTTAAAAAAACACTTTTATTTCAGCTGGAACCACAGTTTATTGCAATATAGTTTTACACACACACAAACACCTAATGCCTCACTTTACTTTACTAAAGAAAATGACAATCTGTCTGAACTGTTATAATGACGGCTACGACGGGACTTCTGCGGCTCGCGGTCTATCTGCGACTCGTTGGCCGCGTGGCTTATGGCCCTATATATAATATAAATAGTGCAGATATCAGCATTTAATTAAGAACTAATTATGGATATAACAGTACGTAGTCTTGTTTCGACTGTCCATCCTCGTCATAGTCATCGGAGTCCGCCTCCTCTTCAGCCTTCTGTAGTGCTAACTGTGCTAACTGTAGTTTTATCTTCAAAACTTCTTCGCGGGCCAACAACACATTTCTATTGGAGCGTCCCGTAGCTGCTGAGCGTTGGTCGCGTTCCCTCGTTGGCTTCTTTCTATCTCTATTTTCTATCATACTATGTTGCGCTGTACAAACGCTCGATCTATCGGATGGTTGCAACGTCCTTTCCTTACCGTCTTCATTTTTTTACTGCACCTCTGCTCGCTCCCTTGCGTCTTGAAGCGTGATGTTTCGTTCGTCCCTCCCCGCGGGGCCGGGGGTCTTGAACGCGTCGTAGGCATTCTTCTATCCGGCTCGATGCGACCAACAAATGGTCGCGGCAGCAACAGGCGATCCGGCTTCGATAGGGCCAACAAATGTGGTCACGGCGGCAACAGGTGATCCGGCTCGAAGCGACCAACAAATGTAACGGATGCCAGGAATCGAACCTTTGCTAGTCCGCTACAGTGCGCTGGTAATGTGCTGCTGACGTGTGCCTACGACGATACGTGTTCTTCTATATGTGTGGACTGTATGGCTTCGATGTGTTGGGGCTTCAGAAATAAAACATCTTCATACGTTGAGAGCGATGCTGTTCAGGTGTTCGGTGCTTGATGGTTACATAGGTCACAAGATGGTGGTTGGGACGCCAATGAACTGGCCGAATACATGGTCGCTTAGGTACCTCGGAACATTACCTTAACGACGACCATCGCACCGAACACGTGCACAGAGAATCTTGGTTTATTTTTAATTTCATATACAGTACAAATGTCTATTTATATTAGGTACTACGATACATACATATATGTGCTATACATCGTTAGATAGGTCTCATTAAGTTCTATCTATCGGTATACAATACCTAAACCTAACTACTAGCGTCACTGAGTTATTCCATAAAAACTCCCAAAAAATGCCGTCACACAAGGGCCCGCCCACTATATTTTGGTAGGCCGTTGTGAGCAACTATATGGGGCATCTATTAAAACAAACACCATGAAAATATCTTTAATCAATTCGAATTCATTACATGAAAACCTATGATGCATAAGAAAAATTACAGAATTTCTTGAGTAAACACTATCGTACATAAACAAAATGCCCGTGTGGTGACGGATTAAGAATACGGATTGTCACCACCCCATATCATCCCATGGGTGTCGTAAGAGCCGACAGAGGGAGCATATTATGCAGAGAACAGCACTGTAAGAGAAGGAAAACTTGATACAAACCCTATACCAACCCGTTTGGCCAGCGTGGTATAGTAGACCAACTCCTCCTTTCAAAGGAGAGGCCTAGTCCAGCAGTGGACTGTTAAAGGCTGATGATGACATAAACAAAGTTTATGATAAACATGCAAATGTTTGTTATTATGTTTATTTTAACTATATAAGGTAATAACTAGCAATAAAAAAGTATCTAGTCATGATTTCAAACCTATACGAAGCTAAAAAACACTTATAAAACTATAAAACGATTATGTAAACAAACAGCTGTTTTATCAAGTATTAGTTCTTATCTGTTACAACTGATAACACTATTTATGATCGATATCTAGGTCCCTACAGTTAGCACAAGTTTTAGACTAATGTTCATTTACTATATAGTACTTTATATTAACGATTTAACTATTTACACTATTCTAGCTGTATTTTAACACTTTGACGCGTCCGGGAACCGAACCCGGTGTACCGCACGATTAGATAACACTGATTTTATACGATTTTCACTCGCGGTTTCTAATACACTATTCACTGTCATAGTTTTTAATGTCTGTCGCGAACAGCAATCAAATAATTAATTACTAACTGGATATGTAATGTAATAGAACAGTCAACAATGTAATGTTTTTCATATTATTTTTAGTTCGTTGCCGACATGAGACTGCAGTTGGCAGCAGACGATGTGCTGTCGTGTCGCTGTTGTCACGACATTTTGAGGGTCACCAATAACTACAGTGTAAATAAATCATACCTTGAATGTATATAATATAATATTCTAATTAAAGGATACATAACTTTAATCAAACCATTTTACTTCATATACATATAGGTATGCACGTTTTTCATCAAGGACAAACTTTTCCAGCTAACATTCGTATTTATTTTAGCATTCAAGTCAGTAGCGCAAACTGCGGCGTTCCATTTGAATCTCTAAAACTCTGCGGAGGGGTTTGGTGTAAATTGTAGCGGATGCATTTCGTGCACTCGTGGGTTATCTCCGTCTATGTCTTGAATATGTGATGCGGAGCGTTATCATGCGCATGACACTGGTTATTTGTTTTGTTCTCTCTTGTGTTTGGATGGAAGTTATGAAAGTTCCGTTTGGTCAAACACTGTTAGAGCAGTTTGTCGTCTTGTCGTTTTATAGTTGTAAGTGAACAGGTGATTATTAAAGTAGGTACTGCGTGTAATACGCTGACATAATTATTCTCGTAAACGTTTAAACATGATATGCATGTATAAATAGATATAATAAAATTAGATTTTAGAATTACACGAGAAAAACAGAAACACCTGTTGCAATATTCAGAATTAACATTTAGACTTTCCCAAACGCTTAAAGAATCCTGACCTTAACTGACACTTTAACGTATGTAATATTAAAATTAATAAAAATATAAATTTACTGCTGACTCTAGTTATAAACTAAATAAGTATAATAAACTAGCTTTATTTAATTCTGTAACTTATATTACACGCCTGAGAAGATTCGTCAAAAGCGGTCTAATGGTTTTGGCGTCAGACAGTTAAAAACATCCAGCACATCTGTCCATTAATAATTTACTTGCATATAATTGTTATAAAATAATAGGACAGTGAACCGGTAAAATCAGTTACCCGTACTATGATACTACCATCCTACAACTAACTATATTACTACCATCAAGTGGATTACTGGCTCATCTGTCAATAAAACATCACATTGGAATGAACGCGCTTTGCAATACGTCCTACTAAATCCTTTAAAGTTCTGTGACACAATTTTGGCATTAATTGCATTTTCAGCAGAAAACGTTCGCCTTTCAAGCAACATGACGCTACAAACAAAACTAGGCGTCGTTCAATTTATTACGTTAAATGAAATAAGGATACATTCTCGTTCATATTTGAAGTGCGAACGGAGTGAGAAAACATAGAGACAGAAATGAAGGAATGGAGAATTAATTTAATAATATGTATATCTATACAAATTATTAAATACTACGCCAACCGTCAGTCAGTATCTATCTAGATTCTGACTGCACGGTTGGCGTAGTGGTTTAAGCGGTCGTCTCGCCACTTGATACTGTGCTGAGTGTTGTGGATTCGATCCTCACGCGAGACAACGCGTTGTGTGATTCACAAATTGTTGTTGCGAGTCTGGGTGTATTTTGTGCCCATTTGTTGTATGTTTGTAAAGTCCGCCGCGACACAGGATTTATTCCTAGTGTAGATGTTGTCTTTTCAATAAAAAGAAAAACATTGATTATCGATAAGTCACTTCTGTCTGTAAGAACAATAATGATTACTGGGCATCAAATGTTGTGAGTCAACACCGACACCATCTAATACGAATTCATTCTCACGCCTGAATAACTGAATGCATCCAATCTCATTTTCCATAACCCACGCGGATGAACCTGCGAGCGACCCATAATTAGTTAACCATGTAGCCATAATTGTTTTTGTTGATTAATCTCCCATCCAGGGGAATCAACGACCTGTTTTATATAAAGCCACCCGACCGCCATAATATTACGCTTTAAAGATTCTGGGAGTTTGCAGTAATAAATGGGAAAATGGTGTGACTCATAGTTATACACTAAAATGGATGATTAGAGTCGCGTCTACATGCAGACCGTTCATAATATTGAAGGTAAAACACGTTTCAATTACTGTTTCTTTTCTTTTGTATTTTTTTGACAATTATTTGTTTAACGCTGGAAGTCCTTTGTCTCTCGGGACATTACAAAGAAACGGTAAAAAGGAACGGTCAACAATTTGTGGATCAGAAAAAAAATTGCTTCATGTGTGGATAGAAACCACAAAACTGGGCGTTGTGCCAAACGGCATGGTTTAAACCACTACGCCATGCGTGCAGTCAGTAAATTTTGACTTAATATTTTATGATGAAATATAACTGTTTATGCACTATGATGCCATAAACTATTTATCCATTACTTTCAAGTAGCAAGGGGAGTCTATTCATAGTGCGAGTAAGTACGAACATCATACTATTTTTTATGGCAGACAATGTATTTTTGATGCACCATGTTTCGAAAACACCCAAAACTGAGACGCGGGAAACTGTATCAGAAAGGAGGAAAAGTTTTAGTGTTACGTAGGAAGCGTGGTAAACTGGTTAAAATGGTAATACTTGGGTATCATCGTTGATAACAAAAATTATTGGACCTTTTTCATTCCCATGGTATGACAATAAGATTTTTAGATGAAAGATTAAGGAAATCATCGCTTAAGACTGGTACAGCTTATCTGAGCTAGTTGCTATTTTTTAATAATTATATTTACTACAGAAGTCTATAAATGCGGCCAAGTGCAAATCATCGATTTCGAATAAAGAGCTTCGTACTTACGTTGATATTTACTATCATTACATACACGGAGTCAAAAGAACAATCACCAAGCCGACGTATTCTCGTTTTGTACATCATGGCAAGGTTTGACTTTTTTTTTTCTAACCTATACTGTCCCATTGTTGGGCAAAGGTCGCCCCCACACTTCTCCAAAGCTCCCTGTCGCCAGCCATTTCTGTCCATGTTTTTGAGAATGCATCTAGCTCATCTCACCAACGCTTCCCGGGTCTACCCCGACCACGACGTCCCTGCCGTGTCCACCACGTGGCGATATGTGCCCATCTCTCGGGATGCATTCTGCAAACATGACCTGCCCAATCCTATTTTAATTTTGCGCCCTTCGCTGATGCCCGTTTTAATGCGTATGGCGGTGTTACGGATTTGGTCTGTTAGTTTAATCCCCAAAACGCCCTTTTCAATAGCTCTTTGGCAAACCTTGAGGTTGTACTTCTGAGAATCGGTCAGTGACCACGTTTGGGCTCCGTAAGTTAGGACGGGCAAGATACCTACACATGTCGATGAGTCTGCGTTTGAGTACCATTGGAAGGTTGTCCTTCATAAACGTCTTTTTGGACGAGCAGCTCTTCCAGGCGTTTTCGATCCGGTGGTCGATTTCTTTGACCTGCCTATGTTTGAAAGAGACTAACTGGCTCAAGTAAATATACTCATCAACATAATGTATTTCTTTCCCATCTACCTCGACCTTACATTTCCTGCAATTAGTCATTATTTTTGTTTTGAACTGATTCATCACTAGCCCAACCTCAAGGCTTACTGTGCTTAGATTTTGAAGCATATCTTGCAAATCTTGAGAGGATGATGTGAAAAGAGCTATATCATCGGCAAAACGGAGATTCGTTGTCCATCATGATGCCCTTCGTGGACCATGACGGAAGGACAGATTTAAACAGTTCTTCGAGTGCTCATGTGAAAAGCTTGGGAGAGAGCGGGTCACTCTGTTTGACACGCTTTTCTATTTTAAATGTTGGTCCAAGACTGTCCAGCTTGATGTTTGCCGTGCTGTTGCTATATATGTTCTTATGTATATTTATATTTATAGGATTACCGTCATGGTTTGCTAGTGCGGCAAATATTTAATTGTGTTTGAGGTTGTTGAATGCTTTTTGGTAATCTATGAAAGCTATGTAAAGTGGCATATTATATTCTGTATATTTTTCTATGATTTGATTGATGGTATGTAGGTGATCAATGGTAGAGAAGCTTGGGCGGAATCCAGCTTGTTCTGGAGGTTGGTGTGAGTCTAGCTTACCACTTATTCTGTCATGTATTATTTTAATAAAGGCTTTGTATAAATGTGATGTTAAACTGATGGGTCTGTAATTGTTAATGTCAGATCTATCTCCTTTTTTGAAAAGAAGAATTATGTTAGAATGGCACATGGTGGCGGGTATTTTGCCTGTTTTCAAAATATTGTTGAACAAAGTAACGATGTGTCATAGAATCGAGGGTGCCGGAGCACACTCTCGGAAGTTTAAGGACCTCTGAAGTTATACCATCCTCTCCAGGAGCCTTACCGTAAGGCATTTTGTTAATCACTTTAAGAACTTCAGTATCCGTTATAGGAGGGACTGTATGGGGTAATATGAAATTAATTTCTTCGTCTGTTTTGTTTTGGTCCGAATATAATGATTTGTAAAATGCTGGTTTGACTTGGCATGATATAAAACATAAATAAAAAAATTTGTGAATAAGTAAACATATTTATAAGCCGCAATGTAAAGCGCGCGTGCAATGCTCGAGATACCAATATATCAAAACATGGTTACTTTGAGCCTTAATATCTCCTGAAACAGTCATTTTCCAGGTATGGTGCGAAATATTATATAATGTACATAATTAGTTAAAAATCTATGGTGTTACAATAGAATATTCATTAGTAGTAAATACACGTCTCGTTTGAGCTCTATAAATATTTCTTTTAAATAATAAAGTTTGTTCTATAACAAAGAAGTTAAATATTACTATGCTAATTGCTTCAACATTTATCTTCTGCGCCCAAAACTAACCAACCAAGTAGACAGATCGAAACAAAACGAGCACAATTTCTGAAAAAAATAGGCTATAAAAGACTACAAACTGCGCAGAAATCGTTCAAATCTTCCATTTTATTAATTGAAAAAGATATAATGTCATGAAAGGAAAATAAATATCTACATTTTTATCGAGTCTGACGTATTGATACTTTTTTACAGTCATCATCAGCCCTAAACAGTCCACTGCTGGACTAGGCCTCTCCTTTGAAAGGAGGAATTGACCTACTATAACACGCTGGCCAAACGGGTTAGTATAGGGTTTGTATCAAGTTTTCCTTCTCTTACAATGCTGTTCTCTGGATAATATGCTGCCTTTGTCGGCTCTTATGACACCCATGGGATGATATGGGGTGGTGACAATCCGTATTCTTAATCCGTCACCACACGGACAATATACAGTAGTTAGAAATAAACGGCATTGGTTTTATTTGATACTCAAAGAAATGTCGAAGAGATCAATTCGGTCGTAAGACAGATATTAAATTATAGACCTTCTCAAATAAGCATCATAATAATTTATGACTCGTATGGCGAGCACTGAACTCTGACTAGAACATGTATTGCAATGATACTGGAAGTGGCTATAGTACAATCGGTTAAGGCGCAGGATTAACCACCAAATGGTCATCGATTTTTATCTTTTGAGATTGGTATACATCATAAGCTTTGAGTGTACTTAAAAAACGAGTTCAGGAGCTCAAAATATACATATAATCTAAAAAAAAACACATTATTATATTAACAAGATTGGATAATACACTAATGTAATAATATTAAAAGACAGAATACTTCGCAAATATTTAACTGACACAAAAACACCCAATTCGGATCAATTACTGATTGTGGATGATACAAAATTTCATCCCGCTACGCCTGGACTACTGAAGGCACAACACTCAGTGTGTCAAAGTTAAATAACGAGAATCCCTTGAACTTTTATACCAGCCATTTACGTAATATGATATGCGGATATCTATTATCTAGACAATATAAATATATCAATACATTTTTCATATTCTTTAAAGCCTTTCGCAGACCACTACTGGACTTAAGCTGCTTCTCATCATCATCAGCCTTTAACAGTCCACTACTGGACTAGGCCTCTCCTTTGAAAGGAGGAATTACTATACTATACCACGCTGGCCAAACGGGTTGGTATAGAGTTTGTATCAAGTTTTCCTTCTCTTACAGTGCTGTTCTCTGCATAGTATGCTCCCTCTGTCGGCTCTTACGACACCCATGGGATGATATGGGGTGGTGACATTCCGTATTCTTAATCCGTCACCACACGGATTTTGCTGCAAAACTGCTTCTAATTCGCTTCAAAATAGCACTGTGAGTCAATAGGAGTGTTAGGCCTACTATTATACAACGCCACGAGTGGATAAAGCGTGTGCTGTCAACTTTTCCGCCTCTTCGGAAAGATACTATTTGCTTCGTGCATTTCCTTAGTCCTCTCTTACGACACGCACGGTACTACATGGGGTAGTAATACCTACAATAAATATATACTTACAATAAATTCAATGTAATAAAGTAGCTTGCTAAAGCAGCCCTTAACTTCTTTAATGTAAATGTATAGAAAATTTGAGTAACATAGCCGTAATTTGCCGAAAGGTTACGCACCTACATTTTGCCAGTTAAGTCCCACTTAATACGAGCGCGTTTATTACCGCCTACCGGACACAATTCCAGATTTTATGCCGCTACTAAGAATTTTATGATAGAAATACCTAATAACTGCTTTTGTTCGACCCGAAAACTGAACCTTATGGCGGCAGCCGTCATACCCTAACGAATTTTCAAACAAATTACAAATTTACACTCACAACTCCCGGTACTAAAAATAGCTAAACTGAAACCGCGATTAAAACAATGGGAGCGCCAACCAACGTTTGCTGACCAAGGAAGTGTTGAGGTGTCTCTGCCGCATCTTTATCTCCACCGTTTATCAAATAAATTCACAGTTCCAGAGAAATTTATTAGTTTTCGAATGGCCGACTCTGCCACTGTGACTTGGCGTTATTGCGGCGAGAGGAAATCGCTTGTGAAATGCGACTTTCCTATCCTTATACTTAAGTTTTGGTTGACTTATGTATGCGGTGTTAGTATTGGAAAAACGGTCTTTGGTTGTGGGTGAATCTTTGGAGTCAAGCTTAATGGCGCTTGCGAAGATATTTCCAATAATTTAAAAGGTTTCATTTATTTTTTTTACGTTATTTAAATTCGAAGAGTATGCATTATCGGAATAATTTTAGTGTGCCCTTATGTATTTGTCTTTCATCAAAATCAAGGATTCTCCTCTGCCCGAGAAATCTATTTTAGAAGCAGATTAATAAGCAATCCGTTCAAAAAGGCCATTTACTGTCATGTTTACGTATTTATACTGGGACAGACGATTAAGGTTTAGCAACTAATAAACTCAGAAAGTATGCCGTATTCAGGGCAAAAGGCTATGTCATAGGTGTCGAGCTTCCACCAGGTTAATTAATTTGTAAATCATGATTGTTTTCCGTAATTATGTTTTAGAAAATAATTGACACTTACTTTTAAAGAAAACTTTGTGAGGAATGAGTGGAGAATGTGAAGAGTAGCCGGATAGTAGAAAAACGCTAAAGAGTACTCTATATTAATTAAAGATGCTCACCGCTTTTTGGTTTTGTGGCAAAGATTATAAAAGACTTATATACTTATATAAAATACTTAGGGTCCCAAGCCAACCTCACCTGCAAGTGGTGCACCTGCCGATCAACGGACGAGCTTCTGGCAAACAAAAGCAATAGGCTCGCCACCTATTACGTGGGATCAAAACACTGGCGAGTGGATCAAAAGTGGGCGTTTAATATGCCTCTGCCTACCCCTTCGGGGAAACAGGCGTGAGTCTATGTATGTATGTATTATAAAAGACTCAAAGAAATTGTCACTATTTTTGGATCACTAAACTAACTTTACAATTATGCCGAAATATTCTATCCAAAATTAACTTTATATCTACTATTGAACTTCATTACAGGTTGTATTTAAGTTGAATTGTCTCCAAAACTTAAAAGGTCATCCCTGCGAAAATAAAGAGCGTAATAAGTAACCGCAACAGTACTTCAAATATTTCGCTACCTCTTTCACTAATCTTTAAATAATAATTAATACAAGAATGCTAATTTTAGAATTAAACACAAAAAAGTTAATGTAAACCTGTAAATGCGTCACGATGTTTTGTTCTACCCAAAAATGTCAATAAGTCTAAAGATTTAAGACGTCAGAACATTTATTGTGGATAGCAAATATTTCAATTATGTCAACTAAAAGACGACAGCGCCCTGGCCGTGACGTAAATTGGCATTACAACAATAAACGTCATACAATGCGGATAGAAACCGACAGAAAGGATACCTTAAGAAATATTAACAGCTTGCATTTCATTATAAGGCTTCGCCTGTATAGTCTAAGTTTGTCATAGTATAAAACAAAGTCTGTATTCTGTCTGTCTGTCCCTATGTATGCTTAAATCTTAAAACTACGCAACGGATTTTAATGCGGTTTTTTAATAGATAGAATGGTTCAAGAGGAAGGTAATTAATGCGGGCGAAGCCGCTGGCAACGTCTAGTTCAGAATAAGCTTTCAAATAAACAACGCAAACATTAGACCACAGGTATCCGATATACATGTTTTCATGTATTTAGGTATAAAAGAGTGTACTATAAGTACATATAATATGTGACACTTATGAGCCTTACATGCAATACAATGATGACATTGTATTGCGTCCGAATATAGTTTAAAAAAATTCTAGACTCTGGGACAACTAGGGCTGCCGCTTACCTGTTAGTAGCGTCATAGCGTCTAGCACGGTTGCACTCTGAGAAAGAGTTATTATTCTGTCATATATGGTTTAGATCATAAAATGAACCACGGGCTCCAAGATGAAAATCATAGATGCTTGGACGATGATGCCTGAAGCACGCACAGTCTTATTAAATAATTGTTTTTGAAAAATCGTATATTAATCGAACATTCCTTCAAAGACAGTGAATGAGACACTCCAGGGCTGTAAAGATAGATGTCAATAAACTAAGCAATATTTTTATGACTACGTTTCTAATGGTCAATAAGAGGGCTCTATAATCCAATTTATTAATGAAGAAAAGGAAGCTTTTTCGTATTGTAATACGCATACTGTATTAAGGAAACTATTCGGTTGTGAAATAAATATCACAACTTCACAAGCGAAAGCTCAAAAAACAATAAGGAACCTGTGTACCTGCAGGTGCCTTACTATCCAAAGACATTTTATAGTTCATTAGTATACAATATTTAATCAGCCACCGTGCAAGACTGACACTAAAATTTGGAACCGCATTTGGCCCATGTTATACGTCACCATTCACCCAAACGAATGAACATTCTCACGGGTATAATGCATAGTTTTATGGATTTGCTCTCGAGTCTTATGGCGTCCAACCCTACGGCTTGTAGATGCGTAAATGACCCACCCATGTTATTCGTTCATAGACCTTAACAAGGATTTCATAATTAAACAGACTCTTAGGTCACGGAACAGTGGCCAATGCAATATAGATATCATCACATCAGCCGAAAGACGTCTACTGCTGGACATAAGCCTCCCCCAAGGCTCGCCATATATATATATCGATGCCTTACGGCCAAAAGAGGCTAACCGCCACTTTACAAACTTTACAGGAGAGTAGTTTAAAGTTCAAAATAAGTGAAAAAAATCATAGAAAATTTTCTGTACGTTCCAAAAGTTTCAAAATTTAACCATATAGTTTTTGATTAGGTCTTTATGAAATGACATTGTTAATTAAAACAAATCACACTCCTAACACTATTTACTGTCGCTTACCCTCAAGTGGTCCTAATTATACTAACAGGAAAAAACGTCGTAAATGAAAACAACTCAATTAATGAGTTCCAACCCAAATGATTTAACTGCACCATTTATTTTATTTCTGTTGAAGAAAAAGAGCATACCTGTACTTTTTCTCCTCATCAAGTGGAGCCAATATGACATGACCGGCTATTGGTTAATGGCAGAAGAACAAGGAAATTGTAATAAATTAACTATCTATAAAAAATACAATAAGCTCTTTTATACAACGCGAAAGCACATTGTGATTAATTCTTATAAAATAATACATACATACTTACATATATACATTAGACTTTTATAAGTTTTTAAACTGGCTAACCGACTAAAATATGAAGAAAAAAAAAGAGAAATTGTGCTCAATCAGTCTTTATTTTAGAAAATTAAACAAAACAATTGTTACTCATTGTAAATTAGTCTTGCATTATACATTCATGCTGACATTCTAGGTATGACAAAAAATATAAACTTAACCCGTGAGAAGGCGCGCTATGAGCATTTTGTTCACGCATAAATTCATTGCCGTAAATTTCAACTTTAGCTATATTGTGGCACTACTAAACTCCTAAAATTTCATCCCCTGTCGCCTGATGCAACGCCGCGGTGCTCAGTGCCACCACGAATGCGCGGTGATGGGTTTGTGTGCGGTGCATCGTGAAGTGCGGCATTTTGCTCATCACGCGCCCGCTCGTGTAAGTATTTTTTTCTTAATAACAAAATTGGTTTGATTGTTTTTTCGTAGTTATTGTGCACAGTTATTGATTAACTTAGTGGGTATAGTATTTACATGTTTTATTTGTTTCTTACAGTAAACAAGGTCTAGCATGATTGATCGGAAAGCTCCACAAAGGAGAATGGGCGATTTCGTCCCAAGTGTTGTAACATATTGAGACCTATATCAAACTAGAAGGTGCCAGCAGCTACGCCCGCACTTTAACTGTTTCTGCCTGATCCCGGAGTAGTTTTAGGACATCCCTTCTTAGTGCACTCCTATAGTCACCAAGGAACATACATGCGAAATTTCAGCGACTTGCACCCCGTAGTTTTGGCTGTAGCTTGTATGTGAGCCAGTCAGTAACGCAAGAATTATATACAGATGAAAGATCTCAATAAGCGTTTTTTTTTGTATTGGTATATGTTCGCGACAGACATTAAAACTATGACAGTGAATAGTGTATTCAAAACCGCGAGTGAAAATCGTTAAAATCAGTGTTATCTAATCGTGCGGTACACCGCGTTCGGTTCCCGGACGTGTCAAAACGTTACAAAATAGCTAAAATAGTGTAAATGGTTAGATTGCTAATATATAACAACTATGTAATACATGAACATTAGTCTTAAACTTGTGCTAACCGTAGGGACCTTAGATATCGAATCATAAATAGCGTTATCAGTAGTGACAGATAAGAGTTAATGCTTCATAAAACAGCTGTTTCGTATTATAGTTTTATAAGTGTTTTTTAGCTTCATATAGACTTGAAATCATGTCTAGATACCTTTTTATTGCTAGTTATTACCTTATATAGTTAAAATAAGCATAATAACAAACATTCGTATGTTTATCATAAAATTTGTTTACTTACGATAGTATTTACTTAAGAAATTCTGTAATTTTTTTATGCTTCAAAGTTATCATGTCATATGTTCGAATTGAATAAAGATATTTTCATGGTGTTTGTTTTAATAGATGCCCCATATAGTTGCACACAACGGCCTACCAAAATTATATATATAAATTTAGTATACGATAGTTTTTCAATAGAAAATATAGTGGGCGGGCCCTTGTGTGGCAGCATTTTTTGGGAGTTTTTATGGAATAACTTAGTGACGCTAATAGTTAGGTTTAGGTATTGTATACCAATAGATAGACTTAATGAGACCTATCTAACGATGTATAGAACATGTATGTATGCATAATAGGATCGAAACATACGTAACATTTGTACTGTTTTGTAAATAAAAATAAACGAAAGATTCCCTGTGCACGTGTTCGGTGCGATGGTCGTCGATAAGGTAAAGTTTCAAGGTACTTAAGCGACCATGTATTCGGCCAGTTGTTGCCGTCTCAACCACCATCTTGTAACCATCAAGCACCGCACACCTGAACAGCATCGCTCTCAACGTATGAAGATGTTTCATTTCTGAAGCCCTTACACATCGAAGCCATACAGTCCACACACATAGAAGAACACGCATCGTCGTAGGCACACGTCAGCAGCACACTACCAGCGCACTGTAGCGGACTAGCAAAGGTTCGATTCCTGGCATCCGTTACATTTGTTGGTCGCTTCGAGCCGGATTGAAGAAGAATGCCTACGACGCGTTCAAGAGGTCGTGCTCCCGAGGTCACCGGGGGAGCGGCCGGCGCCGGGCCTAGTTCCAGTACCCCTGCCCGCGCCGCCGCTGCCCGCAACCCAGCCGCCGCGGTCGTCCGTCACGACGGGCCACCGCGATCGCCGTCGACAACAGTCGGGAGCGACGCGCCGCCGCCGGCCCCCCCCGGCCCCGCGGGGAGGGACGAACGAAACATCACTCAAGACGCAAGGGAGCGAGCAGAGGTGCAGTCGAAAAATGAAGATGGCAAGGAAAGGACGTTGCAACCATCCGATAGATCGAGCGTTTGTACAGCGCAACATAGTATAATAGAAAATAGAGATAGAAAGAAGCCAACGAGGGAACGCGACCAACGCTCAGCAGCTACGGGACGCTCCAATAGAAATGTGATGTTGGCTCGAGAAGAAGTTTTGAAGATAAAACTACAGTTAGCACAGTTAGCACTACAGAAGGCTGAAGAAGAGGCGGACTCCGATGACTACGACGAGGATGGACAGTCGAAACAAGACTACGTACGTTCGTGGTTGGAAGAGGCTCCGGAACCCCAGCCCGGCCCTGAAGATATAGATATAGTGGTATCGGCGCCCACTAAGAAGAGGGACGTCGACGGGGCACAGAAGATAGATATAGAAGATGGACCGCCCTCACAGAAGATGGACGTTCATCAACAGGGAGGTGATTCGCTGAAGCCGTTCATCACGGATCTCACCTCCGCGATCGCCGCGCTCGCCGACAGGAAGCCACCGGACACATCGATAGTTGCACCACACCCGGCGGTTTCGAAAGTCATCATGACGCTACCGACGTTCGGCGGCGCGCACACCGAGTGGCTGTCGTTCAAGGCGATATACGACACCACCAAGAATTTCTTCAACGACGTGGAGAATACAGCGAGACTGAGAAGAAGTCTCAAGGGAAGAGCGTTAGAAACAGTTAGCTCTGAACTGATTGGGCATGCGCGACCAGATGAGATTATGAAGGAGTTGGAGCTGCAGTTCGGACGACCAGACTCGATCGCACAGGCAGAGACGGACAAGCTGAGGACCCTGCCACGCTGTAGCGAAGCACCCAAGGACATATGCGCGTTCGCGAGCAAGATTAGAAGCGGCGTCGTCACACTTCGTGCGTTGAAAAAGGAAAACTACCTCATCAATGCGGAGCTAGTGCGCGTGTTGACCGAGAAGCTACCGAACTCGCTGCGTGTGCAGTGGTACAAGACGTATACCGAGAAGTGCCAGTCGAAGCCGGACCTCAGCCGATTCGGTGACTTCGTGACAGAGTACGCGCGTTACTGTAGCGCGTTCGCGCCGGCTGAGAACATCACCGATGGGCCGCCAAGCAGACGTACCGTGCAGAGGACGTACACGGCGACGGCGACGGAGAAGCGAACGCATACGGACACGTCTAACGCGAAGTGCAGGATATGTGAACGCGAAGGACACTACTCGTCGGCCTGCAGCACGTTTCGTAACGCCAACGCAGAGAAGAGATGGCAGCTAGCTAAGCAGCATGGATTGTGTTTTCGCTGCTTACGCATACGCCGAATAGAACACTCGTGCAAGCCCAAGAAGTGCGGTGTAGAGGGATGCCGCGCTACACACAACCAGTTGCTTCACTACGATAGAGGAGCCCATAGGACCGAAGACGTGAACATAGAAAAGCAAGAAACGGTCGCCAGTTCGTGCATACGTGCAAAGGCTCAAGCATACTTAAAGATAGTGCCCGTGCAGATAGTCGGACCGGCGGGAGAGGCGTCTACGTTCGCCCTACTCGACGACGGAAGCACCGTATCGCTCATAGACGAAGACATAGCCAAGGAAGTCGGCGCGGAAGGGAGCCTGGACCCGTTTACGATCCGTGCCATAGGCGATACGTCGATCGACATGCCAACGTCGCGACGCGTAGACATACAAATACGAGGAGCCGGCGCCGACAGCAAACAAGTGCCTTTGTGTGCGCGCACCGTAGCCAGCCTACACCTGTCGCCGCAGAAGATCACCGAAGAGGACCTGATAGACTGCAAACACCTCGAAGGCATCAAGAAGAAACTGGTGTATGACATAGGCGTGCCGAAGGTGCTAATAGGACAAGACAACTGGCACCTGCTCATAGCGAACGCAGTACGAAGAGGACCCAACGATCAACCGGTGGCGTCGCTTACATCGCTGGGATGGGTGCTGCACGGCGCGCGCTCACGCACCTTGGGAAACACCGTACACTTCGTCAACGGTCTCTCCGCTATAGATGAAAACATAGAAGCGCAACTGAAAGAATATTTCGCACTGGAATCGCTCATAGTGAACCCACGTCGACCGAACTCGGACCCCGAGAAGCGGGCTACAGATATGTTAGAAAAACATACGAAACAATTAGAAGATAGACATATAGAGACGGCTCTTCTGTGGAAACAAGAAGACATCGTCATGCCAGATAGTTACGAGAACGCGGCAAGGAGGCTCGCACACATAGAGAAAAAATTAGATAGAAACATAGAGTTGAAAACAAGATATACAGAACAGATGAACTCGCTGATAGAAAAGGGATACGCAGAAGAAGCTCCCATGAATAGTACGCCAGGGAAGACGTGGTACTTGCCTCACTTCGATGTACACAACCCCATGAAGCCTGAGAAGATTCGTATAGTTCACGACGCCGCCGCGAAGACCAGAGGTATGTCACTCAACGATTACCTGCTCACGGGACCGGACTTGCTACAATCGTTGCCGGGGGTGTTGATGAGGCTCCGTCGACACCGCGTTGCCGTCTCAGCTGGTATAACAGAGATGTTTATGCAGGTGAGAGTACGCCCAGAAGACCGAGACGCGCTGCGCTACCTGTGGAGAGGTGACCGGCGGGAGGGACCGCCCCAGGAATACCGTATGAAGTCCATTATCTTCGGCGCGGCAAGCTCACCGTGTACAGCTATATTCGCGAAGAATTGGAACGCTCGCAAGCACGCAGAAGAGTACCCGGAAGCAGCAGAAGCCATCATAGATAATCATTACATGGATGACTATCTGGACAGCTTCAGGAACGAACAGGAAGCGACGAGTATAGCGTCACGGGTGCGAGACATACACAGACAAGCGCACTTTCACCTCACAAAATGGGTGTCGAACTCTAGAAACGTCATCGAAGCAATAGAACCAAGTCAACATCGCCAGGAGACAGTCGGCCTCGCCAGCAGGGGGCAAGAAGAGAAAATTCTCGGCTTGATGTGGAAAACGAGCGCGGACGAGCTGAGCTTCAACCTTACACTCGCACGGCTTCCAGACGGACTCATCGGCACCGAAGCGCCTACGAAACGGGAAGCGTTGAAAATAGTTATGTCGCTATACGACCCACTCGGCCTCGCATCGCCCGTGACTGTTCGAGCCAAACAGATACTACAGGAAGCCTGGCGACTCGGTACAAATTGGGACGAGAAGTTTGACGAAAGCCTCAGAGTACAATGGGCATCGTGGATACAGCATTTAGAACAGTTGAAGTCGATACGCATCCCGCGGTGTTACCCCGGGTACAGTGACGCCTGTACACTCCAGGTACATGTCTTTACGGACGCCAGTGAAGTGGCCTACGCAACAGCGGTGTACTGGCGAGCGACTACACCAGATGGGCGTGTGCACGTGACGCTCGTTATGGCGAAGGCGAGAGTGGCACCGCTTAAGGTGGTGTCAATCCCGAGACTCGAACTGCAAGCCGCCGTCATGGGTACGCGAGTCGCTCAAGCGGTAATAGAAGAACATCGCGTCAAACCCGAGGCCGTCGTGTACTGGACGGACAGCAAGACCGTACTAACGTGGATAAGAAAAGGAGCACGGGCGTACAAACCATTCGTCGCGCACCGCCTAGCCGCCATAGAAGAGCATAGTAAAGTTGAAGATTGGCGCTGGGTACCTACGAAGTTGAACGCGGCGGATGCGGCTACACGCGACGTGCCAAACAGCTTTAACTCCGAACACGAGTGGTACACCGGACCGTCGTTCCTGTACGAAGACCCGTCACTATGGCCCGTAGAGAAGCACATCGCCCCTGACGCGACAGGCGAAGAGCGCACACTGACAGCTGTAGAGAAACGTCAAACACATAGAATTATAGAAGCCGTACCGGACCCGTATAGATTTTCCAAATGGGAGAGGCTCTTACGAGCGACAGCAAGAGTTCTACAATTTATAGGATTATGTAAGAAAACCGCAGAGAAGGTTCTCTATAAAAGAACGCAGAAAAATAGACAGAAGGATCCAGATTGGCGTCACGTGACGAAGACGAAGCACAACATCAAGTCGGGCAGAGCGGCACCTCGTCCAGCCGCCGACTCCCGAAACTTCGTGCTTCTCTCCGCAGAACACACCCGCGGCGCCGAGGACCTTCTTGTGAAGGCGGTACAAGAGGACTCCTTCGGCGCCGACCTTCGGGAGCTGCGGCGCGGAGGAGGTGTCGCCAGAGACAGCCGCCTGTATTCGTTACCCGTGGAGATGAACAACGGAATTATCACTCTACGCAGTCGTATAATAGCTACAGAAGAAATCTCCGAACAAACAAAGAGACCGCCGATCTTAGACGGCGATCATCGTATTACACAGCTATACATAGATTGTACGCATAGAAAATTACATCACAGCGGTACAGAGTTGGTAATCAATGAAATACGCCAACACTATTGGATTCTTCGTCTGCGGCCGACTACAAAGAAAATAGTACATAGATGTCTACCATGCCGCATTAGAAAAACACAGCCGCCTGAGCCAGCCACAGGGGGCCATCCAAAGACGCGCCTTGCTCACCACCAGAGGCCCTTCACCTACACGGGTCTCGATTATTTCGGGCCGCTCTCCGTAACCGTCGGTAGACAGCGTCACAAACGTTATGTGGCACTGTTTACATGTCTCACTTCCAGGGCAGTACATCTGGAGGTCGCCGCCAGCCTGAGCGCCGACTCCGCAATCTTGGCGCTGCGCAGGTTCGCAGCGCGCCGAGGTTGCCCCGCAGAGATCTACTCGGACAACGGCACCAACATGCACGGTGCCGACCGAGAGATGAGAGACGCCGTCGCCGAGGAAGCGAGTCGCCGTGGCATCTTATGGCGCTTCATCACCCCCTCAGCGCCATTCATGGGGGGCGCATGGGAGCGCCTCGTCAGGTGCGTGAAGACCGCCCTCTATACGCTCCTTCACGAGCGCCATCCGCACGAAGAAGTCCTAGCTACACTACTGTGTGAGGTCGAGTACACAGTAAACAGTCGACCCCTCACACACGTCTCCGTCAACGCAGCAGACAGCGAGGCCATCACCCCGAACCACATCCTGTTCGGTGGTTCTGCTCGCCTCCCTCCGCTGGGCGAGTTCAGCGAGGCTGACCTCAACAGCAGCAAGCACTGGCGGCGCGCCCAAATCCTCGCCGACATGTTCTGGCGCCGTTGGGTGCGCGAGTACCTACCCGAGCTGCAACACCGGCGGGAGCCCCATGGGTCTGGGCTCAACCTCGAGGTCGGCGACCCCGTCCTGATCGCCGACGGCCAACTCCCGCGCAACACCTGGCCGCGCGGTCGAGTTGTGGCTGTCTACCGGGGCGCCGACGGCGCCATACGCACTGTCGAGGTGCGCACAGCAGCAGGCGTCCTCAAACGGCCGGCTAAGAAGCTGGCCCCCCTGCCCAAGTGACGAGGCGTCGCTCACCGGGTGCTCTGCAGCACCGCCACACGACGGGTCACGCGCGTTGCTGCACGGCGGGAGAGATGTTCGCGACAGACATTAAAACTATGACAGTGAATAGTGTATTCGAAACCGCGAGTGAAAATCGTTAAAATCAGTGTTATCTAATCGTGCGGTACACCGGGTTCGGTTCCCGGACGTGTCAAAACGTTACAAAATAGCTAAAATAGTGTAAATGGTTAGATTGCTAATATATAACAACTATGTAATACATGAACATTAGTCTTAAACTTGTGCTAACCGTAGGGACCTTAGATATCGAATCATAAATAGCGTTATCAGTAGTGACAGATAAGAGTTAATGCTTCATAAAACAGCTGTTTGTTTACATATTCGTATTATAGTTTTATAAGTGTTTTTTAGCTTCATATAGACTTGAAATCATGTCTAGATACCTTTTTATTGCTAGTTATTACCTTATATAGTTAAAATAAGCATAATAACAAACATTCGTATGTTTATCATAAAATTTGTTTACTTACGATAGTATTTACTTAAGAAATTCTGTAATTTTTTTATGCTTCAAAGTTATCATGTCATGTGTTCGAATTGAATAAAGATATTTTCATGTTGTTTGTTTTAATAGATGCCCCATATAGTTGCACACAACGGCCTACCAAAATTATATATATAAATTTAGTATACGATAGTTTTTCAATAGAAAATATAGTGGGCGGGCCCTTGTGTGGCAGCATTTTTTGGGAGTTTTTATGGAATAACTTAGTGACGCTAATAGTTAGGTTTAGGTATTGTATACCAATAGATAGACTTAATGAGACCTATCTAACGATGTATAGAACATGTATGTATGCATAATAGGATCGAAACATACGTAACATTTGTACTGTTTTGTAAATAAAAATAAACGAAAGATTCCCTGTGCACGTGTTCGGTGCGATGGTCGTCGATAAGGTAAAGTTTCGAGGTACTTAAGCGACCATGTATTCGGCCAGTTGTTGCCGTCTCAACCACCATCTTGTAACCATCAAGCACCGCACACCTGAACAGCATCGCTCTCAACGTATGAAGATGTTTCATTTCTGAAGCCCTTACACATCGAAGCCATACAGTCCACACACATAGAAGAACACGCATCGTCGTAGGCACACGTCAGCAGCACACTACCAGCGCACTGTAGCGGACTAGCAAAGGTTCGATTCCTGGCATCCGTTACAGTATAACTCTGCAACATGTGCAGGATGTGCAGGAAAAAATTTATAGTGGTTTAAAAAATAAAATCTCGCTCGGTCTTATCTGAGCGAACAGTTAAGAAATGTCATATAGATAATTAAAATACCTATGCATAAGAATATGCTAGGCAAATAAATTGTTGTATGACTAGTAGACACCAGTATGATTAGGCATATTATGTCACATTCGTAAAAAAAACATTTTCACAAAATACCTCACTTCCTTTAAGCCACATTAGCAAAACGTGTTAAAAAAATGCATGCATTTTGTGCAGTATATCAGTGTGCACAGAGCATGTTACTTTTATGTGCGATATGTATTATGAAAGACACATAACTCAAGATTTAATGGAAGATAAAATAATTCCATTTTTATTGTGATTTTGTTTTTTATATATGTTTTATGTAAAGTTACCCAAATATTAAAGCCAAAGTGCAATATTTTTTTAGTTTGCACATAAAACTGCATTTTTTGTAACCTCCTATTAATAAAACACTTTATTTAATTAAATAAAGACTTTTAATTTATTAAAAAATGTAAATTTATGGAAAATTATAATTGATCTCAAAGAAAACGTCGTTTGAAGTAGCGTGAGAGTTTTACTCACGCGCGCCTGCTCGTATAACTTTTTAGGGCGCGCCTTCTCATGGGTTAAAATTTCGTACCCAAGGACCACTTTTAGGTATGACGGTATGCGTTTGGTCCTTGTTGTCCGCATGTCCGCGTCAACAGTTGCCGTAAATCGCCTCGCGACGTCCTTTGCCGGGGGAGTCCTCCACAGCAAAGAAACTACCCAAAACAACCGTGTCCGGTGAAGACATGCGTCAGGCGGAAGGTGATGACACATTGGCGGCCTCCTGCCACTCCAAAAATAGGGTTCTTACTATGGCCTTTGCCGTGTATCCATTCATTCGCACTCACCCATCCATTCACTCAATCGATAAAACAATGATGATGACACATGTTAAATCAGTCACAATTTGCAAAAGAGGGACCTACTAACGTGCGCTAATATATGTGCAAAACAAACGTGCAGTTTTTATTCTCTCACTCTCATAGTCCCATAGGCAATCCGACACAACAGAGTCATATCAGTCGCAGGATTAACTCTTGACTGTTACTGAGAATTCTTCAAAAAATCCAATAATTCCTTGCTGGCCCAACCTGGGATTCGAACCCTTGATTATGATCCTAAGCCAGGCCAGCCAACAAAAACTCTGTAGGTATTTATTTAACCATTCAGTATTGTCTGAACAAGATAGCAAAAGAATGACTTCTTACCTATAAAACTTCATCATCAGCCTTTAATAGTCCACTGCTGGACTAGGCCTCTCCTTTGCAAGGAGGAATTGGCCTACTATACCACGCTGGCCAAGCGGGTTGGTATAGGGTTTGTATCAAGTTTTCCTTCTCTTACAGTGCTGTTCTCTGCATAATAATCATGCTCCCTCTGTCCGCTCTTATGACACCCATGGGATGATATGGGGTGGTGACAATCCGTATTCTTAATCCGTCACCACACGGACACTATAAAACTTAAAATAACTAATTAGAATAAACAATTATATGTGAATATAAAAGTCGATTAAAAAAATCTTACTGTTTATTTCATTCGAAAAACTTCGCGCCAAACGGATTCGCAAGCACGGACGTGCTTACGCCGCGCGCCGCGGTGAATATTCGCTGTGCATCGCTAACGACATTTTGTTCGAACGAAAGAGTGAGATAACCGATGTTGTTTGTGATTCTTCTGTAAGCTAACCGCCAAACCATTGTTTTACCTTGTTATCTAACCACCATACTAGATATATTTTTTGGGAGGGAAAAAAAGGGTAAGCGACAATGTAAGGCGACATTCGTTTGGATGATTTATCCTAAGCGCCATCGATGATTGATTTGGTAACTAAGGAAAATAAAAATAAGCGCCAAATAAAGTCATGGAAATGAGACCTTAATGTAATAAATGACATATATTTTATCCAAAAAAACTGCCCTAATATCCTAACCGAAAGTTTGGTACAAAAAGACTCAAGCAAAATTTGATTAATGTATTTTTTACAAAAAAGTATTGACAGCCCAAACTACTTAACGTTCAAGTAAAGAAAAAAATATTCAAAGCCAAAATTGCTTATCTCACAGTTTTGAAATATTATTTTTATCCAACCACCATAATACAAAATACACCGAAAATAACAGTCGTTTATGATGAAAAACCTAGTGTTAGAACCTCAATTTCTTTACCGCCTAACCGACAAAAAGTTTGTCCTAGAGCCACGAAACTTAGACGCAGAAAAAAAAGCCGATTCTAACCATATATATAAGTCGATTTCGCAAAAAATTTCGCTTACCCCCTTTTGGCCGGAAGGCATCGATATATATATATATATATATATATATATATATATATATATATATATATATATACACATAATATTAGTTATGTAACAAAACACAATCAGCTAAGTTTGACAATATTTTAATTAGAGTTGAACAATATTAATCAGTTTACACTGTTGCTAAAAACAAATAAAATTATCAGACAAGACTGAGCAGCGGGTTCAGGGCAACTATCTTAATTTACTTTCTCTATACTCAATAATCCAACTCGATCTGCCGATTGCACTCAAAAGACAAATGTCACCAGAAGCTGTCAGTTCTCCTTTTAAATTAGATGGCACCTCGACCCCGCTCGAGACGCGCGTCCTGTCCACAAATCAAATGAGTTTAAATTATAATTTTAAAGGTTATTAAAATGTAAACAACATAATATTGTGAATTATTCATAAAATCAACAATCAATTCGACTCATAGCATCCTCCTACATATATATATATATATGTATCAAAAGTAAGTTGATCAACTTATTAGTAAAATAAACAAAGAAATTAAATGAATAGTCTATGAAGCACATCAGCCGTTCTTATGAATATTTTCAATTTAATTTAAATATATTGAACTTAATGCACACAATTTTATAGGTAGTAGAGCCTTGCTGATTTCAGCATGAATGGACCGGCTCAGCCGGGGAAATACTACTCTCTTACAGAAAATCTGTGTAAATCGCCGGGGCATGACGGCCTAACCCTGGACCACCTAGTTAGGAGTGGCCCCCAGATGTCCGAAAAATTGTCTGTGTTATTTAATTCATGTCTAACACATGGTTCCTTACCAAAAACTTTCAAGAAAACTGTTGTGATACCATTAGTTAAGAATAAAAAGGCGGATATTTCGTATATGTTAAATTATCGACCTATATCTCTGGCGACTGTACTATCAAAAATATTTGAAAGATTAATACAGCCACACATAACTAAATACGTAAATTTACAGAGTGCGCAGTTCGGCTTCCGAGCCAACCTCGCAACTGATACTGCTATTTTTTCATTAAAACAAACTGTCAACTATTACCTAAAAAGGAAAACAAATGTATACGCTTGCTTTCTTGATATAAGTCGTGCATTTGATACAATTTAATTATGAAATATTATGAAAAAAAATGGAACAGAAAGGAATACCACTTGAAATAATACGTATAGTAAAATTTTGGTACGAGGGTCAATTAAATGTAGTAAAATGGGGTGAAAGCCTTTCAGACGAATACAAGCTTAAAACAGGCGTAAGACAAGGCGGGTTAACATCTCCCATACTGTTTAACCTATATATAAATGACTTGATAGAGGAGCTGAGCGGTGCGAATGTCGGCTGCTCAATTAATAACGTATGTATATATAACATCAGCTACGCTGACGACATGGTGCTTCTCAGCCCCTCTGTCAAAGCTCTGCAGAGATTGCTGAGGATATGTGAGGTGTATGCGTGCAAACATGGTCTTAAATAAAATGTTAAATAAACAGAAATTATGTTGTTTATATATGATAACAGTCCACTACCTATACTTAATATAACCTTATGCAACTCTGAGCTAAAAGTTGTGAATAGTTTTAAGTATTTGGGACACGTCCTGACAGACAAACTTAAAGATGACGATGATCTGGAACGCCAAAGAAGGCTCTTAGGTGCTAAAAGTAACATGCTTGCCAGGCGATTCGCAAAATGTAGTAAACAGGTTAAAGTCACTCTGTTTAATGCGTACTGCCGCTCACTTTACACTTGCCAGCTCTGGTACAAGTACGCGCAACGTACTTATAATGCGTTGCGGGTACAATATAATAATGCATTCCGGTGTATGCTGGGACTACCATGGAGGTGTAGTGCGTTAGGCATGTTCGCAGAGAATAGAGTGGATGACTTCTATGCAGTTTTGAGAAAGGCTAGAGCCTCATTTATGAACCGTGTACATAATTCTGACAATGGTGTGTTGAGAGCCATATACCAAGCAAACCTTTCCTTCGTGTATGGCTTTCAACACTCCAGCTACATAAATTAATTAAAACTGTACTAATTACATAATATTGTCATGCTTGCTTCAAATGATTATGTCGAAATCTAATGTCTGCTATAAACCTGTAAAATAGTATTAAATTTAATATGAGTAGTGTAGTGAAATTATTTTAAATGGAATAATTGTTTAATTAATTTAGTAATAATGGATTTTTTTAATGTAAGCAATTATATGAATGTTATATGTTTTAATATGGGTGTTTACCTGAAATAAAAATATTTTATTTATTTATTTATTATATTCATTGTATAAAGTAAGACTGCTTTTCTGTCTGACGCTGTTTTCTTAGGGTTGCCACTTTATGAAAAACTCTGTGCTCGAGTTTTGTTATATTGGATCTAAAGGCGTTTGTCTACAGCAAAAAGTTCTGCCAAGGTATTGTAGTGGAACAATGTTCGTACTTCTACGAAAAAACTGGGTTATATTGAAAATTTACATAGGTAGTAATTTGAATTTGCTGTGTATTAAGCCTTGTTATGTAAAGTATGTTGTTACAATGCTTTTCATTAAACGTTTTAGGATAATAGACTATTACGTTATAATTTAGAAGACATAATATTTTGACATAATTATAGAATTGCAATGATATGTTGCTAGATAGCGGCATTCATTGTTATGCAGATGACAGCACAGGTGATGCTTTATATACCGGCCACGCCAACATTTCTCGGGAAAAAGTCATCGAGAGCCGACATAAACTTGTGTCTGAAATTGAGACCTCCTTGGAGATGGTCTCAGATTGGGGAAGACTTAATTTGGTCCAATTTAACCCCACAAAGACACAAGTCTGCGTTTTCACCGCAAAAAAACTGCCGATGGTCGTATGTCCTCGTTTTGAGAGCACCCCCTTGACTGCCTCCTCCAGTATTGGAATACTTGGTGTCGACATATCGAGCGAAGTCCAGTTCCGCGGTCACTTAGAGGGTAAGGCTAAGTTAGCCTCAAAGAAGCTTGGCGTGCTAAATAGATCGAGACGGTATTTCACTCCGGCCCACCGCTTGCTCCTTTATAAGGCGCAGGTCCGGCCGCATATGGAATACTGTTCTCATCTTTGGGCAGGGGCACCCCAGTACCAGCTTCTCCCTCTAGACCGCATCCAACGGAGAGCCGCTCGAATTGTCGACTGCCAAGATATTTGCAATCGGTTAGACCCCTTGGCGCTGCGTAGAGATGTAGCCTCGCTATGCATCTTTTATCGCTTCTACTATGGGGAGTGCTCCGAGGAATTGTTCGGATTAATCCCTGCCGCCTCTTTTCGCCATCGTTCTACGCGACAGCATTTCCATCCCCATCATTTAGATGGTTGGCAATCCACAACGGTGCGTTTCTCTAGAAACTTTCTGCCTCGCACCTCTAAACTGTGGAATGATCTGTCACCTGCGGTTTTTCCGAACCAATACGACCTTCAAACCTTCAAAAAAAGAGCGTATTCCTTTTTAAAAGGCCGGAAACGCACTTGTGACTCCTCTGGTGTTGCGGGTGTCCATGGGCGGCGGTAATCGCTTAACATCAGGCGATCCGTCTGCTCGTTTGCCCCCTATTCCATAAAAAAAAAAGAATTGCCAGGAATGTTGATATCATTAATCAAATCATTTTTATAGCTTAAATTGTGTACAATGATAACGATGCGATGAAAATTCGATATTATTCGTGGTATCTTTTTACAGTTTACAATAGACTTTGTTTGTTTTACATGAGCTTTGAGGAATCTTAATATATAAAATCCTTGCGTTACTTACTAACTGACAGACACGCTACAGCCGAAACTATTGGGTGCAAGAAGCTGAAATTTGGCATGTATGTTCCTTGAGGACCGTAGGGGTGCACTAAGAAGAGATTTTCCGAAATTCCCACGGGATCGGCCAAAACGGGTAAATTTAAAAAAATTGCACACGTAGCTGCTGGCGTCCTCTAATAAATAATAAAAGTAGTAAACAAACAGAATAACAATAGCCGAATATATCGATCGTGCATGATCAATACGTAAACCATAGGATACAAGAAACGTTCAAATATAATATTATATGTGTCGTATTTGCCGCTTTAGTTTATGCAATTTTTACTTCCACCTATTTACTCTCTACTTCCTGTTACTCTTCCTACCTGTCGATAATATTTAATATTATCATCATACAAACGACTAAATAGACCACTCCTATAGAAAACCAAGTCAACCAACCAAGGACCATTTCCAAAAGAAAACCGCCTGACGGCAAAAGAAAATACAAAAACGCGAACTCATAAAGATAAAGTGATTCCCAAGTGATTGCGAATGTAAACATCATACGAGTATATTCGTAGGTTTGTCATTGGGAAGTGTGTCTTAGAGTACAATAGTGAGTTCCCGCGAGTCGTTCGTCTCGCGTCGGGGGAGAGCCCAAGGTTTCAAAGTTACTAAGTAAATAGCTAGGAGAATACAACTATCATCGTACCTTGTAATATGAAATTGCTGAGAATAGGCGAATCTGTCTGTATATATAAAAATCTTGCGTTACTGACTGACTGACTGACAAGCTACAGCCTAAACTATTGGGCGGTAGAGGATGAAATTTGGCATGTATGTTTTTTAGGTATTGAAGGGTTGCACATAGAAGGGATTTCCCGAAATTACGACGGAATCGGAAGAAACGGTTTGATTAATTAAATATTCTGTAGTTGGATATAAATTATTTTCTTCAACCTACATTAAAATTTTAAGGTATAGTTACAGGATATATTTCTATCTGAAATAAAACCCAGCTTCTCGTTCGTTGAGCACATTTCCAGCTTCATTCAGAAAGGCCGGGCAAATACTATGTATATAATACTACTATGATATCCATTTTCTATGATCGAGAAATTCTAGAATATCTTTCTTGCTTACTTTACTCTCAATGCGTTATTCAAGCATGTTTGTTGCTGAAGTACTTTTCAACCGAGCGCTTCTGATCCAGTTAAAGAATATCGGCCAGTCATTTTCTTAGGTAAGATATACCGTCAGACGTAACTACTCTATATTTAATTAAATGGAATTCAAATAATCAAACAAACATAAAATTTAAAGAATATCTACAAAAAAATTGAATTCCTCTATAAATAACTGTGAAATAGATAATTTAAGAAATTTTAAAGTGACACTTTATTGGTGTAAGCAGGGAAACTGATAAACTTCTCGATAGACTATAAATATGTAATGATACTTACACTTAAAAGTCTCGCCGTTCCCACAAAATTCGCTATTTATAACCAAAACCACAGCTTCCATAACAAATTTCGCGATATACAAGCGAAAAGAGGCATAGCACAGTGAAGTGAATGTTTGAAGTCACGAGATAAAACAAAACTTTGCGACAAGTGTGTATAAAGCCGAGTTTCTGTTTTCAGCCTCGTTTCGTCTCTCCGTGTTACGTATGCAACGACATTAAGAATTTGTTTCTCAGCGAAATGCCTGGTAATCAGTGTTGAGATAAGTGCTGCTAACGCAATGCGTCGTAAACTTTGTACCGCGTACATAGCTGGCGTGAATTTTAAGTTAAGAATTCTAGTGAGTTGGAAATGGCGTTGGTATGGTACCAACGCCACTTGTAATCATTAATGTATAGACAGACTGTTACCGGCTGAAAATCAGTGATAACCTCGCGTCACTTATTATTTTTTTAAACTACTCGTGCTGATCGTAAGCACTGCTGAAAAGGACGGTAGAAAAATATTTTCTGATAAAATCATAAATTCCAGTTCCAGAGGATCCGAATTTTTAAAACAATTGTTTTGCTAGGATACCTTCACAGAGAAAGAGTTTAGTAAATTGTTGAATGTTATTTTTATAGAAGAACCCTTCAAAAAAAATTTCTTTGAATTCACTAGTAGTTTCAGCAGAACCAAAAGTTCTCTTCAGAAAACCATGAGGCACTAGAGAGTGCGTACTTCCAAACCCCATTGTTCTTTAAAGACTTCGTACATAGTTTGTCTATGTAAGGGCAGGTTCATTTGCTTTAGGAACCACTGGCTCAGACGAGCGCATGAGTGATGTTTTGAACTGAAACAATGTTGCACACGAGTGTACAAACGGAGCCACACGACGATGTATGATACCCCAAGTGTTCAAGTGAAATTGCGTGTACGTTTTTAGGCATACGCCCAAGATAAAGTATATATAACAATGCTTTTGTTTACTTTCATCAGCCTTCGAGTGATGTTTGGATCCTGTATTATGAAATTTATACGTAATAGGAAACAGAATGAGTCGAGTCCCTTGTTACATAAAGCCTTATAGTGGTCAGAGCTGAGAATCTAAATCCATTTAGGTATTTGTTTGTGTTCGTCTATTTGTTTTGGTACACAATAAAATGTAACAACGCGGACAATAAATAAAGGAAAATAGCCTATAACTAACTTCCGTACTAACTTTTTGTCTTAATGAATATAGTATTACTTTTATTGGGTAAAAGTTTGTAATTGCTTTATTCTGCAGACGATAATATAATATGATCATTGTGGTAGCCATCAGAAGCAATATGTTTTGTTTTTATAAAATAACTAGAGGACGCCAGCAGCTACGCCTGCATTTTTTTTTAATTTACCAGTTTTGGCCGATCCCGTGGGAATTTCGGGAAATCCCTTCTTAGTGCACCCCTACGGTCCCCAAGGAACACACATGCCAAATTTCAGCTTCCTGCGCCCAATAGTTTCGGCTGTAGCGTGTCTGTCAGTCAGTCAGTAACGCAAGGATTTTATATATTAAGATTAGCAAAATTAGATGTCGAAAGTGAACTCTCAAATTACCAACACGATTCAGAAAATTCTCTATCTTATTTCAAGCTACATTATCCATAATATGGTAAAGATAAATTCTCAGTAATAGAATTGATAGATGTCTTCAAATCACATCCGAAAAAATAATGGTTGGTTCAGAGGTAAAAAACTAAGTTAATATCTAGAATATTCAGCATTTTTCAGTCGAAAATATTTGGTATTATTACTGTAAACTTATGATTTCTTGAATTATATTTTATATAATTATATTTCAATTTAATTTTCCGGGTGCCTTCTAGCAGAAAGAGACGGCGGGCGTGCTGTCGTGAAAGAAATTACCTCTGCCAATACTAGTCCTACAATACGACGACCTCAACCGCTCTGTCAAGAGCGCAACGAATAAAAAGAAAAAGATGTCATATAACATCTAAAAGCTAACTCACAAGTCTTAAAACATTCGATCTATGATCAATTTAGAGCTGCTTGAAATGTTATGCTGTTGCATAAAATGAACTAGAAATGCATTCGAAATCGTGTTACTGTAGATACAAATTGGCTAAAGCCGTGTATTGTTGCCGGAACGCCCGTCCGTTAGTCAACATTTGATAAACAGAACCTACATTTGATAACCTAAAGTGTTAAACACTTCTTTAATGACGAACACAGCTCTCATGTTTAAGAGCTTCGTCCGGTTTAGCCTGGCCGCACACATCCGTTTTCAGGCCCGATTTTCAGGTCCGATTTTCAGAACCGTTTTCAGTTCATTCCGTGAGCGATAAAGTGATTTTCATTTATTTTCCTTTGGCTTAGTCATGGGCTAAATAGGTAATTTAAATATTAGGTATTACATGACTGTGATTTAATTGTTTGTGTGAAAAATACCTGTGACAAAATATTAGGTACCTACTAAAAAATCCGGACAAGTGTATATCGAGCCACGCACAATGTAGGGTCCCGTATTAGCCTTTATTTAGTGTCCTAAGGATAAAAGAACTCAAGCACAATAATTATTAATTTAATCGCTTGCAAATGTAAGTTTATGTTAATCGAATATTACTAGTTAATAGTAAATCCTAATGAGCCCTTATAATTTTCATTGAAAGTGCTTCATGTTTGATTAATTATTCACGACATGAGAATTAACGCGATTTTTATACGTATTTACATACCATTTACGTTTGACGTTTCGGAACGATTGCAAGTCCCATGGTCACAAGCTGACTGGCGCTGCGATTTTACTACGAAACTTTTATTGCTTTCACCGTTTGCAGACGAGCCAAGGGCCCACGTGATATGGTAAGTGGTATCCATGGCTCAAACTTAGCTGCGTTTACTTAGTATTACAGGAACCATGTCAAATAAGTACAAACAACTTGCTGCCTACCGGAAGGAAGAGGAGAAGGGAAAAGGATCAGGATGGGGACCGGGAAAGGAAAGGTGATTGGGCCTTCGGCGTTCTCACTCACTGTACCAATCACAAAATAACAGATACCGTTGCTTGACATCGATCTTCTGTGAGAGGGTAATACTTCTCCGGTTAAGCCAAACCATTTGTGCTGGAATCAGCATGGCCCTATTACCGACAATTTGCGAGCTGTGCCTATTTCCAGTAATATGCATGGCAGAGACGGCTAAACGCACGGATATTCGATCTGCTTGCCGCAAGAGCCGCATAATATGCTAGACCAGAAGTGATTAATCATGGAAATCATTAGGCATACTCGTATTGTTAATTTCAGATTGCCAAAGACCCCACTCCCACAAGATGTGATGTGCAGATTACTCACATTTATTGTCAGAGCTTGAATATTGGCACAATGGTGAATGAACTAAATAAAAACCAAAGCAACTTCCTCCAAAAATTACCATGCCCCGTACGAAATTGAGCAACACAGTGATCCCCCCCTAACCAGGTCCGGCCAGTCGCTCACGAACGTCTGGAAAGAATTGGTAGAAGGGGACGGCCCTTGGTTGATGTATTCCAACGAAACTGCCATTCGTATAGGAGGCCTACGTAGAAATCGGCGTGCTGGTTGAACAACCTAAGCAGTTTATTTCTATCACGACGTGCTAGGAAATTTGAATCCATGCTTTCTCGTGTGGTATAATACATTCATGCACGTTTTTGGACCTCAAAATTAACCGAAAGTACACCTGCCAGTACTGACAAAGCTTCAGTGCTAACTGAGCTTTGCACAAAAATTTAAAAATATCAACGCAAATTAATGTTGACTCTTGTAGTGATTGCCGACGTACAGCACCGATAGTTGGCTTATCGGCTCATAGAGGCGTACATATACAATCTAAATATGTTGCATCATTTACTTTTAAAGTTGTAAAATTACAGTTCTGAATGGAAGCCTCCATGTCGCAGTTGACATCTTAGACAGACCGTAAAAGGTTTTTTTTATTCATCTAGGTACTATTTATTACGTGTTCAACAGAAGAAATGTTTGTGTTGAACAATACTCGTATATGTATCAAATATAGGTAAGTATTAACCCCTTGTATGCCGGAACGCAGATCTACGCGAGACACAATAGCTTTTTAATTGTGTCTGGTATTCCGGCATACGAGAGGTTAAAAGTAGATATCGATACTTAAAGTATCGAGTACTTTTTTTAGTCCGTACCCTAAGTAAGATTCGAGCGCGACGCGTTGCGTTAGTTGTCAAACATATTTTTGTCAACGCAGTCGTAGGTCACATTTTGTTTCTTTGCCATAAACATGAGGCGTAAGGTCAATTTTTTAAAGTGAAAATTTGTAAGATGTAGGTGCGATATGTAGATAATGCCTAAAAATAAATGATCCCTGGATGTGAATGGCACACGAACGTTGCAAATCGCAAAATCAAACAGAGGCCTATATCTAACAGTGGATGAAATCGGGCTTTGGATGATAATAATGATTCGATACGATACCTGCCATTAAGTACTTATTGAGTAAAAGCATCGAATGCAAAGTATCAAGTACAAAATTATGGATATCGAAAGGAAAAATACTCGATACCACAGAGTATCGATATTTTCCGTGCGTTGGATAGTATAGTATTATACGTATCAGCAACGGAGGAGAGGACGTGTTCGTCTTGAGCGCCGGTCGCATGAAGCAGTATAGACCCGCTACGATAACCCCATTTAATTAAAAATACAAAACCTTTTTGCTATTCGTTATTAAAAACTTTTTAAAGGTTTAGATTATTTATGAAAAATATGCAAGTACCTGTCAAGTATGCGTCAGAGGTATTTATACAGTCCGTTCACAGTTATTTTACCTCTGACCAACCTCTGACAAATGTCAGTGTTTGTTTTCTTTATGTTGGAATGGTACTCTATGATGACAAGTATGAAAAATAGGGTTACCCGTGCTAGAATGTCCAATGTTAAATCCCAGTCGAAATCGGGTGACTACCATGAAGATATGAACAAAACAAATTTCATGAAATGGCTTCAGGAAAGACTAATTCCTCATTTGCCGCCTAATAATGTAGTTGTTATGGATAATGCCCCTTATCACACAGTCAAGTTAAACAAGGTACCAACATTAAGTTCTACTAAAGCTGAAATGCAAAACAGGATCACAAATAAGGGGTTATCTTATCTGCCCACCATGGTGAAAGCTCAACTGTATGAAATTATAAAAGACCATAAAGAAGCTCCAATATATGAAACTGATCAAATGCTTGAAGCTCATGGCCACAAAGTGGTTAGATTACCGTCATTCCACTGCGAGCTAAACGCAATTGAATGTATACTAAATATTATGTAACGGGTCTGAATCGTGTTAATGAACGAAAAGAAAGATGAATGTATGTGGAGTCTCATTAAAATGCGAGTCTCAAGCAAAAATGTAGGACAAGAGGCAACCAACATTGTGAATTTAGCTGAAGAAGCTTTTCAATCTATCAGTAGAAGACTGGCAAAAACAATGCAAACATGTGCGCCACATTGAAGACACGCTTCGTCAAACAGATGGGTCTACGGATGCTGAAATGGACAGGTTCATAATAGAATTAAATTCTGAGTCTGATACAGAATCTGACAGCAGTTACGAATCATCACTGGCAGTCCGAGAATCTGACAGCAGTTACGAATCATCATAACATTGGCAGTCCACATGGATCATTCTTATTCGAAATAAATATGAAAATTAAATTCGCAGTTTATGTATTTGTTAATTAAAACCTCACATTGACGTAATTATGATGCGTTTACCCTTGTATATTAAACAGACAAAAAATTTATTGAAACTATTTACCTTCATAGGAAATTAGTTATTTCGAAAGAAAATAAATGTACATGCGTATAGCCATGCCGATATCAAGACGTTTTGTTACTAACATTACTTCCAAATATTTAATACGATCGCGTAGGCAATAAAAAAATAAGTACATTTTTAGCAGTACTGTATATTTAAAATAGGAGTATTATAAACTAAATATAGCAACACAACGCCCAGGTTGGCCAATCTAACAGCTAGAGGTAAAATAACTGTGAACGGACTATAGACAATTTTAGGTGGACGACTATAATAAAGCTTTTCATTATTTTTTAAACATTTAGGCCCTTATATTTGGCCTTTTGGTGAGCTCTATGATAGATTTTATAGTTTTTGTATGGCGACGGCGCGTCGCAACCCTGTCCATCAGAAACAGCCACGTCCATTCTGACAATTGTCTGATTTATGAAGAATAAGTTTTATGCTATTGTCAAATTGAATGTCTGAATGTGAATGCATAAAACCATACAATTACGAAGCAAACAATAAAAATTGAGGAATATGAATTGTTTACGTTCTTTAATTGTTTTCATCTCGCATAGAGTATATACCTCTCTACCACTTTTATAATCACGTAGAGAGACAAAAGTTTAAGCAGGAGTGGTTTTCAGTAGCGAATATGACCCTTTCACGTCACACATTATTATGATCTAACGAAAATTATAAAATAACTTATATTATTATATTATCCTCTTGTCTGTATCTGATTTTGGCGTAAATTGGAAGTCCCCAGACAAAGAGTTTATATACGTCTACTACCATCTACTACACATACATTGTCGTGTGATTCTGACACATAGTATTTGTTGGTATTTATATACTCTTTGATTCTGACAAAATAAACTTCAAACCAATGCTATATATCATCGATACATGACAAGATGTACGCATGCGCTAAATTACGTTATGACGTCACGAGCCGTTCCGGGCGCGCTTGATTTTCATTTCTTTCAGTCCACTGAATGTTTTCTGTTCAGAGCAAAATCAAACGTTCGTGGTAGGCAGTAAGCTCATTTTTTATTAATTAGATGCTTTTGAGAGCCTGAAAACATTACAAACCTGAAAAGTCGTCCCTGAAAACGGGCACTGAATTTTTTCAGTCCGGAACGGAATGAAACTTTTGCGTGCTTTCCGATCAAAGCAAAATCTATCGTTTGCGGTGGTAAGTACGTTTATTTTACAAAATACATTTGATACAGTTGACAAATGAAGCTCGCTAGTCTCACGGAATTCCGCCATGAAAAATCGGTCCTGAAAATCGGATGTCTGCGGCCAGGCTTAAGGTCAGTTTATTAGGCTTATCAAGTTCCCATTTTAAGACATAACATAACTTCACGCCTTTATCCCGAAGGGGTAGACAGAGGTGTATTACACACCCATATTTCGCCAGTTATGTTTCGGTCCCAATGTAATAGAGGGTGAGCATATTGCCATCTACTAGGAACATTATTAAGCAAGCGATAATTAACATTTTTAATACTCGCATAACTTCGAAAAGTCGGAGGTGTGTGCCCAGGGTACCTGGGGATTGAACCCGAGATCATCGTCTCGGCAGTCCGTTACTGCTCGTTCACCATTATAGCTTGGGTATGCAGCTTAGGTTTATTAAAATAGTATACCCAGTTATATTTATATCCTAATCCTTCTCGTATGTGTAATAGCCATGATAGTTTTCAAGGATAGATGGATGTTTCTTCCTCTCTTCACGTATTAGCTACTGAAATTATTTTGATGATTCCTTGCAGTAATTGATATAATAGTCTATACATCTGATTAATTCATAATCTATCGTTTGTCACGATATTCAACATGTGCAGGTGAAGCTGCGGGCAGAATACAGCAGATTTAAATAACATGACTGTATGCGTAGCGTTGTGGTTTAGGCGGTCGTCTCGCCATTAGCTACACGAGAAGTGTTGTAGGTTTCTACACAAAAGGTACAATAGTATTGAGTGGTATTTCCTTTACGCGTTTCTTTTATAATATTATAGAGGATACCACATACCCACAGCTACGCCCGCACATTTTTTCAATCGAATCGTTTCTGCCCGATCCCGTTAGAATTTAGAGAAATCCTTCCTTAGTGCACTTCAAAGGATTCCAAGGAATATACATGCTAGAGTTCAGCTTCTTACGCTCAATAATTTTAGGTGTGCGTTGTCTGTCAGTCAGTCAGAAAAGACAGATTTTTATATACACAATTTGAAGAATATTTGACATAAAATAATATTTAAATGTTCAGATTTTAATAACGGATTGCAAAGTCATATTTCATCAGTTTCAGTCATACTTAATTTGCTTGGTCAATTAGTGTAGTTCTATTTTCGACAAAAGGTCAGTTTAGTCTGTGATATTAATTGGCGACTGCATAATATATAGCTATTCAATTACAATAGATAACTTATTATGCTAATAATCTCATCAATATACTAAATATTCTCTGGTAATAGTCACACTGGTAATTTAATTTAAAATCAAGCAACCCGCCGTCATATTTTTATCATTAGGTTGTCAGGCATCATAATACACATATCCACGAAAAACTGCCTGCCTAAAACAACATTTTCAAAGGCTTTTTCTTAATAGTTGCAATCCAGTTCACGGGATCATTCTTTGCCACTTGGGTAGGCAGAGAGGTGTATGTAATTTTGCCCTACCGCGTTTGGAACCTAACCACAACGTTATACATCGACGCCGACGCATTGTTGTGACAGGACCACGCAAATCGTGTGAACGACTTAGACTTATATAACGTCGAGAAAGTTTCAAAGTGCAAATATAAACAATTAATAAATAATAAAATAACTAATATTAGTAAAACAATTTCAATTAAATTAATTCATCAGCACTCTATTACCAAAATTCTTGTTAATAATTCAATCAACGTAAATAGGTAGTTGATAAACAAAACGTATTGAAAAGTAGACAACAAAATCTGACGCCGAAAAACCAAGAAATTAATTTGCGAATAGAGCAATCGTTGGATCGTAAAAACTACAGACAATTTGATTTATTACGTCTGTTGTAATCTATCAGTGAAGTTTCTTGTTCCCGCAAATCTACGACAGTGATCAATCTGCCACAGCTTCTGTCTTTCGTTTTATTCTTGTAATTATTAACAATTGTCACGAGTTTTGCTCGTTTAACTCGGATATTTTGCAGCCTATCGCCAAGAAAATGGATTGATAAATTTCGTTGCTGATCTCTGATACTTTTGTTGAATATGCAGTTGTTGTTTTGGACGGATATTACACAGTCATAGGAGTTGCAAAAATTATTACTTGTTAAGATTGTTAAGGTTTATGTTTGATCGGACGAGCCGAACAGTAATATTCTTTTCAACCAAGAGATCCTTATTTACCTTAATGCACGATTGCTGAAGTTTGCGTGCATTGCGATAACCACAGTGACGTTGAAACTTTCCGAGACGAACATATCATGTAACACTACGTTTAAGTTAAGCATAACATTCATCATCAGGAGATTTTACATACGATTGGTATAGATTTTCATTTTAGTTTACTTATCCAAGTTTATTCATAGCTTTAGCAGACAAATGCTCATTAGTGCCATGATCTGCTTGCGATGAGAACGGGAAAACTTAATATTCAATTTCTCATCTCAGGTAATAACATAAACATAAATTGTTTTGTTTTCTCTGTTTTCTAGTGGACGCTGTCTGATGCAGACCTGTATAAACGATTCGATATATTCCTGGTATCAAATCGAACAAGTATCGAACACCGGAGGCAATTTATTTCTACAGTTGTTTCAAACTAACTACAGTGTGAATATAATATTCTAAAAACAACCAGCATCGTTTCAACAGCCAACATGTATTGTATACAATGTTTGTTTCTGACAACACTTGTTTTGTTTTCACAGGAGTACAATCTTTACAGTTGGTGGAAGACTATGTTCTATTATGTAGCAGTCCATTTGATAATCGAATTAAAAGGTACATGCAAGTGACTGGTCACATGATTGCGTATGTTGGGTTGCTATCACTAAGTTACTGTCTTTTTTGTAGTCTAGTAACTGGACTGAATTAGAGCGAGTGCCCGCAATAAAAGTTTCATATCGTAATCCTACTAATATTATAAATGTGGCAGTTTATGAAGATCTATGTATAGATGGATGGATATATGGATGGATGTTTGCTACTCTTTCACGCAAATACTACAGTACGGATTTGGATGAAACTTTACAGTAATATAGTTTATACATCAGAATAACACATAGGCTACAATTTATAAAGATTTTGTATAATGTTGCCGACTTAATTGATACTTTTCCTTATATTAATAAGGAAAAGTATCAACTAAATCGGCAAAAATCCCGAGCTCTGAAAGCTATCTTCGCGTGCGTTGCCTAAACCGTTAAAGTTACTTGAAGATAATGTACGGTGATATTGTTTATCTTAAAAAGTTCTAAACAAAAGCCCGCGGCAGCATTTATTTATTTGTTTGTTTGGGTCAAATTTAGTAATTGGCATTTACCGCCTCCCTGATGACAGATTGATATGATATATTGTATACACTCTTAATCGTGATGATAATATAAGATAATATTTAAATGCTTGTAATTCCAAGATGGCCGCCGATACAAAATGGCGGATCACATATTACTTCACACCAACCTGAATATGGGTATCCAATGAAGGGGCTTGATTGGTAGAATAGAGCCCACTATGAAAAATCCAAGATGGCTGTCGCCGCAAAATGGCAGACTACATATTATCCACAAATACTTTAATATGGGTATCGAATGAAAGGGCTTGATTGGTAGAATAGGACTCACTATGAAAAATCCAAGATGGCTGCCGCCATAAAATGGCGGATTACCTATTTTCCACAAATAAGGCCTTACTATGAAAATAGAATAAGAAATATCAACTAACAACAAAACTAAAAACTTGAAAATAAAATTAACCCATCCTCCTAGCGTTTCCACCTGGGGTCCGCTTTCTAGTCCAACCGACCGAATTTAGCTGAATATTAGCTTTTCCACAGAGCAACTACCTGTCTGACCTCCGCAAACCGAAGGGATAGCGAAATTCCATGGTTAAGACTAGTGTCAGTTTATTTAGAGGTACTGACGAACTCTAATGACTGGCAAAGATCTTCATGACAACCGGGACCGACGGTTTAACGTACTGTCCGAGGCACGGTACAAGCGATAATTAATCATTTAAAACGCACATAACTCCAAAAAGTCATTGGTGCGCGCCATAGATTCGAACCCGATACCCTCTGGATGGCAGTCTGTTAGTATCTCCACTAGGTTATCGCTGCCTTGAAAATAAAATTAACAAAAAAAACATATTTTAATTTTGGGCGTAGCGTATCTAGAGTAAACATTATGATAGAAATTTCACTTGCCCAACGATTTTATATTTGTCTGATCAATACCCCAGATTGATGAGAAGATTGGTGCGATCTGGTAGCTAGGACTTACTGATTTACTTTTTAGCTTTTAGTACATAACTTAGCTACATCATTTTTATAGTAATAAAAAAGAATAACATAAAAAAAAATGTTTTTTACAATGCTTATACAAGAGAAGTTATCAAATTGTTTTCAAAATTGATACATTTATTGTTTTCAGTATTTAATTAAGATGAACTTTGTCTTTTACAGTAAGGTTTCCCCTTTTTTTTCATTTTCGCGGCGGAGGGGCAGTCTGATATGTACTTTTTTGTAATGCTTTCAGTTTTTATTTTTGCTGCTGTTAAATTCAGTAGGTATATATTAAGCTCTGCATAACTTCAATAATATACCTACATACTAATCTTTACCAGAAGTTCGACGATTATGAAAACAAAAGTACTTTTTATAAGTATTATCTGTTAATATATACATATTAACAGATAATACTTATAAAAAGTACTACACGGCTACACGGCTAATCTGCAGAGCCGTTTGTGATGAAATTTGACATGGATAGTCTGAATTCCGGGGAAGTACATAGGCTACATTTTATTTAAATTTTATGCTGGCGAAGCCGCGGGCGAAAGCTAATTTAATATACTCCTCTACAAAAGATTTGATCCGACGAGTTGTGGGGCTGCAATGACTAATTGATTGGGTAGCCATCGTGTGCAGTCAGTCTGCACTGATTTCTTATTATTGCAAAAATAGAAGGTCAAGTTGTCCTTTATATCCCAGACTAAAAACATATTTAAAGCTTTACTATTTTTTTGTAAACAACGATAGCCTATTGACCAAATACTGCTACGCAAAAATTATCAGCTTCATACCGCATCGCACCACTGACATTTTAATTTAAGTGCGTGTTCAATGATTGTTTTTACTATCGCTGAAAAGATGATGAATGAAATTTGCATCTGAGAGTTCTCGGTAATGTCGAAAGACACGTAATTTCTGCAAATCTGAACTTGGCTAGTCTGATGAACTATGGTTAAAGCTATATCAGTGTGTTTATGAGGATCTACTGACATTGTCATAATTTTTATACTATGACTTGTTGTTGACTGATTGCTAACAAAAGGTGACCTTAATACTTATATAGTTTATTCTGCCAGACAACCTATACCTTTTAAGATTTATACGAAAATACTAATACTATACGAAAAAAAACTACGAATAAATGAAACATTTTTTCGTACATATTCATACATTAGAAATGTCACAGAAGGTATCTCATATTGCAAAACAAAAATACTTGTTACAAAAATGCTTAGTAAGTATATTTATTATATTTTATTATGATGTAAAATACATAGCTGATATACCATTTGTGTCACACTTCAATTTTATATCAATGTCAAGCTGAGCCCGCGGTTACACCCGCTTTATTTAGAACCATCATCCTATTAAAGTGTTCCACTGTTCGGCAAAGGCCCTTCTCTTGGACCGCGATGCATCCCCGCCATGCTATGTCCGGCCAGTCACAGTTACTGTTGAATGCATCCAGACCGTTTGGGTTTTATATTAAATGAGTAGTAGTTGCTACTGCATATTTTAGTATTGCAAATCCTAATATAAACTTTTCGTTTAGGTTTCTGACTTTATGTTACAGGTCCTATAACCTTCCTTTATTTTATTAAAAATGTTATAAGTAGCAAAAGAGTAGATGGATCATCAGATGGTAAGCGTTAAGATACAGCAGACTAAAGACACCCGCTACACCAGAATAGTCACAAATGCGTTGCCGGCCTGGATGGGAAAAGGAATAGGAGGAGCGGGATGAGGGTGAAAGCAAGAAAAGAAACAGGATGAGGCTGCCGGCACTCTTACCCACCAAACAAAACGTAACAAAGTACGTAGACACTGTTACTTTATGTTGGTATTCAGTACTTACTGTAGTACTTACTACCCCAGTCCAGCCGACCCAGTTCATGCTGAAATCAGCGAGGCTATATTATGTACCTATGAAAATCAAAAATATTTTCACATCTGTTTTATATCGACATTATATCAATTTTCTTTCTCACTTATAGAGCTTTGTCACTTATATTTTTACATGCTCGCAACCAAAATATGGTGTTAATTACTACGTATGTACGTGGTGATATTTGCGTGTTTATTTCTTTATTGTGTCAATAATAATAGCCTACATTCAAAAAGAACACTCCAAATATGAAACTACTTAAATTTCATCATAAAAAGGCTCAAAACCTTATAAATATAATACATTTATATGTTTCGAATCTTTTCTCACCAACAAATTCTAGGTGAAAATAGTTTCGACAAAATTACATTAGATTTACTTTAGTTTTACTTTGCTGCCAAATCAGGAGTTCATGCTGCCGTTTTTTGCTTGTTTGTTAGAAAGCTCGATACTTTTACATGACATTTACCGCAGGATTGTCGTCGAAAGTAGTTTGTGCTGTCAATATTAGTTGCATCTTACGCACGATAGGGACACTGTACAATTGTCATACAAATTTTTACGTATTTCGTATTTCGGGCCTCTGATGATGAAATAATATGGACCAATGTCACCTTGTGATATTATATATTTATTTGTAATTTTTTGCTAGCTATATTGCCAATTAAATATAATCACCAAAAAACATGAATTTGTTAAAAACAAACCTATAATTATTCAAATAGTTTATTGGGCATATAGGCTATTACAGATGGAAATTTGATCATTTTATCAGTGAATACAGTAATATTACAACATCAAATAATAATACTCTTAGATTCTAGCTTATGCTTATAGCTAACCTAGATGTTTTAATCACATAAAATACTTTTAAGAGTAAAACTAAAACTAAGGGGTAATACCGGATCTTTTACCCAGTCGGCCACTTTAGGTATATACAAAAGTAGAGCAAAGTTGTTTGAATTATATGGTTTGAAACAACAAAGATTTGACACACGTTTTTTTTAATTATGTAAAAAGCTGATCAAAAATTTTTAAACAAGTTTGTATGATGGCAAAATCAAAATTTATTAGTGGTAAAATTAAGCAATCGATAAAAATAATTAAAGAAACGTGGAGAATTATAAATAATGAAACCGGTAGAGCACGACAACGGGAAAACCAATTTGAAATCAAAGATAACAATTTATTAGTCACAGACAAATCTCAAGTAGCGCATATTATGTTCAATTGTTTCTTTGAAAGCATAACAATAATAACTATTAGCTCTTAACAATCATCGTCTTTATACGCTGGAAATTTGTTGCTTAGCAGTGTACTTGAATGCAAAAGCGTGTAAGGATTCGAGTACGTGACCCCGCGAGATATATTGATCGCATATAATTCAATTACTATAAAAAATACCGGCGACTTTTGGGGCATTTCAATAAAAATTTTAGGTACTATAGTTCAGAGTGTTGCGCTTTACCTCTCTATAATTTTTAACCAATGTTTTGACCAGGGCGTATTTCCGGATTTGATGAAATTAAGTTAAATCATACCTTTATTCAAATCTGGCAGTAAAATTGACATAAATAATTTTAGGCCCATCTCTATCTGGCCGGCATTCAGTAAAATATTTGAAAAGATTTTATTAAAGCAGCTGCTAAGACACTTTAATTTAAATAGTCTGCTTCACAAAGATCAATACGGATTTACTAAAGGTAGATCCACTACTGATGCGAGTGTTGCTCTAATAAAACACGTTTATAATGCTTGGGAGTCATCTAAAAATGCTATCGGAGTATTTTGTGACCTATGAAAAGCATTTGATTGCGTTCATCACGCCACACTGCTTCGCCACTACGCTACGGTGTAGAGGAAAACGCACTTAGTGTTGTCAAGTCGTACTTGTGGCAGAGTCGTGTGTCGATGTAAATGGGACTACATCCTCTAAATTACCTATACAGTCAGGCGTTGTACAAGGTTCAATTCTAGGTCCTTTTCTTTTACTTGTCTATATTAATGACTTACCTTTTTATTTAAAAAACATCTGTGATGTCGTTCTTTTTGCAGATGATACGTCACTAATTTTTAAAGTAGATAGGAATAGGAAACAATTTGATGACTTAAATAATGCACTTATACAAGTTACACAATGGCTTACAGCAAACAACCTAGTACTTAATTCTAAAAAAGCTAAATGCGTTAAATTTGCCTTACCTAACGTTAGACAACTGGGACCTAATATTATGCTAGATAGGGAGGAACTTGAGACAGTTGACTTTACAGTGTAGAAAAACTGTAGAGTCAATTGTCTACTACTGCCTAGAAAGGCATTACATGAGATAATAAGTTACAATGGAGTGCACATATAGCATGTCTTGCAGGTAAGCTCAGCTCTGCTATATTTCCTGTCAGGAAAGTTAGACAACTTACTGATGTCGACACAGCTCGTCTAGTATACTTTAGCTATTTTCATAGTGTCATGTCCTACGGCATTTTGTTATGGGGCAAAGCTGCGGATATTCAGAGTACTTTCGTTCTACAGAATCGAGTGGTACGAGCAATATACATGTTAGGTGCAAAAGATACTCTTAGGGAACACTTTAAGTCTATAAAGCCTAGTAATAGTAGCCTCGCAATTTTTATTTGTTAATATATTGTATATATAGTAGGCAAAATATAGGTTTATTTACTACAAAAAGTACTACATACATAATATAAAAACTCGAAACAAGCATAAGTTATATACCCCTTATCATCGTTTCCATAAAGTTAACAATTCTTTTGAAGGGCTAGGTATTCGTATTTACAATAAAATACCAATTCGTATTTTAGAATAACCATTTAATACTTTTAAAAGTAAAATTTTTCAGTTTATCATTATATAACATATCTAGTTCTTTTAAATTATTCGTTTATTATTAGGTCATTCCACTTACTACATTTACATACATTTGCTATGCTGTTCCACTAATTTTATTGAAATTTTACTGTACGTTTGCACGAGCATTGTCTTAGTCTCAGATTGTAGAAAGTTCCTTAGGCGGTAGAGAGCGCGCAGAGAACCAGTGACCTTCTGACTCACCTGAGTTATTTGAGCTTGCCAATTCAGCGCGTTGTCTAAGTGTAGCCCGAGGTTTTTTACTGTAGGATACAGACTGATGGTGGTCCCATTAAATGTGATATCTGGTAGAGACGAGACGTCAATTCTATTTATAATCCACTGACTACCCACAATAATCGCCTGAGTCTTCTTAGGATTTACCGTTAGACCAAAGTTGTCCGACCAGGTCAATATTGCTTCCAAATCGTCGTTAACTTTATCGATGGCGTCACTAATGCAATCCGCATTTGCTTGTGAGTAAATCTGCAAGTCATCGGCATACAAATGGTAGGCGCACTGAAGATTTTGAGTTAAGAGATTTGTAAAAATTGAAAATAAAAGAGTTGAAAGAATGCCGCCTTGAGGAACGCCAGAAGTAATGTCAAACCATCTTGATGGGGACTCGTCGACGCGGACGGACTGCTGGCGACCTCGAAGATAATTTGAGAACCAATCCAGAGCTCCAGCCGAGACCTTGAGGTGGGAGAGGATATGTAATAGGATTCCGTGACTGACGGTATTGAAGGCATTGGAAAAATCAATCAACACTAACACAGTTAGTTTGGTGTTTTCCATACCCTCACGAATATCGCCAGTCACTTTAAGGAGGGCAGAGGTTGTGCTATGCAGGCCTGAAGCCTGATTGAAAAGGACTCAACAAGTTGTTGTGATGGACAAACCAAGATAGTTGATTATGGACACAGGCCTCAAGCACTTTGGAAAGGAAGGGTAGGATAAAAATAGATCGAAAGTGTTCAGGGAGAGTAGGATTTTGGGCAGTGGGATTATGTAGGCTATGCGCCGTAAGAAAGGGAAGGTACCAGACTCTAGGGAAAAGTTAATGATGTGAGATATAGGTGGCAAGAGATGATCCAGGATCGTCGTAATCATACGACGGCTGATAATGTCGCATAAGATGAATATAATTCGTGATCATGGGCTGTAAACTAACGTTTTTGTAACTTGGTATATTCATATACCGTCACTTCTGTAACATACATTTCCACTATAGTTCTGAACATGGTCACTAGTTGCCTACATTATAAGATGTACATATGTGGATGCTCCCATCACACAATATTCACATTTGAAGGCTAACTAAAGCACTTAATTTAGTAACTGTATTAATTGCTTAAGTATTATGTCTGTAACTAATTACTATTTACAAGTAATTGACTACAATGTGAAAAGGTTGCAGCTCCTTACGAAAATAAAAATATGTACCATAACACTGGCGATTTAAAAGAGTGGCCACGAGTTTTATTGCCCGTTTCTCGTGGTTTTTTAAAATTGACGTTCATAAGCTAGCACCTTGTGACCTAGACAAATAAATGATTCTGACTTTGGCTTTGATATAGATATTAGTATTAAACAACAGCCTAAAAGTTCTGATTCTTTATCGAAAATAAAAGATTCGAATTATAAAGCTTATTTTCTCTAAATAATACAGTGGGTGAAACCGAGGTAAGAAATAGTCACTTATAAGGCATATGTTAACCCGTTAACAGTGCAGATATAAATTATTAAAATACCCCCACGTGCAAATGTGTTTTGCGGAAATTTGATAACATAAGCGTAGGTAATGACATATAACATACGAAAAAGCAAAAATAGAATGCCCCTTATCATTTTTCAGGTGGGCCACATGTGGTGCACTCATGTGCACGCTATAGATTTCGTGCCCCATATATGTGCCACTCACGTGTACTTTGTTCTCATTCATAAAAATGTGGGTAGAATCTAACATTTATGCCGACCCATTAGACGATAAAACGCGTATGAGTAAATGTTTTCAAAACTAAGTTTTTACGAATTCGTGACGCTCCGGTCATAGCAAGTGTTGTCGATTTCTTTTATTTTGGTTTTCATCTTGGTTCAATTTGAAACGTTCGAGGCCGATATCTTCATTGCCTTTGACGGAAGAGGAGTTTGGAGGATAGCGACGGTGAAGAGAATATTGTAGAACAATTGGAGGAGTCAAAATATAGCTGTTACAATGATAAGTTCATTCGTTATTTCATCTTTTAATATTTTTTTCTATAAAAAAATGGTTTCATTTCCAACCTCGATTGCCTGGCAACACTGACGAAATTTCGGTCGGTTTTTTTGGACATTTTATCATATGGTTCATTGTTCATACGTGTATATCATAAAAACTGGAGCTGTTGGTACGTGCAAACTCAAAAAAAGTATTCCACTGATATAGACTCGTGGCCCATTTGTGGTGCACGCACGTGTGATGATGTCTTCATAGTGGCCCATACGTGTGAACGTGTTTATCAACATATTTTCATAGTAATTTTATTAAGAATTATTTTTGAACCAAACCTTCAAACATGACGTATAATATTCTCAAACTAAAGAATATTCGAGAAAGTTTTAACCATGATGAATAATTCACCTATTCCTTTGACTTTCAGATTGTGATACACATTATACTTTGAAGGTTAATTTAATTCATTACTGAGATAATAATTATTCTAAGCTACTTAGTGGGTACGTAATTTTATTTTATTTAATGATTGATTGAATAAGTGGCGTTCTCTGGTTGTTACAGTGATTGAATTTTCGCTGTGCCTTCATTTTCTGCATTTTTAAAGACGTTTTTGATAACCATAATTTTCAAAAAAAAATACGTTTACTCACACGCATGCCGTTTGCCACTGCATGTGTGTCATTCCACTCATATCAAGGCAGAAATCATTTAAAGTTCATCGAAATATTTTTTTACACTAAATATTTTTTAACTTAGTCAGATCCATCATTTCCGCAGGAAATTCATAGGAAAAACCAGTGCTATCAACGGTAACAATTCATAAAACAACGACTGCTAATTATCAAATATGAAAAACAAGACTGATACAATTTCCATCATCAGTCAAGTCACAAACAAGATTACAATGTAATCGATCAGTTGGGACCAAGACGTCGAGAGCAATTAATCAAGAGACGAAAACTGACGGCATACTCAGGACGGAACGCGCGTTTAAAATGTGAGAATAAAAGCCCTTGAATTTATAACAGGATATAATAGCAATTTTATTTGAACACTTTAGGCTAGTGGATAAGTATATTGAAGCAAAGACATCTACAGACATTGTGAGATGATTTTACGACTTGTATCCATGGATATATCGTACATGGTACACAAGTAGTGAAATGATTATCCTGTTACATATTGAATCATCCCGTTGTAATAGTAGCAAGTAAGGTATAAATAAATTATAAGATATTATTTGCCATGGATTTTATTCTATCTTGGATCTTTCTCTGCACCAACACGCGACGTTTCGATCGGCTTTCATCGGATAACACCACAGTAATACGGCTTACTTCGATTAAGACTTGTTACTGAATGTATTGGACAAAAGAAGCTATTTAACAATATCTGTAGAAAATGGTAGCAGAACTATATATGATTTGAGGTTATGTATGACATGTGTTTCAAATTATGTAGGTGAACTTATACAAATAAATATTATGTATTTTAGACAAAACTGACCATTTGTTGACAGTGTTGTAGTGTACAACACTGTCAACAAATGAGATATATAGCTCATACAATACCAATCTGAGTTCAGATACAATCAACGGCTAGATACAACCACGCTCTGCTACCAAAATTTATGTTTAGAGTCTGGACTAAAATTGGGTAAGGTTTGCAGAGGTCAGTGGAAGCGATTCATTCATCCAGTCTTAGCCCAGGGCAAAGGTCTAAACACTATTACTATGATTGCACAGCGATGAATTCAAAGTAATAGGTGCATGTGCAAATTTACCTTAGATCTCCTGGTGATGTTCTTGAGTGGACCTATAAGATTACACTCATAATTTTGGCCAAAATAACAAGCAAATCGTTATAGTTACTACTCTAAGGTCCAGTTCGGCGTCCTTCTTCAGAACACGATGCACGTTGGCGGTTTCATACAAGTTTTACAATGTTCAATATGTTACAAATATTCAATAGTTCACAAGTTTGACTTTTATCACAATATACCTGTGCCGGTTATAGATCAAAGAAGTGGCATTCACTCGGGTTCCAAATTTACTTTAATATCACAAAAGCACGCGAGAAGGCAAAACGTGGAAAAAAAGTCAGAGAGAATGGAAGACAGTTCATAGTGTGACCATAGTCAAAATTTACAATAGACCAAACAAAACGTTACTAAACCGATATTATCGATTTAGCTTATCATAAAAACTATTTCTATTTCAAACAGTAATATTAGAAATGTTACGCATTAGTCGTTCTAATGACGTAATAATCTTTGCTGATGGATCAAGAGCAAGTCTCACTTATTTTAACGGAATTCAGTATTCGAATTATTAGATTCGTTTTTGACAGTTTTTGACATAAGCTCCATACAAAATATGTCAAACACGAATCTAAAGTCTACAGATCTATCTATAGTTCGAATATTGAAAATGGCCGTTAATTGAACTACGTGGAGGTTGATAGAATAAAAATTGGCAATCATTTGATAAGTTTTGTCTCCTTCGTAAACTACGAGATATTAGGTTGACTTCTGCGGCAAGGCTAATCAATAAATTATTACTGATATGTAAAGAAAGTGTGAGTAATAACTCTGTTAAGCGATATACCCGGTAAATGCAAGCATTCATCTCTCAATAAAATACGTAAGTGAGTTTATAGATCTGAACTGTTTTCTCAGAATTGTAGTCAAAATTATAATAAACATACATATGTTTGATTTATTAAAGTTACCACCCCAGAAATTGAAATCTGTATCGCAGTGGCCTAGCCGTAGTCACACCTTAACTACCTAAGCATTCAGTTTTGACAACAATTTGTGGATCACACAGCGTTGTCGCGTAAGGAGATGGAACACACAACAGTGCGTGGTGTGTTAAACGGCAAGGCGGCCGCCAAACTGCGGTCACTGTTTATCCATCCAAACATGAATTGTGCCAAATCTCAAGCTTCAACGTGCGCATACTCTACGATTACGTATCAAAGGTTTTGTCTTCACGTATATATAGCGATAACGATGACTGTAATTATGCCGTTATTTGCTTATCCACTAAAAACGTCAGGCACAGAGCGGTGTGCTAGTTCAAACATTCATTAGTGGTATCACTTATTTGCAAAGTTTCCTAGTTGTCTTCCACGAACGTCGCTCTTTACATCTTTGGTTTTTGGAAGCCATTTTCTTTACTAGGAATGGATGCTACGTCACAACTTAGATAAGTAATGTGTTTTTTTATGGAATAAGCGGCAAATAAGCAGACGGATCGCCTGATGGTAAGCGATTACCACCGCCTATAGACAAATGCAATACCCGAAGCGTTGCCGGCCTTTTTGATGGAGGACGAGTGGAATAAAGAGAAGAAAGAAAAGAGAATGGGACCACCGACACTTTTACTCACCGATCGAAACAAAACAGAACATATACTGTTACTGTACATTACGTCGCCTTCCACGCAAGCCTTTAACAAGGCTCTACTTCCTACGAAAATTCAAAAAACTGTCACTAATAGCACATTTCACAGTTGTGCAACCATTATAATCATACAGTAAACGATACTACATGTGCTGATATTCATTATCATGATATTATTTTACCATTTGCAGCCCGATAGAGTTAGCTCATAGGGACATCAAAGATAATAATTAAATGTTAAAATTATTTGATAATTAATAACATTATGCATTGGTAATATTATTCAAACACGAAACATCGCTATACCAAGGGGATTATTTTAAATTAGTGAGGTGCGTGTATAACACAAAATATAATTTGATTCAATGTTTATACTCTTGTCATAATCAAATAGAATCATTGATTATGATTTGATAATCAGTGACAAAGTTATCATTGATATCATGTGTCATTTGATCGCATTGCCTGTTTCATATTTTATTTTTTTCTGTCCGAGAATATTTGAAGATCACTGAGCTTCAATCTCACACAAATTTCTGAAAGTGCAAGTTTGAAATGTCAGTTTTTAAATCGAAATTCAACAAAATATCACTTCAAACTGTGATGCATACGTTGCAAAAATCACCTAAAATTTTGAAATTGAGCTCTAGTCTTTGTGAAACAGTTCAAAGACCTAAAAGCTACCGCTACTATTTTTATATGCCTTACCCAAATAAGAGAATATTTTCCAAAATAACTAACAAATTCTACTGTTCTAAGCAAAATGAAGGTTCCACTTTCAATAAAATGTAAGAGTGAAGCCTAATGAGGCCAGTCAGTCCAAACCCAAGCAATTGGACAAACGAAATTACCCAGTTTTATTTGAGCAGTGATGAGGCCGTTTGAATACCATGCACGGACTCGCTCTATATTAAAGAGCTATTGTTTTCATAAAATAAATTTTAAATATCTCTAACTTGTACAAACAAAAAGTCTTTTTAATGACTCTAGTCTAGGCTTTTCCATACAGGTGAAACTGTTGAGTAAATTTTCTACAGTATTTGATATTATGTTTTAAATTATTTAGATGATTTAGTAGGCCCGCTATATTAATTTTGAACACATTAGTGTTTTGCCAAATTTTCTTATCCGATCCAAAGGTGTCAGATTTAATAACCATTACTAAGATTATTCTAAAGGATGGAAATCAAACTAAATTCGATAATCGCTGGAAGCTATTATACTTCTCGAAACGACCAGTATCATTGGAATTCTAGCACTAGAGATAGATTTAGAGACAAATAACCAGTTGCCCAATACCGCAAATTATAAACTACACCGTCAATTTTGCTCAGTTGCTCGATAAATTTCTATATCGAATTTACACAATTCATAGTAACGTACCTGTTCTTGTAATAGCGACAATAAAAATAACTGTCTTCATGACACATTCCCAATTTATTTTTCAGAGTAGGTAAGGGTAAACGAAACCTCAAAAGGTTTTAATATACTTAACGATCTTTTGTTCAGTACATTAACCGGGTTAAGTTCAACCCAACGTATAAAATGTTGTCGTTCACACAAAAGATGTCAATATAAGGCTAAAACAAAACATTAACAAGAAAAAGTATCAGATAAAAGAACAATTTACACGAATACATCCGACGATTGTGGCTTAACTTTCTACCGAGCAATTCTATCGAACGGGGAAGAGAGCAGCCAAGTTGGGAGTCAATAACTTCACTTAAGTTCGTTACTAGACTCCGTCGATGCAAGATGTCGGCTTACCCAGCTGTGTTCGAAAATGAATGAAATAGGATAGTGACGTTGAGCTCCTCTATCCTTCAAGACTTCACGACTGACATTGGATAAATATTGAACAAAAAGTAAGCTCGCTCGTTGCCCTCTTTATTTATTTCTATTATGAGAGCTGCGTTAAAAGCATGTTTGTTTTTCAAACATGATGGGTTAATTAAAGCTACATAAAGCAGAATTATAAATTAGTACTTAAAGGGTATGTGAATGTAATAACTGTGTTAGCAGAAAACACAACAAAAACATTATCCGGTGAGTTCGAATGGATATTAATATTCTAATATTAATAGCATTAATACGTATTGCTATAAAGACTTTCAGTTGGGACTGTACTCGTATTTATTTATTTAACCTTAGTCTATCTGACGTTTCAGACAAGTTACACAGGCCGTCATTGCTAGCTGTTTGACTAAAAGGCGTTGACCTAAAAACCTAATTAGGTCCGACCTCTACGTAAACATATTAAGACCTTAATATTATGTAGATAGCCCCTTTCTGTCTCGGGGCTCAGACTTATGATATTCACCCTTTATATTTAATATATTTTATAAGTTATGTTAAAAGACTGGTAATACACAAAGAAATGTTCTTTATAATAAAGGCTCCTCTGGTTACTTATAATTGGATGGAATGGGTAATCCAATGATAATAAGTTTAATATTTTTATTTTTTTATAGACTCACGCCTGTATCCCCCAAGGGATAGGCAGAGGCGTAATATTACACCCACGTAATGGGGGCGAGCCTATTGCCGTAACCGGGCACATCATAATAATATGATGATAATAAGTATGCTTACTTAACTGTACTGCTTGCCTACTAATACAAATCAAGGATTAGATGTTTTAGTAAATAAATCAAAGACGAATTTTGTTGCTTTTGAAATAATTTAAAGTATGGCATGAGGCTGTGTTTAAATTTTCTTAAACCTTAACCAATTAATGAAATGAGCCAGAAGATATATTTTTTTAAAATTGCTATATTTTATATGATTTGTGATAATTCAATAAAACAAACGACCATTAATTATCATCATTCTAAACCCTGCACGGTTGGCAAAGTGGCTTAATCGGCCGCCTTACCATTGTGTTAGCCAGAGCTGAGAACTTTATGAAGACTGAAAAATGTATCTTTTTGTGACCGGTCACTCGTCAAATAATTAGACGGCAACGAATTTTATAGAATCTCACGATGCCAATTTTCCACATACGCCTCTAAAAAGAGAAAACATATTATCAATATTGTAAATAACATTGACTGTAATATTTTTAGTATATGATTGAGATAAAAAAAATACATACGCTCTCGTTTGCCAACGGAAAATAATATCATCATTATCCTTAATGAAAAACATTTAAAAGCGTAGATAACAGACTGTGACAGTAATATGTATCTTGAAATATTTCAGAAACAAAAACAACACTTAAATATAAATTTCTTATTAAAATAACGCTGGAGAGAACATTTCGTGGTCCTTGAACAATTTTCTTAAATTACAGTGTTTTGACTAACAATAATCTTTGGCCGCCCGCACAGCAAAAGATGCACCTAACAATGCTGTAGTTGCTCGTTAATTAGCAAGGAAACGCTGCACCGGCACTAAGTTCGCTTTTAAAGCAAATACTTTACTACTAAGTACGCAAAAAGTGATAACAGAGATGAAGAGGTATTTTAGCTTTTCACAACGACCGCAGTCACTTTATTGGTTAAATGAGTCAGTTATTTAAAGCTGAGTGTTACTTTACATGTGCTTTAACTGTAAGAGCGTGTAGTAATATGATAATATGAAAGCTTTTTATGATTATCTCCTAATCTACCATTAAGAGATAACTGTCATTGTCATACGAGCAGCGATCAGAATATCAATATAATGTTAATGAATACTATTATAATAACTGTGATACAGTTTTCTAACTAGTACAGGAGATTGGTGTCTTTCCATTAAATTGGAAAATCCTAGATTAAAGTTTAACCTAGTATCAGTATATTTTGTATCTGTGTGTTTTCTGACAAATAAAAATCTTTATCTTTTATGAATACCTGACAGCCATCTCACAGCGAAAAATTAGGTTCTTTTTTAGTTAATAAAGCTTATTACAGTATTTACGATTTTTTTTGCAGATAAAGAGAATGCATTTGTTTGAATATTTATAAATGTTAACACGATTATGTGTCGAATCTGTGTCTTTGTGTAATTCTAATTTGTGTTTTTGGTATTGTACCTTTCGCATGCCTAATTGTAAAATATGACTGAACCTGTATAATTGTATTTAAGATCATGTACTGTTCCCATGTTTGCGAAATAAACTATCTTATCTTAAAATTTTGCATATGTGTTCCTTGGATTATAAAGTAGTAAGAGAGCATTTTTTGAAGTCGCGGGCAAAGTAGTATTTAACTAAAAAATACAAACATTAATTAAAAACGTAGCTATATCTGTATGTTCTGTGCTAGTACATATTGAATCCTTTATAAAACTCTTTCTAGATGGAATCTCGGATATCCTGTCCTTGAAGGTGGAAACCTGAAGATGGTCGCCTCCTGCAAAGAACCGGTAAAATCTTCAGTTTCTTGTAGTTATACATTTGTATAACTACAAGAAACTGAAGATTTCGATCGACTGAAGATGAACGATCATTTGATCGTTCAAGGGAGGATCATGCTGTATCTACTCAACGGACTAGTAGATTCGGCTATGGGGTTCCTGTCTATCAGTCAATATTGGCACTATTTTGTATAATTATATTGAATATTTTGTATAGTGTATTGAAGAGTCCAAGCTATCTTACTAAATCGTGTATTTAGTATGCGTTGCTTGCATTTATTTATTGAAATAACGTCGGCGCTTCTACTTGCAGCTTTAAGTTTTCTCCCTTCCAATAATTTAAAATCTTCCAAAGTTATTTATTTATTTTATAACTTTATGCACAAAATCTGTACAAAGGCGGACTTAATGCCGAAGGCATTATCTACCAGTCAACCTTTGGGTGATGCAGAGAACATGTAATAGGTGCATTTCTTATATTAAAAAGAAAGAAAACAAAAACCTACTCATTAATATAGAATGATATATACCTAATATACATACTTAGGCCCTTCTCTCACGAAGCGACTCTCAAACGATTTGTGTATTGTACCCGTATCCTACGCGTCGCTTGTGAGTAGCCGCCATACATATTCAGCTAATTTCGCACACGACGAGACGCTATGACAACGCGTTTGATGTCAGTCGCACGCTACCGTCTTGCTGGTCGCACGCTACCCGAGTAGTATATGCATCGCATTACAAAATGGCGGCGGAAGAAACTTTTAATATTATTTTTGTGCAGGAGGTAGAAAATTTTCCATGTTTGTATAATTATAAGCTGCCAGAGTACGTAAGAAAAGATGTTACATAAAAGGCGTGGATTGAAATTTAGAAAAAAACAATATAACAGGTCATTTATAGGTATACTTTAAATTTATACACAATAATTTTATTGCCAAGGAAGCGAAGCAGTATTATTTAGATAGTTGGCAATAATAATTTCTAAGATAAAGATTCAAATAATAATATGATTCTATTGACATTCTTTAAAAATGACGACTCGTCCCTCGACAAATGCCCTACAATTGATATTTTTTCGATATACGGGTGCACCCAGAATCTTCTTTTATATTTTCGTTTATTCTTGTAATATAAATACAGAAGAAAATTGTCTTCATCGCTAGAGTCACTAGACATCGTCGTACGAATGTTGTTCTTCAAATGATTAAATATAGTCTCATTACCGTAGCATTTGAATAGCTTCGTGAGAGAAGGGCCTTATACATACCATAAATAATATATACTACATATATGTATATATATTAATAAACACATTAATATATATTTTATAATTCTAATACATATATACATATACATAATAATATAATATAAAATAAATAAACTATAAAATACCTATGACGATTCAGTTGGCGCATCTAAATAATTCTGCCGGACTCTGGTTTTAAACGTGAAACGGTTAGTGGACATCCTGATATCAAGAGGGAGGGCATTCCAGAAAAGGATAGATTGTATATTAAAGGATGAACGAACTAGGCTAGAACTGTGAGAAGGACAAGAAAGCAGAAGATTATTAGAGGAACGAATATTTTTCTCATGAGTATTACAGAGAAATTGAAAATGGGAAGTTAAATAGACAGGCGCACAAGGAGAGTATAGTAAAGAATGAAGAGTACACAAAGTACGCAAGCTACGCCGTTGACGAATGGGTAACCACCGTAACTTTAATCGGTACTCAGAAATATGGTAAAATTTGCGGAGATTAAAAACGAATCTAATGCAATTATTGAGTAGGCGATCGAGCTTATTGAGAAGATCTGCATTAAGGTCGAGATAGCCCACGTCACCATAGTCGATGATGGGAAATATTAAAGTCTGTACTAGCATTGTTTTAGTCCTGAATGGCAAAAAGTTCTTCAACCGGTAAAGCGAACGCTAGGCACCAGTGACTTTACGACTTACATTCTCAACCTGGGTCCGCCAGTTAAGGTTGGCGTCAATATATAAGCCAAGATCCTCAACACTTGAACTGAACGGATTGGTAGATCCATCAAAAATGACAGCAGATAGAGATTGCAAGTCAGTTAGTTATGTGTTTGATTTATGGTAAAATAGCAAAGTTTGGTTCAAGTAAACCGAACTAGTTAAAATTGTTTTAGTAAAAATAATTTGTGTTTTGAATTGCATTTTGTGCGCTGTGCGTTTGTTGATTTTTTTAAGTATAAAATATAGTATATGATGAGTAGTTATAAAAAAAGGGTTTATATTATCCATACTAATAATAAGTATTAGAAAATATGTTTATTTGTTTGTTTATTTAACCTTTTCAATAAATCCTTTCACGCTGAAACTACCGAACGGGCTTTGATGACACTTTGTAGTAATATAAGTGCCTATATCAGAATAACCCCCGTTTCGACACCCTACAACTGATCTATAAAATACTACCCAAGTTCTAACAGTTCGGAAATTATATATATTTTATTAGGCATTGCGTAGGTACCAACGTGTTTCCATCCCTAACTTGCTTAAAATCTCAAAAAGACAGAGTCGATGTCCAGTACCCGCCACCAAATCCAGCTTCGCTCAACGTCTTATTACTATAGTACAACCCCGTATATATAATAGAATAAATAAAAAAATGTAAAATCTTCAAGAACTTAACAACCACAAGTACAAAAATTACCTGTTAGGCTACCTTAAAGCAATGGATTACTACTTAGTAGAATCTCTGGTCGTAAACCAATATACATAATATCGTATTAAACATACACACAAACGCGCACACACAACACAACAAAACACAACACACACTACATTTTTTTTGTTTATATTATTAATGTACACTTGTTATTTTTTCTGTATTTACTTTCTTTACATTCTCTTTTAAACCATCTGTAACTATCACATAATCGTGTAACATCTAATGTGGGAAGGAACTTTGTCCTGAGATACAGGTTTATAAAGTAGTTTGAGGGGCAGCGCTTCAATTTAATTATATTACTTATGGTTACAATAAACATTAATTTAACTTAGAAAAGATTAATTTAATTTAACACATTCAATTAGTTTTGTCGCGATAGCCAACGCCGGGAGAATCCGGGCCTGAAATCTAGTATAATATAAAACAAATCTCCTACCAAATATGTCTGTTCGACTCAAACACTTCTAAGCGAATATGCATGTGGTTTTTGACAGTCGACGGAATGTCTTATGAGTAAAGTTTGTGTCTTATGTAAATAACAATCGACATAATTTACCTGTATAATAAGACATTCTGTTATTATTAATAATAAAATTCGAATTGTGCACGACTTTCATGCAAGGTTACGCCAAGTAACAAAATGTACGGATAACTCTTGCAAGGAATCAAATAAAAAACCTCATTTAAATTTGAGCTGAGGTCAGAAAATTAAAAGGAATGTTAGAAAACACCAAACATTTTTATTGTTTCTACAGCCAGGTTTAAAAGAAATTTTAAGTTTTATCTTAACTCGTAATTATAATATTATATGCTTCATGTGCATATTTCACAAATTATTGAAATACCTACGCAGCCAATAGTACATATTATTGCATGTATAATTATATTATGCGCAGCCTGGTATGGTATTGATGTTTTAATCTGTAGGTATACCGAAAGTTGGTTATACTGGCGTTAGTTGGTAGCACGGCAGGTAATCTTCAAACAAAATATTTCAACCTTAGTCTATGGGACTCACATATCGTATTTGACAGTTACCTCCCGCCCCAAACCCCTGTAACCTATCGCCATATTTGCTAATCTGTCAAGTTGTCAAACTTTTGATAATTATGACAGTTTTGTCAACAGCAACATTAGTTTGAACAAAGTTGATCAAGTGAAGTTTTGCGATGATTTATTTCCGTAACTTATCCTCTCAATTTCTGAATTTATCATCATGTACAACAGGTTTAGTGCTGTGTTGCGACATGTGCTAGTAGACGAAAGGACGTCAGTTTTCACATGTTTCTAAAAAGTGAGTCAGGACTCAAAGTGGTTGCAGTCCATTAATTGTGAACGATTGCGAAGCTTGATCTTCCAGGAACTTCGTAAACAGTTTGTGTGCAAAAAGCATTTGGAGTAGTTCTTTCTGCATTGTGCGATAGGGTTCGTCTTTAAATACTTCCGACTACAAAACAAATCTTTACCTGTGATGCAATGTAAAGCTTTAAATAAATTTAAAACGAAATTAAAAAGCGAAGTGAAAAAGCAGTGTTTTATTTTAGAAATGCCTTATGCCTTTATTTTAGAAATTTCTTAACTTAAAATAGTAAAACGGCTATTTCCTACTAGGAAAAAATAGGCTGAATCATTCATAGTCATTGCCCGAAACGTCACCGATGTAAAAAAAAGAACTGTCATTTATGATATGTGAGCCTATTACAGTCCAGTTTTAATCTATGGGAGTGCTCCGTCTGTACGTTAGTAAAATATAGTCTGTGGTTGGTAGTATTCCGCCCATATAAGTATGTTGTTTGTTTACTACTTATGGTTTTTTTAACAAAAATGTGCTAAATACACCAAGTTAAAAAAATCCTTTTCTATGCCGTTGTTATCGTAAATGTATTACGAGACATGTAACAAGTTTTCGCCAAACAAACGCTCACGCTAGTCGTAATAGAACCCAAACTATCCGATAAGTGAAACCTTAAATAAAACTTGTATCGTATTAATCTCTGTATCCCGTTACGAAATTTTTAATCCATATATTGAATTATCCGTGTGGTGACGGATTAAGAATACGGAATTTCACCACCCCATATCATCCCATGGGTGTCGTAAGAGTCGACAGAGGGAGCATATTATGCAGAGAACCGCACTGTAAGAGAACGAAAACTTGATACAAACCCTATACCAACCCGTTTGGCCAGCGTGGTATAGTAGGCCAATTCCTCCTTTCAAAGGATAGGCCTAGTCCAGCAGTGGACTGTCAAAGGCTGATGATGATGATGATGATATTGAATTGTCGGTATAGTATAATTTGAATTTAGGGGTGTACGTACGTACTCACATATTATTTACGTGAATGTTACTTCTTCGCGATTTTACGGCGCCGACGTAGAAATGTCTTTTAAAATTATTGTGTCTCCTTAACATTCACACAGATGCATGCGGGTGGCTCAAGATCAGTCCATGTGAAGAGCCTTCGCGGAGGCTTATGTGCAGCAGTAGACGTCTATCGGCTGATATGATAAAATTTCAAACACTTATTTCTCAGTCATTTTATAACTATGGGCATTGCGCAAGACTACTTCAATATGTAGTTACTGAAGAAAGGTTTTGCAGTACTATTCTGAATGTCAATTGAAGTCGTCGCAAATTCTACACACGAAACACCAAGTTCGTTATGTTTGTCTGTTGCATTCGGTGCTGTTTGCTTTACAATTTAAATGCAGTTTACGACGCTCCCGAGAATTCTGACCGGTTATACCCTGTTAGACTGTTGTAGGTATCTTTCAATCAACAGACGTACATTTCAATGAATCGACTTGACTTATTCAATATGTTTTGAAAACCACTAGTGGTGAGTGTAAATTCAAAATACTGTTACGAATGGCGATAATTGAAAATAACGCCATCTATGGGGGAATGAGAGAACTAGAAGAGATTGAATGTATCGGTGGTTTAGAGGTATTTAATCTACTGTCTACTAGATGGCGTTGCTGTATCGACTGTTACCGACTGCTACCAGAATATCTCAGAAGCGTCTCGAACAGACTAGTTATGTGTTCCGGTCGGTATAAATACCGCGTGAACGCGCGAGTCAGGCAGTTCAATTGAATAAGCCAAGCGATAAGGATCAGCGGAAGAAGTGCGAAGATTAAGTGAGTCGGAAGTGTTTAGTGGTGTGAATAGTGTGTTTTATTAGTGCATAAAAATAAGTGTGTGTATTGTGTGTAAGTAAAGTGCAGTTTAAGTGGCATAGTGATTTTAATTTATCGCCGAACCCCAGCTCGTAACAAATTGGTGTCAGGAGTGGGATAAATTATGCTGGTTATGCCGAAGAAAGAAACTGAAGGAGTGCGTACCAGGAACCAGCGCCAATAAACCTGGACCAGAGACGCTTCGGAGACGTTCCTTCTCCATCGTCTGGTGGACCAGGCGACTCCGCGGCTGCAGTAGAGCCTGCAAGCACCACACACTCCGTGACGGTGCCCGACATCGCAGCTCTGATGGCGTTCATGTAGGAGCAGGCTCGTTGTCAAGAGGAGCACGCCCGCCGCCTGGAGGAACAGCTACAGCGAGACAAGGAGGAGCAGGACCGCCATCAACAGGAGCAGGCTCGGCGTCAAGAGGAGCACGCGCGCCGCCTAGAGGAGCAGCTGCAGTGCGACAAGGAGGAGCACGCCCGCCGTCTGGAGGAACAGCTGGTGCTCATGAAGGACCTCAGCGCCGCCTCAGAGGTATTTAATCTACTGTCTACTAGATGGCGTTGCTGTATCGACTGTTCCCGACTGCTACCAGAATATCTCAGGAACGTCTCGAACAGACTAGTTATGTGTTCCGGCCCGTATAAATACCGCGTAAACGCGCGAGTCAGGCAGTTCAATTGAATAAGCCAAGCGATAAGGATCAGCGGAAGAAGTGCGAAGATTAAGTGAGTCGGAAGTGTTTAGTGGTGTGAATAGTGTGTTTTATTAGTGCATAAAAATAAGTGTGTGTATTGTGTGTAAATAAAGTGTAGTTTAAGTGGCATAGTGATTTTAATTTATCGCCGAACCCCAGCTCGTAACAATACATTGAAATATGTTTCTGCAATTTCCTTCATCTGGAGATATTCAGGAAGACAATTTTTCTCCTAGCGTTATCCCAGTTTTAACCCGGGGTCCGCTTACTAGTCTAACCGGATTTGACTCAATATTAGCTTTTCCACGGAGCGACTGCCTGCTTGACCTCCGCAACCCGAAGGGATAGCGATATTCCATGGTTTAGACTAGTGTCAGTTAATTTAGAAGGTACTGACGCCCTATAACGACTGTCAAAGATCTATCTATCTATCTATATCGTCACGCCTGTCTCCCATTGGGGTAGGCAGAGACTATAGAACGCCACATGCTTCGGTTCACACATACCTCTTTCGCTTCCTCGACATTCATTAACCTCATCATGCATGCGCGTCGGTTATGGGTACTTTTAATTTGGCCCTTTTTCAGTACGTCACCTATTTGGTCGGCGTATCCGATCCGGTCCATTCATTCTCGCACGAAACACTCCTTTCGTATTTCTTCTTTCATACATCCGTTGCAAATGTCCAAACCAACGCAACATTCATTTTTCAATCTTTGTCACTACACCTTCTTTTAGACCACACCTCTCTCGTATCACACTGTTTTTCACTTTATCTATTAGCCTTTCTCCGCACATACACTTCAAAGCTCTCATCTCCACAGGATTGATTCTACTTTCATGCTTCTTCTGCCATATCCATGATTCACTACCATACATCAGTGTTGGCGCCAAAACTCAGTATAGCAAGGCGAGCTTGCTTTGGGATAATACCATTGCTGATGATGGACTGTAAGGCGCCATTCACACTATTTCCTGCTTTCACTCTCCTTTCAATATCTCCGTCACATTTTCCATCTCTCGTAAACAAAGACCCTAAATACACAAACTCGTTCACTTGCTCCACTTTTTCATCTCCTATAATGATAGGAGATGACGTAATGACGTCACATTCAGTTACACTATCATCCCTCTCTATGACCATGACTTTGGTTTTGTTAACATTCACTTTCATACCTTTCTTCTCATACGCCTCATTCATCGTGGTGACCATCTGCTGCAAATCCGACGCTGACGATGCAAATAGAACCTGATCGTCAGCGTATAGCAGGGTTTTAAACACTGACTCACCCATTCTTAATCCACATTCAGACTCTTTCAAATCGGCCAAACAACTGTCTATGAACAGATAAATAGCCAAGGAGACGCTACACATCCCTGTCTAACACCACAATCATTGTTAAACCAGTCTGTGTAGGCCCCGTTTATTCTGACACAGGCAGTTGAATCCTTATATAAGGATTGAAGTGCCCGTATTAGACTGCTGCTGACTCCATACACAGAAAGTGTTGACCAAAGTTCATCCCTCACTACTCGATCGTAAGCCTTTTCCAGGTCAAAAAAGGCGCAGAAAACCTTCTGGTGTTTACTTAAAACTTTCTCTGCAATGCACCTTAAGGAAAAGACTTGATCCGTACATCCCATTCCCTTTCTGAATCCCGCTTGCACATCCCAAATTTTACTGTCCGTTTCAGAAATCACTCTGTCTATCAGAATCTTTGCATACAATTTGCCAACAACACTCAGGACGCTGATACCGCGATAATTTTTGCATTTCTGCTGTGACCCTTTGCCCTTGTACAGTGGCACAATAACGGCTTTGTTTCAGACACCTGGTACACACCCGGACCGCCAACATTTATTTAACAGTAGGTACAGCAGGCTTGCAGTGACGCCTTCGCCTACCTTGAGCATTTCAGCAGATATCCTGTCATATCCCGCAGCTTTACCCGCCTTCATACTTTTCAATGCATATCGTATCTCTTCCATACTTATCCCACTTTCACAATTATCTTCCTCATTCGTTACTATATTCCTATTGTCGCTCCCTCCTCGTTCAAACAAATTCTCAAAATATACCTTCCACTGATTCAGAACTTTCCCATGCTCTCTTATAATACTTCCATTTATATCCCTCATCACACCAACTTTCGAAACCTCTGATTTGCCTCGGGCTGTTCTGACTAAGTGCCAGAATAATTTGATATTGGCCCGAAAATGTTGGGCAAATTTTCTATCAAATTTATCCTTGCATTCTTCTTTCTTTCTTCTCACTATCTCTTTTACTTTATATTTCAACCTGTCATACTTTTCTTTTACAATACTTTCATTGTCATTCACACCACCTTGTACTCTTTTATTGGCTCTTATGGCCAGCAAGTCCATCCAAGCTTTGCGCTTTTCCGCAACCACACCGCTTACTTCTTCATCCCACCATTAATTACAAATTTTCTTAACGTTCTTTCTCTTGCTTACGCCACATACTTGAGTGGCTGTCTCAATCATTCCATTCTTAAACTCTTTCCAAAATTTTTCTATTTCGCACTCTTCTTTCTCAAACAAATCTTTAAACCTCACTTCCAATAACTCTATATACTGATCGCGTATATCCTCTTCTGCCAATCTTTCAACTTTCACTCTTTCTATGGCAGGTGAGTGTATGCGAAGACGATGGCGCCATTTACTTGTTAGTCCTGCTATGCGACTAACTACCAAAAAATTGTCAGTACCCACATTCAAGCCTCGGTACACTCTGGTGTCTTTCACTTTTCCTTTTAAACGTTCATCTACCACAACAAAGTCTATCATACTTCGTTCTGTCTGCCTTTGCCATGTATACAAATGAATCATCTTGTGACTAAACAAAGTGTTAGTCACAACAAGTTTTCTCTCCAAACAAATGTTCAGCAAACACTCACCATTTTCATTTACTCTCTCGTCACCAAATCGCCCTAGAACCCTTTCATATCCATCACGAAACACACCTACCCAGCTATTAAAGTCGCCTAACATAACCGCTTGCCGGCGCATCACCCCAAATGGGTGGAAGACATTTTTGACCGTTGACGGCTCTTCACCCCAAATGGGGTGATAGTGCTGGTCGTCATAATATTGCTTAATCCCTTTATTCCTCTGTGTTTTGAATCGGTTTTCTCTTTTCTATTTACACTATCGAGAATATCTGCCTTAAAAAATTGCAACACTGGCCGTCAAAAGTTTGTCTGTGGCTAAGAAATAATTTCTCAAAGTCAGTCTCAGAGAATTCGCGACGTCACACATTTTGCTGTTACAGAAAAAAAAATTTTTTTGCTAACGGGTGAGTATTTTTGAGTAAATTACTGACTTTTTGGTTAATTATAATATAGGTAATGTGTGTGCAACGGGGTTTTACCCAGAGGTAAGTATATTTCAATTTCTGTGTGATTAAGCTAAGTTAGCCTCGAAGAAGCTTGGCGTGCTAAATAGATCGAGACGGGATTTCACTCCGGCCCACCGCTTGCTCCTTTATAAGGCGCAGGTCCGGCCGCATATGGAATACTGTTCTCATCTTTGGGCAGGGGCACCCCAGTACCAGCTTCTCCCTCTAGACCGCATCCAACGGAGAGCCGCTCGAATTGTCGACTGCCAAGATATTTGCAATCGGTTAGACCCCTTGGCGCTGCGTAGAGATGTAGCCTCGCTATGCATCTTTTATCGATTCTACTATGGGGAGTGCTCCGAGGAATTGTTCGGATTAATCCCTGCCGCCTCTTTCCGCCATCGTTCTACGCGACAGCATTTCCATCCCCATCATTTAGATGGTTGGCAATCCACAACGGTGCGTTTCTCTAGAAACTTTCTGCCTCGCACCTCTAAACTGTGGAATGATCTGTCACCTGCGGTTTTTCCGAACCAATACGACCTTCAAACCTTCAAAAAAAGAGCGTATTCCTTTTTAAAAGGCCGGCAACGCACTTGTGACTCCTCTGGTGTTGCGGGTGTCCATGGGCGGCGGTAATCGCTTAACATCAGGCGATCCGTCTGCTCGTTTGCCCCCTATTCCATAAAAAAAAAAAAAAAAGATTTTCGGTGCCGTGTAAGTCGCAACGGACTTTTGTTTTCCTTCAATCAATCCCATGTATTTCTGTATTGAATAGACCTATGCATTAATATTTAACGCATAAGTTCCTCTATGAATGTAGTTTTCAGATAGTAACTATATTTTTAAGTTTCGTGAAACTGTATAGTCGTAATAATTTATTTAATTCTGTTAAAAAATTTTCACCGTCGGCAAAATATTTTGTGCCAGTTTTATGCCTGTTAATAAATATTTTTTTACTATGACGTGTAATTGTATTTTTTTTCGTATGAAGATAGAACCCTACCATCAATAAAAGCCGTAAAATATATATGGTATCGATTTACTTATCGAAATAATAATTTTTAAAGTTCACATAATGTTTATTTTCAACCATAGTCAATATTTACCATTTATTATAATAAATTAGAGACAAAATATCAACAAACACTTAACACGACCCGAATGGGCCATTCATAAGCTCTAACAAAAATATAACTTGAGATTACGCCCGTCGCCAACGAGTAAACAAAACATGTTTTGTTGAGTGCGGCCATCTGTCGCGTGGCGTTACGTCATCGCGTGAGCCGCCGGGCGTTCGGGAATTCCGATGTTCTAGCGCCGGCAAGCGGATAATTATTTTTTCATTATTCTCACATCTAGCAAGCACATCTCTGACCTTGTCCCAGAATTCCTCTCTGACATTCAATGGTTTGGACATGTCCGGAGCATAAACACACACAACGAAAACATTCATTAAGCCAATCTTTAATCGCATCCAAAGAAGCCTGGAGTTGACATTTTCATATTCTTTCACACACTCATTCATTCTATCCGACAGAATCATTCCAACTCCTCGGCTAGCTCTTTCAGACTTAACAACTCCAGACCAGTATGCACGATATCGGCCATGAGTAGTTGTTGAGCAACCTTTCTTCTTAGTTTCACTCACTCCTAGTATATCAATTTTCCTTACATCCATCGTTTCACACAATTCATCGATCTTACTATCCACTCCTCCACAAACATTCACCGTTGCAAACAGGCATTCCCTAGCCCTCTTTTTGCCTCCGTTGGACGGGGAGACAAAACGTGACGTGTGGCAAAGCGCGTCGCCGTTGAGAATTTTGCCTCCCCCCCAGATACGATGGGGCAGTCTGAGCCACAATGCTCAGAGAGGGATTCTCCGATAGAACCGGTACCCTCCTGGGGTAGAGTAATATTTAATCCCCTTAAAGCCATTGCGCCATCTTCTTCACCTCTACTTCGGATAAGGAACGGAAGGGAAATACAGGATAGGATACGAGAGTGTTAAAGGAGGTTGGTGTTTGGGAAAGGATGTCAAAGGTAAAAAAGGATGCCGCAATCACGGAAGGGATATTGGTAGTGATTGGGACAGCTCGAGCAAGCCGGGAGCGCAAACCCGAATGCCTCTTCTCTACGATCGGATAGATCAGTAGAGCGGAAGCACACCCTGACTGAAACTTTGTACTGTCAAAAATCTTCATGACAACCGGGACCTACGGCTTAACGTGCTCTCCGAGGCACGGGGCAAGCGACAATTAATATTTCAATGCGCACATAACTCCGAAAAGTCAGTGGTGCGCACCGTGGATTCGAATCCGATGCCCTCTGCATGGCAGTCTGTTGGTATCTTCACTAGGCTATCGCTGCGTCCTATATTCTGGAAGACAATGAACGGTATAAATAGTTGGGTATGGTACGATACGTTATGCAAAGTAATATTATTGTAAACCTCCACCTACGATCGTGAAACGAGTTAATAATTGACATATAGTGGACGTTATTATATACCCACTAAAACACCGCGGTGTTCCTCTATCGAACCTCATGGTGGGGTCGCGGTAACGACGTCAGTATACCCGCGACGCGAGGAATTTTCCCCAAATGTAGTGAAATTTCCGCCTAATGTTGGGAAAATCAACCCTACAGACGGGTAAATTACGTATTATGTTAGGAAAATTTTTGTGTTTTTAAATTACGGACTTTCTTCGGGCATCTTATTTTTTTTATGTGGAATATATTACAGCAGTTCATAGTACTATTGTCATATAATTATATTACAAGTGGTAGTTATGGTAGAAATTGTAGCTTTGGTACAAATAGTAGTTTTGATAGGCATAGTATTTTCGGTAGAAATTACTGTGACGGCCGGTGTCATGTCAAACCGTCGTCACGAAACACAATAATTAGCAAAGAGGTTTGAAGACTATTTTATTATTTGGAAATGAGTTTTTAGTCGATGACGTATACACTCTGTCAAGTATTGAAGTCAAGTAGTAATAAACAAAACTTTTATGAAATTACTGGAACGGCTATTAAATACTCTCCTTGGTTATAAAACTCTAAAACAGATGTTAACATCATAGACTTTTACTTTATAAAAATGTAATTCTCTTGCCCTTGTGGGGTGCACAGGGTTCCCACCAAGAACTTAGGGTCGCAAGCCAACCTCACCTGCAAGTGGTGCACCTGCCGATCAACGGACGAGGCTCTGGCAAACAAAATGTCCCGATAAGCGGCAATAGATTCGCCACCTATTACGTGGGATCAAAACACTGGCGAAAAGTGGGCATTTAATATGCCTCTGCCTACCCCTTCGGGGAAACAGGCGTGAGCCTATGTATGTATGTATGTATGTGTCTTGCCCTTGCGCAGTATGTCCTTTGCTTCTATACTTCTTGTTATCTAATTATTTACAAAGGAGTAAATCTCTTTCATCCATATCCCATCCTCACACAGTCGACTAATGCTTTCCTTGGCTTGGTGATCCTTTTCGTGCCTCTACTTTCATATTCACACTGTCTATCCATCTTTTCTGTGAAAGCACTCTTGCTATTCGTCCCTCTCCTTGCGATTTCATTTAAAAAAGACTGCATAGTTGCTTGTCACTGCGCAAGTATTGTGGTTTGGATACCCACACGAGACAAGACTTGTGCGATCCATGAATTGCTGTTTTGAGGTTATATATTCACTTGTTTACCTTCACACAAATAATCTCTTCGCATAACATGTCCATACCAAGCCAACCGATATTTTCCTTCACTTTTAGTCTAGGGGCACCACTTTCAGACTACCTCATATACATAGATATATACCTCATTATCTCAAATATACGTACTATCTTACATACTCATTCCTTCTAATTCTGTCTCTTCTCGTTACTCCACACATCCATCGTAATTTTCTCATCTTTGCTGCAATGTACCAATAATAATCCTTCTGTCTTTGCTTCGGTTACATACATTAATTTCCTACAACACATCCTATATTTTTCCATATCTACCTATTCCTCCTCCTTTATAACAATATCATTCTCAAGGCAAGGCAGGCGGATAGTAAAAACACATGCCACAACCCTATTGCAAGTACCTACTATAAGTATAAACAAAGTTTTAAATTAAGAGAAACACTGAAAAGTCTGAAACCTTACCGATTGACATTGATACATAATACTGATAGATGGCAAATGTATTATTTCCCTCATTCACAAATAGCTCAATTAGCTCAATACCATGATTCTGCTTAATAGATTTTCGACTACCTATAATAAAAGACAATCATTAAGATTAAACAGCAAAATTTCCCGCGCGCGGCATTCTGAATTCAAACTTTATGACAACTGCAATTACGTTTTTGCCTAGGGATATTAATAAACAGATATACGGAACACCGCGGTGTTTTAGTGGGTATATAATAACGTCCACTATATGTCAATTATTAACTCGTTTCACGATCGTAGGTGGAGGTTTACAATAATATTACTTTGCATAACGTATCGTACCATACCCAACTATTTATACCGTTCATTGTCTTCCAGAATATAGGACGCAGCGATAGCCTAGTGAAGATACCAACAGACTGCCATGCAGAGGGCATCGGATTCGAATCCACGGTGCGCACCACTGACTTTTCGGAGTTATGTGCGCATTGAAATATTAATTGTCGCTTGCCCCGTGCCTCGGAGAGCACGTTAAGCCGTAGGTCCCGGTTGTCATGAAGATTTTTGACAGTACAAAGTTTCAGTCAGGGTGTGCTTCCGCTCTACTGATCTATCCGATCGTAGAGAAGAGGCATTCGGGTTTGCGCTCCCGGCTTGCTCGAGCTGTCCCAATCACTACCAATATCCCTTCCGTGATTGCGGCATCCTTTTTTACCTTTGACATCCTTTCCCAAACACCAACCTCCTTTAACACTCTCGTATCCTATCCTGTATTTCCCTTCCGTTCCTTATCCGAAGTAGAGGTGAAGAAGATGGCGCAATGGCTTTAAGGGGATTAAATATTACTCTACCCCAGGAGGGTACCGGTTCTATCGGAGAATCCCTCTCTGAGCATTGTGGCTCAGACTGCCCCATCGTATCTGGGGGGGAGGCAAAATTCTCAACGGCGACGCGCTTTGCCACACGTCACGTTTTGTCTCCCCGTCCAACGGAGGCAAAAAGAGGGCTAGGGAATGCCTGTTTGCAACGGTGAATGTTTGTGGAGGAGTGGATAGTAAGATCGATGAATTGTGTGAAACGATGGATGTAAGGAAAATTGATATACTAGGAGTGAGTGAAACTAAGAAGAAAGGTTGCTCAACAACTACTCATGGCCGATATCGTGCATACTGGTCTGGAGTTGTTAAGTCTGAAAGAGCTAGCCGAGGAGTTGGAATGATTCTGTCGGATAGAATGAATGAGTGTGTGAAAGAATATGAAAATGTCAACTCCAGGCTTCTTTGGATGCGATTAAAGATTGGCTTAATGAATGTTTTCGTTGTGTGTGTTTATGCTCCGGACATGTCCAAACCATTGAATGTCAGAGAGGAATTCTGGGACAAGGTCAGAGATGTGCTTGCTAGATGTGAGAATAATGAAAAAATAATTATCCGCTTGCCGGCGCTAGAACATCGGAATTCCCGAACGCCCGGCGGCTCACGCGATGACGTAACGCCACGCGACAGATGGCCGCACTCAACAAAACATGTTTTGTTTACTCGTTGGCGACGGGCGTAATCTCAAGTTATATTTTTGTTAGAGCTTATGAATGGCCCATTCGGGTCGTGTTAAGTGTTTGTTGATATTTTGTCTCTAATTTATTATAATAAATGGTAAATATTGACTATGGTTGAAAATAAACATTATGTGAACTTTAAAAATTATTATTTCGATAAGTAAATCGATACCATATATATTTTACGGCTTTTATTGATGGTAGGGTTCTATCTTCATACGAAAAAAAATACAATTACACGTCATAGTAAAAAAATATTTATTAACAGGCATAAAACTGGCACAAAATATTTTGCCGACGGTGAAAATTTTTTAACAGAATTAAATAAATTATTACGACTATACAGTTTCACGAAACTTAAAAATATAGTTACTATCTGAAAACTACATTCATAGAGGAACTTATGCGTTAAATATTAATGCATAGGTCTATTCAATACAGAAATACATGGGATTGATTGAAGGAAAACAAAAGTCCGTTGCGACTTACACGGCACCGAAAATCTTTTTTTTTTTTTTTATGGAATAGGGGGCAAACGAGCAGACGGATCGCCTGATGTTAAGCGATTACCGCCGCCCATGGACACCCGCAACACCAGAGGAGTCACAAGTGCGTTGCCGGCCTTTTAAAAAGGAATACGCTCTTTTTTTGAAGGTTTGAAGGTCGTATTGGTTCGGAAAAACCGCAGGTGACAGATCATTCCACAGTTTAGAGGTGCGAGGCAGAAAGTTTCTAGAGAAACGCACCGTTGTGGATTGCCAACCATCTAAATGATGGGGATGGAAATGCTGTCGCGTAGAACGATGGCGGAAAGAGGCGGCAGGGATTAATCCGAACAATTCCTCGGAGCACTCCCCATAGTAGAATCGATAAAAGATGCATAGCGAGGCTACATCTCTACGCAGCGCCAAGGGGTCTAACCGATTGCAAATATCTTGGCAGTCGACAATTCGAGCGGCTCTCCGTTGGATGCGGTCTAGAGGGAGAAGCTGGTACTGGGGTGCCCCTGCCCAAAGATGAGAACAGTATTCCATATGCGGCCGGACCTGCGCCTTATAAAGGAGCAAGCGGTGGGCCGGAGTGAAATCCCGTCTCGATCTATTTAGCACGCCAAGCTTCTTCGAGGCTAACTTAGCTTAATCACACAGAAATTGAAATATACTTACCTCTGGGTAAAACCCCGTTGCACACACATTACCTATATTATAATTAACCAAAAAGTCAGTAATTTACTCAAAAATACTCACCCGTTAGCAAAAAAATTTTTTTTTCTGTAACAGCAAAATGTGTGACGTCGCGAATTCTCTGAGACTGACTTTGAGAAATTATTTCTTAGCCACAGACAAACTTTTGACGGCCAGTGTTGCAATTTTTTAAGGCAGATATTCTCGATAGTGTAAATAGAAAAGAGAAAACCGATTCAAAACACAGAGGAATAAAGGGATTAAGCAATATTATGACGACCAGCACTATCACCCCATTTGGGGTGAAGAGCCGTCAACGGTCAAAAATGTCTTCCACCCATTTGGGGTGATGCGCCGGCAAGCGGTTATGTTAGGCGACTTTAATAGCTGGGTAGGTGTGTTTCGTGATGGATATGAAAGGGTTCTAGGGCGATTTGGTGACGAGAGAGTAAATGAAAATGGTGAGTGTTTGCTGAACATTTGTTTGGAGAGAAAACTTGTTGTGACTAACACTTTGTTTAGTCACAAGATGATTCATTTGTATACATGGCAAAGGCAGACAGAACGAAGTATGATAGACTTTGTTGTGGTAGATGAACGTTTAAAAGGAAAAGTGAAAGACACCAGAGTGTACCGAGGCTTGAATGTGGGTACTGACAATTTTTTGGTAGTTAGTCGCATAGCAGGACTAACAAGTAAATGGCGCCATCGTCTTCGCATACACTCACCTGCCATAGAAAGAGTGAAAGTTGAAAGATTGGCAGAAGAGGATATACGCGATCAGTATATAGAGTTATTGGAAGTGAGGTTTAAAGATTTGTTTGAGAAAGAAGAGTGCGAAATAGAAAAATTTTGGAAAGAGTTTAAGAATGGAATGATTGAGACAGCCACTCAAGTATGTGGCGTAAGCAAGAGAAAGAACGTTAAGAAAATTTGTAATTAATGGTGGGATGAAGAAGTAAGCGGTGTGGTTGCGGAAAAGCGCAAAGCTTGGATGGACTTGCTGGCCATAAGAGCCAATAAAAGAGTACAAGGTGGTGTGAATGACAATGAAAGTATTGTAAAAGAAAAGTATGACAGGTTGAAATATAAAGTAAAAGAGATAGTGAGAAGAAAGAAAGAAGAATGCAAGGATAAATTTGATAGAAAATTTGCCCAACATTTTCGGGCCAATATCAAATTATTCTGGCACTTAGTCAGAACAGCCCGAGGCAAATCAGAGGTTTCGAAAGTTGGTGTGATGAGGGATATAAATGGAAGTATTATAAGAGAGCATGGGAAAGTTCTGAATCAGTGGAAGGTATATTTTGAGAATTTGTTTGAACGAGGAGGGAGCGACAATAGGAATATAGTAACGAATGAGGAAGATAATTGTGAAAGTGGGATAAGTATGGAAGAGATACGATATGCATTGAAAAGTATGAAGGCGGGTAAAGCTGCGGGATATGACAGGATATCTGCTGAAATGCTCAAGGTAGGCGAAGGCGTCACTGCAAGCCTGCTGTACCTACTGTTAAATAAATGTTGGCGGTCCGGGTGTGTACCAGGTGTCTGAAACAAAGCCGTTATTGTGCCACTGTACAAGGGCAAAGGGTCACAGCAGAAATGCAAAAATTATCGCGGTATCAGCGTCCTGAGTGTTGTTGGCAAATTGTATGCAAAGATTCTGATAGACAGAGTGATTTCTGAAACGGACAGTAAAATTTGGGATGTGCAAGCGGGATTCAGAAAGGGAATGGGATGTACGGATCAAGTCTTTTCCTTAAGGTGCATTGCAGAGAAAGTTTTAAGTAAACACCAGAAGGTTTTCTGCGCCTTTTTTGACCTGGAAAAGGCTTACGATCGAGTAGTGAGGGATGAACTTTGGTCAACACTTTCTGTGTATGGAGTCAGCAGCAGTCTAATACGGGCACTTCAATCCTTATATAAGGATTCAACTGCCTGTGTCAGAATAAACGGGGCCTACACAGACTGGTTTAACAATGATTGTGGTGTTAGACAGGGATGTGTAGCGTCTCCTTGGCTATTTATCTGTTCATAGACAGTTGTTTGGCCGATTTGAAAGAGTCTGAATGTGGATTAAGAATGGGTGAGTCAGTGTTTAAAACCCTGCTATACGCTGACGATCAGGTTCTATTTGCATCGTCAGCGTCGGATTTGCAGCAGATGGTCACCACGATGAATGAGGCGTATGAGAAGAAAGGTATGAAAGTGAATGTTAACAAAACCAAAGTCATGGTCATAGAGAGGGATGATAGTGTAACTGAATGTGACGTCATTACGTCATCTCCTATCATTATAGGAGATGAAAAAGTGGAGCAAGTGAACGAGTTTGTGTATTTAGGGTCTTTGTTTACGAGAGATGGAAAATGTGACGGAGATATTGAAAGGAGAGTGAAAGCAGGAAATAGTGTGAATGGCGCCTTACAGTCCATCATCAGCAATGGTATTATCCCAAAGCAAGCTCGCCTTGCTATACTGAGTTTTGGCGCCAACACTGATGTATGGTAGTGAATCATGGATATGGCAGAAGAAGCATGAAAGTAGAATCAATCCTGTGGAGATGAGAGCTTTGAAGTGTATGTGCGGAGAAAGGCTAATAGATAAAGTGAAAAACAGTGTGATACGAGAGAGGTGTGGTCTAAAAGAAGGTGTAGTGACAAAGATTGAAAAATGAATGTTGCGTTGGTTTGGACATTTGCAACGGATGTATGAAAGAAGAAATACGAAAGGAGTGTTTCGTGCGAGAATGAATGGACCGGATCGGATACGCCGACCAAATAGGTGACGTACTGAAAAAGGGCCAAATTAAAAGTACCCATAAGCCTGCCGGATTCGCAAACTCCGCGTCTGCTAGTGGCAATGACTCGAGATGAGTGAGTGATGCTACGTCTACATTAACGTTCGGCAATGCGTCCATGATACGCTCCACGATAAGCGAAGAAATGTTAAAATTAATGTCCCCATCAAAACGCGAATGTATTTTAATATCTACGGAACCCTTGCAATGTTTTTCTGATCCGCCTATCCCTTTGACGGTTGAGTTAGTATTTTTAAAGTTATTCTATAATCCAAGGCGTTTGAATAACTCAAACGTTATTAAATTGGTCTGAGATGCGCTATCTAGCAGACAACGTACCATGTGCGGCGACCCATTAACATACAGAACAGTCTTAGACGTCATACACTGCGTTTTGGCCCTGCGCGGATCATTATAGATGCGCGAGTGCCGTCCTCGCGTGCGCGTCGCCCGCGCAATGGACGTCGTACACAATGATACCTCGCTCTGAGGCGTGCAGGGGGAAGGCACCGTGGCCTGCATCTGCGATGTAAGTGTGTCAAGGTCAGCGGCTTGGCTTGACAACGGGTTATCTTTATCGAAATGAAGCAATGAATGATGTTTTTGATTGCATAAGCGACACTTTGTCTTACTAGAACAATTACTTGTTTTATGTTTTATGCTTAAGCAATTAATGCAAGCTTTGTTATCTTTTACGCATTTAAAACGAGCGGTTGCATTCTGATTATCGAAGGCGGGACACTTATATAAATGGTCGTGCACTATATTACTGCACAGACACTTCTGTGAATTATTACTATTAGATTCCGAACATGTAACGTAAGATTGTGGATTAGGGACCGAGTTATTATTACTATTTCGCGATTTATTCAACCTTTGTTTGTTGCTGTTAGTGTTAGACGGGCCAGGTGAACCAGACTGCGTATTATGAAATATTCGACACTGATCTTTGATGAACGAAATAAAACTATCTAGTGTCGGTATTTTATTATTGCGTTCCGTCATCTCGAATGCGCGAATTGTATCAGTGTCAAACTTTTTTAAAGCGAGTTGAAGCAACATAAAGTTGGAAAGATCTTCTAATTTTAAATTCCTAAGAGAATTAACCGCGGTTACGAAGTTATCAATAAACAGCTGGAAATTCGAGACAGACGCGTTGCCGGACAGTTTGAGATTTAAAGCTTGGTCAAAGTAGGTAGACGCTAGGACGCGCGTGTCCTGATATCTATCAAGTAGTGACTGGAATATGACCTGATAATTCTCAGCACTGGGTGTGACACCTGCAAATACGGACTGGGCCTTCGGTGACAGTTTACCTATTAAATAGTACAACCTGTCAGCATCTGTCAGAGAACCATTATCGTGCACCGTAGACTTAAAACTCGCATAGAATAACGGCCAATTTCGTATATCTCCGTCAAACGACATAATCTCGATTGGCGGTAATCTCGGTTTGCGGGCAACGGGCTCTGCTGAACATTTACCCACCAATTGCGATTGTATACGCTTAATAATACAATAAAGATCTTCGAATGAGGTGTACGCCTGATAGTTCGGTTTTTCATCAGGATTGATAGAAAGTAATCTTGAGTTATAATCGTCTAACAACTTATGAAAATCTGTTCGAATACTATCTACTGTCATACAATAACTGAGAAATGCTTCGCTATTACTGTCAGACATGGAAGCGGTTTTTGAACGCTCGTATATGTTTTGAATGCGCTCAAATAAAATATTGCGTTTTGCTTCTAAGATTGTCATCTCTTTGTCTTCCGACACGCGTGACTTCTTTTGTTGTGACATGCTTACGTAAGTATAAGCTAATGAGAACGAAACAAAATAAAAATATCTAATGTACCTATTATTTTACCTAAGTAGGCTAAGTAGTTGCCTACTTAGGTAAGGTGCCACTTTAGAGCTGTGGAATTAAAAGTTGCTCGAAATATGAGATTTACAAAACAACTATGATAGTTCCAGAAATAATAATTGAGTAAGTAGGTAGCTACATAAAAGTTTACCTACTGATGCGGGCGGAAACAACCATGTGACGGTTATGTGAATATATTAGGAGTATAGCTAGGTGCTATAACTGCCTAGGTATAGCGATATAACGTATAAAAACGTAAATGGATTCGTATGGATTAAAAAAATGATTCGGCGATACACCGAAACCGTAGGTTCTAGGCGACTTGGATACGGAAATGGACTGTATGCAAAGGATAGCGGGTTTTAGCCGTCTAGGATTGGAATGGGAGAGATGATTGTGAGTGGGTATAGGATATTCCAAGGATGGAGGGCACTTACCTTATACGGCAATCTTCTTCGTTTCCGAAGGGCAGTCTCCTGGTGGTTTCGTGATACAGCTGCTTGATTCACTTCACTACACAGTCACTTCCACTTGCGAGCGGTTTTATAAGCGGTAATAACTATAGCGGGAGCGGCGCGGTGATACGGTATTGCGGACGCGTCTTTAGCGAATCGAATGTTCTCGAAAGTTCTGGACTGTCTCTCGCGTCGACGTTTCGCGGCGACCAATCCGCGAAGGCGTGCCCTCTTCTTGGGAATGGGATAGAGAGGGATAGAAACAAAAGGCATCGCTTGCATTGGCCAAGCAGCGACCAACCATTGATGTTGATGGGATTAGTTTCGATGGAAAGGTAGATGGCGCTACCACGCATTTCTCGAAAAAGGGATCACAAAATTTCGCTTCAAGTATTAATATATAGATATTATAAATATCTATTTATATATATTTACTTGGTACGCCTACAACCACCATTATTTACCTCTGCAAACCATATCCATCCAAAGGTTGCCTGGCAGAAATTGCTTTTAGCGATAAGGCAGCCCACTGTACTTTTCTCATAGTCTAAGTTTCTGCTTTGTAATAATTTTATAGATGTACAGTAAAGTATATAATAAATAAATAAATATGCGTGAATAAAAGATAAATTGATACCGGTTTCTGCCATGTCTACTCTATAATCCTGATTTAGGATGTTAGAAAGTTCGTTGAATGTACCAACGAACGTTGATCTATTATCTGAAAATATACATTTCTGTTTACCTCGACGAGCTGTAAGTCTATTAAGAGCAGCTATAAAGACCTCCTTTGTCAGGTCCGAGACATGCTCCAGATGGACCGTCCGAGTAGCCAAACAGCAAAAAACGCGTATATATGTTTTGATAAGCCTTTACCCACGACATTTACGATCTGCAATTATAATAGGTCCCGCGTAATCTGTACCTGTTTCCAAAAATGGATTCTCTAACTGAACTCGTTCCCTCGGCAAATAGCCCATAGCTGGCTAAATGGTTCACCCTTAAACCTGCTGCATTTGACACAGGAGCGAACAATCTTCCTTGCTAAGTTCTACCGCCTAACGTCCAATACCTATGTCTTACAGCTGCTAGTAATAGTTGAGGTCCTGCGTGTAAAAGTTTTAAATGAAACGATTGAAATATTAATACGGTTAAATTATGTTTACAATCTAAAAGTATAGGATGTCTAGTGTTGTTATCGTAATATGAATTATGAAGTCCGTCACCTATCCTAATTATGCCCGAATCAAAGTATGGAGATAGAGAGATGAGACGATTTATATTATTTATTGATTTAAATCAGGTAAAACATTACCTGGTAGACCAGGTAATGGTTTACCTGATTTAAGGATGTTGTACTCTGTTTGAAACATTTCCTGTTGTGCGATTCTAATAAGGAATTCAGCTGCTGAAGACAAATCTGAGCTTGAGATTCGCCTATTTGTCTTTTTACAAGAATTTCGACAGTTATTTATAAATCTGTGTACATATGCAGTGATTCGTTGAAGTTTTGAATAATTTGATATATTGTTAATTAATTAAATAAAATTTGATTGCTTTGGTTGGAATTTAAATATTTAGTGTGTAATGATTTATGATTTGTTTTAACTTTTTTTTAATTTATAGTTTCAGAAGGGGTAGGCCGAGGTTTAAATATTACACCCACATTTCGCCATGAATTTTTAGGTCCCACGTAATAGGGGGCGATCCTATTGCCATTACCGGGTACATCACAAGACTCCAGGCTGCTAGTGAGTATTCGGAAAAACCCAGTAACACTTTTGCCCGATCCGAGGATCGAACCCGAGACCTCCTAATCCCACGCGCACATTTATGCCGCAAGACCAACGAGGCAGTCTGTTTTAACTGTTTCTGGTAATTCGTTATTTGTATTTGACTTAGGCCTTTCAGGCCAATGTGAGGGAACTGCAAAAAATGTCGTCCGTCCCATCATAGAGTCGTATTTTCAATCTGATCTGGTCCAATCCCGCGTGATACAAGATCGGCGGGATTCTCCTTGGAAGGCACGTAGTGCCAAGTATTGTTACCAAAACCTTCCTGCATCTCAGCAATTCGATTTCTCACAAACGGCTTAAGCATTGCAGGAGATGATGATAGCCACCCAAGGACAGTCATGGAATCACACCAGAATGTACAATTTACTGATTGAAAAGTAATTGAACTTAGTACCTTTGCACATAATCGTGTTCCCAATAATGCGACACAAAATCTTAGACGTGCGATGGTCGTAACTTTGTGGGTATGTTGGTACGGGTGTACCGCCGGTGAATAGTTGTAAATAAAATTTCACTTACGGTTTCTTGTTTTATATTGTCCCGTCAACACATACTACACAGAATAGTTCAGAAGGTGCAAGAGTAGCATAGATAAGCATAAGCACAAGCACTGGATATTATATGGTCCAAGTTTATAACCACTAGAAAGTCTAAGCACCAGAATATGATAGATATAAAGGAAAGAAAGTCGGAAAAAATATACTTAGACTATATATCCGAAGAATTGTTTAATTTGGTACCAGGGTCACCCTTCTATCAACATACCACTCGCCGACGCAGTAGAGTTCACCCGTACTACCTGGAAGCGTTCTCATCTAGTACGGTGCGCTTCCAGCGATCTTTTCTACCACGTACGTGTAGGCTCTGGAATGAACTACCTGCTGCGGTGTTTCCCGAGCACTATGACTTGTCCTTCTTCAAACGAGGTTTAAAGAGAGCATAACTTTCACGGTAGGCAGTGGCTTTGCTGTGTATACCCTGACATTAGCGAAGTCCATGAGCAACGGTTACCGTTTACCATCAGATGGGCCGTTCGCTCGTCTGCCACTAGCAGCAAAAAAAAAAAATACATATAAATATTATATAAGCGTTTTTTGTAGGCGAGTAACGTGCGTTCTGGGTTAAGGCTTTTCAAATCTCTCTTGACCATAGATTATACAGACATACTGGCAGTCTTGACCTCTGCGCGGCCGGCTAGTAAATAGTTCTTATATACGAAGGAGCGGTAAAGAGTTGAAGCCCTGTCGATAGTTCGATATTGATAATAGAATCCATCGACAAGCCGGTACTATTTTATTGTGTAGTAATGTTTATTAACTATAAATACTTGTGATTTAAATAGTATGTGTTGTTAGAAATAGTGTAATTATATGAAAATTATGGTTAGGGAGCCCACAACTTTAATGGGAGCCACCTTGACTTTAGTTGCAAATAAGTGCATGGAAACCAGACCTTCCGCGTTGATAGCCCGCACATAAAGGCACGCCCCATACGCCTTTTCAGACGCGTCTGTTTGTTTTTTTTTTGTTTCTTTTTGTTTTTCGTGTGAGTGTGTGGCCAACTCTGGTGTTGGAGTTTTCAGACCGCCCGAAGGCCTCCGACACGGCCTAATGATTCTTATCCTGAGACAAGAACCGGGACCGACAGTTTTACGTGCCCTCCGAAGCATGGTAGCGCTCAATTGTAAATGCCACACGCGGTCACCCATCCAAGTGGCGACCTCTGCATGCGTTGCTTAACTTTGTCGATCTGTTACGAACGACAAGCTAAGTCTAGCTATGAGCGTCTGTAAAAATGTGAAATTCTATTCTTCTAGGAATGTTAAGATTGTTTAGGTGGGGCAATGTACGAGTAAAACTGTTCCATAACCCTTTGATCTCGTCATTTACCGCGTCATCCCATGAACTCTTGCTAGCCCATAATTTTTGCATAATGAGCTCTGCCTCTAAAATGCAAGGAGATACGAGACCTAAAGAGTCGAACACTTGTGAAACTGTAGAGAGTATGACTCGTTTAATTAGTTTTGGATGATTGTTGCCTATATTAATCGAAAATTTGAGACGATCGGAACTGCAGTCCCAGTTAAGACCAAGTGTTTAAGATAGTTTATTAGAACTTAACTCGACTGTAATTGTTGTCTTGTCTATATTATGTATGTTTGTGATTTGGTTTGTGTTAAAAATTGTAGTATGTCTTTATTGTTTGATTGTCATTTTCTTAGTTTTAATTGTGCTGTGTTTAATGTATTAATGATATTATTGCAAAGTGTTGTCATCTCGGTAGAGTAGAGTCCCCACCCGTGAGAAGATCGTTAGCTATGGCACGTCTTGTGGGGTCATCTGTCGCCTCTGTGGATAATTGTTTGAGACATCGTATACTTATAAAAGGTGCGCTAGCCGTCCCGTAAGTTACAGCATTCAATGTATAGGTTTTCAAGGTTTGTGTGGGGTCTGACCTCCACAATATCAATTGTAGAGATTTTTGTGTGTCTGTAATGTATAACTGACGGAAAAAATTTTCTATATCCACAGATACTACATATGCGTGTTGACGAAAACGAAGTAATATGGATAGCAAATCACTTTGCACCCTACGTCCAACAAACTGAATGTCGTTGAATGATTTTCCCGATGTTGTAACGGCTGAGGCGTCAAAGACAACTCTAAATTGGGTCGTCGTACTTGACTCTCTTATTACACCATGGTGGGGTAAATATTAGTGTGGTGTAGCTAAGCGATGTCTATATTCGCTCATGTGACCTAGAGATTCGTATTTGTTCATGAATTCTATGTACCGTTGTTTGAATAATGGTTGGTGGTGGTTTCAAACCTGCGTTCTAATGAAAGAAAACGTTTTTTGGCTATATCATATGATTTGCCTAACATTTCAGGTGATTCCTTAACGGCTTGGCCGATGACGGCTTGGGGACCGGCGACGCGACCTGCGACGCGACCGGCGACGCGGCAATTCGCGCAACGCGACAAACATGCCAAGGGCACACGCGTTCGCCGTCGCGACCAGTGTATACCAGGAGCAAGACGAGATTAGCTGAGATCTTTTTATGAAATTTAGTTCGACATTGTTCGGACTTTGGTGCCAATATCACTTTTGTTTCAACCCGGCAATCGAAACCGAGACCTCATGATCCGCTTACACTACCGCAAGATCATAGAGGCAGACTTGGTATCGTGTACCTAACCATGGTAATGAAATCTATAGGTACAGTTTTTTATCTTTATACAAACGGTCGGAACGCAATTTATACCTACCAGCGTCAGGCTCGGTACCCACCTAACCTACTGCGTACCAAACTCAAGGCGCTTCGCTATACATTCTGTAGGTACAGAATGCGTACTGAGCCGACGCTTGTAGGCATTGTAACTCGAGTTTTGAGTTAAAATACGGAAAAGGTTATGTAGGTAAGTGTGATCTAACGAATGATCCGTTACAAAAACTTGGTCGGCTAGGTAAATAGTACAGCTGTGCGGTAAATAAATGTGTCAGGCGTTCTCTTAAAGAGCATTGTTACGTGTTACAGTAGTTCTGTACTGCTTGGAAAATTAGTACCGCAGGCTATGCCAACGGGAAAATATGTTTTATGACTAAGGATCGTGAGTAGTAAACGTGTAAACCGACATTTGACGCCTTGAACCAGAGGGAAAATGAACCTTCTATTTTGTTTTTTGCGTTGAGGATTAAAATATTCGTTTCTGGGGTCAATACCTCTTTACCATATTGTGTAACAATTGCAGATTCTGGTGTTGTAATTCTGTTTCCATTTAATTAGAAAATATTTATAAATTGCTGTAGTTATACAATACCGACCATAGTTAATAAAGCTTGTAAAATTTGTCTTGTGCCAATTATTAACGGATGCAGAAGTCTGCCCCCCAGGCCACGTTAAATGGCGATACTTTTTTCTGGAAGCAAAAATAAGCCAAACCTTTGGTCACGCGCTGTATCAGCCAGTCAGTCTCTTTGCAATTTGTTTCTTATAATTTACCATAGGTCAAGCGACAGCCAAGCATACAATTTTCACTAAAGGTATTCGTATTCAACATTAAATGAAATACCCTTTCGAATAGCAATAAATAAACATTATAACATAACTTTTTTATATACGGCACTGTCCAGTGATTGGTGCCCGATTGAAGTAAATGTTCCGCAATCGCCGATTTGTTCGTTTGACGGTTCTTTACAGCTGCGATGTGCTCCTTTATACGTTCAGCGATAGTCCGCTTCGTTTGCCCTATGTAAGAGCTTCCGCAGCTGCAGTTGATTTTATAGACACCTGGGGTTTCTAGCGGCAGAACATCCTTTTGTGTGCCCACCATGTTGTATACTTTGACCCCTGGTGTAAATACGCCCATAATCCATGTTATAAATTGCTCGGATAGCTCTCTGCTGCAAAACAAAGATGCCCTGAATGTCAGCAGCATTTCCCCATAAGAGAATACTGAAAAATATAAAATAGCTATGATATACAAGCCTGGCTGTGTCAATGTCAGTTAACTGGCGAATTTTTCTGACTGCGTATGCTGCAGAGCTGAGTCTACGAGTGCGGTTGTGCTCATGAGCGCAATAAAACAAGCGCAAATTTTAATAAGCTTTCATAAAAAAAAAATTAGCCTTCATGAGTATTTGATAGAAATCTATTTTCTATAAAATTTACTTTGCTTATTATTTATTATAAATACTACTTAATTTCATAAAATACATTCGTTGCTTCTTATTTTCTTTTTTTTTAAAGCAAGTAACGTATAAAAATGTATTGCATCTGTGTTTTATGATCGAGTGCTAGTTTAGACATCGAACTGTTATCTACCTTCCGAAGTGCTAAGATAAATCCCCTTAAGATATCTTCAATGCCTAGCATATTATTGCAAGGTTCATGAATTAAAAGCAACCTAGTTATGTTCTTATCTGTATTCCTGAGAGCGTGCTAGCAAACATGGTAATTTGTGAGTGATTATGGCGTCATTGTGTCACAAAGAAACACGCAATATTGCTAAGAATTGCATCCTATGAGATGAAGGATTTTGAGTTTAACTTGTTTACTTTGAAACCGCTCTAACATTGATGAAGAAAATATAACTAATTGCAACATGGGAGTTTTCAGAATTTTCCTTCATTATTGATCTAACCCTTTTTTGCTTTTCTGAATACTCAAATGGGTCATTGTCAAACCTAGGATTTTTTTTCGTAAAAAAATGAAACACGTTATTTATAAAAATCAAAGCTATATTATTACTCTAATCTTACTTTAAAACAAAAATGAGTATCTGTCTGAGATCAATAATTCGAAAATAGGTATTTATAAGGAAATAACGATATTTCGATTCAACCGAAAAGACTAACATGTCCACCGAGTGGACTAAAATGTTAAATAATAACAAAAAAACGAAACAGAATGCAATTTACATCTTGAACAAAAATAATGTTAATTCTATCTTCATATAATTACAAACAATCAGTCACTTAAAACCAATCATAAAGTAAATAAAAAATGTTTTGTATCTGTCTACCAAAAAGACAATTCATTTCGGTGGTCAAAATATGTCTTCGTCGTCAGAAGACCACCAGCGTTGAACGCGTTCATTCATGCAAATACGGTTTGGGGGCTCTTCTAATTTTGACGTTGACGTATCTGAGCTGTTAGAATATACGTCAGATCTGAATCGTTTATGAACGCTATCTCCAATCAGCAGTGATGGACTGCACTCGCCAACATTCGATGGTTGCTGCATCGAGCCACTGGAAATTGGACTGGACCATTGGCTTGCCACTGGACGGTGCATAGGAGTCAGGATTATACTTGGTGAATTCATCCTCTCGGTGGGAGCTGGTGTGTCATTCCGGGTAGGACTATGCAGAGGAGTCGATTGGACTGGACTTGATAAAATAGGGACATTATTTTGGAGTTGTCTGGGACATGGTCCAATGTCAAATTTTTTACAACCTAAACCGTAATGTACACAAATATTTTCTGGACTACATTTCATACAACTCAACCTACGAAACTGAAGAACTATTGGTTTACGGCGACTCCAAGTAACCTGATGGACTTTCATGCTTCCACGAAACGGTGTAATATTGCAGTTTTTTATTTTACTCTCAATAGACTCCACATGCGTCTCATCTACTCTAATGACTTCAATGCCTTTACAATTTTGAACAACACACTCCATGAAGGCATCCAAATTATGGACATCATTCCCATGCGCAACATGCTTATCAGCCGTACGCTTAAGACAACCACCCACGCCATCAGGGGCTCCTTTGCCATGTCCACTTTCACTATAATGCCAGATTATATCATCTACATTAGACTCCTCGCTCAAGTAAGCGGCAATTAAGTAAAACATTGTCTTATTTCTGTATTGAGTTGAAGGCCCATCACTCAAAAAATGCAACCGTTTCAAATTTGGAACAAGTGTTTTTATGACGGCTATAATAGGTTTTAAATGGACACAAATGTAAATTGGATCGTGATTCCTATTCTCACTCACAGTACAAAATGATTTTGCGACGAGCCGGTTCTCTTCCGTAGTAGCGTCCACATAATAAAAAACACATGTATGCAGTGACAACTGAGCTTTTGAACCTCCAAAATGAGCTGATTGTGTTTCAGTGGCATACTTGCAGTTATAATTTTCAGAAAAGTCTACATGCAGTAAACCTTCGTTCTCAGACATAGCAACTTTAATGCTATTGACACTTGTATGTTGATGCAGTACGTTGCAAGTATGTTGCATAAACCGTTCTATATTATCCAGCAAATGGTTAACTAATTGACGTTTGGATGTGTTGACGATTTCTTTAAAAGTCTTCTGACACATTTTTTTTTGTCCTTTTACTATTTCACATACCTTTTGGGTAACCCAGCGTTCATATCTTACCGTGTCTTTAGGGTTGTACTCATTGAACTCAATTTTTTTATGTTTACATTCAGTGCATGTTCTTTCGAGACAGTTTTCAGTCATATTTGTGCAACAAATCGACTTGCTAATTGCCATAGCATTATTTTCGTTAATTACTCGCGCGTTTTTAAGGGCCTTTGCAACATAATCCATGTTAGTATGACTGATACACAAACAGGTTTCGCGTGCTGCAGTTCTGGGATCTAATACCCAAAATGGTCGGTTCCTACAAAAAGTTTTGTAGGATACTTTTTTGCCTGTTTGAATCATATATTTTTTATGCAGATTTATAAGGGAGTCGTTGAGAAATCTTATTTGTTTTTTTTGTTTATTGCGTGTTATTGTCTCTTTTTTCCCAGATGTAAGACGACTTGATTCATCGTTAAGTAAAAATTGCTGTATATTTTCTCTTAATTCCCTGTCCTTCGTAGAACCTTTATTCCTTGTCTCTTTTTGTGTTTTCTGTACATTCTTTTGTTTCTTGTTCTGTAATCTGTGTAATCTCATTCTATACTTAGCAAGTTTACATTCTAAACTCATCAACTTCTTTTTCAGTAAACTGTTCTCTACTTTCAATCTTCTTCTGTTTCTCACTGCAATACGTGCACCACTTTCAGCTCTTGATGATACTGAAGCTACTGGACTTGAGGGCGGTGTTTCGCAAGCAATGTACTTTTCAGCCTCTTTTTGTATCTTGACTTTTTCTCTGCGTCGTCTTGCATCCTCTCTCCATTTTTTCCTCAAAAGCTTTTTTTGCACATCTGGTAAATCTTTTACAGTTTTTATTTTCCCTTCAGCTTTCTTTCGATAGTAATATTCTCTGTCCTTTCTACGCTTTTCTTCCAATGCTTCTGGATCTTGTTTAAGTTTCTCACGCGCCTTTCTCATACTCAGTGTTTTTTTGCTCACGGCGTCGTTTTTTTTTCTGGTTATCGGTTAGTTTACTTCTCGTTTTTGCCATCGCCTGAAAACCCACAATAAGCCATGCACACAAACGAAAAGAGAATAAAACTGTGTAAAGAAAGAGTAAGAAACTTTTGCATAAAAGAGGTAACCCATAAACGTCCCACTGCTGGGCAAGGGTCTCCTCCAACACAGTAAAAAGAAATTAGCCTACGCTGGCCAGACATGTTTGTGTACATACATAAACACCCAGATCAAATCAAACATTAAATGTTCATGCACACAAATTTTAAACTTGCGCGGGGATCAAACTCGCGACCATCGGCGTGGCAGTCTGCTACACAAACCACTCCGCCAAATGGCCATCAAGTTTTAAAAGTTATTTTAACAAAATAACCCTTAATCAAGAAAACATTCCACTCGGTGGACATATGTCGTTTCGGTGGACAAAAGTTCCACCGAAAAGATGTCCACAGAATGTACTTTTATCTAAAAAACATTCATACCACCCGCCATTTATAGCTTATGTTACAAGCCAAGATATATTTGTAATGTTTAATTGTTTAACTAGTTAATAAGCATGTTTGATAAATTTTAAGTGATTTACTTACCAAAATACAGCAGTAACCAAAAAGACAACTCAACTTTGACACCACCAAATATTTTTCTTAATATAACAACAACGTGTTCTGCGCACGACTCACGGCAAAATGGCCGCTGACAGGGATAGTGCAATATTGGATGCGTTCAATCTTACGTTCCGTTCCATTCATGTGACATTTCCTTCATTTAAGTCAGGAGCGAAAGTAATGTCCACCGGAAAGATAAAAAATTTTGTAACAAGATTAAATTATGCAAAAAGTGAGTTTAATTTTTATAATTTTTTTCGATACTAGTAATGCTAAAAGTAAAACTCATGTAGATTATGAAAATAAATCATATTTGTATACAATAACAAAATTCATATTTTTTAAGAGCTCCATTCTATTGAAAGGTAGGTTCTGAACGGTCCACCGAGGTGGACTTTCAGTTGAATTGCAATGATATAAATTAAAAAAATAATACATTTATATTAAATCTGTAATAGTATATTGTAATACGTATCATTTACGTTATTATTATGATGTAATATTTAAAATAGTGTTAAAAGTGTCTTTAATGATTCGTATGAACAGTTTTTTTTAGGGTTATGACAATGACCCAAATATTTTGACCTACTATATGTAGTATTCATCAAATACGTGCAGTTTGAGTTAACTTCTGATGTTTGAGCGTTGCACCGACATGTCTGTACAAAATTGATGAAAAAGAAGGACGAGGGGTATTTAAACATCTGCAAAACTAAAAAACGTACCAAAAAACATGGGATTCAAATCGGGAGTAACATCGAACATAGTTGTTTTGTTATTGACACGTATCAAGAGTGTATTCGAAACAAGTCAAACAACACGAGAGCAACTGTTCGGCACACGTACTAGTTGTTTGGACAAATACATACGGACAGGGCCACTAAGGGCTACGGTACTTTTTTGTCATGTAGACCTCACATGGTTTGTTAAAATATAAATTGAACTGTGATTTATATTTTTCCTAGTTAGCAAGGTTTAGTAAATATAAGTTAGCAAATTTGATTATGCCATTGTTATAAAATAACTAGATGAGCCCGTGGATAGACCCACGTTATTTAAGGCTACTGCGCTGCTCCCGTGGCTCATAGCGTAATGTTATATAGCCTTCCTCGATTAATGGGCTAACTAACACAAGAATATTTTTTCAATTCGGACCAGTAGTTACTGAGATTAGCGCGTTCAAGTAAACAAACAAACTCTTCAGCTTTATATCTTAGTATTAGATAAGACTCTATTATCCGGTCCCCCCAAAACAAAACTACTAGATCTCATTTTTAATTTTGATAAAAGCACGAGCTTTTATCAAAATTGTTAATATGACAACTGGTAATCTAATTTGTTAATATGACAACTGGTAATAAAACTACGAAGTTTTATTACCAGTTGTCATATTAACAAATTTAATATATCGCTGGTATAATTAAGAATGCAAAATTTGCTTATTTAATTATTTGCCTAGTTCTAAGTAATGATGTCGCCTGGGGAATATATTATACAATGCTAATTTTCGATTGGAAAATCTCTTTGTCTCGTAAAACCAAAAGTTCTCCTTTTTCAAGGTATCGGTCCACCTGAATCGAGGCAATCTATTTGAGATCGCCAATATAAAAATCATCTATTTCTTCGGCTTTCGGTTTTTCCAACCAAATTGCATCCTTTGCCAGTAATGGCCGGTAAAGTAACCAATTGCAGTATGTGCATTATTCCAATGATTGTACCATTCCCCATGATATATTTGTAACTCTATCGTATTCTTTTAATTGTAAATTATAAACCCTATTTCAAATAAATCTCCGTGAAAGAAAACCTAGAAGTAGATTGATTCTTAACTCTTTTATCCACGCTACTAAACCAAGAATAGCACTTCAATATTGCAAGGCGAGAGATTCAATTCTGCAACTTATCGATCATAAGTCCAATAGCTTTACTGCTACCACCATTTCAAATGAATGACATTATATATCACTTGAACAAGATGGCGCTGATTTGTCTTCGCACTCTACAAATGAGCGTTATAAAATATTTTTAAATTTATCTTTGGCTATCATAAACCAAGATAATAAATACAGCTAACAGTTCATAATATTTCTGTTTAGTAAAGATTTATTTATGACTTCGACAGAAGAAATCTATCTATAATTTCCTGATTAGGAACCGCCTACAACTTAATTGGAAATGGGATAATTTTAGCTAACAGATATTGATGTAGAAGGCATATTTTTGTATGAAATATTATTGAATGAGGCCTTGGTGACTTCAAAGAGCTTCCATGAAAATTATTTATAATTAGATAGTAAAGATCCACATCCGTGATAACAGTGTATAATTTTGGAACTGGTAAATAAATTGAACGTAGGAGTATTAAGGTTTAATTATAAGAATCGTAAAGACAGATTTTTTTCGTGTAAGGTTTCGCTTTTAATTTTGTCCTTGTAATCTAAGTGGCAGATTTGTTTCTAAAATTGTGGCATCATAAAAATATGATGATCAATTTTACATGGGGATTACTCGTTAGGCATTACCTATGCCTTGTATTTTATTATTCTTTTCACATATAGTGTATAATTTTACCTATATTTTACAGACTACTAGGTGAAGTATTGAAGTAAAAAAATATCTTTATAACTTTCTCCGTCCCTTTCTTTTTAGGTGGCCTCGATCAGGTAGAACTTAGATAGACACATTTTACCCAAGTTCTTGTGTATCCACCTGTGGGATCTCCACCTTGTAGTGGTGGGAGGGCTCAGTAACCGTGGTTTGAACACCCACGGCGAAGCTAAGCGGGATCCCGGGAGTGGACGCTCCGCGTTGGATGGGAGGGGGCCTGCGCAGGTTGCGTCCAAGCGTGCGGGTGCGGGGGACAGTTCTGTCTGTCCCTCGCAGAGTCGGGTGTGATCGCGGGAGGAGTGTCGGTGTTGCGCGCTCTATCTCCCGCGACCAAATGGGGGCGCAGCATTCGATGCGTTGCGGTAGGGCCGCAGAGGAAGAGGAAATGAAATAATTGAAATGAAATAATTTATTTTCCATCAGTAGGTTTTACAATTTTGTCTTAATCTACTAGAAGTAAGTACATGTTTGTTTTGCGGGCGGAAGCCCGTGCAGGTCAACTCATGTTTAGCATCACTGAGCTGCACTGACTTCTACTCCCTGCACCTGAGTCCGGTGCAGGGAGTGGCGAATGGTCTCAGGGGTAGCGCAGGTCGCGATGATCCCTAAGGCAAGGCTGGTGGACTATCCTTCTCGAGGTTGCCGCCCGTTCTTGGTCCAGTTCCTTCAGAAATGGATGCAACCAAAACCTCCAGCCGAAACACAAATAACAGGCACTTTACACACGCATACACACACACGTACACACATGCGCGCACACACACACATTCACTTACACATCTCTTCACCACGCCCCCTCGTGGCCGGGTGGGCTTGGGCCCGTAGTAAACAGTCACGGGTAAGAGAAGTTGACCACCTGCGCTAGGACCTGCGCAGTCGAGCGCCGTACGCGGGGATGACGGAGTCCTGGGGGGTTGAGCCGAGCGGCGCTGGCGGTAATGCGACCGTGAGGCAACACGCCCTCTTTGGTCCCGATTTCACGCTAAACGGTAGCCCCCGCTGTGAGCCGCAGCGGGGGAAATGGCCATCGTGTCCCGTCAGAGGGCCACAGGCTAGGGACGTGGGGTCCGCATCAGCAGTTGGAATTTATTTCGGCTGTTGATGTGGTGGGTGAAGGCTATACTGAAGGCGCAAGCGAGGGAAGACGGATGGAGTTGGTAACTCGGCTCCGACCTTTGACCCGAGCGGGCGCCCGATGTCGTGCTGTAAGCCAGCCTTGCGTTCCTATATCCCTCTGGTAATCCTAACGTCCAGTATGACGTTCCCTGTTGCGGGCTCCATGGAGGGTGGGAAGCCAGAGGGATGAAGTCTTTAAGTAAACGTATGGATACCGAAATCCTTTTTATTACACCAACCGCGACGGGGACGGCGAAAGCTGTTCCCGCCGCCACAACCAAAACCATACAGATGGTCGACGCCGTGGCCCCGGCTGCAGGTGTCAAACCATCCCCCAAGGACGTGACTTCAGCGCTGGCTAACGCTAGTACTGGTCCCGTCCTTACAATCGTCAGCCCGTTTGAGATCAAGCGGGAAGATGACTCCTCCTTCGCGGGCTGGCAAGTGGTGAGTCACCGTAAGGGTAAGGGTAAGGGCAAGACCACCGGTCCTGTCCAACGCACGCCCACCACACAACCGAGTGGCCCCGCTGCTACCAGTTCCACGAAGAAAAAGAGGAACAACAAAAGCAAGAGACAGCGCATGGCAATTAGGCGGAAGGCTGAACAAGCCGCTGCTACTGCCGGTGCTGCCTCCACTAAAACAGCTGAGCAGGTTGCCGTCGCAGGTCCCAGCAATGTGACCAGCGCGCAGCCCACGCTCAGTAGCGAGGGGTGCACGAAGGCCGGAGGCAGTACGGGAAAGCCGCCTGCCGCCAAGCGGCGGGCTGGCCACCCTGGACGGCATCCAGCCCCAGCACCACCGGGAAACGCGGCAGGTAAAACTGCCGAAAACAAGGAAAGAGGTGAGGCCAAACGTGCTCTCAACGAGACCAGCTCGCCTCGAGGGGAGCACAAGAAGCCCCGCCTCGACTCCTCCAGGATACAAGGTAAGTCCTACGCACAGGCCTCCAAGGCGTCCCTGGGTGTTGCAGTAACATGCAAACGCACAGGGAACTTGCCGAAGGAGTTGGTGGACCAGGTACTCCGGGAGCTCCAAAAGAAGATCCTGAGTGATGCCTGGTCGACCAAAACCCCCAAACGCCCCGCTCCAGCGTTCACCGGGAAACCCGTGCACGCGGACGGGGTCCTCAAACTTTGGTGCGCCGACGAGGCAACGCGTACCTGGCTGACGGAGGCAGTCTCTCTCCTGGTCCCACCACCGGGCTTCGAACTGGAGGTCAGGGGCCAGGAAGAGACCCCGAAGAGAGTGCGGTGCGGCATTGTCGTACCCGACGAACAGGGGGTCTTGGACGACGTGCGCGACGTGGGTCGCGCTCTGGAGTTTCAGAACCCCTGGTTGGAGGTTGACAAATGGTCGATGCTGCACTCTGAAAGGCAGTCGGGTGGGTGGTTCCTAGTAGTGGGCGTCCCAGTAGAACAGGTCCCGATCCTGATGAAGAACGAGCGCCGCCTCGCGTTGGGGGTAGGTGCCGTCTACGTCAGGTTCCGGGACCCCTCAGGTAAGTTTGTCGACCATCCTCCGGACGACAACTCCACACGAGTCAAGCAGGACTCAAACACCAAGCCAGGGTGCGACGCAGAACCCGGCTCGTCAGAGCCGGCCGCGTCTGGCTCGGGGGCTGGCCCGTCAGCCGAGGGTAACTCGGAAGATGAGAGCCTGCTCCTGAGCCCGGTGCGGCGGGACGACGGGGTGGAGGCTGGCGACATCCTGGCCGGCCTAACGCAGCTGACGGTCGGGGAGGTGGGGACATCATCCAAAGATGAACCCTCTGCCTAGTGACGTCAGTTGCCTCCAAATCAACCTCCATCACAGCCAAACGGCCACTGCGCAACTGCGCAAATGGATGGAGGTCCAACAATCAGCCATCGTGCTCATCCAGGAACCTTGGATAAGGGGTGGTCTCATCAGAGGCCTCTCCAGCCTGGGAGGTAAGATTTATTCTTCAACTGACCACACACATCCAAGAACCTGCATACTGACAACTAAAAACATCAGAGCCCAAGTTCTAACGGAGTTCTGTTCCAGAGACATCACAGCGATACAAATTGAAATAACACAGCAGCCAAGGAGTATAGCGGTTGTTTTCGCATCGGTCTACATGCCCGAGGCCGAAGACCCGCCACCGTTCGACCTCACGCGTCTGGTTAACCAGTGCGAGAGAACCAAAACGGAGGTCGTAATAGGAACGGACTCCAATGCCCACCACCAAATGTGGGGCATGAACTGCAATAACAACAGAGGTAAATCACTGGTTGAATACCTATTCACCACTAATCTTACCCTATTAAACACAGGTACGGAGCCCACATTCGTCACAAGACGTAGTCAGACAATTATCGACTTAACTCTCGCAACAGAAGGAGCGGCTGAACGCATCAAGGGATGGCACGTCTCGAAAGAGGCATCGTGCTCAGACCACAGATGGATCAGCTTCTCTATGGAAGTCGTTATACAACCTACACAGCCACGCAGGAAACCACACAACACTGACAAAGCAAAGTATGTCCAATTACTTAAAGAGAAACTTACCCTTACTGCTATGCCGACGGTACTGGGTGACAATGAACAGATCGACGAGCAGGTATGTACACTGACGCAGTCGATGCTAGACAGCTACCACGCAGCATGCCCAGAAACCACTCTACCCTCAACCCCAGGTAAACAACCCTGGTGGGGCGCTGAGCTTGAACGCAAGCGCAAGAAGGTAAGAAGGGCCCTTAACAGGGCAATGAACACAAGCGCGGACGCAGATTGGGACGCTTATAAAGCGGCCAAATCAAGCTACAAGAAATGCCTCAGATTCAGACGCACCATGGGATGGCGGAAATTCTGTGGGAGCATTGAATCTTGCCAACAAGCAAACCGGGTAAGGAAACTACTGGCTCAGCAACCGTTGGTTGCACCAGGTACTCTCCGTAAACCGGATAACACATACACCACATCGGAGGAGGAGACAAGACGCGTCCTACTAGAAACACACTTCCCAGGCTGCGTCCTCACCCCGGTAATAACGTGGCACGATACACCAACAGTGGCGACCGAACACGAGTGCAGACACGCAAACACCGTGGTCACAGAAGAAAAACTCCGATGGGCCATCGATAGCTTCCATCCCTTCAAAGCAGCCGGACTGGACGGCATCTTCCCTGGGTTATTACAATGGGGGGGTGAACCGGTCCGCAAAAGACTTCTGGCAATCATGAGGGCTAGCCTGGCCCTTAGATATGTACCGAAGAATTGGAGGGAAGTCAAACTAATTTTCATACCAAAACCAGGCAAAACAGACTACACAAATGCAAAGTCCTTCAGACCAATAAGCCTGACCTCCTTCATGCTTAAAGCCTTGGAAAGGCTATGCGAGAGGGAATTAAGAAGTGGGGCACTTAAACACCTACCCCTACATGCCAATCAACATGCATACAGCTCAGGGAAATCGACGGAATCGGCCTTACATCAGGTCGTGAACCAGATAGAAGCTGCTATACAACAAAAAAGCATCTGTCTGGGCACCTTCATTGACATAGAAGGAGCCTTTGACAAGACAAACTTCTCCAGTATAAGCAACGCCCTAGCCAGACATGGTGTGGATCAGATGCTCATACAGTGGATCCAAAACATGCTCAGCAAAAGAGTAGTGCGCCTGCACGGCGACTCCCAGACAGCCTTGATAACTAAAGGTTGCCCGCAGGGCGGTGTACTCTCCCCGCTATTGTGGAACTTAGTCATCAATGAACTCATAGACAAACTCAACGCGAGATATTTTTACACAATAGGATATGCAGATGATCTGACCATTCTCACCTCAGGTAAGGTAACTAGTACAGTGTACGACCTTACTCAACAGGCTCTACGCATAGTAGAGTGGTGGTGTAATGAGTACGAATTATCAGTAAACCCGAACAAGACCGAACTAGTTATGTTCACACACAAACGCGCGCTGGGTACTTACCGACTGCCCAGGCTATTCAACACAGAGCTCAAGCTGTCCACCGAGGTAAAGTACCTGGGAGTCACTCTTGACAGCAAATTGACATGGAACAGCCACATGGAAAATAAGCTCAATAAAGCCAGCATCGTCTTCTGGCAGTGCAAGAAGATGATAGGTAAACGATGAGGCCTATCCCCCAAAATTGTCTTATGGCTCTATAAGACAATAATACGTCCGATGATAAGCTACGGCGCAGTAGTGTGGTGGCCTCGGACCAACCTAACAACGGCCGCCAACAAGCTTCAAAAGCTTCAAAGACTTGCATGCCTAGCGGCCACGGGCTGCATGAAAACTACACCTACAGCGGCACTCGAAGTGTTGCTGGACTTGCCTCCATTGCACCTGTTCATACAACAGGAAGCAACGATGTCGGCGATCCGGCTAAGAGCACTGAAGCTCTGGAAAGACACTAACACACTGCACACTAGCAACTTAAACACACTCTTTAAAGAAGTTCCTCTCACACAAGCCATTGGCGACCGAATACCGAAACAATTTGTTTTCGATAAGAAATACAAAATCCAACTGTACGAGGATCTACACGAGGGAGCGGTTGGCCACAACGAGCTCACGATCTTCACAGATGGGTCTAAGACGGATACAGGTACGGGTTCAGGAGTATTCTCCGAGGACCTTAACATCAACATCGCAGCACCGCTGGGAGCCTACAACACGGTCTACCAGGCCGAATGTTTTGGCATAATCCTAGCTGCCACAGCAATCATGGCACGTGAGGTAAGGGAACGATCCATTAGGATCCTCTCAGATAGTAAAGCTGTCCTCTCAGCCCTCAAAAGCCATACTATGCCAGCCTACTATACTAGCCATACCTCGGCACTCACGCTTGAATGCCACCAGAAACTAACAGAGGTAGGTAAACAAAACAAATTAACACTGCAATGGATCAAGGGCCACAGTGGCTCAAGAGGGAATGACGCAGCCGACGTACTTGCCAGAAGAGGGGCCACTTTAGAGGTGGTGGGACCCGAGCCCATTATTCCCCTCCCTTCTGGTTTCTATCGCAACCTGGTAAGGAATAGGACCAGGACCCAACACAACCAGTCCTGGATTGGTATTGAAACATGTAGGCAGGCCAAGGAGGCTCTTCCCGCAGTAGACGGTAAGATAGCCAAACAAATCCTCCGGCTGTCCAAACAACAACTGCGGACAGTCACGGCCGCCTACACAGGACACGGATTCTTTAATAAACACCTATTTACTATAGGTATCACCGACAGCCCGCTGTGCAGGGCCTGTATGGCAGCGGACGAGACGGCAGCCCACCTGCTCCTCGACTGCCCTGAGGTCGCACAGTACAGGCAGCAGTACCTGACGAGATACAGCACCCTGAGGGAGGCAGTGGGCCACATCAAGAGTCTGCTGGCCTTCCTCGAAGAGCTGGGGTGGCTCGAATGAAGACACCATTCCCACCTGCACGCAAAATACACGCTAAGACGTGGAGTTGCGGAAACAGCCCGTGCCATCAAGTATCAAGTATCAAGTATGTTTGTTTTGCGTTTTAAATATTATAAGAGAATTCGATGACGACCGTACTAGTATAAACTGTGCTACAGTCGCCAGCGCCTTCATCCCTCAGATTGGTACGAAAAGAGATGCGGTGTTGTCAGGTTGCCGTCCTCCCTATCCTCTGCGGCTGCTGGGTGTGTTGGCGGTGGAGCCCAACACCTTCATCCACCGCCAGGGTAGAATGCTAACGCGACCCCTGGTGCCCCAAAATGGATTGGACGTATGCGCTGTGGTTTACGTGGGTATTACGGCCTTGAACTCTAGCCGTCGAGTCCCACATACCCCCCTGCTTTTCATCCCGCGGGGTTATGCGTAAATGCATTTCCACAGCGAGAGAAAAAAAAAAGTTCTCGAAATTCAGAGAATGATTTTATATGTTTCTGATCTATAAATGAGTCCAAAATATTTAAACATATTTGAACTATATCTATTTTCTTCAGTCATTCTCACTCTTTGTAGGTACTACCTCTATTCAATTATATTGTATAGATAACAAGATATTCGTACAAATTCGTTCGATTTTAAGCTTTCGCGATTTGTATACATCATAGAAAATAAATTAGCGGTTCTTAATCGCGTACAATTAACTTATCTAAGGTATAAATACCTATTTGTTTCCGAAGTTTCGCTCGTTTTGCACCGAGCGTGATCGCGGAGAGACTGATGAGAGCTCAGCGCCGTCTTGTAGAACGGCGGGTTTCAGCACCTACCCTCACTTGGGTCTTTATTTAAGTTCGCAATGTCGGTGTAGTGTGTGTGTGTACACCTCTGCCTATCCCTTCGGGGATAAACTTATGTTATTATAAAATTTTCAGCCCTTGCTATTATAGCCTATAATTGCATTATTCTACATTATTTTACGCAGGACGTTATTTTCGAAGCTAAATGTGAGCACTTTGCTAATAATTGTCGCTTAATAAGCCGTAAAGGAAAACATCGTGACACCAAAAGGTGTCAGATTTCTTTAAAATTTTCTCGACATGTGTGAACTTTAATAAACTGTATTCGGCTAGTGTGATGCACAAGTCTATTGACGTAACTTCCTCTTTTATGAGCAGCAGTGGGATAATTTGTAAATGTTTGTAATATATTTTTACTTAAATTAGGCGAGTGGCGTGTTACACACCCAACAGCGTTGCATATTTTGAACTATGAACTAAAACTAAATAAAAGAAAAGAAAGAAAGAAAATATTTATTTATTGCAAGCACGCTGCACAGTACTCCTTAATTTTACTTATTCTAAAAGACAAAAAAGAACCACACTAAAAACATATTTTGGCGAAGTCAATAAACACTAACTCAACTAAGACCAATGACTAAGACACTTTTTTGCTATTGGGCAACTTGTTATCATAATGACGCTTGGCATGTCTTGTCAATAGTCACAAACTGAGTTGCGTTAGTTGACATAAAGAGCTATGGCAGATTTTTAGTTCAGTGCACTAAAAGCATCTTAAAAACTCATTACAACCAAAATTCATGAAATATTTTAATACGATTTTCTATATTTTAGTCTAATTTAGATAAGGCTAGGTAAAAAAGTATAAAATTAAAAATTGCTATTATGTTAATTGATTGCCGGCTTTTCGTAATGGCCATTTCTTTGGTTTGTCAGAAAGCCACAAGGTTGCCAGAGTAAATAATTATTTTTCTAAGATGGAATCATGAATGTTTATTTTATAGATTAAGAGATTTAAATAGTTAATTAATATTATTAATACTATTTTTTGCTTGTTACGTTTATTTCTATGCGGATTTTAAATAAAGTACAGTATTAATAACTTCTTTCGACATTTAAAGTAAAACTGGGCGCTGGCTAAAAGATGGCCATTCAGAGCTATAAAAAAAATACAACATGACAGTTGACATTTCGATTATTTTCACATCATCTCGGCATCTCGCCACAGAGTACATTGGTATATACGGGAATAGAGGTCAATCTCAAGCGACTTACGGGGAATGCTAATATTCACACCATCTGTTATCTGTTGATGGCTACTTTCTAAGCCACGTGTAAACACGACCCTTCGTTCTTTTGCAGATAAATGGTAACAAATACATTTTTATACATTTATAGGAAGTTATGCATACCCATGTATGTATAAAATACCACAGACTAATATTGTACTAACGTAAGAGCCATCCATTTAAAAAAAATCAAACCATTAGCATTTCTGACAATTTTATTTTAATTACAATCTTTTTAACTTTTGTTATTAAGTATTTAATTCATCAACGATTATGACTATAGGTACACAACTTACAAAAATACAATGACAACTATTAGCAGACTTATAGAATTTGAAAAATTATAATACTTATGTTATATATGTATATAGATAGAAAATATTAGGTAGGTATATGAAGTAGGTTACCCACACATTATTTGTATTATCAAGGTTTATATGTAGGTACTTATATGATTTTGATGCACAGTAGGTATTATTATTATGGCACAATGTCGTTACACATTCTGTTAATATTAAATAATTAAAATTTTCAATAATAATTAAAGTTATAGAGTACTACATATCCTGAATAAACAAAACCGTGGACTAAATCCTTGCACACATTAAAAACCATGGTGTCCATGGTTTTCATATAAGCACCTTAAACAATTATGACATAATATACCTACAACAAGTCCTCTTTTGAACATTAAAAACCATGACTGTCTTTCCTATACAAAAATATAATAATGTAGGTAGCTCAAACATACAAATCTGTTCAGGTATTTGAAGTTGTGGCGGCATAAAGTAACTTACATACTACATATATGAACGTTAAAAATATTACACTCTTCCGCTTTTTTCTTTCTTTTTAAGTTCTCTAAATTGTAATAAAGTTATGGTTCTTGCAGCAGTCGGTAGGCTGTTCATTATTCTTTCAAACGTTGGGTGTGTCATAAATTTTTTTGCCATTTTCAATTCAGAACCCTGTTTTTTTTTAGTTTCCAACGATATTTCGATAATTGCTTTTTGGTGGCAACTAACTTGTTATAAATGTCATTATTTTGTTGGATTATCGTTGTGCGAGGTTGTCGCCTACATTTATTTAAGGGTTCAACAGATGAATCTGAAAAATTTAGTAATTGTGTTAGAATGGTATGACTGAGGACGCGTCCTGGACTAGAGCGACGGGTGAAACAGCAGCGGTGAGCGGGAACGAGTCGCTGTCATCCAGGACACTTCCATAATAAATATATCATCATCATCAGCCTCTAACAGTCCACTGCTGGACTAGGCCTCTCCTTTGAAAGGAAGAATTGGCCTACTATACCACTCTGGCCAAACGGGTTGGTATAGGGTTTGTATCAAGTTTTCCTTCTTTTACAGTGTTGTTCTCTGTATACCTAATATGCTCCCTCTGTCGGCTCTTACGACACCCATGGGATGATACGGGGTGGTGACATTTCGTATTCTTAATCCGTCACCACACGGAACTAATAATATAACAAACAAATAAATTCTGACTGCCTCGTTGGTCTCGCGGCATAAATGTGCGCGTGGGTTTGGGAGGTCTCGGGTACGATTCCCGATCGGCAAAGTGTTATTGGGTTTTTCCATTAGGAAATTCCCAGTAGCAGCTCGGAGTCTGGTAATGTGCCCGATACGGCAATAGGCAATTACGTGGGACCTAAAATTCAGGCGTGAGTCTATAAATAAATAAAAAATAAATAAAATAAATTCACATGCTCATGTAGGCATTAGGCTTACTTATGTATGAGATAGCATCATAATATTATGTTTCAACATACCAGGTTTAATCAACAAGGTACAGTCCATTTCTTCAATTTTATCCATAGCCCCTCTTATTGGTGTATTGACTGAAAACATAGATGTAGATAGGGATTTAAATGTATAGTCATGAATGCGAATCGATCACTTTTGTTCTAGGTAATGTCGTTCTATGGTGTTAGTAGACCTCGCAAGCCCGCCTCGTGGGTTTTCCGCAACATTTTCTATAGAATGAAGCCCTTACTGTTAATCTCGAATATAATTGAAATGCGTCAATAAATAAAGCTAAAGCAAACTTCCCCCATTTCTCCCCTATTTTTCCCACAATCAAAAATCGCAGTTGCCTAAAAAATTTATAAATCAAAAATCTTTTGTGCCAATTTTCGTCAAAATCGGTTGTGAAATGCGACCGGATTGCGAATGATGAGAAAACACAGACGGAAAAAAGTATTTTGGCCGATCGCTCGCTCGGTCAATTACCCTACATATCATATCAACAGCCTTTTGCAGTCCACTGCTACACCTCTCCTTATAGTATGTAGGTTTTGGACTACTACACCATGCTGGCCAGACGGGTTGGTTTTATATCGAGTTTTCCCTCTCTTTGCAATGATAAATAATCTTTGCGTGGTGGTATCCCTTAAACGCCTCATACGACACCCTCAAGATGAAATGGGATGGTGACGGTATTCTTATTCCGTCATATAACCTAAAATAAAAGTGATCGAACCATGATAAATTTCTCAATTGACTTTTCTTGCTTTTGTTCTGAGGCATACGTTTCGGGTATTTTACTAAGTAGGTATTTCTAGTCTGAAATATAACTTTTTGTTGAGTTAATTGTTCGGGTTTCGAACCCGAACTAGTTACCATGATCCTTAGCCACATACGTTAGCCATTACACACACAGAGCAGTAAATCAGTAATCATTGATTCCCACTTCTTCTTCTTAGTGTGTCGTTGGCTAACTGTTATATAATAGCTGCCCAAAAAGCAGCCACGGTTATTGCGTTAACCGAAGCATCCATTAGTTCTTCCTGCGTGCAGGTTTTCGGGCACGCAGGGCACGATGTAAGATGGGCCATTGTTTGCCTTGCACATTCCAACTAACGACTAGCAAATATCGTAAGGAGAAAATAATGCATTCTTTTAATACTTAGATAGGTACCTTTTGAAATTAAATCTGATTTATTTTCACGATAGATACGGATAATTTGGCTTTGCTATATGTAAATGTTGGTAAAGACACTGGTCATGAAATAATGAAATTACAAGGAATCAGTGCATGTGAGTAAATGTACTATACTGATATGAATATTGAATAAATCAGCCTGGGTAGGCTACTACTTATTTTTTAACCTGTCATAAATATTTAAGAATAAAATATATGTAACTATCTACTGAAAAAAATTACATACCCAACATACTTTCTTGAAGGCAGTTATGTAAGTTTGACGATGATGAGGGACTGGGATGAGGTGTCATATTTACAATATTATCTCCTAAAAAGCATTTTATTATTACTCAGTGTGACTTCAGTTATAGAATAGCGTGTATTCTCAATAACATATTACAAACAGCAGCACTGGCTCAGTAATAAAGCTCGGAGTAGGTAGAGCATTCTTTTTGCATTGTATTTGTTGCACGTCATCTTAATAAGGATATGCCTTCATTTAGCAATAGACCGGCATTGCTGGACCTAAATTTCACATCACATCAACAGCCTTTTCCAGTCCACTACTGGACTTAAGCCTCTCCTGAAGGAGCTTTTGCCCTGTTCATACCACGAGGACCAGACGGGTTGGTATAGGGTTTTATTTAGAGTTTTTCCCTCTCTTTTCAATGATTATCTTTGCGTGGTGTTTCCCTTAGTCGCCTCATATGACACCCTCGGGATGAATTGGGGTGGTGAGACACTGTATTCTTATTCCGTCAACATACGGAACAAATTTTTATGTTACTAAATAAGATATTAGGTTTTTCGGGTACGCGAAGTAGTTCCCTCATGACGCGGGTGAAACCGCGGGAAACGGCTAGTGGCGGAATAAAGAAACTCACATACATACATATATACATGCATAAACGTCTAGGTATTTACAGGAATAAAAAGTATTTTTATATAAATGTTAGCCGTTGTAATAAATTATCAACGTTCCAGATTTCATACATTCCTTTTTGTGCTTCTTTATACGTTCAGCGATAGTCCGCTTCGTTTGCCCTATGTAAGAGCTTCCGCAGCTGCAGTTGATTTTATAGACACCTGGGGTTTCTAGCGGCAGAACATCCTTTTGTGTGCCCACCATGTTGTATACTTTGACCCCTGGTGTAAATACGCCCATAATCCATGTTATAAATTGCTCGGATAGCTCTCTGCTGCAAAACAAAGATGCTCTGAATGTCAGCAGCATTTCCCCATAAGAGAATACTGAAAAATATAAAATAGCTATGATATACAAGCCTGGCTGTGTCAATGTCAGTTAACTGGCGAATTTTTCTGACTGCGTATGCTGCAGAGCTGAGTCTACGAGTGCGGTTGTGCTCATGAGCGCAATAAAACAAGCGCAAATTTTAATAAGCTTTCATAAAAAAAAAATTAGCCTTCATGAGTATTTGATAGAAATCTATTTTCTATAAAATTTACTTTGCTTATTATTTATTATAAATACTACTTAATTTCATAAAATACATTCGTTGCTTCTTATTTTCTTTTTTTTTAAAGCAAGTAACGTATAAAAATGTATTGCATCTGTGTTTTATGATCGAGTGCTAGTTTAGACATCGAACTGTTATCTACCTTCCGAAGTGCTAAGATAAATCCCCTTAAGATATCTTCAATGCCTAGCATATTATTGCAAGGTTCATGAATTAAAAGCAACCTAGTTATGTTCTTATCTGTACTCCTGAGAGCGTGCAAGCAAACATGGTAATTTGTGAGTGATTATGGCGTCATTGTGTCACAAAGAAACATGCAATATTGCTAAGAATTGCATCCTATGAGGTGAAGGATTTAGAGTTTGAGGCGTCATTGTGTCACAAAGAAACACGCAATATTGCTAAGAATTGCATCCTATGAGGTGAAGGATTTTGAGTTTAACTTGTTTACTTTGAAACCGCTCTAACATAGATGAAGAAAATATAACTAATTGCGACATGGGAGTTTTCAAAATTTTCCTTCATTATTGATCTAACCCCTTTTTGCTTTTCTGAATACTCAAATATTTTGACCTACTAATGTAGTATTCATCAAATACGTGCAGTTTGAGTTAGCTTCTGATGTTTGAGCATTGCACCGACATGTCTGTACAAAATTGATGAAAAAGAAGGACGAGGGGTATTTAAACATCTGCAAAACTAAAAAACGTACCAAAAAACATGGGATTCAAATCGGGAGTAACATCGAACATAGTTGTTTTGTTATTGACACGTATCAAGAGTGTATTCGAAACAAGTCAAACAACACGAGAGCAACTGTTCGGCACACGTACTAGTTGTTTGGACAAATACATACGGACAGGGCCACTAAGGGCTACGGTACTTTTTTGTCATGTAGACCTCACATGGTTTGTTAAAATATAAATTGAACTGTGATTTATATTTTACCTAGTTAGCAAGGTTTAGTAAATATAAGTTAGCAAATTTGATTACGCCATTGTCATAAAATAACTAGATGAGCCCGTGGATAGACCCACGTTATTTAAGGCTACTGCGCTGCTCCCGTGGCTCATAGCGTAATGTTATATAGCCTTCCTCGATTAATGGGCTATCTAACACAAGAATATTTTTTCAATTCGGACCAGTAGTTACTGAGATTAGCGCGTTCAAGTAAACAAACAAACTCTTCAGCTTTATATATTAGTATTAGATAAGACTCTATTATCCGGGCCCCCCAAAACAAAACTACTAGATCTCATTTTTAATTTTTATAAAAGCACGAGCTTTTATCAAAATTGTTAATATGACAACTGGTAATCTAATTTGTTAATATGACAACTGGTAATAAAACTACGAAGTTTTATTACCAGTTGTCATATTAACAAATTTAATATATCGCTGGTATAATTAAGAATGCAAAATTTGCTTATTTAATTATTTGCCTAGTTCAAAGTAATGATGTCGCCTGGCGAATATATTATACAATGCGTAACTTGGATCAAAATTTTCGATTGGAAAATCTCTTTGTCTCGTAAAACCAAAAGTTCTCCTTTTTCAAGGTATCGGTCCACCTGAATCGAGGCAATCTATTTGAGATCGCCAATATAAAAATCATCTATTTCTTCGGTTTTCGGTTTTTCCAACCAAATTGCATCCTTTGCCAGTAATGGCCGGTAAAGTAACCAATTGCAGTATGTGCATTATTCCAATGATTGTACCATTCCCCATGATATATTTGTAACTCTATCGTATTCTTTTAATTGTAAATTATAAACCCTATTTCAAATAAATCTCCGTGAAAGAAAACCTAGAAGTAGATTGATTCTTAACTCTTTTATCCACGCTACTAAACCAAGAATAGCACTTCAATATTGCAAGGCGAGAGATTCAATTCTGCAACTTATCGATCATAAGTCCGATAGCTTAACTGCTACCACCATTTCAAATGAATGACATTATAATTCACTTGAACAAGATGGCGCTGATTTGTCTTCGTACTCTACAAATGAGCGTTATAAAATATTTTTAAATTTATCTTTGGCTATCATAAACCAAGATAATAAATACAGCTAACAGTTCATAATATTTCTGTTTAGTAAAGATTTATTTATGACTTCGACAGAAGAAATCTATCTATAATTTCCTGATTAGGAACCGCCTACAACTTAATTGGAAATGGGATAATTTTAGCTAATAGATATTGATGTAGAAGGCATATTTTTGTATGAAATATTATTGAATGAGGCCTTGGTGACTTCAAAGAGCTTCCATGAAAATTATTTATAATTAGATAGTAAAGATCCACATCCGTGATAACAGTGTATAATTTTGGAACTGGTAAATAAATTGAACGTAGGAGTATTAAGGTTTAATTATGCTTTTTTTTTTTATTATAATTATTTTTTTATTTTTGTGTGCCTTTCTTTTATTATGTAATTTGTCTGGTTGTGGCAGCAATAAATCATTTTTCATTTCATTTCATTCATTTCATATCATTTCATTTCATTTCATTTCATTTTCATTTCATATGAATCGTAAAGACAGATTTTTTTCGTGTAAGGTTTCGCTTTTAATTTTGTCCTTGTAATCTAAGTGGCAGATTTGTTTCTAAAATTGTGGCATCATAAAAATATGATGATCAATTTTACACGGGGATTACTCGTTAGGCATTACCTATGCCTTGTATTTTATTATTCTTTTCACATATAGTGTATAATTTTACCTATTTTTTACAGACTACTAGGTGAAGTATTGAAGTAAAAAAATATCTTTATAACTTTCTCCGTCCCTTTCTTTTTAGGTGGCCTCGATCAGGTAGAACTTAGATAGACACATTTTACCCAAGTTCTTGTGTATCCACCTGTGGGATCTCCACCTTGTAGTGGTGGGAGGGCTCAGTAACCGTGGTTTGAACACCCACGGCGAAGCTAAGCGGGATCCCGGGAGTGGACGCTCCGCGTTGGATGGGAGGGGGCCTGCGGTGGTTGCGTCCAAGCGTGCGGGTGCGGGGGACAGTTCTGTCTGTCCCTCGCAGAGTCGGGTGTGATCGCGGGAGGAGTGTCGGTGTTGCGCGCTCTATCTCCCGCGACCAAATGGGGGCGCAGCATTCGATGCTTTGCGGTAGGGCCGCAGAGGAAGAGGAAATGAAATAATTGAAATGAAATAATTTATTTTCCATCAGTAGGTTTTACAATTTTGTCTTAATCTACTAGAAGTAAGTACATGTTTGTTTTGCGTTTTAAATATTATATGAGAATTCAATGACGACCGTACTAGTATAAACTGTGCTACAGTCGCCAGCTCCTTCATCCCTCAGATTGGTACGAAACGAGATGCGGTGTTGTCAGGTTGCCGTCCTCCCTATCCTCTGCGGCTGCTGGGTGTGTTGGCGGTGGAGCCCAACACCTTCATCCACCGCCAGGGTAGAATGCTAACGCGACCCCTGGTGCCCCAAAATGGATTGGACGTATGCGCTGTGGTTTACGTGGGTATTACGGCCTTGAACTCTAGCCGTCGAGTCCCACATACCCCCCGCTTTTCATCCCGCGGGGTTATGCGTAAATGCATTTCCACAGCGAGAGAAAAAAAAAGTTCTTGAAATTCAGAGAATGATTTGATATGTTTCTGATCTATAAATGAGTCCAACATATTTAAACATATTTGAACTATATCTATTTTCTTCAGTCATTCTCACTCTTTGTAGGTACTACCTCTATTCAATTATATTGTATAGATAACAAGATATTCGTACAAATTCGTTCGATTTTAAGCTTTCGCGATTTGTATACATCATAGAAAATAAATTAGCGGTTCTTAATCGCGTACAATTAACTAATCTAAGGTATAAATACCTATTTGTTTCCGAAGTTTCGCTCGTTTTGCACCGAGCGTGATCGCGGAGAGACTGATGAGAGCTCAGCGCCGTCTTGTAGAACGGCGGGTTTCAGCACCTACCCTCACTTGGGTCTTTATTTAAGTTCGCAATGTCGGTGTAGTGTGTGTGTGTACACCTCTGCCTATCCCTTCGGGGATAAACTTATGTTATTATAAAATTTTCAGCCCTTGCTATTATAGCCTATAATTGCATTATTCTACATTATTTTACGCAGGACGTTATTTTCGAAGCTAAATGTGAGCACTTTGCTAATAATTGTCGCTTAATAAGCCGTAAAGGAAAACATCGTGACACCAAAAAGTGTCAGATTTCTTTAAAATTTTCTCGACATGTGTGAACTTTAATAAACTGTATTCGGCTAGTGTGATGCACAAGTCTATTGACGTAACTTCCTCTTTTATGAGCAGCAGTGGGATAATTTGTAAATGTTTGTAATATATTTTTACTTAAATTAGGCGAGTGGCGTGTTACACACCCAACAGCGTTGCATATTTTGAACTATGAACTAAAACTAAATAAAAGAAAAGAAAGAAAGAAAATATTTATTTATTGCAAGCACGCTGCACAGTACTCCTTAATTTTACTTATTCTAAAAGACAAAAAAGAACCACACTAAAAACATATTTTGGCGAAGTCAATAAACACTAACTCAACTAAGACCAATGACTAAGACACTTTTTTGCTATTGGGCAACTTGTTATCATAATGACGCTTGGCATGTCTTGTCAATAGTCACAAACTGAGTTGCGTTAGTTGACATAAAGAGCTATGGCAGATTTTTAGTTCAGTGCACTGAAAGCATCTTAAAAACTCATTACAACCAAAATTCATGAAATATTTTAATACGATTTTCTATATTTTAGTCTAATTTAGATAAGGCTAGGTAAAAAAGTATAAAATTAAAAATAGCTATTATGTTAATTGATTGCCGGCTTTTCGTAATGGCCATTTCTTTGGTTTGTCAGAAAGCCACAAGGTTGCCAGAGTAAATAATTATTTTTCTAAGATGGAATCATGAATGTTTATTTTATAGATTAAGAGATTTAAATAGTTAATTAATATTATTAATACTATTTTTTGCTTGTTACGTTTATTTCTATGCGGATTTTAAATAAAGTACAGTATTAATAACTTCTTTCGACATTTAAAGTAAAACTGGGCGCTGGCTAAAAGATGGCCATTCAGAGCTATAAAAAAAATACAACATGACAGTTGACATTTCGATTATTTTCACATCATCTCGGCATCTCGCCACAGAGTACATTGGTATATACGGGAATAGAGGTCAATCTCAAGCGACTTACGGGGAATGCTAATATTCACACCATCTGTTATCTGTTGATGGCTACTTTCTAAGCCACGTGTAAACACGACCCTTCGTTCTTTTGCAGATAAATGGTAACAAATACATTTTTATACATTTATAGGAAGTTATGCATACCTATGTATGTATAAAATACCACAGACTAATATTGTACTAACGTAAGAGCCATCCATTTAAAAAAAAACAAGCCATTAGCATTTCTGACAATTTTATTTTAATTACAATCTTTTTAACTTTTGTTATTAAGTATTTAATTCATCAACGATTATGACTATAGGTACACAACTTACAAAAATACAATGACAACTATTAGCAGACTTATAGAATTTGAAAAACTATAATACTTATGTTATATATGTATATAGATAGAAAATATTAGGTAGGTATATGAAGTTGGTTACCCACACATTATTTGTATTATCAAGGTTTATATGTAGGTACTTATATGATTTTGATGCACAGTAGGTATTATTATTATGGCACAATGTCGTTACACATTCTGTTAATATTAAATCATTAAAATTTTCAATAATAATTAAAGTTATAGAGTACTACATATTCTGAATAAACAAAACCGTGGACTAAATCCTTGCACACATTAAAAACCATGGTGTCCATGGTTTTCATATAAGCACCTTAAACAATTATGGGCTTAAACAATTCGGGCTGACACTCAGCAAACACTGCGATGGACGCCATAGTTCCAAACACAGTACTGATTTTCAGTGCCGCCACGTAATATGTCAAAAGGCCACTGAAATGTGATGGTCGTCTACTTAGATCTACGTACCATTACATATGAACATGTCCAACTATTTATGATTAATTCAGTACACTTTCAAAACATATGTTTTACAAGAAACAAGGGAATACATAACTAGCAGGTATGCCTGTTTACTAAGTTTCTACATTTGATTTGCTTATTTGCTCATAGCGGATAATATGACATTATTTTAGTTTAATGTTTAATTTTTCAGGAGTTGTTGCAAGTACCCAATCATAATGTTACTAGGGCTATATTCTCACAGGTAAGCAGTAGTATCTTGTACCTGTAGTTTCTGTTGATCTCTCAACAGTACAGTAGTTTAAAAAGTACCTCAAGAGCTATTTACTCTCGTAAATAGCTCTTGAGGTACTTTTTAAATTATGCTTTTGTTTTCAGGTCCCTTATCGGAGGAGGCAAATTGTTTTCATTGTACGGTGTGTAGTTTGGGATAGAGTTCTGGTTGAGGATCTGGTGGAGTATGAAAAGTGGTTTTGTCTCCAATCTAACTTTTCATACAAGTAGGTAGGCTTCTTACTAGCCATTACCCCAAAAAGTAATGTGGCAAGATGTAATTTTCTTTTAGATTCCATTTTAAGGATGTTGTTATCATTAATATATGGTGTGACATGATGCCGTCTTGGAATCTTGAAACAGAATCGGGCACATGCATTTTGCACCCTTTGTATTAAATTCTTAGTTCTGGCCAGCAAACATGGGCCATAAACTACATCACAGTAATTGAAACGGGATAAAATGAGGCTGTCTACAAGCTGTTTTCTAAGGTTAGTACTAAGATAGTTTTGAATGTTGTAAAGAATTTTTAACCTGTAAAAGCAATTTCTTACTATTTTAATTAGGTGTCCTTCAAACCTTAATTCAGAGTCCATTAATAAACCTAAGTTGGAGGCCTCTTTTATCCCTTCTAATTTCTGACCGTCCAAAATGATAGCTGGGTTAACTTGCAATATAGTCTTTACTTGTATTTTACTGCCCAAAATGATAAATTTTGATTTGTGTGGATTTAATATTAATGAGTGTTTTTTTGACCATTCAATCACTCTTTCAAGGTCCTGATTTATCTTTGTAACAGCTGAAAAGGTGTCTTCAGGCTTAAAAGAGAGATAAAGCTGAGTGTCATCTGCATACATATGAAAACTGCAATTTTTTAAAGAAGGGCTCATGTCAGCTGTGTATTTGATGAAGAAAAGTGTTGAGAGTACTGAGCCTTGTGGAACGCCTCTGTTCACTGTGAGAGCAGATGAAGACATGACCATACCATCTTCTCTTTGCATTTCTACATGTTGGGACCTATTAGTGAGGTAACTATTAAACCACTTTATGGTGTTAGGTGCAAATCCATAGTAAGCTAATTTTGACAATAATACAGATGTATTTATAGCGTTTTAAGAATATGTCTACCTTGGGCAAGTAGTCCAGCTTGGTAGAAACGACTTCGAGAAAGAAATCGACCGCAGGATCCAGTTGGGTTGGGCAGCGTTTGGCAAGCTACGTCGAGTTTTCTCTTCGCCCCTACCGCAATGCCTGAAGACCAAAGTCTTCAACCAATGCGTCCTACCTGTTATGACGTACGGTGCCGAGACGTGGACACTCACAGGACTAGTCCAGAAACTAAAAGTCACGCAGCGAGCTATGGAACGGGCTATGCTTGGCGTCTCTTTGAAGGATAAAATCCGAAACGAAGTTATCCGACAAAGAACCAAAGTTACCGACATAGCTCACAGAATCAGTAGGCTCAAGTGGCAGTGGGCTGGCCATATCTGTAGAAGGACTGATGGCCGATGGAGCAAGCGTATCCTAGAGTGGAGAAGCGTAAGGTAGGGCGGCCCTCCGCTAGGTGGACCGACGACCTGAAAAAGGTGGCTGGGACCGACTGGATGCGGAAGGCTGAGGACCGTGTACTGTGGCGCGTGTTGGGAGAGGCCTATGTCCAGCTTTGGACTGCGATAGGCTGATTGACATTGACATTGATTTATAGCGTCAAATGCTCTAGAATAGTCTAGAAGAATGAGGGCAGTGCCCTCTCCACGATCCCTAGCTTCCAGTATGTTACCCACAACATCACATAAAGCTGTTGCGGTTCCTCGTCCTTTTCTGAAACCTGATTGCTTGTCCGGCAGAATGTTATTTTTTTCAACATATTCCATAACTTGTAAATAAACTACTTTTTCCAGCACCTTTGACAAACAGGGCAGTAAGCTAATAGGCCGTAGGTCTTTTGTAGAATTGGGATGGCTCGTTCTGGGTATGGATTTGATAATTGCGTGTTTCCACAGCTCTTATGAATGTATGTGTTGTGATAGATTTGTTAACTATCTCTGTAATAGTATCTAACGAGTTAGGCAGAGTAAGTTTAAGCATCTCTAGGTTGATTTGATCTACACCTAACGCGTAAGTACTAATGGCTCTCAAGATTTTCAAAATAGTACCTTGGTCAACCGGCTGGAGCTTGAAATTTGCATCATCATCACACCTATGATATTCATAGTAGGTTAAACTAGATATGCTCACATCGCCCCCTCCTGGCACCTTCAAAAAATCTCTATTGATGCTATCTGGGCTATCAAAGTAATCTGGTAAGCAGGTGTTTATGAGAGATGGCAGGACTTGAGTCTTTAAGTTACGCCACAATGTTTTTGGGTTATTTATATTGTCATTAATATGTTGTGCAAAATATGCTGATTTTTCATAATGTAATGCAACAACTGCTTGGTGTTTTAGTTCTAGATAATATTGCTTTTTTATTTCTGATTTATTTTCTTTATATTTAGTTCTAGCTTTGTTTCGTAACCCAAAGATCAACTTCACTTTATCCATGGTGTATATTTAGTTTTCAAAAGCTTTTGTTTTAAAGGTGCATGGATATCAAATAGCGCCATTATACAAGCTGTAAACATTTTCACCATATTGTTAACATCATTTTGTGAACTTATAAGATTCCATGGTAAAGTTTCTAAGTCTGAATTAAAAATATCAAGTAAAATATCCTTATAAGGTCTATATGTAACCCACCTTGGCTTAGGTTTTTGCTTTTTAAATTGAGTCTCGCAAGTCACAAATGAGTGTTGGCCGAGTTCAGGCACATGATCTACAAATTATCGATCGTAAATTCAAGTCCGTGCATATTAACCTCTTGTATGCCGGGAATGCCAGACACAATTAAAAAGCCATTGTGTCTCGCGTAGATCTGCGTTCCGGCATACAAGGGGTTAAGTCTATAAAGATACTACTTTGACCAGCAAAATAAGTGGGTGTACTGACTTTTTGAGACATATTTGTGTAATCTAAAAACTGTTGTACTTTTTTGGTGTTAGAATTTTCTAGATTCAGCATATTCACATTCCAATCTCCCAATTATATTATGTGATCATACGGCCCCAATGCACAAATGCTATTAGTTAAGCCTTCAAGAAATGTGTCAACGCATAACCAAGGTGGTCTATAAGCAGTGCCAATTAAAATCCTTTTATTCGTGATAGTTAATAACAACCAATATATCAATCCAGTGATTGGTGCCCGATTGAAGTAAATGTTCCGCAATCGCCGATTTGTTCGTTTGACGGTTCTTTACAGCTGCGATGTGCTCCTTTATACGTTCAGCGATAGTCCGCTTCGTTTGCCCTATGTAAGAGCTTCCGCAGCTGCAGTTGATTTTATAGACACCTGGGGTTTGTAGCGGTAGAACATCCTTTGGTGTGCCCACCATGTTGTATACTTTGGCCCCTGGTGTAAATACGGTCGGAATGGAGTAGTTTTTTAACTTTGCTCCTATTTTATCCGTAACACCTCTAATGTAGGGCATGTAGGTAGGTTGTCTATTTACCGCCGGATGTTTATCTCGCTTGATAGGCCGCGTCATTCGACGTTGTATCTGGTATCCGTTCTTCCTAAGTACCTCCTGAACATGGTCTAGCTCTAGCTTCAAATGCTCAGGGTCACAGAGGTCGTGTGCTCTGTTTTTTAGTGACGTCACAACGGATTGCAGTAGTCGAGGATGGTGGTGCGACGTGGCGTGCAGGTATCTATCTGTATGTGTAGGCTTCCGGTATACGCAGTGTGTTAAGGACCCATCTGGTCTCACAGTCACTTTGACATCCAAGAATGACAACGATCTGTCAGTTTCCATTTCGTAGGTGAATCTCATCTTCGGATGAATGGAGTTAAGGTGTTGCACATATTGATCTACTTCCTGCTTACCTCCTTTTACGATACTAAAGATATCATCCACGTATCTTTTCCAAAGCCTGATGGTCTTAGGTCCCATGCTAAGCGCCTTTTCCTCAAAGTGTCAAAGGATGTTCTACCGCTACAAACCCCAGGCGTCTATAAAATCAACTGCAGCTGCGGAAGCTCTTACATAGGGCAAACGAAGTGGATCATCGCTGAACGTATAAAGGAGCACATCGCAGCTGTAAAGAACCGTCAAACGAACAAATCGGCGATTGCGGAACATTTACTTCAATCGGGCACCAATCACTTGATTGAATTTCATCGTCCCCAAGTCCTCTCCACGGAACGCCACTTTTACCTAAGAGTTGTCCGTGAAGCGATCGAAATCAGAAAACATAAAAATTTCAATCGGGAAGAGGGCTTCAAATTGTCATCGGCGTGGAATCCAGTGATCCGGTTAACAACATTCTACTTTAATGCGTAGTCGGCGAATGTTAAAAATACTGATACGGTTAGTGTGTTTTGCGCTGGCACCTCGAAAATCAACAACGCGGGGGTAGAAATAGAATCTTCTACCTCGCACTCGGAGACGTGACATCGCTACACCAGTCAGCTTGCGACCACGGGACGTGCAACCGTCTCGAAACGTCAAGCAAAAATAAGGTATGTAAATACCTAATGCATGTTCGCGTTAATTCCCGTATAGATATATATTCTTAAACATGCAACGCGAATGTTTAAAAGTTTCTAACAACCAATATTCCTCTACCTCTCGATGTACCGGGTGAGGAGTCCTAGCACTAATATTTGATTTTATATAAAATCCCACTCCACCTCCTCTCCCGCCTCGAATATTTTTGGGTCTCGGGCTATGTTTCAATTTATAGCCTGGAAGTATGGAAGCCTTTCCCTCCTCACCTGCCCTCAGCCATGTCTCGTTTATGGCCATTAAGTCCACTGAGTGCGTGTCCATGGCCACTAGAAACTCATCATGCCTAGTCCCTAACGACCCTGCATTAAATAGTCCAACCTTCAGACGTTTTCCATTAACCATAATTGTAATGTAAAAAAATACTGTCAATGAGTGAAACTAAAACCCGCATATTCAATTTAAAAATATAGTTATAGGATATTTCTATTTTTAACAGAGCCAGATATGAATTTTGCATTGATTGTGCGTGTGTCCATTTAGTTGTGCATTTAAAATTATTATTATTATAAAAACAAACACGGGGGGTGACAGAACGTACTACCACGTCTATTTTAATTTACTTGTTTTAAACAGACCGTATGCATACGTTGACTCGCCATACAAAATTTTACTAGCTACGTCTTTCCGCCACAACGCATGAAAATTTCAAAATTGCTCTGTCACATTACATTATGATTTTTGGTGCTTCAAAAAGAAGACATCCTGCTCGTGCGCTGGTGGTACGTAGAATACGCACGACGCCATGATACGCCTCCGCGTCCCTACATTCCCGTTGCCTCAGTCACATAGTGTCAACCTAGGGGTACGCGCGCGCGCGCCGCCGAGAACCGGCTGCTTTTACTGTTGTTTTTGAGAGTGATTTTGCATAAAATGTAAGTATTATGACTGATTATTTATTATACTTATGTAAAAACAGATAAAGTATCCTTAGAAAGTTATATTTTGCTATAATTCATTTTTTAAACGGACTTTTAAATGAGTAATAACAGAATGTAAGTACCTACTAGCTCCTTTGATTTTTTACGCAGGTACCAACCTAAGTTACGTTGTAACTAGATGTTTATCTAGCAGAAAGATAATGGACATTATCTAGGGATCTAATCAACGTGTTTTTTGCTTTTTTAGATGGATAAACGCAAAAGAAAATCTATGAAAATATTTGAACATCGGTCATCAGATGAAACAGCACGGGACCCGTTTGAAGACGACGGAAAGTGCGGTTCAGACAATAATTATGAACCCAGTGAAAAAGATTCCTATAGTGACAGCAACCTTAGTGAGTTTTTCGAATTACCAATAAAAAGATCACGAGTTGGTGGTGCTCTGATAAGAAAACAGACCCGAAAAAGTCAACCCCATGCACGCCGTGGTAAGGTAAAAAAGCAGGTACTATCTAAAAATACTAATAATGGTTCCAGTTTTCGATCTGTTTCAAGTGATACAGATAGTCAGAGCTCAGAATCGGATTCAGAGGCCTCAGAAGATCTTGACGACAGCAATGATAAAGACTCGCATTCTAGTTGCCAAGGTTCTCTATCCAATCTATCTGAGACAGAGAATAATGTGGGTACTAACAAACAACATGATGAATCTGATTATGAAATTGCGAATTCATCAGACTTGGAAATATTTCCGTTACTTAAACGACTGAAAAGGCAATTTAATGATACTGTAACAAATTAACTTCAAAATGACTACAAGGACGAATCTGCATCACGTTCTACGCGCCGTTTATCTCAAAATAATCCTGAGTTACGTCCTCTTCGCTGTTCACCTCAAGGTGCTCATGAGGATGAACCTAAGTTGCCGCCTGTGCACCAGTTACTTCAAGCTGATCCTGATTTAGGTCCTATTCACGATTTAGGTCCTATTCATCGTTCACCGCAAGACAACCTTGATTTAGATTCTGTTCGCCGTTTATCTCCCCATAGAAATGAACCCAAATCGCCGTCTTTACACCATTTATCTAAAAGCACTCTAGAGTTACCATCTACGCATCATTCACCCAGTAGCCATGTAAGCCACGCAAGTGAGCCTAAGTCACCGTCCGATAATCGTTTAACTTAAGATCAACCTGAGTCAACATCTGCATGCTGTTCACGTCTAGATAATCAAACATATGAAACATCATCTTTCGATAATGTTTTGCCGGAAGTTCAGCAAAGACCAAGGCTTAAGTCTCCTTCAAAAAGTCGTTCTTCAAAAGATGATTCTGCTCCTATTCAGCATTCACCTCATGCAGGCCAAGTACTTGTTCCCGAGACCCCTTCTCCGTGCCATTCGCTTCAGGTCAGCCATTTAGAGGTACCTGAAACACCTACTGTGTCCCATTTATCAGGAGATGGTTCTGCAATAACTCCTGTTTACCGTTCGCTTCAAGTTGATCATGTAGAGGTACTACCCGAAACGCCTTCTGTGTGCCATTCGTCAAGATATCATTCTGAGCCAGCTTTTTTTCGGCCGTCATCGCAAATTGACCAAAGGTATGAAACTGATACTCGTCCTGGACAAAATGATCTTGCGTTACCGTCTACGAACCGTTCTCCTCAAAATAGCCCAAGAGAAGAACCTGAGTTACCTTCTAGTGTAAGAGGTGCTTCTACTATCGATGAAGAATGGAGCGCTACTATCTCTCCCATACCTGATTTCAATTTTGATGATAATTCTGTAGGTATCCGGTTTCCTGTTGATGAAACTACAACAGTAGTTGATATTTTTAATCGAATATCCCCGCCTGAAATTGTTGATTACATAATGGAATGCACCAACCCCTACGGACTTGATTTATGTGAAAGAAATAGGCCTAAGACAAGAAACAGTCGCTCTTACATATACAAAGAAGTTGACCGAGAAGAGTAACTAAAATTTTGGGGATTGTGTTTACTAAGCGGTCATGTTGCTACTCCACAAAAACGTAAACTGTTTACAATGTCAGATCCATTATATTACCATCCGATTTTTGTGTCGGTACTATCTGGACGTCGATATGAACAGATACTAAGATGTTTAAACGTTGCTTCTCCAGACGCGAAAGGACTAGAAAAAGTAAGTGCTTTCATGGATTTTGTAACAAGAAACTTCCGATTATGTTATAAACCAGAAAAAGAACTGAGTTTGGATGAATCTTTAATGTTATTCAAAGGTCGTTTGACATGTAAACAGTACATAAAATCAAAGCGAGCTAGATATGGCATAAAGTTTTATGAACTGACATCATCGAGTGCTTATGTCCTAAATATGTTAATGTATTCTGGTAAAGTAGCTGACACCATAGAAAAGGGGAAGAAAGTATTAAAGACCGTCTTGAGACTTATGAGACCATACATTTTAAAAGGTCATTCCCTTAATATGGATAACTACTACAGTTCCATAGAATTATCCCAAAAACTTTTAGATCTCAAGACACATTCAACGGGAACATTACGAGTGAATAGAAAAGGCAACCCAAAACGTTTACTGTCCAAGAAACTCAAAAAAGGAAATCATGTTTGGGCAAAAAGAAATCGGATTTACGTTTCGAAATGGGTGGACAAACGACCCGTGAACATGATCACTACTGAATATCATCCTGAGTTGGTTGAAATTACTAACAAACGTGGACAGCCTAAAACTAAACCACGAGAAGTGGTTCAATACAACAAATTCATGTCTGGAGTTGATTGTGTTGACCAAATGGTGTCATATTATTCATCACCTCGAAAGACTATAAGGTGGTACAAAAAGGTGTTTTTCCACCTTCTAGATATCGCCGTTTGGAACAGCTTTTTTCTATTTAAAAAATACTGCAAGAATAACGACAAATCTTACGAATTTATCACTTTCCGAGAAGAGCTGATCAGAAATCTAATTCAAATTGAACCCGTTGTTGATCTTAAGCACCTGATAAGGCACTCTAAATACAGCAATCGAAAGGGGTCCAACGAGCAAAATCCAGTGGTTGCACCAGCTGATTCTTCAAATTGGGGTCACTGGCCTGAAAAAAATCCTGTACCACTTGGATCAAAGAAAGAGTCTAACTATCTAAAATGTAAAATGTGCAAAAATAAATAATCAAAGAAGGGAAACTGGATTGCGATGCAAGGGATGTGACGATAAACCAGCGCTCTGCGCCCTGTGTTTTGATGAGTGGCATAGCCAATTGAACAACTAATTAATTGATTTTATATGTTTTTCAGAATATTATATTAATGTTAACGAAAACACTTACTCATTATGTTGAATTGAAACTTATACTTACAATGATTCATTTCGTTTTTTTGTAATTGTTTTTTTTTTGTAGAAGTATACAAATTTAGTTATTTTTGTTCATTCTGGCATTTAAACAGTTGTATGTTGTACGTCTGGATCACAATATTGATGTCACAGTGAAAAATATATTGAACTTTAAAATCCATGTAGATTTCAATTTCAAGCAAGTCTGTTTACCTACATTTTTAAATGCCACATTGAAGATTTTATAGTAGTAGGTATACCTACTCTTTTATGTTTTTTATTTGTAACTCAGAAGTTGCAAGTATTTTGTTAAGTTTTATTGTGCTAAAATTGTATTAGTCCTGTAGTGAAAAACTTATCATTGATATCGCTATTGGCCAAATGTATCGAAAAAATAAGACTCGATGTCAATAAACGTCTAACCATTTTGTACGAAGAATTGATGTGTCATTCTACATATACCACGTGATCGAGTACCGCCCGCGAAAGGGTTAATGTGATCATCGTAAATTGATTTGTAATTTTTGTACATTGATGAGTTAGGTGTATTTTGACATTGTTGACATGCAGGTGAAAGTGGCACTCGCTGACATTCATATATGATGTTGCCATATATCCGTACTTACAAAATATCACATTGGTTCAAAAAGGTATGATTTAGAAAATTGGTACAAATTGTGATGCTGCTGACCTTATTATGGATCTTTACTAAAACTTAAAATATAGCGATGAAAAGTGTTCTTATCTATGAGGATGCATAGCAAACAATCCTTAACACTTATTTTCCTCCAACGCTTCTCGCCCAAAAACCCGCTCAAGATCATGATCGGTACGAATGGTGTGTGTCGGCTTCCCATCTCCCTGTCTGGCCAGAACTCGTCCTCGTTTTGTCCATGTGTACTTCCACTCGAGCTTGGTAGCGGCCTGCCTGGCACGGTAAAATAATACTCTGTTTGTTTTAGTGAGCCTCTCATTGATATAAAATCGTCGTGGCGGCGCCGCAAAGCCCAGATCAGCCGATGTAGCGCCTCGCCTCGCCCGTGCAGCTCGTCGAAAATCATCTCGCACGGCCCGACGCACTGGTCGCACTACTATGAGACGACCTCGACTCCCCACTGCTGCTGACTCTGTACGCCTTGACTCTGCCGATCCTGCTGCAACTGCTTTTGGACTCACTCGTTCAGCGAAGACTATGTCACGCGAGTCCAACTCCACCCCCAGTTTTTTCGCGATAAGTTCAACAGTATGCACCACATTTTCGCCAGCATCTTCGGGCAGATTTGCGATTTCAATATCCGAGAGGAGAAGGTCTTGTTCTCTGTCATTCAGTTCGGACTTGAGGTGCTCTACTGTATTTTCAAGCTTTTGGAGCATAGTGTCGTCCATAGTCTTAGGAGGAGCTGCATTCTGCTGTTCTTCCAGCTTTATCAGTCGAGTCTTCAGGTTCTCTACCTTCTTCTTGTGTGACGCAACAGACTGCCGTAGATCAGCTACCTCCAACCGGATCTGCCGTAGCTCAGACTTCAGCTCCTCTCGCATAGTTCGAAGATCCTCCCTGAGGAGACTCATTTCCTTCGCTAAGTTGTTTCGGTCCTTGCTTCCTTGTTTTTCTGTACCTCCTGCTGACTCATACTCTTCGTCTATACTCGTAGGGGAGTCTTCGTTGCCATGATTGCTGACTCTCTTCATAGGAGTAGGTCTGATATAGCATTTACCCGTCTTCTCTTTACACCCCTGACATTTCACATTTTATATTTTAATCTACCTTTATTGATTTGCCTGTAAGCTACACAAAGGCGCGTGAACTTCTTATGTGTTGCAAGGAACTATTTCTCATAATGATTATATTAAAAAATGTGACCTTGTGGGCAAAATAGCAGAGTCCTACCAACCAATGTGATCTAAGAAACATCTGTTCATTCTGGCTGGCACCGACTTAAAAAGTCTTGTTGATATCATCACATTAGCCGAAAGATGTCCAGTGCTAGACATAGGCCTCCCCCAAGGCTCTCCTCATGCACCTGAGCCACCCACATCTATCGGCTGCTCGCGATCCCAACAAGATCGTCAGTCCACCTTGCGGAAGGCCTACCTCTGCTCCGTCCGGCCGCCACTCCAGAACCTTTCTGCTTTTGCCAACCCACCTGCCATGCGTGGTGATTATGGTTGAAACCCCCCAGATGAGCCACACAAGTTGCTGATATTATAATATATTTATTTTTTCATTATCTGTTGACAGGTATGTAGTTGGAGTTGTTTAATCTACACTATATGAAGTAGTGGCAGTAATCGCTTTCATGTACATTAAACACTCGCACGTCAACGCGACAAGTTCTCAAACAATGAGTTGACATGTTACAAGCGACGAGGTTTGACTAGACAGCTAATAGGAGATATTACTGCAACGTTATGACACTGGAGTGCAGCAGAGTTGGTAGCGCTAACACTATTTATAGACTTTCGATAAGATTTTGAAAGAATTAATTAATTTAAAAAAACAAGTTTATGTCGAGCCACACACTATGTGTGTGTCCTGAGGATAAAATAAACACTCGGTCACAATACTAATTTTATCGCTTGCAAATGTAACTTTTGCATATTAACGTGTATGGTATTGGGACCTTTTTTTTCAGAATGTATTTTTACCTTCTTGGACGCGTCTTCCTGCCAAATTTCAGCCTCCGACTGCCTATAATTGCCATGTGAAATCGCAGGCGGACAAATGCATGGACAAGGCAAAACTATATATTTCGGGATGCAACGGCTCGACTACGAAAGTAAATCGTTATCGAAAAGACGCAAAGTAAAATAAAGTACGATACCATACTCATCCTTTTTGCCTTTAACCTTGTCCAGCTCCTGCGCTTACTCTTTTTCCCTTTCTCCATGTGCATGAGCCGTGGCATTTACCATCAGATAGGTACCGTTCATCGGTCTGTAGCTAGAAAAAAAAGAAAGTAATTAATTGTAAACCTTGTAAAACACAATGGTCATACACAACGTATTAATTTACGTACTATTTTCCTATTGTACTTGGAATATACGGGGAGAAAAAGACCCGAAACGAAAATTTACCAATCATTACGAACACTTTTTATCCCCAAATCATACCTAGGAAACTACTGGTTCAGGAGATATTGAGGCTCAGAGTCACCACATTTTTACTAATTAGGTACACATTTTGGCGCGGTAAATGCCGATGCATTTACCCCGCCAATTTGTTAACCTCGCTATCTATAGAATAAATTATCCATGGGGATAAGTAAGTATTTCGAGCATTGTACGCGCGCACTTTAAATTGTGATTAAAAAAAATGTGTCTACTTAAAAAAAATCGTTTCCCAGGTAATATTTTTGCTTAGTATGACTTGGCATGATGTTGAAGATGGAGACAGAGTTGTACCTAATAAAGAATGTTTTATTTGATCTTATCTTTATATACAGATACCGTATTAACATATATTTTGTAATAAGTAAATGCATTGTGCGGATGGTGCCAAAATTGTGTATAGTCGTAATATTTTTAGGATACTCATATTAATTATGGGAACTCTACACAGATAATTGTCATGCCTAAAGCACATACATTCTTTAACGAAAGCACAGAGGATTAAAATTCTCATAAAGGACTAGGTAAGCAAACACCACAAGAATACAAAAATAATATATTATATACTTGCTAAACCATTTTAAGCAGTCTGCTAGTCATACATGACAAACCAAAATTTGAATAACTGGCCTTTTAATCTCTAAGACAAGGGTAGACGATGACGCAAAAATGTATTTTAGATATAGTATTACTAACTTAACTTTGTTGTTTTAGCTGGCACATCAAGGAGAGTCAAGATAGACGCGCAGCATTGCAGAGGCAATATAACATTTAGTTAAACAACTATTATCTATTTCTTCTTTCGCATTGTGGATTAGCAAATGATAGAAATAATAATAATATTCTACCATATACACACTCTTGTACGTATGTGGTACTAGGTGGTCTCCTTAATTAACCAGAGCTTTTACTGTGGGTGCTAGTATATGGATAAACATGGTTTTTTAAATAAATTGTAGTCTGCCTCTGTGGTCCAGTGGATAGCGTATGCGACTGCTGATTGGAGATCCCGGGTTCGATTCTCCGGTCGGGCAAAAATGTTACTGGGTTTTCCAAAATTCTCAGTAGCAGCACGGAGTCAGGTGATGTGCCTGGTAACGGCAATAGGCTCGCCCCCTATTACATGGGGCCTAAAAAATCATGGCAAAATGTGGGTGTAATATTACGCCCCTGCCTACCCGTTCGATGGAATGACGGGGATAAAGGAGTGAGTCTATAAAAAAAAAAGGTAGACCACAAAGTACAACCACAAAACTAAAGCAATGAATACAGATTTACATAGAAGCGTAGTTCTTAAGGATTTCGTGTGCCGATTCCAAGTGGGAACTGTCTCCAGTTTAGTTCGTAGTTGGAGCCGTTGGCGGCGCTGGCGACGTTCTCAGTCTATCTTGCTCTCGTAGTTAAGATACACCGGAGGACCGTTCGTCTCTCTTGCTCACGTAGAGACGGCTGTCACAGCGCGACTGCCACGCCGCCAAGCGGCAATTTGGGTCACAGAAAGAATGCTTTCCCTGTTTTAATGTCCGATGGTACATTCCTTTTTGCAGCGCCATCATTATAGATGTCACATATCTTTATGCCCTTGCAACAATAATTATGTTTCGGACCACGAAAATTCCTCTAAATATCACAGAAATTCAATTCAACGAATTCCTAGACTTCGCCCGCAGTTTCGGCCGCGTAAATCATTCACATAAACCTTTATTGGGAATCACACTATCTATTGGTGAAAACCTTACAAAAATACTTGAGATTATAGCGTTCATACAGACAGAAAATACGCGAAGGGGTATTCATTTTATAATATGTTTATAGCTATTGTTGCAACATTTAATGGTTCTTCAATTGCTATAGTGAACACATTGGCTAAGGTTTATAGATAGATATAGAAAAGAAATCTGAAATGCGATGACATAATTAAAGATAATTGGAACCATTTCAACGCTTGACTGCTTTGTCACACAATAGTATATATGGGCGCAAATTAATATATAATGAGTATATTGTTACGAAAATGTTAACCTCTCGAGCGCCCAAACGTCAAATGTCATAGAATCGATAAGCGCCCACGTCAAATTTAGCGTATGTATGAAAGTTGGCGGGCAGCGTTTAAATGCCGATTTCGACGTTTATTTACTTCAGAAGACTAATCAATACATATATATTTAGAATCAACATGAAATTTGCTTTATTGAGTATATAGAATTAACTAACTTTGTGAACAAGCGTAAGTAATTCAAACGGTTTTATCAAACAAATGTTAATATTATTTATAAGCTATTCTATTAATTAAAATACGTAAAATAAGAAATATATGGAAAAAAATTGATTTGGAAGCGAAATAGTGTAAGCACGCCTCGAAGCGTACTAACAACTGATGAGTTTAGCTGACTGTTTGTTTTTACTGACGTTGAAAATAAGCATTTTTATTGCATAGATCTGTCAATCGTTTCATACGCTTCAAAATGGTATACATTGAAAAGAGACAAACATTGTTTTGGCGTTTTATTTGAACATTGAATGGAACAAGTACGAGACCACCGTATAACGGTCGGCGGGCGCTTATCGGGGGTAAGAGTGTCCACCGTAAAACGGTGGCGTGGCGCTCGAGAGGTTAATAATAGTTAAGATTGATATTTAAATAACTATTTGTGAACACAGAACTGAGAACTTCACTACTTTACAATATTAGACACTGGATTGGCTGCTTAACTGTTTATAAAGATTGGGTATTTAATTTATCGCTTAATTATTAAGATAACTCCAGAAAATTTCAAAGTAAAATCAATTAGTTTTAAATAACATTATTCTGATACTTATTTTTATGTTTACGGTAATAAATGACATGCGCTTATATTTACATCCTGTTGATAGCGCCATCTGTTGCGAATGTTGTAAAGCAGCGTTTGATTATTAAAATAGATTTGTTATTCGTATAAAATAAATCATATGGTGATGTGCAAAATTCATAACAATATTAATGTTGATTTTTGATAATTAATTGTACAGTAATTTCAATTATATGTTGAAAAGGAAGTGGCAGTTGTTAAACATTAACAGTCCAAGACTTAAGCCAAGATTAGGCAATTATGGTATTAATAAACTAGGAGTAAGGACGGAGTTAACTATTCATAATTTACTCCGGGAATAAAAGTTACTCCGCGGAGACCCATGGTTTAACGCTGGAGTAAGCAAGGAGTGAGCATCTATTTGTCACGGGGTACGGTAGACTAGTTCGAAACTTTACCTGAATACTAAAACATAAAAAATAAAGATTTCGAGTCGACAACATATATCCGCAAAATTCGGATTGTCGAGTATTTTGTTAATTTCTAATGCTTCTTACAGTATTAGAAATTATAATATTAAAAAAAGACAGAAAAGTCACTGTCACCGAATAACAGTTATGTTGAGTATCTACTATGTAGTTTGTATACCATGTGTAAATACTTCATGCAGTTAGATATATTTCTTATCGGTATAAACAGTTTGTTTAAGGTGAACGCAGACTTGGCCGCACCGCAGTCGCCGCAGTCCCCGCAGTCATCGCTTTTTGTTAATGGCCTCGCACATCTATCCGCACCGCAGTAACTGCAGTCGTTCCCGTCGCCGCACGCATCGCACTTGATTTCTTTCACAGCGTTGCCAACTCTACGTCTATTTACGTAGATCTACGTATTTTGGACCCTTCTCGTGAACCTACGTACTTCTGGCCCAGAATCTACGTATTTTGCAGCAAATTACCAAATTAGCAAAATAACGGAATTTTACTAAGAAATAAGCATTATTAAACACAAATCACACGTAATAATGGACGTAGCTAATAATTTGTTGCATGTTTATTCGTACCCAATTAGTTTAACAAGTACACGCTTAAAACATATCGATCAATTTAAGTCAATAATATTTGCTTACATGCTCGAATCGATGTTTGAAACACTCGTTTTACAATTTTTTACTCCCTTTATCTAGGATATTATTAAAAGTACGTAGATCTACGTACTTTTTAACTCTGATCTACGTATTTTTTAAAATCAGTGTTGGCAACACTGTTCTTTCATTCAGCGTCATCCGCGCCGCGCTAGCCGCAGCGTCCGCTGCGTGCGGGCCGGTGTTGGTGACGTCATCAGCTGCAGCTTGGGGAGTTCGGTCGTTTCAGCGACTGCGGCGCGGGTGGGTGTGCGAGGTTGCATAGAACTTACTGCGGTGCGTGCGGTGCGGCCAAGTCGGCGTTCACCTTTAAACGACAATGATTATTAAAGTATCCGTCTATTATGAGAGAATTGTGTTACTTCGAATTTACGCGAGCGAAGCCGCGGGCAAAAGCTCGTAGATTTATATTGTATTTCCAACTTTCATTGAGATTTATATACATAACCCAAATATATTTTCACATTTGTTTGGTGTTCGTTAGAGTACTTACTAGTATCTGATTTTGTAATTTCATTATTGTGGGTTAAAATTAATAGACATTATTTCATTGAAGATTGCCAACCAACACAAACGCTTGCCCTTGCAAAGGGTAGAAGTTTGTACGGCACAAATTTACCTCTTGGCAGTAAGAACGCATGCGCTATGATAATTTAGTGCGCTGTGGGTATATCTGTCAGTACTGACACATCATACAATATAATGTCATATTGTGCACGGTGATTACATTATTCGCATATATAAACTAATAATTATATAAGTACTACGCTTAAACGGCTGAAACAGTTTTCTCTACTAATATTATAAACGCGAAAGTGTTTATAGATATTATTTATTAGATATTATATTGGACATGTATTGGAACATGGCTTTGACATTTGACTGTATGCAAGGCGATGTTATTATGTATATATATAATACTAGGTGTATATAGTGTCATGAATACCTACTGACCGAGCTACTTTGTACCCAATAGTTTCTGAAGTCTTTAGAATAATACGCGCGCGAAGCCGCGGGCAAAAGCTAGTTGTCAAATAAAAGTGTTTAATAAAAAGTTTTTATTCGACGAGGTCATTTTGTTCATTCTTTTTACTTTTAATATCAGTGGGTTGCCATAACGTATACCTTAATCTCAGGGTAAGAATAGTATTGTTACTCCGAACTTACTTCGTATTTATTAATACCGTTATTAACACGTAGCTATTCCATAACTAATCTAAAATTAACTATCCCCGGTGTTACTTTGGAGTAAGAGAAGAATAAGCATTTTTTATTAATAAGACCGTAAGTGTAAATGACGGTTAGTTTATAAAAAGGACTGTAGGTCACATTTTAATTCAATTCTGTGCTAGAAATCGTCTGAAAATAAACCAAGTAATATTACGTGAGTGTTTTTATTATAATGGAGTCTGGACACCATAACCATGACGTATCGCCGACAGCAGCGGTTGGATAAACGCCCCCTAAGAGACTTCGGGATCTACGGTTGGCGCGAGAGTGATGGGTCTCTTGGCTTAGCCGCCATTACCAATGATGACCTGAAGACTGATGCGACAAGCGCTTGGAAGTCGTGTTTGGCGCTAGTCAACCCTGATCGGAGACCGCACGGTGTGTCGGAGTAATGGCGAGCACGTCTACACTTCACGTGGGGCCACGCGTGAGCGAGAGCGATAGAGCGACTACGACAGGGAGCACGTACCGAGGTGTGCTGTGAACGCTGTTCTGCTCCGAGTTCTACCAGAGCACAGATAAGACAATACCTGTACAGATGCCGCTAGTCGTCCATAAAAATTGGCCACGTTAGATCCTTAATATGAGATCTCTATTTTTATAAGTACTTGTTAATACCGTAAATAATACAACAGATGGCGCTAGCGACGAAAAAATGGGAGTCGATGGTAGCGACATCTTACGTCTCATTTTGTAAGCAATGTTATTTTAAATTAAAAAGAAGAAATGGCACTATAATAAAAAAGCATTCTGTCTAAAATGTTAACATGTTAACAATATTATGATATTTCACCTTGTCACCCAAGTGTGCCTCATTTCAAGGTTATAACACGATCTACCGATCTAGTAGGTACCTATTTTACGTTTGTACCGGTGGCGTTAAAATATCTAGCGATATTTTTATGACTTCGTGTCTTTCCGTTCAAAATTTGGAATGCACTTTGTACACTGTTCCATAAAGCTGATATTTGACATACTTACGTAAGTTTGGTGGCTATGTTACGGTAACATTGAAATGCTGCAGTGATTAATGATCTTGTGAATGTACCTTGGTCTGACGATGAAGCCGGCAGGTGGACACTAGAACTCCTAAACTACACATGAGAAACTAGTAGTGTTTGGGCTCGTTTGACAAGACTTGACAAAACCTATGACCTTGTGAGGTTGCCTTGGTCTGATGGTCTGTGGTCCCAGGGTCTGTGGTGCATGCTACAAATAATATAATAGGTACTTACTATACTAGTTGGTGCTTTCCTTTGAGTTCTGCTTCGTGAAAATTGTTATTCTTAATTTATATTATTATATTCTTAATTAAATTGGTATTCAGGCGAAATTAATGTAACCTAAATGGCGAACCCCTGGCGAAGCGAACGTCGAGATTGCAAAAGGGGAATAGGTAACTATTAAAATGTAGCAATGAAACAACAGTTCATTTTATTTTTTTGACCTTGTCAACTAACAAAAAATCTTGCAAAAACGTTGGATTTTTTTCTCTTCAACTTTCACGGGAACGAAGTCGCGCGCAAAAGCTAGTCATTACAATTGGTTTATTAATTCGGCCTTACAAGCAAGTTATGCAAACGTGCAAGTTAGTTATTTAGATAATTAACTTAAATCCAGATGTTGGCAAATTTATATTTTTAAATTGATAAATTAGGTAGTTTTTTATTCCTCCATCAAAGTGGATAAATAGAATAAGATAAAAAACTAAATTTAACTATTATAAAATCATTTGTTTTGTAGGATTCGTAATTTTGAAGCTGATTGTAACGATTTTTTTTAGGGTTCCGTACCTAAGAGGTAAAAAACGGAACCCTATTACTAAGCCTCCGCTGTCTGTCTGTCTGTCCGTCTGTCTGTCTGTCACCAGGCTGTATCTCATAAACCATGATATCTAGAAATTTCCACAAATTATGTATTTCGGTTGCCGCTATAACAACAAATACTAATAATAAAAAAAATGAAAATATTAAGGGGGGGGTCCCATACAAAAAAATTCGGGCAAGTGCGAGTCTGACTCGCGCACCGAGGGTTCCGTACGCAATTTGCCTTATTTGAGGTTGAATTACGCTAGTCCTCTAAATCTGTATGAGCGCCCATACAACTTAGAGGACTATCTTGAGTCTACTATGTATGTATGGGGACACCCTTAAATTTTCCACTTTTTTTATTTTTTGTAATTTTTCCTTTATTTGTGTTGTAAGACCCTGCTTTTGGCCAAATTTCGTGATTCTAGTTCAACGGGAACTACCGTATAGGTTTTCAACCCAAAACCTATAGGGTACTTACGGTTGACCTAGAATTGTCAATTTTGGTCAAAACCAAGGTCTTACAGCACAAGTAAAGGAAAAATTCCGAAAATTTAAAAAAGTTGAAAATTAAGGTTAATTTTGGTACTTACAAGTTTTCGCAAAAATCTAATTTTGACCATATCTTTTTATTGGGTTGACCCAGGACCCTGATTTTCATACACCTAATAGCAACCATAGGCCTCAGTATCTGGTATAAATTTCAATTTGCTAGGTCCACCCGTTCCTGAGAAAATCGGTGGTGACACACGGACAGACAGACAGACAGACAGACAGACAGACAGACAGACAGACAGACGGACAAGAAAGTGATCTTATAAGGCTTCCTTTTTTTACCTTGAGGTACGGAACCCTAAAAACGAGTTTTTTTTCGTATTTTTTGCTCAAAATTACTAACTGTAACAGGTTACTACCTGTAACAGGTACTAGCTTTAAATTTTCACAGAATATGTAGTTGTATATTACCTTTCAAAATAAATAATTAAATTTAAAAAAAGTAAATAATAAAGGGGGGCTCCCATACAACAAACGTAATGTTTAAGCAATTTGGTACTTGATATTAATAAATAGGTAGAAACTTATAAAGTATTTAAGTAGATATACATACAACAAACGTGATTTTCTTTTATATATGATGGTACGGAACCCATCGTGCGCGAGTCCGACTCGCACTTGCCCATTTTTTTTTAAATACTTGCAACACTTTCAAAGTATTTCTCACTTGAATTGAACGTACGTGATCGCGTCCCGCGTTTTGCCGATCCCCGATCGTAACGGAGTACTTTTACTTTCATGGGATATTATTCCTTACCGTCATATATTTACGGAACTTTGTCGCGCAAAACACTAAAATATTTGCAACACTTTCAAAGTATTTTTACTTGAACGTACGCGAACACGTTTCGCGTATTACCGACTCCCGACCGTAACGTAGTAGGGTAAATACGCTAAAAGTCGGCATCCTTACGGTTTCTCTGTTTTGGAATCGGTCTGGCACCATCAATTTGCAACGAAAGATAGCTTCCGATGCGGTTTTGGATAGTTTGATAAATCTATTTCATGTTTATGAGCATAAGGTTGTCATTTCTACTACAAGGAAAAAGTACAAAGGTTTATATGCGTCGAGAACGAAAAAACCCTAAAGTCGGCCATTCACGGCCCATGGTCGGTCGCGTTTTTCCCAAATATCGGCCGGGTATAGGGTGTTTTAAATTAAGACGGATAATATTATTAATATGATTTATTTTGGCAGGAGTCCCACTAAGTATACGTTATTAATCGTATTTGTTTAATAGTAGGTAAAGTATTTTTTTTATTTGCACGTATAACGTTAGGTAAATATTACAATTTATAACAAAGTAAACATCAAAATAATTATAAGATAGTTCTGGATATCTTTTCAAAAATCTTAATATATAAAATCCTTGCGTTACTGACTGACTGACAGACACGCTACAGCCAATACTATTGGGCGCAGGAAGCTGAAATTTGGCATATATATTCCTTGGGGACCGTAGGGGCGCACTAAGAAGGGATTTCCTGAAATTCCCACGGGATCGTCCAAAACGGGTAAATTTCAAAAAATTGCAGGCGCAGCTGCTGGCGTCCTCTAGTAATTCATACGATTTTTGGCCCAGAGAATCATTATTGAATATATTTATATTTTTAAGCTACGTAATTAACATGGGTTAAGGTAGCAAGTTCCAAAGAGCAATTAATATCTTATATTTCCATACCATAATAAGCTAATTTAAATGTTTTCAATAAGATCAACTCCTACATTTAAACTTAACTCTTTATATTATAAATAAATCTCTTTAAATAAATGTATAATAAATTTGACCCATTTGACATTATATTAATATTCACGTATTGCAAATAATAAATACTTGCACTTTGATAATCCACAAATTTATATTAGTGTTGTTTATATTTATCGATATTGTGTAATTTTGTTTATATTTAAATGTTCAACACAAATTAATTTTGTTAAGAATAAATGAATAAATAAATAAATATTTAATTTGGAGAAAATAAGAAAAGTAATCAGCCTGTATAGTTGCGCTCGAATTCGAGGCTGGTCGACATTACGATCTTTAATGTTTCTAAAGCCGGCCCCTATTTTGTGTACATTATTTCTCGAGATTCAACTAATATCACCCCGGCCAGTATTTGGCGATTAAACGTAAAATAGATTTATTTGCCTATATGCGTTGCAAATTCTCTTATTAAGGCAATGGAATTAGTACAATTGGAATTTATAAAACAGACTGCATTTACTTTTAGGCGGCCACGGCCGAGAATCCGGTTTTAATTCAATATTGGTATTCTATTGGCGGCCTCCTATTTTCCCTTTAAAACAATACGTTAAACATTGAAAAAATTATCTCAAAATATAGTAAAAATCAATAAAAAAAACAATAAAAAAGGAATGTCTGACCGTTCTAATATCAATTCCTGAAGTATGGGTATTCACAGCAAGTAAGGTACTTTAAATATGAAATTGACGCTTCGACGGCGCAATCGCTACTGACGCTCAGTGTGCGAAGAGTGTGTAACGTAATCGGAAAGTAACGGTTTGTACATATAGATTATGAACTAAGATTGTAATTCGAGTGGCAAATTTGTAACTTCAATACGTTTTAAATGAACGCAAGCCGAAAATGTGCAGACGGCCGAAGTTTGGGGAGGGGCCGACGTATGGCGTATTTACCCTACAGATACTTTTATGAAATAATATTCCTTACTGCCATACATTTACGGAATTTTGTCGTGCAAAACACTAAAATACTTGAAAGTATTTTGAGTACTCGGAAATATAAAACTTGCAAGGTTTTGCGCGACAAAGTTCCTTAAATTTATGGTAGTAAGGAATAAATTTCCATGAAAGTATTGTTACGAGTTTGGGTTCGACGATAAATTATAACTCACGATGCCGCTTAAACTGAACTTTATTTATACACAAACACTATACACACTTATTTACACAAATAGTACAACACACTTATTTCACACTTAATTCTCAACACTAATAAAAACACCACTAAACACTTCCGAATTATTTCCCTTCGCTTCTTGTTGATCGCTTCGCTATTCAATTGTAACTGTCTCCAGTCCGTTCGCTCCCACTCTATTTATACTGGCCGGATAACATCACTAGCCCATTCTAGATACTTCCACAAAACTGTCGAATAATCGCGAACAGTCCGATGCTCGATACAGCAATCGCCATCTAGTACAGAGTAGCTGAATTACCTTTAAACCACCGATACATTCAATCTCTTCTAGTACCCCCATTCACCGATAGATGGCGTAACACTGCCCCCCTCTTAAACGTGTTCGTCTCGAACATCGTTGGACCCATGGTAACGAGCCAACCGGTCCACATGAACTATCTTCGGTGCACCTCGCGACCCCTTCTGGATGCGATAGGTGACGTCGTTCATCCTGGTAATTATGTGATATGGCCCGTCCCTTCTGGCTTGTAACTTAGGCGATTTGCCTTTGCTTCGTACTTGGTTATGAAGCCACACCAATGATCCCTCATCGAAGCCTTTGTTGTTTGCCTTCCGGTCGTAGCGAGTCTTCATCTTTTCAGACATCTGTTGTCCTGACTCCCTGATGTGCTCGTATACGTCGTTCATCTTGTTGCGTAGCTCGGTCGCGTAATCCGTTATATTGCGTGGAGATTCTGGCGGAATACCGGTGATTAAGTCTGCTGGTAAACGTAATTCTCTGCCGAAATAGGCAAAAGCTGGTGTTACTCCTGTGGTTTCGTGGACCGCACTGCGATATGACAGAAGGAATGGTTGGATGTGCTTGTCCCAATCTCTTTGTTTGCTCTCCACGACCTTCGCCAGGTACCTTTCCAGTGATTGGTTAAATCGTTCAACCATGCCATCTGATTGCGGGTGATAAGCCGTGGTCCTGGTTTTATGTGCACCCATCACGCGACAAGTCTCCTTGAACACCTCAGATTCGAAGTTCCGGCCTTGATCGCTGTGGATTTCCAAGGGTACCCCGAATTGACAAAAGACTTCATGCACCAGCTTGTCGGCCACTGTGGTAGCTTCTTGATTTGGGATTGCAAACACTTCAGGCCACTTTGTGAAGTAATCCATCACTACCAAGAAGTATTTGTTTCCATCCTGGCTCTCGGGAAACGGCCCAGCGACAGCCAAGGCTATGCGCTCCCATGGGGCTCCCACATTGTACACCTTTAATGCACCTCTGCTTCGAGTATGTGGTCCCTTGACAGCCGCACAACTTGTGCATTTGCGGCACCAATCCTCGACGTCAACCCGACAGTGGAGCCAATAAAACCGCTCCCGGATCTTAGTAAGGGTCTTCTTAACTCCCATGTGACCTCCCGAAGCACCATTGTGATAGAGCTGCAAGACTTCCGGCACCTTAGTTTTGGGCACTTCCATTTGCAAATGGCACTGGTTACCGCGAGCGTTTTCCCATTTGCGGCACAGAACTCCATCCTGGACGACCAAGCTTTCCCACTGTGCCCAATAACTCTTAGTGATAGGGCTCATTGCTGCGATATCACTCCATTTGGGCCTAGGAGCGTCTGATTTCTTCCATTCGAGAATCGGCTGTATGTCCTTGTCGTCTTGCTGAGCACTCTGCAAAGCTTCTTTCCATCCGTCGCTCAGATCCGGCTTCAACATTCTCACTAGCGCTGCCGGCTTCGCTTCCTGTCTTGCACAGTGTTTGCGTTGGTCAGGGTAAGGCCTACGCGTCAGAGCATCTGCGCTACGTTGCTCTTGCCGCCAGACAGGTACGTCAGGTGACCCTTTTGGTGGAGACAGGGTACCAACGTACCGCTTACGCTTTGGGCAGCTCAAGCGGATATGGCCTCTTTCCCCGCAGTTGTAGCAACGTGGTGAAGAAACAACTTCCCTGATGCGGTGACCTCGATCGTCGCGTCGCACTGCTTCCACCTCCAGAGCGTGGGCTAAAGCGTCCTTGAGGTCCTTGAAGTGCCCAAGCCTCACTGCTGCTCTTACCTCCAGGTCCCGGATCCCATCCGTAAGCGCCTGTACGAGGTTCCCGTCAATAAGCGCAGGCGACGACTGGTATGCCTTCCTGACCAGCTTTTCCACCTCTAGAGCCCACTGCTGCAGAGTTTCTTCGGTGCGTTGTGTCCTGTCCTTCAGCTAAGCACGATAAACGTGTTCAAGGTGCGCGTCACCGTATCTCGCCTCCAGCACCTCCAGGAGCTTTTCGTAGGTGACGTCTTGCCCGAGTGCCTCCAACACTGTCAAGGCCCGGTCGCGAAGGCCCAAGGTTAGGGTAGTTAAGGCCTGTTCTTTGGTCCACCCATTCGATTGCATCACAGCCTCGAACTGGATCTTGTATGCAGACCATGATGACGAGCCATCAAATGGTGGAACCTTAAATCCACGAGGTGAGGGCGCTACAGCCGCTGGTGTTACTTCGAGCCCACGCAATTTCTTCTCCACTTCAGCAACACAGGTCTCGTGGCGGTCATGTACACGCTTCTCTATAGAGGCGACGCGAGTCTCAAGCTTGTCGTGCACGAGCATCTCTACGTCGCTGATACGGGCCTCGTGCTGCTGAAGTTCCTCCTTGACCGCCTTCAAGTCCTTCCCCACTGTGGCGCTGAGGTCTTTCATGAGCACCAGCTGTTCCTCCAGACGGCGAGCGTGCTCCTCCTTGTCGCGCTGCAGCTGTTCCTCTAGGCGGCGCGCGTGCTCCTCTTGACGGCGAGCCTGCTCCTCTTGACGGCGGTCCTGCTCCTCTTGACGGCGAGCCTGCTCCTCCTTGTTGCGCTGCAGCTGTTCCTCTAGGCGGCGCGCGTGCTCCTCTTGACGGCCAGCCTGCTCCTCTTGACGGCGGTCCTGCTCCTCTTGACGGCGAGCCTGCTCCTCCTTGTCGCGCTGTCGCTGTTCTTCCATGCGGCGTGCGTGCTCCTGCATGAACGCCATCAGAGCCGCGTTGTCGGGCACCGCCATGGAGTGTGCGCTTGCAGGCTCCACTGTAGCCGCGGAGTCGCCTGATCCACCAGACGATGGAGAAGGAACGTCTCCGAAGCGTCTCTGGTCCAGGTCTTGCTGGCGCTGGTTCCTGGTACGCACTCCGTCAGTTTCTTCCTTCGGCATAACCGGCATAATTTATCCCACTTCTGACACCAATTTGTTACGAGCTGGGGTTCGACGATAAATTATAACTCACGATGCCGCTTAAACTGAACTTTATTTATACACAAACACTATACACACTTATTTACACAACTAGTACAACACACTTATTTCACACTTAATTCTCAACACTAATAAAAACACCACTAAACACTTCCGAATTATTTCCCTTCGCTTCTTGTTGATCGCTTCGCTACTCAATTGTAACTGTCTCCGGTCCGTTCGCTCCCGCTCTATTTATACTGGCCGGATAACATCACTAGCCCATTCTAGATACTTCCACAAAACTGTCGAATAATCGCGAACAGTCCGATGCTCGATACAGCAATCGCCATCTAGTACAGAGTAGCTGAATTACCTTTAAACCACCGATACATTCAATCTCTTCTAGTATTCAATCAATCTATTCACCGATAGATGGCGTAACAGTATTTAGAAAAGTCCATTACCTAATTTTGCGATAAACATCCTTACTCATATTAGGATAAGGTTTATTTTTCAATACAAAATTGCATTACCAGGGCGTCACACGAAGTTTTCTACACTCGAGTGCCCAAAAACTTGCAAGTATATTGATTCCTGGTTTTCGACCCTGGTATTTTTATACCGACGCACTTGGTATACTTGGTACGCGATTTTGCAATTGTGCGACTCATGTCATGACTATCGGCATAGATAAATATAATACTATACCTATCGGGAACCAAGCGAATGAGTTCTAGAATTCTAGAGAAGTCGGCTATCAAAGTTTAAAAATGCGTTTTGTTTTTTTCATTAGCTTGATTTACAACATACTCAATTTCAACTGTTTATTAGTTGCTATTGTCTGTTCAAGATACGAAAAAAATAAAACGTAAACAAAGAAACCAATGATTTTCAAACTTAACAGCACGATAACTGATCGGGATAACCCGACCTAATTAAAAATGGCCCCCTGTGATGCGAAATAGTTACTTTGGGTGTAATGCATAAGTTGACAGGATATCAAATACATTGACATTTTAGAATCATTGGCTTTTTAAGTTCTTTATCGTGTAAAATAGTTTATTAGCATAACTAATACATACTATATTTTACTATATTACTACATTTGCCTCATAAACACATCAATGCATATACATAAAATGATCATCATCGTTCGTCATGATCAGTTTATATCAATACAATGCAATTACATAGGTCCAACAACGACAGTGGAGAAGGTAGAGGACCCCCACGTATATCAGTATCTGACAAATCCTCCGCCCATACGGTCAGGCTGCTTATACAGTTGTTGATGTTGATCAGCAACAAAGGTTAGCAAACAATGCTTGACTCCAGCTCAGTACAGCACCTATGCGGCACGTGTGCGCGCAGCCCACACACAAAACCACCGACGTCAAAAGGGCGGGCCACCGTCATCTATACATACCAATCAGTAAAGGACCGCTCGTCCATCCTCTCTTCACACCAAGGTCAGGTCATCTGCTAGGATGTCATCATAAACCTGCAACACTCAAAAGACAGGTGGTGGGCAACATTTCCCACCCAAATATTAGTTCCATGAACCTTCTGTAGATGTAATAAAATTCTACTCTTACAAAGTGGTGCGGTCTATTAAGCTATATCTATATATCAGGCATGTTCAACCTGTGCATTGGTCTAAAGTTATCTTTGCTACAACAGTGTTGGAGCCCATATTTTACGCATAAGGTAATACAAAAGCCACTCTGAATTTTCTCAGGATCTGTCTGACAGTGCCACTTTAGATAGTCAAATATAAAGTTATCAGGATACCCATAATTTGCACTTTTGATAAAACAGTTAAAACTTAATATATTCAAAATAAATTTTAGCCACATCAAACAGGAAAACAAAATGGCAAGAACAAAGAGAGGCCTATGTTCAGCCATGAACAGTCGGACTGTTGGTGATAAATATGAATTGATTTCAAACCATGCAGATACAAGGATTTCGAAAATACTAGTGCTATAATTATTATTCATGTAAGAACATGCTTAATCCAATATTGAATATTTTTAGGCATAGTGCAAGCTGTGAAATTGTTTAACTGTTTGGCAACTGAGCAATAAAAGAGAAATTTACAAGCTACCTATATTACAAAGCAAGAGTAGTGCAGTCTTATTTCTAAAAATGATTCCACTCAGTTAAGAAATTTACTACAATAAACCATAAAAGTTAATAAAGACATTCTGATATTGGTATTTTATAATTAATTCAACATTTTATTTATTTATATAAATGTACCTTTGCTGAAATGAATGTTTTTATTTATCATTTGTCTACTCTTTCATTATGTAATTCAACTTTAATTTTATGTATTGTTTTATTATTAATGTGTATAGTAAATATGGTGGTGAGTTTATATCAATAGTTTATTTGACATTATATTTAAGGGAATTTTCTAAATATTGTTAATATTTATTATATAAAAACATTTATTTATTACATATAAACTATTAACATGTGGTGCTAACGTTATTCTTATTTATTCATACACAATTAATAATTGTTTATCTGAATAAATAAATTTAAACTAACTAATCACAACTGACTTAGAAATATAGCATGAGTAGTCCATACATTTACTTTTATTTGCCAAGAATAAATACTGCTAAATAAGAAAAGAGACAATATGGATTTTCACATCATGTTCTTTAAACCCACTTACCATTATCCTAATAATCATATTCCTATCTCTCTTGTATCCCACAAGAGCTAAGCAATAAGGTTGGCACTAAATTTTATTGGTTTATCACTGGTTGTCATCTTGAATATAGATGCAACTAACTTAGCAAATGAACTCACAATTACTAAAATAAATTGTATTTACCGAGTATAACACTAAGGCTTGTTATTTATAAAAGATAAGCAGTCACCTGCCTTAAGACTTTCAACCTAAAATGCTTAGAGATGGACTTTTATAAAACCTAAGTGAGTGCATATGTCCATAAAGAAATCTACTGTCCAGATCTCATGTTTCTAGCTTCAGTAGTTTGGGTTAAGCAAGGACGTATCGTGGTCGGAACAAATCATTATATACAGGTATAAAATTAAGCGACAAATATTAAAATATGTCGGGTTCCCTTGTCTTATTATATAACCTTAACTTGAGCTGCAAGAAGACAGTAACAATTTCAACATAATGTTAAAATGAAATCATGGAGGCACCTACAGAGTCCACAAATATATAATAAAATCTATTTTGTAACTTTACAAATATTAGCTTTAAAAATATCTATCACAAGTTTACTTTTATATCTACCTTCTGAATATATATCTGTACTAATATAATAAAACTGAAGTTTGTTTTGTTGAATGCACTTATCTGGTTTTATGCAAATAATTATTTTTGTGGTGGATAGTCATTTATCAAGAGAGGCTTCATATAATCGCGCCGTGAGCACTAGCCATAAGTAATGCAGTTAGTTAGCCTTATGTAATGTGTAACCAAGGGCTATAAATAATGTTTTGATTCCTTTAACGTTTTACTATTGGGATAACCTATTGACTACCAATTGAATTCATATTAAGCACATCGATTAGCTTATTTAAACTGAAAGCAAATCAGGCAATTTTATACAACGGATCTATATCAGAGCTTCAACTTGAAAAGGGCAGTTATACCGTTCTTTACTAATAATTACATTAGTAGAACCACATAACAACAAAGTTATTTTCTCTTTCTTGTATAGATAAGTTAGTTTTACAGAAAGTTTCCGACATGGCCTAACGATTAATAAACAGACATGAGACACGAGCCCCAGCCGAAGGCATAACATGACTATAAGTACAGTAGCACTGCTATATACCAAACGTGGATAAACAACAGTTTACCCATAAGTTCTATTTGGGGTGTAGCGTTCGTAATTTTGACTGTATAATGTTTATCTGGTTATCCTTACGGGGATACTAATCTGGTAATCGTGTAAGCACCATAATTTATAAAATAAGGATGTTGTCGCACGAGTGAGACATAATCTCGTGCATGCTGACGTCCGGGATATCTTCGGTATAGTGTCGGGTCAATCCAGCTCTAGGGTCTGACGCTGGAGTGCTTGCGGGTTGTTGCGTTGTCGTGTATAGCTGTCCATAGAACCTTTCGATCCCCTCCAAGAGCTCAGGCTTGGACGATACGATTCTGCCATCCTCCATCTTCAGCTTTGTCAGCTGACTCTGCCCAACAGACAGATCCCTCTGGAACACTTTGGATCCCTTATTCCGCTCGATCGCCTCACGAACACATTTTGTGTTGTATTGGCGGAGATCGCGAGTCAGAGACTTAGAGATCTGTCTGTTGAGGTGCCGATATTTCGGCATGTCGTCGGAGGATAGCAGAACCATCTTGCTCGTTTCCTCTAACAGCTCGAGGGTCGGATCCGAGATCTTTTTGGTTCTCTGGCTTTTCTGGGGCTTAAAAAATTTAGCCCCTGTTGTATGGACAGCATCCACGAACCCGTTACTGTACACGTCCACATCTACGCATTCACCCAGGCATTCAAAACGGTTCTTGAGTTCGAGCTGAAAGCTCTCGGGGTTTTGGATATGAACCGGTGCCGGTTGGAGCGTGGACTTTATCAACCTCGACCGTTCGAGGCTTGTACAGATATTCAATGTGCCTCTTACCATTCGGTGATCGCTCCCCACTTTAAGTGAATTGATCACGGAGACATCATTGAATATCTGCCTCTTCGTCGACATGATAAAGTCGATCTCATTTTTGGTTGCACCGTCTGGACTTACCCAGGTCCACTTGCGGCATTCTCGCTTCTTGAAGAAGGAATTCATCATATAGAGTCCTTCCTTCTCCATAAAGCTAGCCAGCAAGTGACCCCGGGAATTCCAATGCCCATAACCAAATGGCCCCACTCTCAGCTCATCACCGTCGCGTTTGCCCAGTTTCGCGTTAAAATCTTCCATGACCACGGTGTATTGGGTTTTGTAGCCATGCATAGCCCGAGATATGTCCTCGTACATGGCTTCCACCTCCTCATCGGGGTGCGACGAGGTCGGAGCGTATACCTGTATGATCTTCAGCGAATACCGCTTGGATATTCTGAGTATAAGGTACGCTACCCTGCTCGACACACTCCCGATATTTACCACGTTGGTCACGAGAGATTTGTGGACGATGAACCCGACACCACCTTGGGACTGTTGGTCGCCCTCCCGGTAGAAGAGCAAGTTACCGGAATTGAGAACTATCGAGTCCTCCCCCTGTCTTCGGACTTCAGATAGGCCTATGATATCCCATCGCAACTTGCTCAATTCTTTTTCCAGCTCGACCATCTTCTCGTCGGTCCGCAGTGTGCGCGTGTTCAGTGTTGCCAGGGCCAATTGTCGTTGGTGGTGGTAGCCCGATCTCTTCCGGAGATTCTTCGCACCCCTTGCCCCGCCGTTACCATGGCCGCTACCAAAACCAGGACTAGCGGGGCCGCCGGGGACTAGGGGCCGGTTTTTAATGGTGTGATTCATAATTGGGGGGATATGCCATAATCGCCACGCTTGGCAGGCGTATTGGCGATCGCAGTGGCGGAAGTTCTTAGTGCTGGACGCTGCTGCCCATCTAGCATCTCGGGATTTCCTTCCGCCAGGTTCGGTTCGGATGGTTTGACCGCCATCTTTCGGTTGACTGCTTGCGCTGGGGGAGATATTATGACAAGTATCTACTCGTCAGAGTAACTCCCCCAGTGGGCGGTGGGGTCGTCACGTCCCGACGCCTTTAATATGTCTGGTAAGCTAAAATTGCCAACTCATTCTGTAGGTTCTAGAGTGACTGGCATAAACAATCAATCATCCAATATTAGTCAATCATCTTGTAAACTTAAAATTAAATAGTATAGTGAATTTCAATTAGGCATTGATTGTTAAATCCTGTCAAAGATTACATCAACAATACCACACACATACATAGATAAACATGACATACCACTGCCACTATACCCTGTGCGCTGTAGCATGGTGGGGATGATAGTTGCCTATATGACGTTGACATCCGTCAGTACCACATTACTAGGGATGTGACGTTATGTAATTCATTTTTATCGATCTAACGATACTCACAGCATAAATCTATTTCACATTAATAGTGTTATCAAAAAATAATGCAACTTTTCCTTTGACAATTCATGGTCCAAAAATATGAAATCTGTTGTTCATAATTGAAACCTATTCCAAACGAAATTACTAACCATTTATTGCAACTCTTACTATGGGGCCAAATAAATCTATCCCAGTAAAAAAAAGATACAGGGTAACAAAACTATTGAAAAGTGTGGATATTTTTTATCACTTAATTAGGTTTTGTTTGTATTAAAAAGATTTAAAATGTTGCCAATTGCAAACTTAATGAAGATTAGAGCACTTAAAAATATCACGTAGGATAGGATAGGTAGGATTCAAAATAAAAAATAATATAACTGAGACAGATAAAATGATTCCCTGCCGCAATAGATAGAGCGCGGGAGGGAGGCGCGGAGTGGGGACGCTAGCGACTGGCTATCTGTCGCTCTAACGGTACAGCAGCAGCGCGCTCATTAATCACGCTTTAAACCACGTGCCGTTGCAATAAATGATTATAAAAATCCACATTTTTAAAAAACGTTTGTTACCCTATATCTTTTTTTTACTGGGTTAGATGTAATTGGCCCATAGTAACAGTTGCAATAAATGGCTAGGACTTACGTTTAGCATAGGTTTCAATTGTGCACAAGGGGTTTCAATTGTTTGGGCCAATCGGTTGCGTTGTCATTTGAGTGTTATTCGGTTTTGCAGTGAAACTACGTGTATTACCTTGTCAATATTATATGGCTACATAATAATATCTTTGTACTTATATAAAACTAGCTGATACCCGCGGCTTCGCACGCGGATAAAAGTAACTTTTAATAATTTTCGCTGCCATTTACGGCAAATGAAATGTTGGTCCTATTGCAAGCGGCCATCAACAATGTTCAACCTGAAGACTGGTCGAAGGTTGTGAATAAAACAAAGAGGGACATTATGTCTGATTGGGATCGTGACATCCACATTGACAATATATTGGAGTCATCGTTGATAAAATCCGTCACAGATACAGATGATGAATTTAGTGACAATTCAGATGTTGCTGACTCTGATATGAGTTTAGACGAATGAAATCTATTCTTTATATATGTTCTGTTGTTTCATTAATATAATTATAGACTTTTTATAATATGGTTTGAAGTACGCCCAATATACGTTTTTTATTATAAAATCATCGAATATTCATCTTAGCAGTACATCCCATCACTAAATACGTCTATGGTGTTACGTGATACGCATAACACTTTGCTTAATTTTTCTTTCCAATCGATTTTATTTGTAGACTAGAATATTCTGGTTGGGTATAATTTAATGTACCACAGTAATAAATGATTTAAAATATTACGAATGTGGTACAACTGATATACTAACTAATAATAATACCTAATTTATAAATCGCGGCAACTTTCAAAAGTGAAATAAAACGTTAATGAAACTCTAGTAGTAGTAAGTGGTATGCCAGCAAAAAAGTTATTAAATGTGTGTGCAACTTATTCGTTATTATGAATTAATTTATCAGTATCAAGAAGACTAAAAGTACTACTTCCTAATGTTGTCTTACCTGTTGCTTTATTAATAGCTCGCCAGGTTGCCTTAACTTTATTCGAAGATTGTTTAATTTTATTCCTAACGAATATAGCTTTAGTTTTATCGTACACTCTTTTAAATATTTTAGAATAATTCCTAATATACTCAGTGAAGTTTGAATCAGTATTGTACAACTCGTACATTTTTGCTCTGCTTTTGTAAATACCTGCAGTAGCCCACTTATTAAAAGCTCGAGATTCCTTAATTACTTTCTCCTTAGTCTTAAAAGTATTCTGAAATATGTTGTTAACTATATTAAATAAATTGTTAAAACTCTTATTTGGCGAATCTATTTCTATTAAGTCAGGATCTATAGTATTCATTCCAATCAATATTTTATTCCGAAATTCATCAAACTTATGCCTAGGTAATGGCCTAACTAACACTCCCTGTACGATGCTATCATTGTAATATGGAAACCATGCCAATTTACCATAGTGATCCGAAGTTAATTCAGAAGTAACTACTCTATCTGAAACAATACAATTACTAAATATGTAATCAAGACAGGTAAAGGATGTTGCCGTGATTCTAGTTAGTTCAAGAAACAAATTTTTACTTATGCCTAGGTAATGGCCTAACTAACAATCTGTGTACGATGCTATCATTGTAATGTGGAAACCTTGCCAATTTACCATAGTGATCCGAAGTTAATTCAGAAGTAACTACTCTATCTGAAACAATACAATTACTAAATATGTAATCAAGACAGGTAAAGGATGTTGCCGTGATTCTAGTAAGTTCAAGAAACAAATTGTTCAAATTAAATGATTTAAAGAGGTTTAAAAATCTACAAATCATTACTGAATTTTCAAGAATGTTAACATTAAAATAACTACAAACTATAATTACTTTCTTATTACTCCTAATTTTAATAATAATAATAAATAAATAATAATAATAATAAAGGACACTTAAAGGAGGACGATATACACATAAAATAATATGCTGCTCAAGCTCAACCCATGGCAGTTCCACCGTGCGTTCTATAGACATTTAGACAAGCTAGCTAGCTATGTCTTTCCGTTCTTTACATGTTATACTGTTTGAAACAATAATCAATGATCCGCCATGAATAGCTTGTTTCCTAGAGAAGGCACTGTGTACTGTGTCTTGTGTGTTATTTTTTAATTTAATCTGGTATTCTTTCAGCCAGTGTTCCGTAATGCACATAACTTTAATACTATGATTTTCTTAATATAAACCTAATTCTAAATCCTTGCCAGATAGACCTTGTATGTTTTGATGTGCTACAGTTGGTTTAATATCTCTACCTTTTGTCCTGTTCTTAAGTTTAAAAAACTTGTATCAGTATTCGCAATAGAAGAATTATAAAGATAGGTTTAGCTGACCCATCTTTTTATGTCCCTTCTTCCGTTGACATATTGGTTGGAGCAGATATATTTTGGGCTGATATCGGCACTAATCGTATAGAATTAGACAAACATAGTCCAATACTCTTTGAAACAAGTTTTGGTTGGCTCATATCAGGTGCGTTACATAAATCTGATAATTTTGATGAAGCCTGTATGACAGTAAACATAATACAGATATGATCCTTACTCGGTTTTGGAAATTAGATACTATATCCCCTAAACATGATTACACGCCTGAAGAACACAAATGTAAACAATTTTTTTTGAAGAGTACAAAGCGTAACAAGGACGGACGATTTGTACTGACCATACCTCTTACGGCCTGGTCACGGACAATTCGCTGCAGCGAACATTCGCGCGACGCGACCGGCGATGCGACTTGCGACTGAATCAAATATATAGAAATGTTCTTAACATGCCACACATAGCGGCGACCGGCGACGCGACTGGAGAATTGCACCGAGTGGTGCTGCGGCGAGTCGCGCGACCGGTCGTGTGACCAAAACAAAGGTATGAATTACTATGGCGCACGCCACGGCGTCAAGCGATAGTCGCGGCCACTAGCGCCGGAGCTGAGTCAGTATAAAATGTTTTAGTTTATTTCTCCGCGAGCATGATATTATACTTAGAATTTTTAGTTAGGCTAGCTATTTGGAACTTCTGGATGTTATCTATATCTACATAAATGTATACCTACAGTATAAATAAAGTTGAAATGTCTGTCAGTGATTTCAAAATACCTAAGTAAGTTTTTAGAAGTGCACATACCTACCTAGTTAGTTATAGACTAATGCAAGTCTGCCTGTATGCTCACTCTCGTTACTATTACAGTCCATAAAGTAAGACCGAGACAAGATACTATTTGCAGGCAAGCATATGATTACAAGGTGCGTGATCGCAAGCCACCCTCGCATGATTTACTAAGAAAAAGAGAAAAGAAAAACAATCGCTTTCTTTTTAACCCGAGTATCGACCCGAAACCTTCGTTCGGTATCTACGCTATCGCTAGATCGGTACTCAATCAATGTCTCGTGTAGGAATCGTACCCACAACACTCGGTACGATGTGATGGCGATATCACTACTACGATTATGACATTTTCAAGTTTAACGCCTTTAGCACACTGACGCCGCGAACCGCGATAGCGATACTGCGGTAAATCTGTACAGTTCGAAACGTACCGCGTTATGTTATATCTCGCTCTATCGTCTATGACTTCCTATTAATTTCCTCTCACTCTGTATAGTATCGCTGTTTCTCGCGATACTCCTTTTACACGGACGCCGCTGTACCGCCATTTTAGTTTCACCGCTGGGAGAGATTTGTCTTTTTTGACAGAATATCGCGGCGATACAAGATGGAGGAGGCAAAAACAGAAAAAAATATCATACAATTTTATTAAAACGGGTCTTATAGAAAAATATTAATGAAATTCGAAGTTATCCCGAATTATACCTTATGGGACATACAGATTATAAGAATTCATATAAAAAAAGAAATAGCGTGGTGAAAAATCGAGAGAAGTACCGGCCTGGATGATAGAGTTGAATCTAACCTAACTTCAATTTATACAAATTAATAGGTAGAATATATAGTGAAGTACATAGTTAGTCAAGGGGTGTAAATCAGGTGTTATAGTAAAAGAAATATAGTGTGTGTAGAGCATACGATTTAATTAGAGAAACTATCTTTAAAAAAACACACAATTTTGTCTAACAATAAACGCTTCAATATTTGCCCTATTTCTGTTTGATTCTACGGGTACGAATGCTCCCATAGGATTAGTAGAGTTTGGGTTTTGGGTTTGGTTTTTATAGACAAAGGCACTTTCCATATCTTGTAAATAATTGTGTAGACATACTGCTGCTTAAATGATTTTCACAGTATTCAGTTTCAAACTGTCTCAAGAATATATACGAAACTTACTTACTTACTTAACTTACATTCCACTACAACTCTAGCTCTACTTAATGCACGATTGTATTTTTTTATCAGGATCATTTATTATTGCTTGTCTAGTAAACGGTCTCATTAGAAAGGTTTCCAATTTAAAACCTCCATCGCCGATGAACACATGTGGTGTAGGTTCTTCACAACCTGGTAAGGGTTTAGATGTAGGCAATTATATATAATATAATTAATTTTATTTTTTTGGATATATGTCTAAAGCAGGTTGTGCAAGTAATCAAAAGTTTCAGGCAACATTCTAAAATAAAGTCAGCCTCAAAGAGAAACCACTGCTAATCGACCGATCAATAGGCTGTTCTTACTTAAAATATAATATAAGTACCTATCTGATCTCTTCTTCCACCTTGACATTGGCAAAATCATCGATAATTATACAATGGGGCCATAATAAAAAAAAGTGAAAAACGTTCATCATGATAATGTTGTTCTTTGCACAATCTATTTTCTCCGAGTTTCTTTCTTTTTTGATTAGTTTCATGAACACATACTCTTTGTCGTTTTCTCAATGTCGATACAAGGAGTAATAGTTCTTCTTCTTCAGAGTCGGAAAGATACCAGTCTGACTAGTACTCCAATGACATATTGCACTCAAATGAGTAGGAAAATGCGATACTGAAATGCGATATTGGCGGGTGGTGTGAATACGACCGCTTAAATTTCGCTTGTTAGCGCTTTTCCGTGTTATCGCTATCGCGGTTCACGGCGTCAGTGTGCTAAAGGCGTAAACGCGTAGTAGTATTCTGCTAACCAAGAATGTTTTACAACTACTGTCACTAAATAAAATTTGCAGTACCAATAAAAAAATCAGACAAAATACGCTCACCACGCTTGTAGTTGAAAGCTCAGCTGATGCACCAACATAGCGGCGTTAGCAGTCGCCTTCGCTCGCGCCTTGTGTGCACACTTCATTTCACAATGTTATCCCAGGAGACGACACGGTAGATAGCCTGGTTGAAGCTTCTCCCTTCAAAGCCCGGCTTAGTGCGACCAAAAGCGGGGTGCAATGCGGGTCTTGATCGTTCAATCACATGTCTGCAGTCGTCACCCAAACACGTGAATCAACATCTTGTTGCTCAGTATTGAAGTCCGGTAAACAAAGGCCATGTGACGATGTAGTAAGTATTTTCATGGCTTGAATCAGCGTCAGAAAATAGCGATTCTGTAGTTCCAACAGGCCCAGCAATTTTTCGTTACTAGCGTCTTCATTGTTCTTCATTCTTACTTCATTGGTCTTCATGGTTGTCTTCCATTTTGTGTGGCCACAGGCGTTGAAATAATAATTCCACACGGTAGTTAATACGCCTCTTTATTGATTTTAAGCAAAAGTCAAACGAATACATTATTAATTATCCCGATGTAAATGGATAGAAAACGCGGTGATCCCCTAGAATGGCGTGACTACCACTCCGTTCGCCGCTTCGTTCCAAAGTGCCTCAATGGTCCGTCCTCACACTTTACGTCATAACGGTCCTGACCTGTCAACCGTCTGTGTTGCCTATTTAAAATAATACTAACGCACTATTACGTGTTAGTCACGCCATCTAGGATTTCACCCAGGTACTAAACCTGATGTTTCCTTACTAACAATATTTACCAAATCAACTTCCGTAAACGTATTTTATTCGTCCAACTGACACCTTGCTCCGACATATATATTTTTTGGCGTACAATAATTTCTTGCTAAGTAAATGCTCTAATTTTTATTCAGCTGCCAGGGCTTTTTACATCGATAAAGCCGAGGAAACTGAATGTTAATGTGATCGTCTTACCTACTGAACAGCCAAGAGGAAAATATATACTCATAAATTGTAAATCACTAAATTATAATTATATTGATATTCATTTAGTAAAATAGGATCTCCAACATGAAATCACTACATAGTATAAAACAAAGTCTGTCTTCTGTCTGTCTGTCCCTATGTATGCTTAAATCTTGAAAACTACGCAACGGATTTCGATGCCGTTTTTTTTAATAGATAGAATGATTGAAGAGGAAAGTTTATATGTATAATTGACGCAGGCGAAGCCGCTGGTAACGTCCAGTACATGATAAAATTTATTTGTAAACAACTAGTCTCTCCACGTGCAGGTGACCAGTGCATGTTAACGTTGCTGCACAAAGGTTATAATCGATGCACAAAAGCAATTCAAATTGTACTTAACTATATGTCATTTACAGGGTAAATGCTGTAAGAGCAAATAGGTTGTGTCAATTTCGTTAGCAAATATTGGCAAAGAGTTGAGGGGTTTGTGTCAATAAATGGTACCGACTATCAAACGACAACATCACCTATCAAGTAGATAAGTCTCAAAGGGCGTGTATAAGTACTTCAAACTCAGTTAACAAAAACTATTGTGCGATGTAAAGTATCAGAGTGTTTGTACCTACTCGTTTTCAATATCAGTGAAGCGCGGTGGCTTTTTCTTTTTCCCCTACATTTTCACTCGTTTTCACTGAGGCCTAGCTGTCGCATGTCGCTCCGGAGAGGAAAAATGGGCGAGTCACAGGTCACGAGCGCCCGAAGTGCAGATCGTTGTATACCGTTAAGTTGAATGATTTTTGTGTGGTTTGTCAGTGATTTTTCACCTTTGTCCTTGGATTTTTATGCTTTATTTTCTCGATTATTCATCTTTAGTTTTTCCAGTGCATTTTTAAAGACAAGAGATTTTAGATTTGATTTTTATTGCAAAAGCAATTTGATATCACCTTTAGCATTTAACTATACATCTAGACTATACGTATTGTTAAGTCAGAACGTATCTTGGAAGGCGAATGTAATAAAGAGTTTTAGTACAATTATGTACGTACTAACTTAGTATACAGGCTTCGTTCTTAGAATTATGATGTAAGCAACGTGACAAGACGCGTTACAGAATATTAATGTGATTTACCACAATTGTCTAACTTTCTTTGTAACTTAATTTGTAATGCTTGTGCCATTTCGAAGTGTAGCAGTAATAAATGTTTCAAAATGTTGATAAAATTACTTTGCTAAATATCTTATGTAGTTAGACAATTTAGACGTATCAGTTACACAATTAATTAAAAGTTGAAGTCGCGTTGCCGACGACAAGACAGCTAAACTGCCAATCTATCTAGTCCATTCCGAGTGCCACATATCTTACAAAACATATAGGAATGGGAGCCCTAAAGAGAGTAGGAAAGCTAGGCTTTGCTACACATCGCGTTATTTGGTGGGAAAGCCGTCTGAGAGGTCAAACGCTACGAACTTAGCCCCCTCACTTAAGTGTATTGCAAAGTTCACTCAAACTTCGCAACTCTTATGTGACGTCACCGCGTATTATGTTTGACTGCCTGTGTGTTAGGAGCGAGGCTAATGTGGCGTACGAAGCAAAAGCTCGAGAAACTTAGTTCCATATTGTTTATTCTTTATTATACACGTATCACTTATTTCAGCCCAGAATGTGCGGAGTTGTAGCGTACGTCAGTTTGAGAGTTTATGTAAATATGTATTGTTTAAATACTTGCTTCGTAATATTTGTCGTCGGGCGTCAGGGTGAACCGTAATATTTGACTATAGAAGAGATTAGTTTGGCGTAGACTACAAATTGAGGGTGACCTTTCATGTAGGTAAGGACAGTGTTTATGAATGGTCACCCAATCTAATTTTACGAGTTCTTCATAACTCTGCAGCCGAATTGAGTAAGTACCCTAATATTCAGATGTAATGCCTGCCGGAATTAATTATTTAGATTCGACATCAGATACCAGCAAAATATTACTTACGTAAGTTAGTGTTACTGGACGGCGTCTTTGTTTCCCTTTGCTACGTTTCATATCCACGTCTATGAAAGTGGATCTAGTACTTAAAATTTCGTTATTAATAGAAACTAGTAGTTAATATGGGGACAATTAAATAAACAGACGTATGTGCTATGAGACATTCTTGTTAATCACCAGATGTATTTTAGTTTTGTTCTTAGTTAAAACGCATAGACTAGTCATGAAACTAGTTGATATAAAACCGTAACTGACGGATTTCGGAGATAGGTAACAAACATAAAAATTACAATATAATTAAAATACCTAATGATTTTAAAACGTATTACTCTGCCGCGTGTGTCTGTCTGTTTGCAATAAACTCAAAAGCTACTTAAGGACTTTTCGTGCAGTTTGAACCAGTAAATGGACTGATTCATGATATAGGTTGAAATGTATAATTTATCACAAGCGGCCATACTCTACGGGCGACGAAGCCGGTGGCAGCAATCATCTAAATATAATATCCTTTGTTCTTTGTATATCTATATATTGCCTTACATATCCAGCTGAATTTCCTCCCGTAGAGGTTAGAGGGCGTGTTTAATTAACCCCGGAATAAAACCACAGGCACTGAGCGTTCTCCGTTTATTAATTTTGTCAATATGTCATATTCTATGTGGCATTTGCGGAATTCCAAAATCATGGAGATACTCTCATGAATTATGGCATCCACATTGAAGTTTGGTTTTAGGTATCAATATGAGTGGATTTTGTGTCGTTGTTTGTGGTGAAGCAATACAATATACACAAAAGATATGTTTATTTTCTTATTTCTGATCATTGGATCAATCCCATTACAATTACATTACAATTAATATCAAAATACCAAATATTAAATGCTATGTTGACGGGTTTTTAAATGGAATGAATGAATTGTTGGTATTTTTAAATGGATTGATGCATAGCCAGAATACAAAAACAAAAATAATAAACTAAACTGTTTTACTGATAGTTTTATTCTGTGGTCGAATCCATCGATGAAACAAACACAATATTTTTCATCTATATTAAACGATACCAATCACTGCATGTATCGTGACTTGTATAATTAAGACAATGAGAGCAACGTTTTTTCTTAGGGTTGTTGTATCAACGCATATTAGCGATACACCCAATGGGTTATCTCAGGAAATCCTATATCTCCGGCCGGATAGATAAGAGCCCTCCACGATTTCTGCGCCCTTTAATAGCTACGAAATCCGAATGTGCTTAGGTTTCAAGTGCCTTGTTATTCGTACCGTATTCTAAACAGATTATAGTACGCGTTTAGATAAGCAATGCGCAATAAGTTTTTATGTAGAAATTGTAGTCAACTGGAAATGTATTCGTAAGAGTTGAGCACTAGGAAACATATACAATAGATACTCCGCTCTAAATATCAAGGAGAATGGCATGCCATGATGAGCGAGATGATGATGATGCTTTTCTGAGAGAATGGCAGGACACAAAATAAGTGCGCTTACAGAATAATCTTAAATAATATGACTGAGAAGACCAACATTAAAAACAATCTGGTTGGTGAGTAGGGTAAGGTTGGTTAATAAGTAGAGACCTATAGAGAAAAGAGACTTGAAAGTATAAAAAATGCTGTAGAAATGAGAGCACTGAGAAGTATGTGTGTCTTTGACTGACAGAGTAAAGAATTCTGTTGTTAGAGTGTGTTGTGGGATGAAAGAAGATGTAGTGACAAGCATCGAGAAAGGTATGTTAAGGTGGTTCGGGCACATGGCGAGGATGACCGACCAAACAGATGTATATGACAAGTGTGAATGGGACAGATCGAAGGGGATCACCTAGGCGGACGTTCTCTGACCAGATTGAAAATAACCTAAATGCAGGACAGGTTAGAAATACCCTGAACAGAAGAGCATGCATGAGGAATTTGATGAGGCCGAATGAAGCAAGAGAGATATGTTAGGATCCTTGTTAATGCCGTTCCGTAGTCTCTGCCTACCCCTCCAGGCAACAGGCGTGAGTCTATGTATGTATAGAGAACATAACAGGTTGGTGTTACTATAAAAAGTATACAAAAGTAAACAACTATTAAAATTTGGATTAATCTATTATTTGCTTGTAGAAAATACATAAATTCATTTCAAAGAAACCTGTCGTTGTTTACCAACAAAATTCTTGTAACTCTTGATAATCCTTGACAACAGCGTGCGATACCAATTTATCAAATAATACCTATACAGTTTATTTGATAATTCTCGTAAACCTTTAACACCACTATAATTTAACAGTTAAGACTAATTGGTTACTTTATTCAAGAAAATGCTAATAGATGGACATAAATAAAAGCAAAATTATATTTGACTGCCTCGTTGGTCTCGCGGCATAAATGTGCGCGTGGGATTGGGAGGTCTCGGGTTCAATTCCCGGGTCGGGCAAAGTGTTATTGGGTTTTTCCATTAGGAAATTCTCAGTAACTGCACGGAGTCTGGTAATGTGCCCGGTACGGCAATAGGCTCGCCCCCTATTACGTGGGATCTAAAAAATTACTGGCGAAATGTGGGTGTACTATTACACCTCTGCCTACCCCTTCGGGGATACAGGCGTGAGTCTATAAATAAATAAAATAATATTTTTATTATTTATGATATTTAAATTATAAATTAATGAATAAGATTAAACATTCAAAAACTATATATTAAAACTAGTCCAAATAAAACTCATTCAGAGACTTAAATTATGTTCTTTCACAATTATTTGCTTTCAAACATTGTTTATCTAATAACAGATTTATCTCAATATTAAACAACTTGAAAATGCGGCTGACAGAGAATCTGCTTGAAGGGTTCTATGGAGAAGACTTTTATTGTTTAGATGTTAACTTATTCCCCCCCGTGGGATCTCCACCTTGTCGTGGTGGGAGGCTCAGTAACCGTGGCTTGGACGACGAAGGCGAAGCTAAGCCCCAGGATCCCTGGGAGTGGACGCTCCACGTAGGTTTGGGTGAGGCCTGCGTAAGATGCGTCCGAGGGTGCGGGTGCGGGGGATAGTTTTGCCTGTCCCCCGCAGTCGGGCGCGGTCGCGGGAGGAGAGGCGTGTCGGTGTTGCGTTGCCGCGCGCCCTATCTCCCCCGACCAAATGGGGGCGCACCATTTGCTGCGTTGCGGTGGGGCCGCAGAGGAAGAGGAGATGCGGTTTTGTCAGGTTGCCGTCCTCCCTATCCTCTGCGGCCGCTGTATTTTAGTGCCTGCGGACGGTGAGCGCTCCTTCAGCCAAAAGGCAAGAGGGCGGCGTTGTCTCCGCGCCACCTCCCAAGAAGACGGGGTCCACCAACACCAACGGCGGGCCAATCCCGAGCATAGTCGCGGAAAAGTATGCTATTCGCGATTCGCATGACCCCGCCAACATACGGGACCCGTAGAGACATCGTGGTGGTTTTAGTGGGTATGCCCCGAACGTCTGTGTAAAGCCACTACCGGTCGATCACGCTCACGGCCGGGTTGGCGTCGAGTTGAGATGGCTCATAGGGAGAGTTTCCACCGTAGTCAACAAAAAAGGCGTTAACTTATTACTAGTTATTACGAATTAAAATGGGCTGTAAAACAACAAATATAATAATTTTTAGACAAAGCATTATCGACATTCTGGCAAAATGATTGATGCATGCCCGACTTTCGTATTGAAGTAGGTAGTAAGATAGTAAGTCTACTTTATACTAAAATCCGAAACGACATAATCAATTGCCTCGTTGTTATAGTAAAGGCATTGTTTATTTTGAAAACAGATGTTATTGCTTAAAATGTACACAATAATTATGTAGAACACACAAAAGGTACAGTCATCTTAATCTACTTTACCATTCGTGCGAAAATTTGACATGTTTAGAGACATTATTTGCTCTTCTGATTTCCGTCAGACGTAGATGGATAAAAACAACGTTTTTAAACCAAAGTATTCTTCAAAGTTGATGTCACATTTAATACGATTCCAAGACAATAAAAACTAGCGTTAGCTATAATAATTATATCAAAGAGCTTAATTTAAATTTAATTATTATCGGAAATTTTGTCGATACCTAGTAAATATAAAGCAATATTGATTAACTGACCTGTTAATTTGGTATTTATAACACAAAAAATATTCTTGGAATACCTGAAATTCGAACAAAATTGAACCCTTTGAACGCCTACAACTTTAAATTGGTATCAAATATTCATCAATAAGCTGTCTGCTTTTGTAAGGCTTTTATAGAAGGTTCGTTCAGTTGTTTACTATGTCAATTGAATGTCATCCCAGCTGAGAGGTTTGGACTTCTTTTTGTTTTAGACTCTTGATTATCGTTACTTCGGATTTGCCATAAATTTTTAGTGAGGAACTTTAGGGTGACCCAATTGAATTCTTGTTTCGTTTAATAGTACAAATAATGTTGGGTGAAGCTATTTGATTGGTAGTCAATGTCTTTGGTCGTTTACTTTCTGTTCGCTTTGTTTACATAAGTTGACTCTGTTTTCTGGACCTCCCTGAAACACTCTTCTTATTTTCTAAAAGCAAAACTGCTTTTGCTAAGATGGTGTATAGTTGTGATGACATGCAAGAAGTGAAATAAAGAAATAATTACGTTATTATATTGTAGGCTATAGGATTTTATAATATTAAAGTCACCCATATTATTACAAAGTTACAACAAGTGCCACGAACCTGAAAGAGAATGTCGTGACAAGAATTGAGAAAGGAATGCTGAAATGGTTTGGGCACTTGGAGCGAATGAGTGAAGAAAAATGACACACCAAATATATGAGGCTAACGTGTATGAGCAAGCCGGTGGCGGCCGACCTCGTAGGATATTCGTTAACCAAATTGGTGACGTTCTGAAAAACGGAAAGGTCCGAAGCACCCGGAACCGGTGAGTATGTATGAACAGAGTAATGAATATAGAGGAAGCACGTGAGGTTTGTAAGGATAGATGCAAGTGGCGTTCCGTTGTCTCTGCCTACGCCGACGGGAAAAAATGCGTGAGTATTATGTATGTACAACAAGTGCTTAAGTGGCTTTTACGTGGCAGATTAACAACATTCAGCTTCACGATTCTTAACTTCACAAACTTTCGCATTAATAATATTAGAATCAAAGTAGAATTAAAACGAAGTTTGTCCACCATTACATTCTTAATGAATTGGGTTAAGTTTCGACTTTGCTGTTTGTTAGATGGCATAAAGATTATGTCTTTATGGCGTCTATATCTCCTGTTTTAATAAATTGAACATACTCACCGGTCCAGTATCTAATTTAAGCATTTTATGATAAACTGAATATTTTTTCATGGATATTTAATAAATATTTTTCTATTTTAAGAAATCGGAAAAGTACGGTATACGGTTATATCCTGTTTAATTTAATCTGAAAATCGTGTTCGATAAAGAATTAAACGACACAGGACACAAAAGCTTTGCATATTTTTCATATTCTAGTAGCAGTATAACTATGTGCGTATGGCACTGAAGTCGTGTAGATATGTTGTCGACAGGTCTAGCACGACTCAGCTGACGCGGAATGACATCATAGACAAAGCGACGATTTGTTCAGTCCACACACGTAGTCTGCGCGCCAGACACCCATTCTTTGAGCTTTATACCACTATTCCACAATCCTAATAGACCTCAGTATGGAGAGCGGATGCATGGCGCAGTTACAGGGTTAATGAATGTGCATCCGTGGCATTATTTTACACAGAAACTAGGCGTCGTTGCAGAGCCTATTGCCGTTTTGTGCAACTCTAAGTGATTTCAACACAACTTCGCATTCCGTAACGTATTTCTTGAAAGTGAAGCGAAAAATGCGAACCGACTTAGCGCGAAGTGTTTTGTTTTGTCCTTTGATATTGTTAAGCTTTGAGAAAGATTTATACACGTAATTTTGTTGTGAAATCCTTTTTGTGTTTTGCGGAGTTCTTGTTATCGCGTGAAATATGCTTCTTTGTGAATAAAAAAGTTTAATGCTGTTGCTGGAAACATAACGGCACTTACCTATATGGTGATTATCAAAATTCCACTTGTTTTGTAATACTTACTAAAGGGCAGATTGAATGACAATCGAATAAGGTTATTTTTTTGTTATTACAGAAGAGGATAATAAGCTTCAACATATTTAGATCTAGAAATTTAAGCGTAAGCAAATTATGCTACAGTGTGTTTGCAACAATCATCTCAGCTTAGAGACTTCAACTGCCAGACTTAGGCCTGCCGCAAGGCTTTATAAACATACCGTTCTTAGGCCTTCCTTACCTAGCCGTTTTCTGCGATCTTAGGCATAGGTAGGTATCTCCGGTTCACCTCGCAAGAGATGTAGCTCTGCTGCGTCGCCTAAGACGTGGCCGCCACACCAGAACCTTCTTTCCATATCGGCCATCGTTCTTTCGTGCTATGAGCCTTGTCTATTGTCACTTCAGCCAGCCAATTCAATAATAAATATCGTTATAAGACCTGAAGAAAGGAAGTCCAATATCATTTTTGGTAGCGCCATCTACCTTCCTATCTATAACTAATCGCATCAACGTCAATAGTTCCACGCTTGTCTAGTGCGAGCGATACCATGTTTCCGTCCCTGTCTCCCATTTCCAAGAAGGGGCACGCCTTTCGCGGATTGGTCGCCGCGATCGTCGACGCGAGGGACAGTCCAGAACTTTGGAGATTCGCTATATACGTGTCGGCCATACCGTACCGCTCCGCGCCGCTCCCGCTATAATTATTACCGCTTATACAAACCGCTCGCAAGTGAAAGTGATTTGTGTAGTGAAGTGAATCAAGCAGCTTCATCCCGAAACCACCAGGAGACTGCCCTTCTGAGACGAAGAAGATTGCCGTACAAGGTAAGTGCCCCCCATCCTTGGAATATCCTATACCCACTCACAATCATCTCTCCCATTCCAATCCTACACCCTCTTCCCTTATCCTTTCTAGGCGAGCAGAACTCGCCCTAATACAGTCCATTTTCCTTCTCCAAATCGCCTAGAACGTAGGTTCTATTTCTTCGGTGTATCGCCGAACCATTTTTTTGATCCATACGAGTCGGATTCATTTACGTTTTTATACGTTATATCGCTATACCTAGGCAGTTATAGCATCTAGCTATACTCCTAATATATTCACATAACTGTCACATGGTTGTTTCCGCCCACATCAGTAGGTAAACTTTTATGTAGCTACCTACTTACTCAATTATTATTTCTGGAACTATCATAGTTATCTTGTTAATCTCATATTTCGAGCAACTTTTAATTCCACAGCTCTAAAGTGTTGCCTACTTAGCCTACTTAGGTAAAATAATAGGTACATTAGATATTCTTATTTTGTTTCGGTCTCATTAACTTATACTTACGTAAGCATGTCACAACAAAAGAAGTCACGCGTGTCGGAAGACAAAGAGATGACAATCTTAGAAGCAAAACGCAATATTTTATTTGAGCGCATTCAAAAAATATACGAGCGTTCAAAAACCGCCTCTATTTCTGACAGTGATAGCGAAGCATTTCTCAGTTGTTGTATGACAATAGATAGTATTCGAACAGATTTACATAAGTTGTTAGACGATTATAACTCAAGATTACTTTCTATCAATCCTGATAAAAAACCGAACTATCAGGCGTACACCTCATTCGAAGATCTTTATTGTATTATTAAGCGTATACAATCGCAATTGGAAGGTAAATGTTCAGCAGAGCCCGTTGCCCGCAAACCGAGATTACCGCCAATCGAGATTATGTCGTTTGACGGAGATATACGAAATTGGCCGTTATTCTATGCGAGTTTTAAGTCTACGGTGCACGATAATGGTTCTCTGACAGATGTTGACAGGTTGTACTATTTAATAGGTAAACTGTCACCGAAGGCCCAGTCCGTATTTGCAGGTGTCACACCCAGTGCTGAGAATTATCAGGTCATATTCCAGTCACTACTTGATAGATATCAGGACACGCGCGTCCTAGCGTCTACCTACTTTGACCAAGCTTTAAATCTCAAACTGTCCGGCAACGCGTCTGTCTCGAATTTCCAGCTGTTTATTGATAACTTCATAACCGCGGTTAATTCTCTTTGGAATTAAAAATTAGAAGATCTTTCCGACTTTATGTTGCTTCAACTCGCTTTAAAAAAGTTTGACACTGATACAATTCGCGCATTCGAGATGACGGAACGATAAAATACCTACACTAGATAGTTTTATTTCGTTCATCAAAGATCAGTGTCGAATATTTCATAATACGCAGTCTGGTTCACCTGGCCCGTCTAACACTAACAGCAACAAACAAAGGTTGAATAAATCGCGAAATAGTAATAATAACTCGGTCCCTAATCCACAATCTTACGTTACATGTTCGGAATCTAATAGTAATAATTCACAGAAGTGTCTGTGCAGTAATATAGTGCACGACCATTTATATAAGTGTCCCGCCTTCGATAATCAGAATGCAACCGCTCGTTTTAAATGCGTAAAAGATAACAAAGCTTGCATTAATTGCTTAAGCATAAAACATAAAACAAGTAATTGTTCTAGTAAGACAAAGTGTCGCTTATGCAATCAAAAACATCATTCATTGCTTCATTTCGATAAAGATAACCCGTTGTCAAGCCAAGCCGCTGACCTTGACACACTTACATCGCAGATGCAGGCCACGGTGCCTTCCCCCTGCACGCCTCAGGGCGAGGTATCATTGTGTACGACGTCCATTGCGCGGGCGACGTGCACGCGAGGACGGCACTCGCGCATCTATAATGATCCGCGCAGGGCCAAAACGCAGTGTATGACGTCTAAGACTGTTCTGTATGTTAATGGGTCGCCGCACATGGTACGTTGTCTGCTAGATAGCGCATCTCAGACCAATTTAATAACGTTTGAGTTATTCAAACGCCTTGGATTATAGAATAACTTTAAAAATACTAACTCAACCGTCAAAGGGATAGGCGGATCAGAAAAACATTGCAAGGGTTCCGTAGATATTAAAATACATTCGCGTTTTGATGGGGACATTAATTTTAACATTTCTTCGCTTATCGTGGAGCGTATCAGGGACGCATTGCCGAACGCTAATGTAGTCGTAGCATCACTCACTCATCTCGAGTCATTGCCACTAGCAGACGCGGAGTTTGCGAATCCGGCAGGCATTGATCTTTTGATCGGAGCTTCAATATTTCCGCACTTGCTACTAACTAACATAGTACGTAGTGAGCGATATGATTTACCGCCCGCTATTGAGACGGTATTTGGGTATGTGAATACGGGTACCGTACCTACGTTACATACTTCTCATTGTATTACGTCTTGTTGTTGTTCTGTTCTTCAAGAGATCAAGGTGGGTGCTAAAACTGTGTGTAAGATAAAGCATTAATTAGCTATGCTACGCTACGCTATGTTATGCTACGCTATGCTACGCCATGCTACGCCATGCTACGCCATGCTACGCCATGCTACGCCATGCTACGCCATGCTACGCCATGCTACGCAATGCTACGCCATGCTACGCCATGCTACGCCATGCTACGCCATGCTACGCCATGCTACGCCATGCTACGCCATGCTACGCCATGCTACGCCATGCTACGCCATGCTACGCCATGCTACGCCTTGCTACGCCATGCTACGCCATGCTACGCCATGCTACGCCATGCTACGCCATGCTACGTCATGCTACGCCATGCTACGCCATGCTACGCCATGCTACGCCATGCTACGCCATGCTACGCCATGCTACGCCATGCTACGCCATGCTACGCCATGCTACGCCATGCTACGCCATGCTACGCCATGCTACGCCATGCTACTCTATGCTACGCTATGCTACGCTATGCTATGCTACGCTATGCTACGCTATGCTACGCTATGCTACGCTATGCTACGCTATGCTATGCTAAGCTAAGCTATGCTACGCTACGCTATACTATACTACACTTCCGCTTTGTATATGGATGACATTGCCTGTAGTGTCATATCCGCTCCGCTAGAAATTTCGCTTTGTGAAGAGCTTATTCAGCTTTTCAAGCGAGGCCAAACTGATCTTGTCAAATGGACAAGCAACTCCAAGGAGGTTCTCGCACGCATACCAGATTCTCATAAAGCTTCTGCAGACATTGAGTTTGAGAAGTCTGTACCGCATAAGGTTCTCGGATTACGCTGGGACAAATCCTGCGATAGTTTTCGGTTTGACGTCTCACCAAAAGATGATAAGTGCACCAAACGCACTATGCTGTCCACAGTGGCTCGACTATGGGACATAATGGGTTTTGTGGCTCCCACAATTTTGTACGCCAAGCTCTTGATCAAAGAGCTTTGGCTATCAAAGTGTGAGTGGGATGAAACACCCCCTGACCATATTGTCGCCGCTTGGGGCCAGTTTTGTATTGAGCTAACCGCGCTCAATCAACTTACTATTCCGCGTCATCTTGGCTTGGTAGATGGATGTACCATCAACTTAATAGGTTTCGCTGACGCCAGCGAGCGTGCTTACGGCGGAGTCGTATATCTGCAAGTCCGCATTGGTTCTAACTACTCGGTGCAGTTAGTTTGTGCCAAGTCCTAGGTCTCGCCTGTTGAAACCATTTCGGTTGCGGGACTGGAGTTGTGCGCGGCCCTTCTGCTGTCTCAGTTGCTCCGCAGGGTTCAAGACACAGTTTTGCCCCACTACCCTATTAAGAAAATATACGCATTTTCTGACTCCAAAGTAGCGCTGCTGATATCCAAAATATTTTTATATTGCAGAAACGGGCAGTTAGGGCCATTTACCAGTTAAAGACAAGAGTCTCACTCAAAGAAAAATTTAAAACTATTGGTATTCTTACTGTAGCGTCACAATATATTTTATGCCAGTGTTATGCATGTAAGACTAAACATAAATTCTTATAAAATGAATAGTGACAGACACAATATCAATACTAGAAATAGACATAAATTATGTGTTCCGTATTTTCGTTTGCACAAAACGCATAGCTCTTTTATTGGGCTCAGTATTCGCATATACAATAAATTACCAACTTATATTTTAGACTTGCCATTAAGTTCGTTTCAGGCAGAAGTTAAAAAGAATCTTATAAATATGGCATATTACAGTTTGAAGGATTATTTTGATGACAGGAGCGCTTGGAAGTAGTTGTTCGCTTTTGACTAGGTCAATAATTAGTAGTTTTATTTTATAGTGTGGTTAATTACGATATTCTCATTTCATACTATATTTTGCATTCATGTTCCACACTTTCATTATAGCTTTGCCGATTTGTAAAATGTGGGTAACTCGTGGTCATGGGCTAACTAATAGGTTGTCGATTGCTTTGGTTTCATAATACCGTTACTTTCTGCTTCATTCACTTCTACCATAGTTCTGACCATGTTCGCGAGTTGCCTACATTAAAAAGACGTAAGTGGATGCTCCTGTTTCACCATATTTACTTTGGGAGGCTTACCACATGAACATCATTTACTGCTTGAGTATGATATCAATAGCTACTAAAAATTTAACTAGTAGATGTCTACAATGTGAAACAGTTGCAGCTCCTTACAATAATAAAATGTACCACCATTATATTTGTTTGAAAAGAGTGGCCATGAGTTTTATTGCCCGTTCTTTCTCGTGGTTCTACCTATTGCATTGCGAACGTGGCAGTAAATGTAAATGTAGAATCATTAAGTAATTAACTTAAATTTTGACGTTCATAAACGTCACTTTGTGGCCTAGATGATTAAATGATTTTGATTTTGATTTTGCTCGCTTGGATTCATTCTTCTCCTCACCGCTGGCAGACTTTTGTCGCCAACCGCGTTAGTAAATTGATTGAACTTGTTCCCGCTACTTGTTTCAATCACGTAGCGGGTTATTGTACTCGTCTTCAGGAAGAACTTTCCATAGATCATATTGACTGGAAGTTTATTCCACCAGCATCACCACATTTCGGTGGATGTTGGGAAAGCATGGTCAAAGTAATTAAAACGCATCTCCTCAATGTTATAAGTCAACAGATCCTCTCTTACGAAGAGCTTTTAACTGTCCTTGCACAAGTCGAGGCACTGATCAACCCGCGTTGTTACCGTGAAAACCGCTAAAGGGAGTTATGTGCGCCCTGTTCTACGTCTCTGTCCGCTTCCAACTCAGTGAGATCTAGCCTGAAGTTGGATCTACCTCTTAGTTTAAGTATTTAGTTAGTAGTTTTCGCTATTATTGCGTTTGTAGTTTTCGCTAAAGTTAATTTAGATTAATTTTATTGTCATATCGCTGTCTTAGCCTATTGATGGGTTATGCGGTAGTACACCCAACATAGCTAAGTTCAATTCCATTTTTTTTAAAGGCAACCCTTTAGGGCCGGGGGGCCCTAAAGGGTTGCCTTTAAAAAAAATGGTAGCTCCATCTACCTTCCTATCTATAACTAATCGCATCAACGTCAATCGTTCCACGCTTGTCTAGTGCGAGTGATACCATGTTTCCGTCCCTGTCTCCCATTCCCAAGAAGGGGCACGCCTTTCGCGGATTGGTCGCCGCGATCGTCGACGCGAGGGACAGTCCAGAACTTTGGAGATTCGCTATATACGTGTCGGCCATACCGTACCGCTCCGCGCCGCTCCCGCTATAATTATTACCGCTTATACAAACCGCTCGCAAGTGAAAGTGATTTGTGTAGTGAAGTGAATCAAGCAGCTTTATCCCGAAACCACGAGACTGCCCTTCTGAGACGAAGAAGATTGCCGTACAAGGTAAGTGCCCCCCATCCTTGGAATATCCTATACCCACTCACAATCATCTCTCCCATTCCAATCCTACATCCTCTTCCCTTATCCCTTCTAGGCGAGCAGAACTCGCCCTAATACAGTCCATTTTCCTTCTCCAAATCGCCTAGAACCTACGGTTTCGGTGTATCGCCGAACCAATTTTATTTTCATTCATCGTTAACGAAAATACACATAGCAACGTTTTGTTATTTTAGTTTGTACCCCAGCCAAGTGGGGCACAAAGTACGTTATATTTTCACAGAAATATTCTGTTTCATACAATACAATGGTAGAATAGTCTGAGAAAAATAAAAAACCAAAATGTCTTCTTCATAACTATATAGATATAGCATGACATAAATAAACACAGACTTATAATGAAAATACTTAAAACCGGCCAAGTGTGAGTCTGACTCGCGCACGAAGGGTACCGTACCATTATCTATAAAAATGGCAAAAGGACATTTTTTATAACACTAGGCGGCAAACAAGCAGACGGATCGCCTGATGGTAAGCAATTACCACTGCCCATGGACACAAGCAACACCACAGGAGTCACAAGTGCGTTGCCGCCCTTTGGGGTTGGGAAAAGGGATAGGATGAGGAGTGGGATGAGGGAGAAGGAATAGGGGATAGCGCCTCCGGCACTCTCACTCACCGAATGAATCGCAACAGTACTGGTACTTTACGTCGATTTTCTGTGAGAGGGTAGTACTTCCCCGGTCGAGCCGGCCCATTCATGCTGAAATCAGCAAGGTTCTACATATTTGTTGTATTTTTATTTGGCCTCTTTGTTTCAGCGCAATGCCTCATTAAATATATCAAAATTTCAATAAATCAAAATTCTTGTGACAAAAATAATCAAATTAGTAAATCATTAGTTTATCTGTCCAATATTTATGATATCTGTGTTTACGTAATTCATTCATTCATTCAAAGCAGGCGTTTTCGCATTATCATTGTATAAATTCACCTTTCACTTTGCATTCAGAACCGACGCGAGACGCACTATATTTTTGTAAAACACTAAAATTCAATACTATCAAAGTCAACCCGAATTTGAGTTTTATTTATAAGGCTCCAGTGTGTCAGGCGAAGACATATTTTGGTGGCCCATGAGGGGAACCTGCAAAATCAACACGAAAAGCAACAAATTTGCGTCATCGCGGTCGGGTGGACAACGATTGGCCAAAGATCGTTCCAGAAGGAAGGAAATTGGACTAGGCGCGTTTGCTGGGAGGAAGACCGGGCAGCGGAGCATCTAAAGCTGCGCACCGTCGTCGGATTTTGTGAGATATGTGTCCAAAACCTTATCCTAATCCCTTCCCAATGTCACCGTCACCTCGTTCCAAATACCTATTTCTAAATCCTATTTTGTATGGTCAAAACCTGTTGCGTACGATTTTTATTGCATATTCAACGTAATTAAATACCATTTATTTGAATTTACTACTAAAATAACCACTAAATTGCATCACAAAACGTGAAAATTTTCTCCCACATTAGAAAATATCAATTAATTTTTTTGTCCAATTTGATTTTGTTATCACATTTCTTTTAAACATTTTAAATTAATCTTTAATTTACTTGGGTTTTCATATTGCTGGTCAAATTTGTGCAAAAAAACAGCGCCAAGTTGGTGGCCCATTAGTCTAAAAATACAACTTCCTAGCAATTGTTACGAACATATTTAAATTTTTTCCGCCGGACCATTTCAGGGTTCCCGGAGGGCGTTCACGCATCCACGGGTTCTGCCGGTTCACCCACCGCAGACTACGCTGACTGTTGTTTCAGTGGCTGTCTGCATATCAACAAAATAAGGAGCTTGAGAATTTTATATTATTAATTACTGTCATTTTGTCTTTTCCCTCTGGTTTACGAGCGAATTATTATTGTCGTTATATAATTCTTTGTCTTTCACATTAATAATTGCCTATTTGCATAATAAATTACGGAGGAAGGGCGTAGCGGTAAATCTTGCACAATTTTTTTTGTTTTGAATTTTCGTATCACTCGAATTACCGCTCGAATTAGAGCCGCCCGACTGGGGTGGTACCTCCACCTTACAGAAAAGCCGCAGCTAAACAACATTGCCTTTGAGTAGTGTCGTTCCTGTGAGCGAGTAAGGTAGCCAGAGCTCCATGATGAAAGGGGTTCAATAGGGATAGCAACACGCGAGAAATACTTTTGTGTTGCATAAGGCGTGCCGTAGTTTTTAACCGACTTTAAAAAAGGAGGTTATTGTTGTTTTTGTTTGTTTATTATCATTTTTTTGACCCTGGCAAACAGGTCGACACAGATTTCAGCAAGGCTTTCGACCGCATCTCCCATGTTATACTGCTGGAGAAGTTAGCAATATATGGTGTCACCGGCACCCTTCTGAGCTGGATAAAGTCTTACTTGGAAAACCGGTCTTACTTTGTCGCTGTCAATGGTTTTCAGTCTAGTATCTACAGTTCAACATCAGGAGTTCCACAAGGATCCCATATTGGGCCAATTCTTTTTAATATTTTCGTCAACGATATCCCTCAATGCTTTCCATTCTCAGATTGTTTTATGTACGCAGATGATCTAAAGTTTTTCAGGGTAATCCAATCGACGAACGATGTTGAATTACTGCAAAAAGATGTGAATAGTTTGGTCCGGTGGTGTGTTGACAATGACATGGTTCTTAACACCAATAAATGTCACTTTGTGTTTTGCAGGGTAATCCAATCGACGAACGATGTTGAATTACTGCAAGAAGATCTGAATAGTTTGGTCCGGTGATGTGTTGACAATGACATGGTTCTTAACACCAATAAATGTCACTTTATCAAATTCACTAAGAATAGGAATCAGGTGTTGTCAAGATATTGTGTAGGGTCAGACTACATACAAGAGACTGAACAAATTAGAGATTTAGGCGTTTTATATGATCAGAAACTAACGTTTATACCACACATTGAATTTATAATAGAAAAAGCTTCTAGAATGCTTGAATTTGTCTTAAGAAATGTAGCAGGATTTCGGCGTAGTGAGACTAAAATCGTAGTATATAATACTGTAATACGTACTATCTGTGAGTACTGTAGCACCGTGTGGAGGACGCACTATGTAACTCACTCTCTCAGGATCGAAAGAATACAGAAGCGGTTCGTCTGGCATCTAGCATTTTCCTCTGGGATAGCAAAAAAGAAAGCCTCTTACACAAAAATACTTGCGCATTTTGACATGGTATCTGTTGAAAATAGATTTAAAGTCATAGACTCCCTTTTCTTGATTAAAATCCTTCAAAACAAAATAGATTGTCCTGAATAATTAGGTTCGATTAAATTTAGAGTTCCTGCCCGATATCCGCGCACGCCGATTACTCCTCTATGTCCTCCGTTTCGTCGTACTGTTCTTGGCGCGAGCTCACCCATTCCGAGACTTTGTAAACTGTTGAACAGTTGCAGTGACCTAGTGGATGTGCATACTAATTCACTTATCAAGTTCCGTATGGTAATTAATTCACACGCAAATTAATGATCTGTGCTTAAAACTGTAGTTAGAGTTTAAGTAACTTAGTAAATATTGTATGCTTATTTTTAAGGTTAAAACAGTAATTGTACACATTTTAAGTAGTTTTGTTACTTTTCTATTACTACAATATTTAAACAAAAAATTGTACGTCTTTTCTATAAAGTTGTTTATATAATCAATGTGGTGCTTACCTGTAAATAACTGAGACGCTTGATTATGTTATTAAGTTAGTTGTACTTTATATAATGTAAAGCAGAAAGGGGAATTGACAAGTGTTGACTAAGCTGAATCAACTTGGCAAGTTTGAATCGTTATCATTAAGATTTAAGGATTTACAGACTCGGATAGAGGTTTTGAATTCAGAGAATTTATCTGAATAAATTTATTCAGATAAATTCTGAAAAATCATGATCGTAAATATGTTCAATGCCTTCACGTTCATCAATTGATGAACGTGAAGGCATTGAACATATTTACGATCATGATTTTATCGTTAATATTGCCGCGACAAAAAAAAAATATCGACGATTACAACAAAGCTGAGCATAGACGTGACTCAGCCTCCCATGATATGTAAATAGTGCTGTTTGCTCTCACAATTGCAATGACAACCATACCATGGGGTTCAAATTCCACAAATAAAATTTCAAAATTTGATGGAACCTATTTTCGATGGCTAGAGTTTCACGACACTTTTGATAGTTTAATTCATAAAAATCCTAAAATTTCTGACGTTCATAAATTTCATTTTCTGATTTCATATCTCGAAGGAGAAGCGGCTAGAATAGTAAGCAATCTCGAAGTGTCGTCGAAAAATTATGCTGAGGCGTGGAAACTTCTCTGTGACCGTTACAATAACAAGCGGCTCTTGACAAATCACCACTTTAAGTGTTTATTGAACGTTCAACCGCTGTCGCGTGAGTCTGAGAAGTCACTACGATACTTGGTAGATCACATAACTAAGAATTTACGTGCTTTAACTATTCTAGGCCAACCTACAGACAAATGGGATATGTTATTGAATTATATATTCTCACTAAAATTAGATACTCAAACTCTCACAAAATGGGAGGAGTTTCGAAATACTCTTGACGAAATACCTACATTAACTATATTTCACAAATTTCTAACAGATGGTGCAGATGTTTTACAGTCTATTAATAGAAGTAGTAAAAGTAAAGTTTTACCTACAAAATCACGAAACAATAATTTACCAAATAGCAATCCGTATAACCGTAATACTACTTCACATACTAAAGCGCTCACTGCCATTAATACTCCAAGGCCAAATAGTCTTGTATGTATTATCTGTGAGGCCAGTCACAGGATTTATGATTGTCCAGTGTTTAAATCAAAGGGCGTACTAGATAGATTAAATTACGTCAAAACATACAAGTTATGCGCTAATTGCCTTCGTCAAGGGCATCCAGTTAACGACTGTCGTATGGGACCGTGTCGCGAATGTAATAAATGGCATAATACGTTACTGCATATACATCGAAATTCTATATCTAATATTTCGACCAATATATGCGATAATGATAACTCTAAAACTATTGTTAATTATTCTACACAAGGTCAACAAGTACTTTTATCAACAGCAGTAATTGAAATTTGCAATCCAAGCACAAACCTAAGGACGAAGCTCCGTGCACTATTGGATAGCGGCAGCCAGTCTACTTTTATAACCAAATCACTGCAAAATACACTAGCGTTGTAATCTAGTCGTTTAGATGATTTACAGGTGATAGGTATTGGCAACAATCGTTCAAATCACATGGTAGAAACATGCACGGTTCAACTTCATTTTCTGTACAATTATCATGTCTCGTACTAAACGAGCTTACATCTGAGATACCTAAGTCTCCTATAAACATAGAAAATCTAAAATTACCTAAAAATATTATTCTGGCCGATGCTACATTTTTTAAGCCATCAGCGATTGATGTGCTGATCGGTACAGATATATTTTGGGACATCATAAGGAATGAACAAAAGTCCTTAGGTCCCCAATTACCAAAATTGCACAATTCCAAATTAGGATGGCTAATTTCAGGCCATATATTTACAAAAAGGTCAAATGCCAATTCTATACAATGTAGTCATTTATCAATTTCAAAAGAATCAAACAATGAAGTAGACAAAATGCTACCTATATCCTGGAACCTCGAAAAGGTTCCCCAAAGAGCAATTTTAACCAAAAATAACAAATATTGTGAACAACATTTGTTCTCAAACACTAAAAGATTAGAGTATGGTAGATTTCATGTGAAGTTACCGCTAAAAGATTCTCTCGATAGCAATCGCATTTCGCATTCGCTAAAAAACGTTTTAAACGAGATCCTACACTAAAGACCGATTGCTCTGACTTCATAGCTGAGTATGTTTGTACTCAGCTATGAATTCGGAGCAAAAAAAGCATAACCGTTTGGTTAGGTCATCTCGTTGAGGCTCAGGTAATACCTGACTCCTCCTATTTTCTACGCCATCAAGCCACACTTAAGAATTCTAGCGAATTCACAAAATTAAGAAAGCTTTTTGATGGCTTCTCACCGTCATTTGGTTTCTCACTAAATGATAAACTATTGTCACAGTCATTTAAAATATTCAATCCCTTAGGATTTCTAAATCCAATCATTGTACAGCACAAAATATTATTACAAAAGTTATGGCTTCAAAGGTTAGATTGGGATCAACCTGTACTTAAGGATATTGTAAACAACTGTAATATATATCAACATAACGTGTCATGTCCTACAAAATTCGAAAATCCAAGCTTAGTAACTTGCAATTATCCTATTTATATAGAAATGCACACGATCAGCGATGCTTCACAGTATGCCTACGGCGCGTGCATAAACATACTATCAATAGATGCGCATAATAATGTTAGTGTTATGTTATTGTGTGTTAGGTATAAAGTCGCCCCGGTGAATTCAACAATACCACGGCTCGAGTTGTCCGCCGCATTGCTCGCTGTTCGATTAATAAAGTCAGCCACGCGTAGCTTACAAAACCAACCATCGCGTGATGTGCATTGGTGCAACTCACGTATCAAACTAGCTTGTTTAGATAACGATCCAAATAGAATATTATTTTTACTACTATATCATAATAATTATCCAAAGTTTTACAGGTTGCAAAGAACAATAAGTCTCGTAGAAAGATTCATTCATAATTTAAAAAATTCTAGTAATAAACTTATAGGTAATCTAACTGTAGACGAATTAAATAATTCAATTAACATAATATAATAATAATAATGTTTTGTTTGCGTAAAATGTAGGTTACATAAGTTGTTAAATTTAAAAACATAGTACCAGATACATTCTGTCGCCTAGCGACGTGCAAATCCAGGACATAATTAGAATTTAGCTTCTCGTAATGACAAATTGAAAATAACAGATACACACATTAATTAAATTCAATTCAATAGGCATGCGATTATACAGTAAACTTATTTTAACTAAATACATAGGAGTTATACATGCAATATTTACATTACTAAATATTGTGTTTTACATACATCAAATAAGAAACCATACCTACAGAACTATTATTTCAATTAAATAATTCAGACACTGAGTAGAAGCATTTATCAAGTAACCAACCTTTAATTTTTCTCTCAAATCTACCAATGGGAAGCTGTCTAATATCATTTGGTACGCGATTAAAGATGCGCCTATAGCATAACAATTTTTCTGATACAATGTTGTTTTTGGTACTCTTGATAAGACAATTCTGTCTGGATCTCTTGTATTTCTAGGAAATGTATCCTTTGCTGTTTTAAAGAGATTAGCATATGATTTGACAAAATTCACTGCCTCGAGAATATACATGCAGGGTATTGGAAGTATTCTGAATTTTTTGAACAGCGGCTTACACGATTCCCATGATGGAATACCAGCGATTGCCCGGACGCATTTTTTCTTGTGCAAGAAACGCTCTTTGCCAATCAGTTGAATTACCCCACAGTACGAGTCCGTACCGCAATGTAGATGATACGTAGCCGTAGTATGCTGCCAGTACAGTTTCATGGGCAGAATTTTTTCTCAATTTATAGAGAGCATACACAAACTTGTTTAATTTGTCGCATACTTTGTTAATGTGAGCCTTCCAATTAAAATATTTATCTAATGTAATGCCCAAGAATGTTGTTAGCGTAACCTGATTTTGATTATAGCATAAATTTAACGTCTTACTCATTCGCCCATATGTGCCAAATTGTATATAATTTGTTTTAGATACGTTAACCTGCAAATTATTATTGTTTAACCATTTTATTATATTTACTATAGAATTATTGATGTCAGTATTATATGCATGAATTTCAGTATTGTTTTAACAAGTCATAATTAAAGAGATGTCGTCAGTAAATAAAATACAATTGTCATTTTTTATGTCAGTAAGGTCATTAATATACAAAAGAAATAACAATGGTCCCAGTACACTCCCCAACATACGAGTACTATGTTCTATGGCGCAACGTCAGTCATTCGCACTTGAATATAATCAGTTAATTAATAATAAGCCATTAAGCGTAAAATCTAGAATAATTTAACTATCATCATTCTTTGATAAGGCATGTAATGTCATACGGGTAGGCGGAAGGATTGATGCTTCTGCATATGCCTACGAAAATAAGCATCCTGTGTTGCTTCACGCATCTCTTAGGCTTACTGAGTTCTTATTTCAACGGGAGCATGAAGCAAATATGCATGCAGGACCTCAACAGCTATTATATTGCATAAGACAAATCGTGTGACCAGTAAACGGTAGAAAACTTGCAAGGCGTGTGGTAAATCGTTGTGTGTGTTGTAGAAGGATTGCAGCCAAAACATTAACTCCAAAAATGGGCAATCTTCCTGCACAACGGATAACCCCTGACTATCTTTTCATGTCTGTAGGCCTGAACTACACGGGTCCGTTCAATATTGTAAACCGTAAGGGTCAGGCAACCACAACCCAACCTACTAGACGGCACACCTAAGACGAACACTTTCAAACAACACTTATACTTATACGTCTTACATAAGACCAATCCCAACACTAGATATGAATTATGACGTTCCGCATATTTGAACCGGCCAATTAGAATGCATTTTTGTAGCCCCCCTTGCCCCGCATACCTCACCGCTTTGACAGAATTTTTCGTTTGTAGAAATGAAAACATTAGGTGTCTAGAAGGCTGTGTTGTCGTTGGGGTCGCGGTAGTAGATTAATTAAGTGCTATCTTTGTTTATTTATTTGTTAACGTTATAAATGTGTGCATTTGGAGCCAGTCAGTGATTTATCAAGGGACGCATTTCTCATGACACTTCGAAGATTTATAGCACATAGAGGAAATCCAATAGAAATTTTCTCCGATAGTGGAAGAAATTTTGTAGCCGCCTCAAAAGAAATAGGCAATTTTTTTAAAGATAATTCTGAACCTCTGTGTGACTTTGCAGGTCAAAATAAGATAAAATTCAATTTTATTCCTACATACGCTCCTCGTTTTGGTGGTATATGGGAAGCCGGCATTTAGTCCGCTAAATATCATGTCAAACGTGTAATTCATAATAGCCACTTAACATTTGAAGAAATGTTAACATTGTTGACACAGGTTGAGGCCATACTAAATAGCCGCCCCCTGTGTCCTGTTTCTTCCTCTCCTAATGACTTCCTTCCACTCTCTCCAGGGCAGTTTCTCATTGGAAGACCGATGACTGCGCTGCCATCGCCGGGCTTGCTGACTGCCAACGAGATCAACCTCAAGCGCTATGAACGCCTAGAAAGGCTACGCCAGCATTTTTGCAATAGATGGCAAAGGGAATACATAGGCGAACTACAGCAGAGAACAAAATGGAAAATTGGCCAATCTAAGCTAAATATAGGAGACATGGTGCTTATCCAAGAAGATAACGTGCCAGCATTGAATTGGAGACTGGGGAAGGTCGCCCGCTTATTCTATGGATCAGATGGAGTCTCTCGTGTGGCAGATGTCAACACTATCAGAGGATGTATCAGAAGACCACTTGTTCGCCTTTGTCTGCTGCCAAACGAAGATTCGACCAGTTGAAAGCATACTTTCAACAAGGCGCCTCTGCCTCATTAAATATATCAACATTTCAATAAATCAAAATTCTTGTAACAAAAATAATCAAATTTGTAAATCATTAGTTTATCTGTCCAATATTTATGATATCTGTGTTAACGTAATTCACTCATTCATTCAAAGCAGGCGTTTTCGCATTATCATTGTATAAATTCACCTTTCACTTTGCATTCAGAACCGACGCGAGACGCACTATATTTTTGTAAAACACTAAAATTCAATATAATCAAAGTCAACCCGTGTGCGGGATTCACTGGACTTCGAGAAATAAAACGATCTTGGAAACTTTGGATGACGTGTAATCTTTGCAGCTTACAAAAGCAGAGTGAAGGATTATCCAAATCGTATACAGCAGGTACATTTTATAAAAAGGAGTCTATACAAATCTATAACTATGTTAGGCCGAACTTAATCTAATGCTACCGCGTAGCGAACTATAACGTACGATTGACGCTGCTGTGAAATAATGCGTAGGCGCTTTAACATGCCCCCGGGCTTTGGAAGCTCCAAGCTTTCAAACCAAATCCGTGGTTACTGGCAGCGGACATATTCTATTGAAGGCCCTCCGTATGATGCCAGTTGAAGTGCGAATGTCGGCAACTCTAACGATTCCATCCGACCCTGGGTGCACAGCTACAATTCTCCCCAATTTCCATTTGAGGGGTGGCAGGTGGTCCTCCTTGATGACCACTAAGGAATTCAGCTTCAACCCATCTTGGGATGTGTGCCACTTAGTTCGTTGTTGCAACTCAGCAACAAACTCCTTACTCCAACGTGCCCAAAAATGTTGACGGAGTTGCTCAATCCGTTGAAAACGTGATACATGAGTTGTGGGGCAGTCCTGGTAACTTGGTTGTGGAAGGGCAGTAAGAGGTCGTCCAACCAAAAAGTGTCCCGGCGTTAGCGGAGTATAATCGTCGGGGTCCGAAGACAGCGGTGTTAACGGACGTGAATTCAAAACCGCCTCAATTTGGATCAGTACGGTATTCAATTCCTCAAATGTAAGGTTACAATGTCCCAACACTCGTTGAAGATGGAATTTTGTCGACTTCACACCCGCTTCCCATAGTCCGCCGAAATGAGGAGTATACGCGGGAATAAAATGAAAATTAACTCCATGATTAGCAATATCCTCGCTTATTGAATTGCTCTGTGATTTTAAAAACTTTGACAGGTCGTTGTACGCACCAACAAATGAGGTACCGTTGTCCGAATATATGTTGACAGGTTTACCTCTGCGTGAAATAAATCTATAGAGTGCCAGTAAATATTTGTTGCTAGTCAAGTCACCTACCAGCTCTAGATGGACAGCTTTGGTGGTGAAGCATATAAAAATCGCGATATAAACTTTTACGAGCCTACATCCACGTCCTTGACGACTAGCACAAAGTATAGGGCCGGCATAATCCACGCCTGTGCTGTCGAAAGGGTAGCCACCTGGAACAAGTCGCTGGTGGGGTAGATTCCCCATCAACGGCGTAATAGTTTTGCCCTTCATACGATGACAACGTACACACTGATGGTAGCACGCTTTAGCTAAGCGACGACCACCGATAGGCCAATATGATTCTCTAATCGTAGCCAACAATAATTGTGGACCTGCATGCATTAACCTTTTATGTTCATAATGAAACAATAACTTCGTAAAATCATGAGTGGACTGTAAAATAATGGGATGTTTCTTACTGAACGAAAAGTCCGAATTATCGAGGCGTCCCCCAACACGCATTATATTAACATGATCTAAATAAACATTGAACTTACCGAGGGAGCTCTTCTTCGGTAATTTCTGTTTATTGACGAGTAACTTATACTCTGGAAACGAGTCCCGTTGACTATTAATAATTATTAAAGTTAATGCGCATTGTAACTCATCCTTTGTAAGAAATTTACTATTACAAGGTTTCTTTCGACAAGCTTTAATAAAACGCAAAACATATGCTACTGAGCGCACGAGCCTAAGATAATTTGAAAACCTTTTAAAATCTATTAATTTATCTTTGCTATTATCATTTGTAACGGCGCTCAATGAAATGTGTGGTCGTGTTTCGGGCAAAGATTCTAATGCTAAACCTTTCAGTTTCAATTGAGACGGCCAACTGGACTGCTCATTGTGTAAGAACTTGGGTCCAGATCACCACAAATCCAACCCTTGCAGGGTTCTGATATCCACGCCACGAGATATCAGATCTGCTGGGTTCAGATCGGTTGGTACGTGTTGCCATGTGCAGTTACTCGTCTTATCTAATATCTTAGCTACACGATTACGCACAAACGGTTGTAGTTTTGAGGGCAACATTTGAAACCGACCCAATACGATGGTTGAGTCAGTCCAACAATAAACATGATTTATGTTTATTCGAAAGGCTTGTGAAACTTTTTCATAAATACGCGCACCTACCAAGGCACCACATAACTCTAACCGAGGTATTGTAGTAGGCTTAATTGGGGCCACGCGACTTTTAGCCATCAGTAACCTGACCATACATTTATTAGTATCGCTGATGCTACGAACATATACACACGCACCATAGGCGCGCTCAGACGCATCTGTAAACACATGTAATTCAAGTGACCTATACGCATTACAAACTACAATGCGTGGAATACTTAAATCATTTACGAGAGGTAAAGATTTTACAATATTATGCCAAGTATTTTTAAGTTCTGGGTTTAGCGGCTCATCCCATGAAAGCTTGTCTAACCACATGCTTTGTAACAACATTTTCATGGTGATGATGAAAGGAGAAAGAAGCCCTAAAGGATCAAAAATGCGTGCAATCGTTGAAAGTAGATCCCGTTTCGTATTATTAAGAGAAGGTACCGAGTTTACTATAAAACCTAACTCATCAGTATTTGCGAACCAGTTTAAACCAAATAACTTATTTGACACGCTAGTGCCCATACTTAGGTCTAATAATGGCTGATTGGACTCAGTTAATAGTAGCGGTTCATGAGATCTCCATTTTCTTAACGTCATACCAGCAGATGCCAGGGCATTTGTGACTTGAGTGCGTATAAACTCAACCTCACTCAAAACATCCCCACCAGTCAACAAATCATCGACGTAAAAATCATGTTGGATGATTTCAGCTACCCTTTCATGCTTACAATCAAGACCTATTTGTTTGAGACACCGAGTAGCAAGAAATGGCGCGCTTGCCGTGCCATAGGTTACCGTGTTTAATGTATAGGTCTTAATAGGGTCGTCTATATTGCTACGCCAAACTATTTGTTGCAAGTGCCTGTCAGATGGATGGATGGCTATCATTCTATACATCTTCTCAACGTCGGCCGACAGGACATATTTGTGATGTCGAAATCGAAGAAGTATTGACAACAAGTCATCCTGAACGGTAGGACCCACCATCTGTATGTCATTCAAGGAAACACCTGATGACGAAGGGCTGCTTGCATTAAATACGACACGTAGTTTAGTAGTCGTACTACTCTCGCGTAATATGCCGTGGTGAGGTATAAAATAGTCATTACGATTATCCTTTAAATTTGCTACTTTATTTTCACTCATGTGGTCTAACTTTTCGTATTCTGACATAAAATCAAGATATAATTCGCTAAATTCTCGTTTGTACTTCAGTCTACGTTCTAATGAATGTAAACAATGCTTAGCCCTATTGTACGAATTTCCTAAAACATCAGGACTTTGTTTAAGCGGTATACGAACACAGAACCTACCATCGCGTAGGCGAGTGGTATTTTTAATAAAATGTTCCTCACACAACTTTTCCTCTGGCATATAATTAGACGCTTCAGAGTTTATTTCCTCTAAATCCCAAAAAGTCTTTAAGTCGGCTCGTAGTTTCTCAATATCGCCACTAACCTGAGTAAAATTGCATCTAATGTCCTTTGACATTTTGGTACAATGAGAGGTAATGGGCCCGGAAACTATCCACCCTAACTTAGTCTCACATAAAACTGGCATATCAACGCCTAACTTTATTTGTTGTGATCCTAACAGATCCCAAAACAGGTCAGCACCGATTAAAATATTAATATCTGCGGGCTCATAAAACGTAGGATCAGCTAAACAGATGTGAGAAGGCATCTTAAGAGCAGAAATATCTATTTTTCGACATGGCACATCACTGGTTATAAATGGCAAAACAAAACAATAAAGCTTAACTTCATAGCTATTATTGAGTGACGTCACTTTTACCTGACAAGTTTTGCCTACGCGAGAAATCACGTTATTTATGCCTAATATCGAACCGTCAACATTACTTGTTAATAAATTTAACTGCGTACACAAACGCTCGGTTATAAACGAAGATGTGCTGCCGCTATCCAAAATAGCACGAACAACATGCTCACGACCCGAATAATCGTATAACTTAACTAATGCAGTTGATAATAATACGTCGCTAAAAGTCTTACAAGAACGAGCGACGCTTGCGGCCAGAGCAACATTACCTGTCTCACTAGAAGCGGACGGTAAACATATCGGCGGAGAGGGGCTATCAGATGATGCGTTGTTATACGTATGTTTATTACGCGCATTGACATTAACACTCCTAGGCTCCCATGAATGAATTAATGCGTGATGTTTACGCTTACATGTTTTGCAACCTGATTTTCTACAATGATTGGCAAAATGACCCGTATGTAAACAGTTCTAGCAAACTTTATAATTAGGCAATATTTTAAGACGCTCATCAATACTCATAGCGAGAAATTGAGGACAATTATTCAGTGTATGATCCTCTTTGCACTTAGGACAAACCTTTAAAGTCAATGTTGTGTTTAAATTGTTAGAACCTTGCATCGTGACCATAGATTTTATCTTTGGACGCAAATTAGATAACGTGTGAGACGGATTATTATTGCGTGACAATTCTAAAGTTTCGACAAAGTCGGCACGGTTACGCATAAATTGAATGAAGGCATCAAAAGTAATCGCGTTATCTTTATCTACCCGGCTTTTATATTGCTCCCATTCACGATATGTTTTGTTATCTAATTTACGAGTGACCATGTAAATTAATAGTGTATCCCAATGCTTAATTGGTTCGCCTAAAGTTTCTAAAGCTCGCAAATTCTTATTTAATGAATCTATCAAACCTTTGAGGGATACTGAAGATTCCTTTGTCAGTACGTCTAAATTAAATAAAGCTGATACGTGATTCTGAATGAGCAATCTTTTGTTATCAAATCGTTCGCATAATATCTTCCAAGCTACTGCGTAGTTGTCAGCAGAAAACTCAGTTGACTGGAGTACCACAGCCGCGGACCCCTCCAGTGACAAACGCAAATAGTGGAACTTATTAATGTTGTCTAGTTCATCATTAGAATGAACGAGGTTCGCAAAAGAATCGCGAAACTCTAACCAATCACTGTAAGAACCGTTAAATTTAGGTAACTGTATAGTAGGTAACTTAACTGGCTTGTATTTACTGGCACGCTTACTATTATCGCTATTAATTGATGGACTTACTTGATTATATTTACCTAATAGATGTTGTGCCCTAGATAAGGATTTGTAATATAACGATTCAAAATCTGAACGCTCAGTATACTGCAATTTAATATCTTCAACAATACATTCGAGACGCAGTTGAACCTCATCATATTGGTCGTACAAACACTCAATCTTGCCTATGCGCAGCTGCAATTCAGTGACATCACAGTTCGTCAAGGAGCTTTCATCAAGCGAGTCCAAATAATTAATAAATGCAGTTAATCTGCCTTTATAACTGCCTCGCCTCTTCACTAACTCCTTTTCCTCGGACATTATGGGTAACGAGTGCTGTCGACCTGGATTTTATACAAAATAAAGTTAATTTTAGGTAACAAAAGCTCAAATTGCGCCGGTACAGGGTGTGGTTTGAATTTAGTTTCTTACTAGGTACCTACCCACGCATACAAGAAAATAACTACGAAATATAATTTCTAGATGTATAAATCTACAAATAATTACACAAATATTAGAAAAGCTGCTAAATCCTTTTTTAATTATGTAAATACAATTAATAATAGCCAAATAACTTTGCACAGAAATGTTTTCTAATAAGTGACAACCTACCTACTTAACAAATTAATGGTTGCAAAAAACACAATAATACAATATTTTAACAAACTTACACAATAAGTACGCTAATCTGGTTATAATTAACGATAATGAGCAATAAATAGTATATCGTAAAAACCTAACACTCAAAATTGTGATACATAACATAAGCTAACTAGGTAGTTAATACCTACCACTGCATGAAAATTAATGTGAATAGTTGCCGTTAAAATGACGAAATAGTTAAAATGTAGCACTAATACTACTTATCAAATGATATTAACTAATTTACAGTCTAATATAAAGTATTTACTTTATTACGGACAACTAGCACTATGCAACGTTTGCCTAAATGAACACAATAAATTAACAATAATCCACTAACCTTATAATTATTCCCTTGATTATGGATAAATATTACCTTATCGAGTGTTGGGTACCGATTTAAACCAATTAACGGCGTACTTGATCCAAATATACGAATATCCAAGCCGGTTCAAAGTCCAATAATTTGGTGACGAATCCTCTCAAAACTCGTAGATAATTTTAATGCGATCAGCTGATTCCTCATCCGCTCGTAATGGACCATATGTGCGGGATTCACTGGACTTCGAGAAATAAAAACGATCTTGGAAACTTTGGATGACGTGTAATCTTTGCAGCTTACAAAAGCAGAGTGAAGGATTATCCAAATCGTATACAGCAGGTACATTTTATAAAAAGGAGTCTATACAAATCTATAACTATGTTAGGCCGAACTTAATCTAATGCTACCGCGTAGCGAACTATAATGTACGATTGACGCTGCTGTGAAATAATGCGTAGGCGCTTTAACAACCCGAATTTGATTTTTATTTATAAGGCTTCAGTGTCTCAGGCGAAGACACTCTTAATTTATATTTTGTTTATTTTTTTTTATATAGTAACAGAAATACATCAACTGTGAAAATTTCAACAGTCTTATTATCACGGTGCAAAGGATGCAGCCAGGTGGCAGACGGACCTCCCGTGGGATCTCCACCTTGTCGTGGTGGGGGGCTCAGTAACCGTGGGTTTGAGGTACACCCACGCTGAAGCTAAGCGGGATCTCGGGAGGGGACGTTCCACGTGGGCTTGGGTGAGGCCTGTGTAGGATGCGCCCAAAGTGCGGGTGCGGGGGACAGTTCTGTCTGTCCCTCGCAGTCGGGTGCGGTTGCGGGAGAGAGGTGTGTCGGTGTTGCGTTGCCGCGCGCCCTATCTCCGGCGACCAAATGGGGGCGCACCATTGTTGCGTCGCGGTGGAGCCGCAGAGGAAGAGGAGATGCGGTGTTGCGTTGCCGTCCTCCCTATCCTCTTCGGCCGCTGGGTGTTTTGGCGGCGGAGCCTAACACCTTCATCCACCGCCAAGGGAATTTTGTCCGGGGCCCGCCTGACCATCTGGCGGGCCAATACCCGTCGGTGGCTTGCGACGAATGCTTCGGCCATACCCGACCCTCCGACACACGGGTACATGAGAAAGTCGAGGTGGTTTTTAGTGGTAACACCACATACTCCGGCTCTCATTTCCGCAAGAGTCGGAGATCCGAAGGGATTTTCCACATCTCAATGAATCAATTACAGCGCTTATCTTTTAGGGAAGTTTATAATGAAAACGAAACAAACAAGGCTTACGATATTTTTATGGATATTTTTACCTAACTTTATAAACATTGTTTTCCTGAAAAAATAATTACGATAAAAACTAACAAAAAATCAAAGAGGATATCGCGTGGTATAAAAAATTTAGTCAAACACAAAGACGATTGCTTTGGAATTGTAGACTGAAACCTACCTTGAAAAATAAAAATTATTTCAGAGAATACAGTTTACGTTACAAAAAAATTATAAAACTGACTCAAAAAGCGCAAAATAATCACTTCATAAATACGTCACAAAATAAATCAAAAGCCACTTGGCAAATAATTAATAAAAATAATTTTAATATGCCACAAAACCAAATTATAAGTGTTAACCTAAATAATTCAGTAATTACCCACCCGAAGGATATAGCAGATGCATTTAATAATTATTTTATAGATGACATTGAAAATAATATTAACTCTGACATTTCTAATAGTATTGGTTCTGACATTAACAATGGTATTGGTTCTGACATTTCTAATAATATTATTTCTGACATTTCTAATAGTATTGATCCTGACATTTCTAATAGTATTAATTCTGACATTTCTAATGGTATTGATTCTGACATTTCTAATGGTATTAATTTTGACATTTCTAATAATAATTCTGATAATAAAAAATCTAATAATAATAATTGTAATAGCAAAAATTCTTATAATAATAATTCTAATAATCGTAATAATTTTAATAATATGACATTGCAATCATTATTTATATTACCCGTTACAAAAGATGACATTACACAAATAATCAAGAGCCTTAAAAATACAAATACTGTCGGTTATGATGGCGTATGTACAAAGGTGATAAAGTTTGCAAAAGAAGTGATAGCTCCGCCGTTGACACATATCATAAATTTAAGTATTACAGAAGGTACATATCCAAATAGCTTTAAAAAGGTTATAGTTAGGCCTCTTCATAAAAAAGACAAAAAAACGGAAATGAAAAACTATAGACCCGTAGCTAAAATTCCAGTATTCTCGAAAATCTTTGAAAAGGTAATGAACGTTATGTAGATGTGATAAGGTCGACTATCGCTTGTTTTGGTGTACTGCAAGAAAACTACGTGTATTCACCTCGAATATTTATTTGCAACTGACGTACAAAAATGACACACTTACGGACGCAACATGCCGCCCGCCAAAAGGGATATAGCCCTTTTATAAAACAAACATTTACATAGTATAACCTAATAGGTACAGTACCATCTTTACTATAATTAGTTTAAACAATAAACAAAATAAATAAAAAACTGTGTATGACACTAAACTATGCAAGATAAGACCCTTTACAATTTTACTCAACCTTTGTATCTATTGGTAAATGACATAATTTACTGACACACCGCTTAGTTATAGCATCTCCAGTTTTTACACTGTACACGCGAGTACTACCATCAGGCCCTGGATGTTTTGCCATTATGCGTCCCATCAACCACTTACCAGGTGGTAGATTATCTTGTTTCACCAATACAATTTCACCGATGTCAAATTCATTCCTTTCTGTTAACCATTTAGGCCGTTGTTGTAGTCTGGTGAGATATTCATTTTTCCATTTATGCCAGAAATCACTCAACAATTTTTGTACATATTGCCATCTAGCTATATAACTGACATTGACTTCACGTAAGTCTGGTGCGGGAACAATAGATGTGGGTTCGCCGATTAAAAAATGTCCGGGGGTTAATGGGCTTATGTCATCAACATCTGAGTCGTCTATTGGACACAAAGGGCGAGAATTCAAACACGATTCAACTTGACACAAAACCGTCAACAGTTCTTCATATGTTAGCGTTGTGGTTAAAATTCTTTTTAAGTGGAATTTTATGGATTTTACACCCGCCTCCCACAAACCACCGAAATTGGGGCTGTACGGGGGTATAAAATGCCACTGTGTGCCGTCTTGCGCCAGTGAGTTGGCTATGTCGTCCCTGAAGTTGAGACGCGCTTCCATCCAGGCATCCACCAATTCTTTATTTGCGCCAACAAAGTTTCGCCCTTGATCGCTCCACAAATGAGAACAGTGACCTCTTCGTGCAACAAACCTTCTGAATGCTGCGATAAAAGATTGTGAGGTGAGGTCTCCAACTAATTCAATATGTATCGCCTTGGTGCACATGCATATAAAAATTGCAATATATGATTTGACGGTTCTAACGCCTCTTCCTCTTGACATTACTATGCTGTACGGACCGGCGAAGTCAACTCCACTGTGCAGAAAAGGACGAGCAGGAGTTACTCTTACCTTGGGTAAGTCTCCCATTATCTGATTTCTTGACTTTGCTTTAATCTTAGCACATATTAAACATTTATGTATATAAGCCTTGATAGCATTCTTTGCTTTTATAATCCAGTATCGAGTTCGCAGGTAAGACAACATCAGCTGGAGTCCTCCGTGGAGAGTTTTTTGATGAGCATCGGCTACGATGAGTACGGTAAGTGGGTTTTTATGACTAAGTATTAAAGGATTTTTATTTTCAGAACTGAGATTGGCATGCCGCAATCTACCGCCTACTCTAAGTAGGCCCTCTTCATCCAGGTAAGGGTTTAAAGATTTCAAATGACTTCTTTGTTTTACTGCTTGAAATTTCGTTATTCGTTCAATATCCTCATTAAAATCCTCAATTTGTGCCCTTTTTATAAATATTTTTAGTGCCTTGTCAAGTTCTTCTACTGTTAATGCCTTATCTATATTATTCCACTTTTTATTGTATAGGAATCTTCGACAATATGCAACAACATTCGTCAACTCGGTAAGTGATTCGAATGTATCTACCTTAATGCTGGTTTCAGTTTCATCTTCCGTGTTTAATGTGAGAAATATTGGGTTGCTAATTTTCCTTTGTTCCAGAGTTGTCACCGTAATGTCCGGTTTGGTTAAGTCTAATCTTTCTTGTGACAACCAGTTTGGTCCTTGCCACCATAATTTGTTCCTTTGTAAATCAGTGATCGTGGAACCTCTTGATGCAACATCAGCTGGGTTTTCCTCTGATCGAACATGGTGCCACCGGTTGTTCTTTACATGTTCCAGAATATCTACGACCCGATTCGCAACAAACGGCTTCCACCGACCAGGTTCTCCAAAAAGCCAGGCTAACACAACTGACGAGTCTGTCCAGGCGTATGTCTGCGTGGGTGGAATTCTCATGGCCTTAGCTACGTGATGTAGAAGCTTTGCCATCAGGACAGCGCCACAGAGTTCCAGACGTGGTAATGTTACAGTCTTCACAGGTGCTACCTTTGTACGAGCGGCCACTATGCTTACACTGATGGACCCATCGTGATTCTCGACTCGGCAGTAGACAACACCAGCGATAGCATGCATGGACGCGTCACAGAATCCATGAAGCGATACTTTGTTCTTAGCAGTTTGGTAACTATGGAGCCAGCGGTTTACTTTGATAGTGTTTACGTTACATAAATCTTCTCTGATTGCTATCCATTTGGTCTCTAATTGCTTGTCTATTTTATCGTCCCAATCGACACCTTCAAGCCATAACCGCTGGATAAGTATTTTAGCCATAACAATAGCGGGTGCTATCCAACCCAATGGATCAAAGAGACGTTGCAGGTCGGCTAATATCGTTCTTTTGGTGATGTTCATAGGAATCGGTGGCAGGTTCAAAGAATAGTGAAAATTATCTTCTTTTAGATTCCATGACAAGCCGAGAGCCTTGACAGTACCGTCGATTGTTATGTCCATTTTTGCATTTGTTGACACTAGCTCAGGCTTGATAGATTTCAAAAATTGGAAATTATTTGATGACCATTTTTGGAGCTTCATCCCTCCCTTTTTTAGAAGATTTTGCAGTTGATTACTGGCTTCGATAGCTTCTAAAGCCGAGTCAAAACCGGATATGACGTCATCAATATACAGGTCTTCTTTTAATATTTTTGAAGCTACAGGGTAGTGTTCGCCTTCGTCTTCTGCGATCTGTGTTAGTGTTTTGACAGCTAAATAGGGTGCGGATGCAGTTCCAAACGTAACGGTTAGAAGTCTATATTCTTTGACTAATTCATCTTGGTACCATAGGATACGTTGAAAATCGGCTTGTCGCTTCTCTATTAATATCATTCTATACATTTTTTCAATGTCACTTGTGAAGCAAATCTTATGCATACGCCATCTCATTATGATGCTTCTCAAGTCATCCTGAAGCAATGGACCAATCAGCATATCATCGTTGAGGCTGACACCAGTACTGCCCTTACTGGAAGCATCAAAAACAACACGCACCTTCGTCGTTTCCTTTTCTTCACGAACAACGGCGTGATGAGGTAAGTACACGGAACTATTTTCAAGCTCATTATCGGGTACTTCTTCCATATGTCCTAGTTCCAGATATTCGTTGATAACTTTAGTGTAAGAATCTTTAAATTTTTTGTTTTTCTCCAATTTTTGTTTCAATTGTAGCAATCTTTTCAGCGCTATACTTCTGGTATTTCCTTCTGTGGCTCGTGGAGGTACAACCTTTAACGGTAAGTTGACTATGTACCTTCCATCATCTTTTCTTCTATATGTATGTTTGTATATTTTTTCGCAGAGTTCTTCTTCTTCAGTAAACCTTCTTTTGTTATCTGTGTCTTGTTCCCATAAAACTTTGAGCATTTCATCTATCTCTATTTTCTGGTGCATTACTGTAATTGTTCGCTCTGGAATTGTGTCATTGTAAATTTTTCCAAACAAAATCCATCCTAGTGTAGTCTTTTGAGCGCACGGGGAACCAGGAGGACCTTTAATGACATCATTCTGAAGGATCTGGGCATATACATCAACTCCAAGAAGCAAGTCGATTGAACCTGGCTTGTAGTACTCCGAGTCAGCCAGATTGAGTCCTTCTAGATGCGACCAATTTTGTGATGATACGGTGTGTGTAGGGATCTGTGCTGTCAAGTGCTTGGATATGACATATGCTTTTACCTTCAAGCTGTAATCCGTTTGACACCTTGATAAGATCTCGACTTGAACGTAATGCTTAACTCTTGATGATGTAGATCCCACACCACGTATGGTTCCATCAATGGAATGTCTTGTACATTTCAGTAGTTGCACTGCCTTTTCAGTAATTAAACACCCTTGTGATCCAGGATCAATTAAGGCTCTGAGTATAGTAGAATAGCCTTCTTCATTCTTTATAATTACTACTGCTGTGGCTAACAATGCTGTGCTGGTTACTGCAGTAGCAGAGTTGCGTGACGTCATCACTGTGTTGACTTGAATGTCATCCGTCTCTTCTACATTGGAATGCAATGTGTGGGGCTGTTCAATGTCTTGTGGTGAGCCACCAACACTTCTCGTAGAACGTGGTTCATGTAGCAGAGTGTGATGTCGTTTTCTACAAATTCTACACGATGTTGATAATCGACACGTTTTGACGGCGTGTCCAGGAACCAGACAATTGAAGCAAATTGAATTGTCTTTTACAAAAATACTTCTTTCAGATGGTTCCATTTTTCCAAATTCCTTGCAATAACACAGGCTATGGTTGTCTTTACACATGGGGCAATTTCTTTCAGGAGTGGTGGTAACGTGATATGATCGTATGGCTGACTTCTCCTTCGCCGAAGCAGGTAGAACTAGTTCTAATGTACGAAATCTTGTTTCCAGAAATTTTTGGAGTGTTACAAATGTAGGTAAATCATTCTCATGGGTTTTGCTTACGTACTCTTCCCACTCTTTGTGCGATTCAGAATCTAGTTTTTGTACCACTAAAAATATGACTATTGGGTCCCAGGTGTCCACGTTAATTTGCAGGTTTCTAAGACTGTTCATACATTCTACCGTATTGTCTAACAACGACTTAATTTGGTGAGCCGTTTGATTTTGTATCTTTCGTTGATTGAACATACGTTTTAATGTGGAGGACACAATAAGTCTTTTATTATCATATCTGTTCAAGAGCATTTGCCATGCCTTGTCGTAATTAGCCTCTGTAACTTGGATGTTCTTAAGTAATACGCCCGCTTCACTAACAACACTAAGTTTGAGATAGTGCAGTTTCTGGACTTCGCTAAGTGACGTATTTTCATGAACAAGCGACTTGAATAAGTCTTTGAACGCCGGCCAGTCTTCATAATTACCTGAGAATGTAGGTAACTGAATTCTCGGCAATTTCACCTGAGATGACACATTTTCACTTGGTGTAGGTTTGTGTAACCCTACTGGTGCCATAAGATCCAAAATGTTAGCCTTTGTTTCAGCATATTTGTCCTCACAACTCCCATAAATGTCTTGGTTGAAGTATTCTAATTGTTTACGTTCGTCACGAGACACAATCTTTAATAAACTCTTGTTCACAGTTTTATACGAACTCCAATATTCTTCAAGACTCTGTAGTTTTGTTTCCAAATACCCCCTTGTTAATCTAGGCTTAGGGCATTTCTTAATGTTTTCACGTATCTTAGTTATACGAGTAAAAATGTCTTCCAGTTCACAAATTGTTTCTTTAACTTCTGCCATCGTTGTATACACTTTTTATGCGTTAAAGTCACACCACTTTATAGTTTATATGTTCGTAGACACCACCCACAGGATACGAAAGTCAGAAGTTCACTACAAATCGTCAAAATAAGTCCGAAAACTCCGTGTTTATACCACGATATAAATAAACTTGTTAACTTTGTTATTATAACTCATTAGTATCTTCGATGAATAGGTACGATCGCCGTCGCGCTAAGGAATTCTATTGTTCTCGTCTCGGTCGGCCGTTGGGTCACTATCCGGCTCGAAGGACCACTATGAACGTTATGTAGATGTGATAAGGTCGACTATCGCTTGTTTTGGTGTACTGCAAGAAAACTACGTGTATTCACCTCGAATATTTATTTGCAACTGACGTACAAAAATGACACACTTACGGACGCAACAGGTAATATATAACTCAATTTATGGTTCCTTTGAGAAATATGATTCATTTTGCAAGGAACAAAAAGGTTTTCGAAAAAATAGCACAATAAATATGGCTATACACGATCTATTAAATAATGTTATGACTTCTGTAGACAAAAAGATACCAGTTTGTGCCATATACACCGATATGACAAAGGCATTTGACTATGTCAACCATAAAACTTTGCTTGCTAAATTGCATGGGTATGGCATAAGGGGAAACGTCTTTAACCTGATCGAATCATATTTACGTAACAGGTAACAAAGCACCGAAATTACTAGAGTGTGTTTAAGAACGAAATTAGAAAAAAAATACATATCAGAGCCTCGGAATGTGAAATATGGAGTACCGCAAGGTAGCGTGCTTGGACCGTTATTATTTATCATCTATATTAATGACCCTCCAAAAGTAACAAGTCATAAAATGGTTCTCTTTGCTGACGACAGTACTTGCGTAATAAAAGGCTCTAATTTGACCGAATATCAAAAGGACATTAATGACTGCCTTCATAACATTATAAACTGGTTCGATAATAACAATCTAAAAATTAACCTAACAAAAACTAAAATAATGCATTTTCACCAACGTTGTGAACCACCAAAAATTAAAATAACATATAAAGACGACATAATTGAGGAAGTAAATAAGACAAAATTTCTAGGTATAACGGTAGATAATAAGCTCATTTGGAAGCCGCAGATAGAAGAAGTATGTAAAAAACTAAATAAATGTGCATATGCACTTCTTCAGCTATCAAAAATAGTTAGTCAAGAAGCTTTAGTAACGGCGTATCATGGATTAGTAGCTTCAGTTTTAAGATATGCAATTATCTTCTGGGGTCAGTCCACAGATCGCGAATTAATATTCAAAATGCAGAAAAGGTGTATTCGTTGTATGTGTCATCTAAAGATCACCGACAGCTGTGTACCATATTTCAAATCGCTAAAAATATTGACGTTACCAGCGCTATATATATTAGAAACAGCTCTTTTTGTTAAAAAAAATATGAAGTTGTTTGTTAAGGTATCTGAGGTGCGACGGGCTCCGATACGAAATCAATACGTTGATAAACTTTGCAATGTGACTTGTAAGACAGCATTAATGCAGAAGAGCTTCTTTGGCATGGCACCGAAGATTTACAACAAACTACCCAATAGAATAAAAGACCTGTCTACACTAGAATTTAAGAAATCTGTATTTAATTTTTTAATTCATAAATGTTATTATTCTATTAATGACTATTTAGATGATGTACTAATTTAATATAATTTCTATAATTAATTGTGTAAAAATTTAGTCACCTTGGATGACGATAGACTGACAAAGAAGATATATCAGGCTAGTGTGAATGGGACAGGACAAAGGGGAAGACCTAGTAGAACGTTCTCTGACCAGATTGGAGACATCCTGAAAAAAGGACAAGTCAGAAGTACCCTTAACAGAAGAGCATGCATGAGAAACTTGATGGGAGTGAGTGAAGCAAGTGAGGTATGTCAGAATCGTTGCAAATGGCGTTCCGTAGTCTCTGCCTACCCCTCCGGGAAATAGGCGTGAGTCTATGTATGTATGTATGTATGAATATTACTTATTTTTATACGTATTTTATGCTCAATTTTATATTTGTATGTCCTATGACAAAACATGGTGCACTATACTAATTTTAAGACCACTGTAATTGTATCTACCTATGTTCAACAAATAAATACTGATTCTGATTCTGATCGTTAAACAAAAAAAAAAGTAGACAACGTTTATTTGACTTTATAGTGATGATCTTTTTAGCTTGATGCATATCACTATAATTAAAAAAAATAGATAAACTCCTATAATAACTTCTTAACTACATATACTTAATTGATATCCTTAAAGCGTAAAACGTTGTTCAAGTCCCTATACGAGAATCTACAATCAACAACAAGTATTCTATTGTAAAGTCGTGAGACGTCTGAGCTGACTTGAAATGTTGTTTAGAGTTTGACTCTCTTTGAAAACTAGAAATAAAGCAACGTCTTTGGTGAGAAACTTAGTTTATTTAATTTCTCAGACACTACGAAAGTATTCAAGAGAAAATTCTAATTTTAAAATGTACTTATGAGTCGCATCCGGCTGGACGTAAACAATAATTACAAAATGATTAAAATATGAGAGCTCCGTGGCACGGCAGTTTGTCTTGTAAGAAATAAACGTTGCTCCATCAAGACAATTTACCGACGGAAAAGAATGTCGTCACGAGTAACGCGCCAAAAGAAAATTTTATTATCAACCACTCATTTTTCCTCTGTCTTACAAAATCATGTTATTCATAGCATAAAGAGTTATTATTCCATACGACATTGAACAAACAAGTGTTCCTTCGTGCTCGTTGAATTACGTTTGAACACTTGGAACAGGAAAGGATTATTTTTCTCTACCTGATAATGTTCGTATTTTGTGTGCCGTTTTTATTAAAACGGGTACAAATATTGACATGCTTTTTAGACTTCCGAGTCCTTTATACGAGTAGGTAACCGGATAATTACTGCAAAATATTAGTTGTCTGATATTTTCTCCTTAGATAAAAGTGCTTCAGTTTTCGATTCCTTATTTCTTTGCTATAATATATCGACTCAAACATTAGGCAATATAACATTTTCAAATATATACAATGATAGATTAGGAAAAATATTTTCCATTAAAAATTTCTTATTCAATTTAAAAATCCCCTGAAATCACGAGATATATTGTATTTATTTTCCAAATAGAAATATCTTTTAACTGAAAGAGCAACGTAATTCGCTTTGAAGCTCGAAAAATTATTGTGGCGTTGTAGTGGAAGTGAAAAATGGAACGAAACAATTAGTGAGACCGCAGTACCTCGTCATATCAGGCTAACAAGCGCTTAACTCAGCGGAACGGCGCATCACACACCGAAGTAATAAAGTCTTATACATAAATCCTTTGTTATCTCTGCCGGCAAACGTATACGCACAGCACAGCTATGAAACGAAGCAAATCTGCACAAATTTGCAGTTGACCCTGTTATTACTACATACACAAATTTATGTACACGGCAAATTTGATGCCGTTTTGCTTCGCGAACGGTTGCAAAATGATTCTGTACGTGAAGTTCGTGGCCGTTGCCAAAGTTGTTTACGCCGGATGAATTTTTATTGAAATCAACTGGCGTTTTTACATAAATTGAGTACTGGCTTATTGAGTTGGCTTTCGACTTTGTCAAAATAGAACTGTTGTTATGATCACATTTCATTGAAAATAAATCCCGCCGTCGCTACTTACGCGTTTATAAGAAAGTTGATAACAATCCATTTGCAAATGAAATGTATTGTCCCATTACCTTTTTTTCTCTCTCATGTGCCCCGCCTCCCCTCTCCCTCGGGTATGTGTTGGCCCGCCAGATGGTCAGGCGGGCTCCGAACAAAACCCCCTTGGCGGCGGATGAAGGTGTTGGGCTCCGCCGTCAAAAGACCCAGCGTGCAGCGGCCGCAGAGGTTAGGGCGGACGGCAACCTGACAACACCGCATCTCCTCTTCCTCTGCGGCCCCACCGCAACGCAACAAATGGTGCGCCCCCATTTGGTCGCGGGAGGTAGGGCGCGCGGCAACGCAACACCGACACACCTCTCCTCCCGCGACCGATCCCGACTGCGAGGTACAGAAGAACTGTCCTTCGCAGGCCTCCGTGAAGCCCACGCGGAGCGTCCATTCCCGGGATCTCGCTTAGCGTCACCGTGGGTGACCCAACCACGGCTACTCAGCCCCCCACTACGACAAGGTGGATCACACGATCCCACGCGGGGGATTGTCCCATTACCTAATATTTTCATCATTAGCTTCTGTTCTATAAAAATATAGTCCCTTGTTGAGTGGCTCATCTTTTCTATTTTTAATAAAACATATTTAATTTAACTACACATTAGAATGTTCTGCAATCTTTCCCGTAAAGCCAAAATTTGCTAACTGGATCGTTACGTTACTAACGAGTTATTTTTTATTTAAATGTTTTCCTTACAGATAACACATAGTACAATAGTTTCATTTCACTAAACATTACCAGTTTCTGAATAGACTAACTTATTTATACCTGCTGTGTATTTGATGGGCGACTTCATTGTTAAAAGTTTAATACGCACTCCATTGTACTAGTGACTCATTTTACGGTCAACTTTACCAATTTGCTAGGAGAGATAACCACCTGGTATTCTATGTTATTTTAACGAATTGACCCGAAAGCAAAGAGTTGATAGCTTTAAAATACTAATTAATTCGGGACAACCTACTGCTTCTTCGGGTAATATTAGTTAAATAATTGAATGCCTTTACTAAACTTAAAGATTTAGTTAGTACTCGATGCGGTATTTAAGTAAACTAACCCTCAATACACCCACGCATTTATTTGTCTAAGCTCGACTCTAAGTACCGTCAATTCATACGTACACTTTCGTCATATAATTCTACGTACGCTTGAGTGCAGCTTGCAATTAAAAATACTTGCCGTAGTGCGGTGGGTCTGGATTGGAGCTGATTTGGAGCTGCCCGCATCCAATAGCTACTCGCGATCATAATAAATCAGATCGTCGGAACACCATGCGTAAGGCCTATATATAGCCTAGGTATGTGGACATCACTCCAGAACCCATCTGTACCAATCGATTTTAAACTTTCGCGATTTGTATACATCATAGAAATAAATATAGCGGGTCTTAATCGCGTTAACTTAACTTATTTAAGGTATAAATACCTATTTATTACCGACGTTTCGCTCGTCTTGCACCGAGCGTGGTCGCGGCGAGACTGATGAGAGCTCAGCGACGTCTTGTGGAAGTGCGGGATTCAGCATAATGAATACTTGTGATTATGACAGTAAGATAAGGAATCTGTTGAGTGACACATTAGTATATAAGGCTGTGTCATATAACCCGACCGCCAGAGTGACAAAACGCATTCGAGCCTTAATTAGGGACCATAAAAGCTTATTTACAGAAGAGGAATTTGAACGGTTACATAAACCTCACATTGTGCAGCCGCCTAAGATGTGCGGATTACCTAAAGTACATAAGACTAACGTACCTTTGCGACCGATTGTGAGTCAAATAAATTCACCCACATATGGTTTGGCGAAACACATAAGCAAGGTACTACAACCGTTAGTATGCAAGACGCACTCTTTCGTAAAGGACTCTCGCCACTTCATTGAAATCATCAAGAGCATGAAAAGGGAACCTGACGAGGTGATGGTGAGTTTTGATGTTGAGTCACTATTCACCAATGTTCCTGTTCAAGATTGCCTTGACGTCGTAGAGAGGAAATTAAGGGAAAACGGTCTGTCTAAAGAATACATCGTTCTACTCAGGAATTGCTTGGATGGAAACTACTTCCTATATCGTGGACAACATTACCTCCAGATCGATGGAGTGGCTATGGGTAGCCCTATAGCACCGGTAATGGCCAACATCTGGATGGAGCACTTTGAGGAATCCATAGACATGCAGGCGTCAAATGTGAAACTATGGAAAAGGTATGTCGACGATATCTTCGTTGATCATGAAGGGCAACAAGCAGGACGTAGAACAATTCGCACACAAATTGAACTCCATACATCCGAACATCCGATTCACATTTGAAATGGAGGTAGACGGATCGTTACCCTTTCTCGACGTTAAAGTGACAGTGAGAGATAATGGTACCCTTGGACACACTGTGTATAGGAAACCGACACACACCGACAGGTATCTCAACGCAAACTCGCACCACCATCCGCGGCACTTGGATTCCGTTGTGTCCTCATTAGTGAACAGAGCGTATGACTTATGTGACCCCGAACAATTAAATAGTGAGTCGTCTGTCACATGTTTGGGAGGTACTTAGGTGCAACGGATACAAGAAAAACTTACTCTGTCGGAAGAGGAACGAGCGTAAACCTGAAGTTAGCAGAGTGCCCGCTTACATGCCGTATCTAAAGGGAGTGACAGATAAAGTTGGAACAGTACTCAAGAAATACTCCATCAAGACTGTATACAGTCCGATCTCTAAGATAGCACACAATCTGCGTACACCAAAGGATGTAATTCCTCTCCAAACACCTGGCATCTACAAAGTCGATTGCAGCTGTGGTAGTTCATATATCGGGCAGACTAAACGAACAATCGCTGAAAGGGTAAAGGAACATATCGCAGCTGTAAAAAACCGAATAATTAACAAGTTGGCGATAGCTGAGCATTTGTTGGAATCTGGACCAAACCACTGGATAGAACTGCATCAACCACAAGTCTTATCCACCGATCGTCACTATTACTCCAGGATAGTACGTGAAGCGGTAGAAATCAAGAAATATAACAATTTTAACCGGGAGGATGGATATAGATTATCGGCCACTTGGAATCCAGTCATCAGCAAGTGTAAACACCGCCGCAGTGATAAATCTTAACAGTGTGTAGACGTCATTAGTGTAGTGTGTCGGAGTACCGACATTGCTAACTTAAATAAAGACCAAGTGAGGGTAGGTGCTGAATCCCGCACTTCCACAAGACGTCGCTGAGCTCTCATCAGTCTCGCCGCGACCACGCTCGGTGCAAGACGAGCGAAACGTCGGTAACAAATAGGTATTTATACCTTAAATAAGTTAAGTTAACACGATTTAGACCCGCTATATTAATTTCTATGACCATCTGTACCAATTAATAAAATTATGTGATTATGTAACATCATATAACGAGTTCACAACTTCGACACCAATACAAGAATGGTCGACAACGTTTGCAATATATGATCTCCTTGTTTTATGCATCTTTTTTCACAATAAAATGAAACACAAGAGAGAGAACAGTGCCACTTTGAAAATGACTATGACCTAAAATACACGTACGAAGCGAAGCATTTCATAATTTTGAAGCAATGTGCACTGTTGCACTGTTTCGTATTCTTATGGTATATTCTCTTCTATCGATTTGAGTTGCGTCAAGTTTTCTTCATGGATTGCATGTAAAGAATAGTGAGGACTCAGTTTACGGAAACTTTCAATATTGGGTAGAGGTCAGGCCAACCAAAGCCTCACAGCTCAGTTTGTATAAAGAATAGATTTTACTTGCAACGAGTTTTGTAATCACAACTTGTTATCTTCAAAAACAAATATGATTATGTTATCTAAATAACAGCACATTATATGCATTCAATATGTTAATGAAATAATTTTAATACGTTTGTGTTAATTAGACTCTAACCAGATTTGTTGCTCGGGCAATGACCAGATTTTTTGCAGACTAGCGTAGTTTAGCATGAAATCACGTGCTACCAAATATTATTTCTAACTGCTCATTTATCGCTATTTCTGTAGGCAAAACTGGGTTTCGATGCCAATATCCTTCTTTGTTTCTATGTCATTATTTCAGCCTAAAGATTTTCACTTCTGACCATTAGGCCTCCCTCAAGCAACTCGCATCCAACCACTTTCCGCGATACCAACAAGATAGTCGGTTTACCTGCTGTGTCGTCCGGTGCGTGGTCGCCGCTCTTGAAACTTCTTGTACCTACTCTGTATCTTAGGAGCCATATAATTCCACTACATCCATCGCATAATATTGTATTCAAAAGTGCAGGTTTATGGAAATATTTATAATAATATATACATGCCATGTTTAATATAATGTGGTACACCTCTCATAAGCTTTATATAATAATACCACAGTCTAATATGATTATACTACAATAAGCTCAATGAGCACTCAACGGCTTAGACACGTTGTCCCGGTATTTTTCTAACGTTATATTCGTCGTATATTCTCGGCTACTTGAGCGAGTTTTAGAAAAAAAAACAACTACATTCTACCCACTACGTCGTCTGCGTGCCATCTTTATTTTCTTCATATAAACTTAATAATATGGTATAAAATATATGTTACAAGCAGTTCAAAATTATACGTTGTTTAAATAACATTTTGAATTATTCATCATATCATATTTTGTACGCTTGGAGCATGCCAACTAGAATGCAAGCTGTATATTTAGTCCACTTATTGTCTTATCTCCTAAGGAACAAAACCAAAATATCATCTTAAAAGCAAAACATAAAAAATTGTAATGAAATACTCATTGCAATTTTTTAATACCTGCACATACTAACAGATATTGCTCCATCAGCAGCCAAGCAGCTACTAACAGACATATTATAGAGCAACACAGTTTATTTTCTTAACTTATAATACTGTAGAAAATAATTTTATCATGTACTTATCTATCGTATTAAATTGTAACTGCTCAGAAAAGATGATGCTTCTGTTAAAATGTTATAGATATCAGTTGGACTATCTTTCATTACATTTTAGTGTACAAAAAACAAAAATCTAATCTACTTTAATATATCAACTGTATTTCAAAATATAGAACAGATTTAACCTAAAGAACGGTGGATAAGTTTCATTTTCATATAAACGTTATTTACGATAAAGTTTCTTTCGTTTATCCATCACAAAAAAGGACCTTTCATTTTTAATAAACACGTCGGTTCAAGATTATATGAAAACAAGTTTAACTAAGAGTGGAATTAAAACCTCATCCCGAAGAAAATTAAAGCACGAATAGTTAATGGGTCTTAACTCGATTTCGAAACGCTAACTTCGTCGAGAGCGAGACGTTGGCTTCAGTAAGATTCAGGCAAGTTTGGCAAAATTTGCTTCCTTTTAAAATGGTCCGACATTTAACCATCTCAGAGAAAGCACTCAAAACAAAACTGGCGCTGGCTTTTATTTTTCACGAGATCCCTTCTGGATGGCTCGGTTGTAAAAAAAATAATTGTATTGTCATTGCTCAAGTTAGACGAGGACATTACACCTTTTGGTGTTTAAAGTAAATTGTTAGAACGAGGTAATTTAGATACTATATAAAAAACTTCAGTAATCGTTTACAAATGATTGTAGTTATTAAATGTTTTTAGATACAACAACTGCAATATGGACACGCCACTACTTTGTAGGGTACCCCAGTATCCACTCGTTGCAAAAAGATTTAGTGTTATTCATTTTTTAGTTTCAATTAATTTTCAATGTCTGGTCTTATTCTGACAACTGTTATTGATATAACTAATGTGTTATGTCAGCAGCCGTAAGTTTTAGTAGACTTTCTCTTCTCTTCGTCTATTATGCAGATGCATGATCCATTTATTGGCTGTGGAGTATGGTGGGTTTTTATTTGCTCAGTTTTATCAGGCATCCCGAATATTACCGCTTATGTACACCTAATATTTGTTGTAATAATGAATTAAGGTTGTCGGAAATGTAATTTAAACTTCGCATTAGGCCTCATAAAGCAATACCTATAAATTTAGCGAATAATACATTCGTTTACCTTGGCCATTATCGTTATGCAAAATATTAATTTCCACCGGTGACAGGGTCCCTTTTCCAATAATAACCAACCTGTCAGAATGTAGGCGTAGATACGATATTACGGTCTGAGGTTATATTGGTTACGGTTAATCAATACTAAACGGACTGCAGCCTTCCATTAGGTACGTTAATATCAAATATATAAATGTACAGGGAATTTCAGCCCCGTCATTTTATAGATCTCGATAAGAACGCCACTTATCGGACGTACTGATAGGTGGTCAACTAAATTAATTCAAAACTGCATAGAAAACATTTTGATGATTCCAAAGATTATCGTTTACTAGCTAGTATACACACAATCAACTCTATAAAACTTATGTACTTTTACAGAGTTGTTTATGAGTATACTTATAATATTATATTTATTTGATATGGCAATAGAAAACACAAAAAGTGAAATGCTAATGTAGATATGCAAAACATTAAATTTAAGTACTTACACACTTCATTTTTACGACAGTAATATTTTTAGGGCTTGTTTGAATTCAATGAATATTTACCATATAAAAGCCATTAATTCACTCAGTGAGGGAACTGAGTTCTGTAAAAAATGTTGAGAGCATGTTTTCAACATTGTTATGTCATACGCCGTGTGTTTTAAATATTAGTATTAATATTTGATTGTAGTGAACCTATTCACAATTGAATCTCAATTCGTGGAGAATTTCGTATTACTATAAATTAAATAAAGTAAATTAAATATAAGAACTATACATTAAATATAAGAACCAAGCAGCAACTGACTCCAAGAATAAGATGGCATATGTTCGAGAAGAATGAATGTGTAGAAAAATTCAGAGATAGATTGGTAGATAAGATGTTAGAAATGGGCGATATGAATGACATTAATGCCAATGAGTGTTGGGAAGAGATGAGTAAATGTATTAAGTGTGTAGCAAAGGATGTGTTAGGAGAGTCAAAAGGGAAGCGTATGAAATATAAGGAAACGTGGTGGTGGTCAAAAGAGGTACAGAATGCACTTAAGGAAAAGAAAGCAAGGTTTAAAGAATGGCAGCTGATGAAAGGAGGAAATGAATCTTTAGAAGAAAGTAAGAAGAAGGAATGTAAAAAGAGAGCCAAAAAGGCCGTAGCCATTGCTAGATCCAAAGCCCTAGACCATTTATACGGGTTACTTGAAAAACCCGAGGGTCATAAAAATTTATACAGCATGGCTAAAGCTAGAGAGAGAAAGGCGAAGGATGTATCCCATATTAAGTGCATGAAAGACGAAACAGGAGCGATTCTTATGGACGAAGACAGAATAAAAGAAAGATGGAGGACATACTTTGAAAAGTTAAAGAATGAGGGGAACGATTGGAATGGAAACCTTGAGAATGAGGTCATGAATATTGGTTTAGTGAAGGAAATAAATAAGGACGAGGTAAAAAAGGCTGTTAGTGGAATGAAGAATGGAAAAGCGTTAGGACCAGATGGAATACCAGTAGAAGCATGGAAAGCGTTAGGAAATGATGTATGGGCGTGGCTGACTTTATTCTTCAATAAACTGTTGCACGAGGAGACCATACCCGAGGAATGGTGCAACAGTTACCTGGTGCCCATTTTAAAAAATAAGGGTGATATCCAAGAGTGCAACAATTATCGGGGAATAAAGTTAATGCCTCATAGTATGAAAGTATGGGAGAGAGTAATTGAGCGACGCCTGCGCGACGAGAGTGAGATCTCACGAAACCAATTCGGTTTTATGCCTGGTCGAGGTACAGTGGATGCCATTTTTGCACTTCGCCAAATGTGCGAAAAATACAGGGAGGCGCATAAAAACTTGCACATGGTGTTCGTCGACCTTGAAAAGGCATATGACCGAGTGCCTCGTGAAGTCGTGTGGTGGGCCCTGAAGAAGAAAGGAGTGCCTGGGAAATACCTGACGTTGACTCAAGCCATGTACGCTGAATGCCGAACGCAGGTCCGATCCACAGCTGGTATCACAGCCAGATTCGATGTGGCCGTAGGTTTGCACCAAGGGTCGGCCCTTAGCCCCTACCTCTTCCTGTTAATTATGGATGCTATATCATTGGACATACAGGAAGAGGCACCCTGGTGCATGCTGTTTGCCGACGACATCGTTCTGGTAGCAGAGAGTGGACAGAAGGTGCAGAGCAAGCTGGAGGAGTGGCGGCAGAGATTGGAGAATGTAGGCCTGAGAATAAGCAGAACCATAACAGAATATATGTTCTGTGACTTTGGCGGTCTCTCCAGTCCTATACCGGTTACACTTGGCGGTACACTTCTACCAGTAAGCTCCGATTTCCGCTACCTAGGTTCACTCCTGCAAGATGACAGCAAAATTGATCGGGATGTTAGGCAAAGAATCAACGCAGGAGGGATGAAATGGCGACAGGTCTTAGGCACAATATGCGACCACAAAATGCCTGTGAAATTAAAGGGCCGCATGTATAAGTCGGTTATAAGGCCTGTCGTACTGTATGGAGCTGAGTGTTGGGCTACAAAGAAGACGGATGAGAAACGATTGCATGTGGCAGAGATGAGAATGTTACGATGGATGTGTGGAGTGACAAGAATGGACAGAATTAGGAATGATTACGTTAGAGGTAGTATGAAAGTGGCGCCCATTGATGAAAAGATAAAAGGAAGTCGATTGGCCTAGTATGGATATTTTATGCGGAGAGATGAGATGTATGTAGGTAAAAAAGTGATGAATGCATATTCATCACTTTTTTGTAGAAGGACGAAAAGGGAGAGGACGGCCAAGGAAAAGATGGATGGACTGTGTGAGGATGGATATGAAAGAGAAAAGGGTAAATGATCGGATGACTGGTGACAGAGAAGTATGGAAGAGAAGGACATACTGCGCCGACCCCAAATAAATTGGGACCAGGGCAAGACAATGATGATATAAATTAAATAAAGTAATTAATGGTATTCGAATGATTGATTGCTGTATAGGCATATAATTTCGCATTTTTTATCAATCCGTGCCTTAGTATCAGCAATGTAACGGTATTAATAATATCTAAAAATGCAGATATTTCAAAAATTATTATCCTACTCAATTAGCAGTAGAAAAATTTAATTAGAATTATTAGAATAAACCTGGATACCTAAGTTTTCTATTGAATATGCTTTAGAAATGAATATTTCCTTAAAAAAGTTATTCATTCAGGATATGAGAGTCACCCTAATAAAATACTTTTATGAAGAAAAATTATGTAGAGCGGTAGAACTAAGTACCGCACATTATATGGCGATGGCGGTAAGTACGGAGCTTTCATGCAGGCATTTGTAGCTTGAGGGCCACTTAATTTAGAATCTTAATGACGACGCGGTTTTCATAAAAGAATGACGTTATAAGAAGCTCAGAGATTGGCTGTACACGTAAAAAGGAATATTTGTTCGGTAATGAGTGCTTTTGTCTATCTGTTTACTTAATTAGGCATGTATAAAACGATGTTCGCGTGGTACATTATTGCGAGAATTACTTGTTTTCTAAAGCAATTCATATAATTGTTAGCTTATGTATTAAGTGTGTGCTCTAAGGATTTAATGGAAAAACCGAGAGCACAATATCATTATTCTCAATCTTAAGCTTCTTATAAATGTTTGGAATATCGCGTATTTGCTTGCTCGTGTTTTATGCCGAATCTAAGTGTCCAACTTTACTGAATTACGAGAGGTGTTTAAGAAGAAACATAAATGATGTGTAATCTACTGTCAATATTTTCAATTTAAGATTGCTTTGAATATTAAAAGGTACTTTAAAACATATTTCCATAATTAGTTAACCATAAGTAGTTACGTAAATGTTTTCTGACATTTGCATGCGGCAGAGAAATCATACTCCAAAACATATATTTCGCCCATATTTTGTAAGGTATGTGTGTCTAATAATGGAACGAACTGAATCTCCTATTGCCTGAAACCTAACCTCTAATATGCCATGGGACTAATAACATTATGACATATAAATATGTTCACATCACACCCCTCCAATTTACGTTAAACATCAACATTGCTTAACGCAAAGCTTGCTTAATTACGTCATTTCAGCTTACCCGGGATCTATGTTGTACACGTAGAGAATTACCGTTCCACTTATAAATAATATCGTTAACTCCTCTGAAAGGTTAAGTCATAATGGTGTATGTTTACTTGTGTTCTGCCCAATAGGGCGTACGCCACCCGAAATGTTGATATACCTTACGCTTTGTGTGATATGTGCATATTGTTAAATAATAATAAATATTTTACTATAAACGGGCTTCAAATATTATAAAAATCGCTTAAAACAAAATTACTGATTGATACACACAGGCTTTGCCTTTAATACAAAATTCTTGGATTCTAGTAGCTTTTATTTTTTCTAGCGTAAAGATATTTAGAAAAGATTTTCAAGGACTATCAGCTATGTTCTTGAACATATTACAGCAAGTATTATGTTCGTGTGTGATTTTACACACACAGGGCCATACAATTATGTAATTAACTACATGGATACTTTTGTATGTCAGTACGTAACGAATATTTGTATCGCTGTTTAGAGCTTTCAATACAATTTAGCCAGTGATAACCAGTGTCCGAATATTATATGAAGTTGAGGAAATATTTTTTTTCAATACTATGAATAAGATCAGTAGGTACTTGTATATACATACATCATCAGCCTTTAACAGTCCACTGTTGGACTAGGCCTCTCCTTTGAAAGGAAGAATTGGCCTACTATACCACGCTTGCCAAACGGGTTGGTATAGGATTTGTATCAAGTTTTCCTTCTCTTACAGTGCTGTTCTATGCATAATATGTTCCCTCTGTCGGCTCTTACGACACCCATGACATGATATGGGATTGTGACATGCCGTATTCTTAATCCGTCACCACACGGACGACTTGTTTATACACATATATAAAAATATTCAGCCACCTAGATCTGACTGGTCTAGAAAAAGACAACAACGTAGAAATAAAGACAACCAACGCACAAAACTTTTAAGTACTTATAAATTCGACGAAATATGGAACTTGTTTCATGAAACTTTTGTTTTTCCTTCTAAAATTACTGTATTTTGTCCGTAACTATTCAGGAAGAGTTATTTAATGAGTTCCTTAAGCTAAAAAGGAGTCGTATCGTCCGTAACAAGACGGCTTGTCCTTTTGTTTAAAACATTTAACAAAAACAGGATTACTTTTAGACCCTTTTCATAAATATCCTTTGGTGTTAATTTAATCACGCCTTCAGAGAGGTTTATTTGGCCTTCTTTAAAAAAAAAATGCGCAAGTGCGAGTCTGACCCGTGCACCGAGGGTTCCGTACGCATTTGACCTTATTGGAGGTTGGTGCTAATTACGCTAGTCCTCTAAATCTGTATGAGCGCCCATACAACTTAGAAGACTATCATAAGGCGCTGTACTTAGTCAAAATAGGCTTCACAAAACAGTTTTTTAGCCAAATGTATACATTTTAGAGCAGCTAAAAAAATATATGTTAATCTTGATCATATTTATGGGGGGACCAATGTGTTCAAAACACGTTTTCGGTACATTTTCTCGATAAAAAAAAAACCATAAAATAACCATTTAAATTGAAATTGTAGCAATTGTAACTGTATTATTTATAAACAAATCTTGATAATATTAATAACAGTGATGTAATATATAATAATAAAGGGAACTGTTGTTTTTATTTATCGATTGGAATAAGATATTTGTAAGGATAAATGTATTTCATATTATATTTTTTTCTTTATTTGTGCTGTAAGACCCTGCTTTTGGCAAATTTCGTGATTCTAGTTCAACTACCATATAGGTTTTCGACCCAAAACCTATAGGGTACTTTCGGTTGACCTAGAATTGTCAATTTTGGTTAAAACTAAGGTCTTACAGTACAAGTAAAGGAAAAATTGCGAAAATTAAAAAAGTTGAAAATTAAGTTTAATTTTGGTACTTACAAGTTTTCGCAAAAATCTAATTTTGACCATATCTTTTTATCGGGTTGACCCAGGACCCTGATTTTTATACACCTAATAGGAACCATAAACTTCAGTATCTGATATAAATTTCAATTTGCTAAGTCCACCCATTCCTGAGAAAATCGGTGGTGACACACGGATAAAAAAGTGATCTTATAAGGTTTCCTTTTTTTACCTTGTGAGGTCATCATCATCATCATCATCAGCCTTTAACAGTCCACTGCTGGACTAGGCCTCTCCTTTGAAAGGAGGAATTGGCCTACTATACCACGCTGGCCAAACGGGTTGGTATAGGGTTTGTGTCAAGTTTTCCTTCTCTTACAGTGGTGTTCTCTGCATAATATGCTCCCTCTGTCGGCTCTTACGACACCCATGGGATGATATGGGGTGGTGACATTCCGTATTCTTAATCCGTCACCACACGGACAGGTACATCCTTGTGAGGTACGGAACCCTAAAATAAGATTCGAATTTCAAAAAGGAAGTATTGCTGAACTGGCTTCAACTATTGACACATAAGTCAAAACAAGGAGTTTTAATTGAACGCGCAGTTTCAGTATAAAGCTTTTAGAGAAAATAAAAAGGGAAAAAAATAATGCAAGCCGGTTTTTGCTCAGGCGGTTTGCACGCGGTACTCTTATTAAGCGGCACTTAGCGCCGTCAGTGCTTAGTTACCACCCTACACGCCCTTTAAAAAAACTAAGGTCAATAGCGTGAAAGAGATTAGAGCTAACGATGAGACTGAACGTGAAAGTGTGCTTAGGTCTGTTCATGGACATTTTTATGACATTCTGTGTAGTAGTTTTGTGAATTTGTCTGCAATGCTATTGTGTACTACCTACCTACTGTACCTATCATTTCAGTAAAAACTTAAGTTGATGCAAACCAATTGCCACAAAAAATGAATTACGCCAATTACTGGCACATTTGAATATTTATTTTATAATTAAACTATTTATGTTTCTGCACACTCTAGATTGAAGCTATCTTACGCTTAGCTATAAGACGTGGCCCAAAAATATTTTTGAAAAGTCAATCAGTACATCTATTTACAGTAAGCGTCGGAAAAAACGTTCCCAGTTTTAGTAGCAAAATATTATAAACTTTATTTGTTTTTTTTTCGAAGTGTATATTTTTACTGACAGGAATACTAATACAGTGTACATCATCTTGCTTAATAATAATAATAATAAAACTTTATTTTCCAGAATATGGTGGTATAAATGGTCTTAAATTATTTTGTGCGACATATTCTGCCATTAGAGGCGTGAAAATATAAATTTTCATTTTAATTATAATCAACTTTCTTAAGTAGGTGTTGTTCACATTAGAAACACATGTATCTATCTATTAAATAATAGCATATGTATCCATCTATTAAATTGACAAAGGATAAGATATTACATATAATAATGCGCATTTAAAGCATACAAAAAAAAATAATGATATAAAATACCGAGCATATAAAAGAAATTCAATTAAATAAAATAAAAATGATAAAACATTAAAGAAAGTACACAGAACATTATAATTTTTTAAACTAATATAATATAAATTTAAAGAAATTAAATAAAATAAAAAATACAGTGTATATGCTGACCTCTTAAGCTATGTTACGAAGGGCGATATTATAATCAGATCACTAATTTTTCCTCTAAGTATTCATTAACATTATAATAAAGTTTTTCCAAAAGTATCTTATATAGCTCTCTGCGAAATTGTGTAAGTGGTAAGTTTTTTATGTAGTCAGGAAGATTGTTGTACAGTTTTATAGCCATGCAATATGTGTTTCTTTTAAATATTTCTAATCTTGTTTGAGGTTGCTTGAGCTTATTTTTGTGCCTTGTCCGACTTGGCATATCTCCTAATTTTATAAACAGTTCTGGATGTTTTCTTACAAAAGTACATGTTTCATATATGTAGAGGCATGGCAGTGGTAAAATTTTCAGTTGCTTAAATATGGGTTTACAACTATCTGTAAACTCCGCTCCCTTTATTGCCCTAATGGATTTCTTTTGCGTTACAAGCAATTTGTCAATTTCCACAGAATTCCTCCATATAATAATACCATAACGCAGCACTGAGGACACGTAGGCATGGTATGTTATTATTGCAGTTTGCATATTTACTGTTTCTCGTAGTCTCCTCAGCACAAATACAAATTGGTCTAATTTTTCTATTAATTTCTTAATATGTGGCTTCCAGTTACAAAATTTATCAAAAGTTATACCTAGAAATACACGTTCATCAACATTATTTATGGTGCGATCTTAATATCTTATCTCTAGTTTTGGTGTGTTGGTTTTGTATGTTTGAAATTGAATCAAATTTCTTTTGTCAATGTTTATTTGCAGATTATTAAGTTGTAGCCAGTTTATAGCTCTTTCTATAGAAATATTAATTTCTGTCTCTAAAGTTTTTATGTTATTACTTTTAATTACTAATGTTGTATCGTCGGCAAATAAGATGCAGTTTTGGTTTATGAAGTCTGGGAGATCGTTGATGTAGAGTAGAAACAGGAGTGGGGCGAGTATGCTCCCTTGGGGGACGCCGTAGTTATTCTGTTGGTATGAAGATCTATATTCTTTTTGTTGATTTTTATCAATTATTGTTATTTGTACACATTGAACTCTATTTTCTAGGTAGCTTTTGAACCAATCGTAGGCTGTACCACGTATTCCGTTATTGCATAGTTTTGACATTAGAGTTTTATGACCGACAAAATCAAAGGCCTTTGTCATGACTAAAAATATACAAGCTATGTTTGCTTTCTCGTTAATAGCAGTAATTTGTTTAAGTAACGAGAAGGATGCTAAAGTGGTTGAGCTTTCTTTTTTGAAACCGTATTGTTGTTCATTCAAAATGTTACACGTTGATAGAAATGCTTCTATTTTGCCTTGCATAGCTTTTTCAAGGACGTTTGCTAGTATGCGTATTAATGTTATAGGTCTGTAATTGCTCATATTTGTCTTAGATCCTTTTTTATATAACGGCTTTACTATGGACATTTTTAATCGGGTAGGGAACTTACCTTCTGTAAATGACGTGTTAATGATGTATGTTAGTGGGGCGGACAGAGGTATGGCGCATTGTTTTATGACCTTTGTACATAAATCATCATAGCCTGTTGAGTTTGTATCATTCAGGGACTTAATAATTTTAAAAACTTCAATTTGGTTAACTGGGGTTAGAAATATACTTATGGCATTATTAGGTACGGCAATTGGTTTAAAGTTGTTGTTAATTTCTGGTTTATTGGTTAATGAGATGTAATATTGTCAGCCTGAAATTAACAAAACACAGTATAGTCATTATAGTGTGTTTTGTTAATTTCTAAAGTGTCAATTTCAGATTTATGTACTGTGTTATTTGTAGTATCTTTAATTATTTTCCAAGACGCCCTACATACATTTTTTGAGTTAGCTGTATAGCGCTGACTACTAATTTGTTGTGACTTGCGTATATAAATATAACATTGTTTTAGTTTTTTTGTGTACTGTTTATATAAATGTTTGTTATATTTTTTATTATGTTTATTGTGATGGTATTTGATATATAGGATCCTTTTTTGTACAGCAATATTTAATACCTCTTGTTAGCCATCTGTTTTTATTGGTTTATCCGTATGTTAATTTTTATTATGGGAAAACACATGTTATAAAAAAGGGTAATTGTATCATGAAATATATTAAAAGCTTTGTCTGTGCTTTGTTGGTCATATATTTCGCTAAAAGATAGACAGGATTAACATTCTATGTATTTCTCTAAATTCTCAGCACTGAAATCTCTTATACTCCTAAACCAGACTTTAGGTGTTTTATTAATATTATGATTGCTGGATGTTAGACTAATCACACATGACTGCGCAGTCTCATGATCTGATAATGCCAGAAGGTGAAGATTTGATTTAACATCTTTTGTATTACTTGCTATGAGATCTAAACAGGCATTTTTTCTTGTAGGTTTTATAATGTGATTCACCAAGTTATTATTAAAAAGTATTGAATTGAGCTCTTCGGAATGTTTATTCATTTTGGTAATATCTATATTCCAGTCTCCTCATAATAGTACCTTTTTGTTGCCCCTTTTACATAGATTGTTGCTTACATTACATATACCGTAAAAATGTTCTTAATATGATAAATACGCAATTTTTTTTTCTGCAGGCGAAATTATCATAAATATTAATTATGTAAAACATCACATAATAATGAATATTCAGAGTTCCAAGAATTTTAGAACAACGTTCACTAATTAGTCAATCACCGTACAACAAATTTGCCTTAAACATTTAATTTGTTAATTTTACCTTGACATGTTAACAAGACAAAACTTTAATTGATCTCCATCGTATTTAGTCAGTTTGAGTAGAAACATACATTAAATTAATATTAGTGTGTATTGATGTTACTCGTGAATGTCAGAGGTAGAGTAGTCCTAAGTATCTTTGACGGGCTTTAAATACAGCAGACGTAGTATGTATAACGATGATAAAGGCTTTATATGCTTTGATACATACCTAATAAAGCAAAATAAATTTGAAGTTACCCTTGACGTAGTGACCCTTAACTACGACCTCTTTATAATTTTTTAGCTAACAGCCATTACGAACACGTCGGGTTTCAAACAAAATAGACGGCTTCATAATCTATCCATTCGTTTGGAAGCTCTGATCTCACACAGACAGACAGATAAGTACACAGATTCACATACACATAACCTGTAACACCTCAAGTGTTGCGTCGAGAGATAAAAACAAGTACAAATATAAGAACAGATCTAGTTCTAGTTTTAGACCACTCCTGCTGATATTTATACAAGAGGGTCATTTTTTGTTTCATCTCGATATTTGTTCATAGATAATACATACATACATAGACTCACGCCTGTTTCCCGGAGGGGTAGGCAGAGACTACGGAACGCCATTTGCAACGATCCTGACATACCTCTCTTGCTTCATTCACTCCCATCAAGTTTCTCATGCGTGCTCTTCTGTTTAGGGTACTTCTGACCTGTCCTTTTTTAAGGATGTCTCCAATCTGGTCAGAGAACGTCCGCCTAGGTCTTCCCCTTCGTCCTGTCCCATTCACACTTGCCTTACATATCTTCTTTGTCAGTCTTTCGTCATCCATCCTCTCCATGTGCCCAAACCATCTTAACATGCCTTTCTCGATGCTTGACACTACATCTTCTTTTACCCCACACCACTCTCGTATCACACAATTCTTTACTCTGTCGGTCAAAGACATCAGTCAATGACACATACTTCTCAGTGCTCTCATTTCTACAGCATTTTTTCTACTTTCAAGTCTCTTCTGCCGTACCCAACTTTCACTACCATATAAGGGTAGGCACTAACACCCCTCTATGCACAGCCAAACGCGCCTTTTTGGACGCGTTTTGACTGTTCATAAACGCCTTCAGAGCTCCATTCACACTATTACCTGCATTAACTCTTCTTTTAATATCTTTTTCATTCTTACCATCTCTTGTAAACAACGTACCTACCCCGTAACCATAACTTTCGTTTTACTTACATTCACTTTCATTCCTTTCCTCTCAAACGCACCATGCATGATTGTTACCATCTCCTGCAACTCCTACGCTGAAGATGCAAGTATTATCTGATCATCAGCATAAAGGAGGCATTTGACGAGTAACCCATTCATCCTTAATCCGCAGTCACTATGTTTTAAATCTTGCAAACAACTGTCCATGAAGAGGTTAAACAGCCACGGTGACGCTACACATCCCTGTCTAACACCTTTCTCGATGGTAAACCAGTCCGTGTATGCCCCGTTTATCCTCAAACAAGCTCTAGAATCTTCATAAAGGGATTTCAGAGCTCCAATGGGGCTGCTGTCCACCCCATTCATTGACAGCACCGACCACATTTCATTCCTCACCACTTAATCGTAAGCCTTTTCCAAATCCACGAATGCGCAATAGACCTTTTGACCTTTGGCCAAATACATTTCGGCTATGCTTCGCAAGGAAAAAACCTGATCCGTACATCCCATACCCTTTCGGAATCCCTCTTGGACATCCCATGTTTTCTTGTCGATTACTTTCATAACTCTTTCAATCAGTACCTTTGCATACAATTTGCCAACAATGCTGAGAAGGCTAATGCCTCTATAGTTTTTGTAGTCTTGTTGCGAGCCTTTTTCTTAATAAAGAGGCACAACTACAGTTGTGGCCCAGTCATTCGGTACTCGGCCGATGCTCCAGCACAAGTTATATAACCGTTGCAACTGACCAACTATGAAGCCCTGTCCAGCCATCAGCATTTTGACTGTAATCCTATCATATCCTGCAGCCTTACCTACTTTCATACTTCCCAGTGCCTTGACGATCTCATCCACGCCAATAACACTTTCATGATTGCTATCGTTACCATTAATTTCATCGATCGGTGTCTCTATCGCCGTTCTTTCAAATAACCCTTCAAAATACTCTTTCCATCTCTTCAGCACGCACGATTCACCATTCACTATCCTTCCATTCTTGTCTCTGACCGATGTGTATTCTGAGGATTGAGTTCTTCCTCGAAGTGCATGAACGGATTTCCAGAAAAACTTAATGTTTCTCCGGAAATCGTCAGATAATCTGCTATCAAACTCAACTTTCTTTTTTCCTTCTCACCATTTCTTTCACTATTCTTTTTGACCTAACAAACACCTTTCTTGCTTCGTCTATGTCCTCGCTTGTTGCTTTTCCCGTTCTTTCATTTGCTCTGATAGCCAACCAATCTAACCAAGCTTTCTTCTTCTCTGACACTGCTGATTGTACATCCTTGTCCCACCATGTATTCTTAACCTTTCGTATTTTCCTTCTCTTGATTACACCACATATTTCAGACGCTACACATACTACCTCTTCTTTAAAGGACTGCCACAATTCATCCATATCATTTATGCCATCGAACCTCTCAAATCTTGCTATCAATCTTCGTTTATGCTCATCTTTCACATCTTTTTCTTGTAGATTTTCTACTTTTATTCTTTCCAAGACTCTATTTTCGTTATGTTCTCGGTGTCGCCATCCTTTAAAGAGCTCACTTATCCGGCTCAACACCAAGAAGTGGTCTGTGTGGATGCCGATACCTCGATACACCCTTGTATCCAACACATTCTTTCTCAATCGTTCATCTACTATTACAAAATCAATCATATTTCTTCTAACATTTTTCGCCTCACGCGTATACATATGTATCCTTTTGTGATCAAACATGGGGTTTGTCACACAAAGGTCTCCATTCCAAACAAACCTCAAGCAGTGCTTTTCCATTTTCATTCACAGTCTCATCACCGAACGCACCTAACACCTTTTCAAATCCATCTCGTTTTACTCCCACCCATCTATTGAAATCCCCTAACAAGATAAATCTTTCGTTATCCTTACATTTCCTCAAAATCTCTCTTAAACTCTCCCAAAACTCCTGCCTTTCGTCTTGCTCTTGCTGTGAAATACCTGTAACTATATTGACCGGGGCATACACCCCAATAATAAAGACACGAGTAAGTCCTAATTTCAATCTCATCCATAGTAGCCTAGCATTTACATATTCAAACTCTTTTACACACTCATTCATTCGCGCAGATAGTATTACACCAACTCCCTTGCAGGCTCTGGTGGTACTATCTACCCTAGACCAATACGACGTATATGCGCCATACTGGGTGGTGTCACAACCTTTCCTTTTTGTTTCATTCACACAAAGAACATCAATCTTTCTATCGTCCATCATCTGACATACTTCATCCAATTTGCCGTCCATCCCTCCTCCAACCTTCAACGTTGCAAACCGGCTTTCCGTAGGCCGCATTTCGCCCTCGCGGGGAACGAGACGTGACGGGTTGCGAACCGCGTCGCCGCCGTATGAAGAAGAAGTAGCTTTTGTTCCCATAGCGTTCCCACGAGATGTAGGGATCTAGACTGTCCACCCCCGCAGAGCCCTTTACGGGGATAAGGCGGAATATCAGCTGTGCCCTGTGACCGCCAACACAGGCACCCTCCGTTTACGACCAGCTTGCCCTCTGGCCACGAATCCCTCGGCACGGGTTGGTTCACACCTTAGATCGGGGTTTTGTGTCAGGTATGCTCCCTAGAAGTTGGTTTAATTTCGGAGTTTTCCTTCTCCTAGATAGGTTGCCAACTGGTTAACGAGGCCCATCTCCCCGAACGTTTGGTTTAATTTCGGAGTTTTCCTTCTCCTAGACAGGTTGCCAACCAAGGCTAACGAGGCCCATCTCCCCGAGTTAAATTCAATTTTTAATAGTATTTAATTTACCTATGTAAGCGGACCAACGCGCACCAATTACTTTTCAAAGTTATGTGCGTATTTAATTGTTAATTATCGCTTGCCCCTTGCCTTGGAGAGCACGTAAAGCTGTCGGTCCCGGTTATCATGAAGATCTTTGACAGTCGTTATAGGGCGTCAGTACCTTCTAAGTAAACTGATACTAGTCTAAACCATAGAATATCGCTATCCCTTTGGGTTGCGGATAAGAGCAGGAATAAACTTCCAACTATATTTAGTTCAAACTCGCTTAAGTTCTGTAACAACGGGTTTGAAAATAAAATGTTATATTCAATTGAAATGTATCAATGAAAGTACCGACATAATTTCTGGCAGGCATTTTACTGCCTATATAGGTATACGACCGTTCTTTTATCATCATCAGCCTTTAACAGTCCACTGCAGGACTAGGTTTGTATCAAGTTTTTTTTCTTTTACTGTGCTGTTCTCTGCATAATATGCTCCCTCTGTCGGCTCTAAAGACACCCATGGGACGATATGGGGTCGTAACTTTCCGAATTCTTAATCCGTCACCACAATTATCTTCTTAAGTCTGAGGATAATTAATTAAATAAAGAAATACGATACTATTGTTATATTTGAAGTGACTCTCTCTGTTGTATGAATGTGTCTGGGAAGTAGGGGATGAGTGAAACGCTCGGATATCAAATGCCAACTGTTTATCGCTACTTCAATTTAAACTTGCTCGATATATATCTTACACAGTAATGGAAATTGAATGTGTCATCATTCGCTCACATATGCAAGACGTGGTGTCTTTATGGGTCATCATTTTCGTACCGCGATGATATAGCTCTTAAGGAAAATCTCCAGTAACCATTTTTATCAAAAAAAATTGCAAAAATGTAATGGATTATTTTCGCAGCTATTTTAAGTAATACAGTATTATTTTTTATCCAATTAAATTCGCTTGGTATGTTGTGTATTTCCCCCCTATCCCCCAGTGGGATCTCCACCTTGTCTTGGTGGGGGGGCTCAGTAACCGTGGGTTTGAGGTACACCCACGGTGAAGCTAAGCGGGATCCCGGGAGGGGACGCTCCACGTGGGCTTGGGTGAGGCCAGCGTAGGATGCGTCCAAAGTGCGGGTGCGGGGGACAGTTCTGTCTGTCCCTCGCAGTCAGGTGCGTTCGCGGGAGGAGAAGCGTGTCGGTGTTGCGTTGCCGCGCGCCCTATCTCCCGCGACCAAATGGGGGCGCACCATTGTAGCGTCGTGGTAGGGCCGCAGAGGAAGAGGAGATGCGGTGTTGCGTTGCCGTCCTCCCTATTCTCTGCGGCCGCTGGGTGTTTTGGCGGCGGAGCCCAACTCCTTCATCCGCCGCCAAGTGGGTTTTGTTCGGGGCCCGCCTGACCATCTGGCGGGCCAATACCCGTCGGGTGGTTGCGACGAATGCTTCGGCGATACCCAACCCTCCGAAACACGGGTACATGAGAAAGTCGAGGTGGTTTTTAGTGGTAACACCACATACTCCGGCTCTCATTTCCCCAAGAGTCGGAGATCCGAAGGGATTTTCCACCTCGTAAAACAAAAAAAAAAGGTATGTACACAACATTATTTTTTATTATAATTATTACATTTATTGTTGATAGAAATTGTCGTTTACAATATATAATTCTATTATATACTTTAGAAGATATAGCAAAATAAAAATAAAAAATAATAAAATAAATTCACCGCCCACACACCGATAAACCGCCGGGACGAGATTCGCTTGATACGATCGATTAGATGAAATTTATAATAATGAAATAAATAATTATATGTTCAAGAAGACTGTCATAATACCTCTATTAAATTTTTTATGATTTAAATTGAACATGCCATTCAAAAGATTTGACGAATGTAAAAGTACGGCAGGAGGGGGCATCAAATGAAAATGTAGACAATTGCCCTGGAAATGAATTACTGAAGTATCTACCTACATAAAACTAAAAAGTATACCATTCATTCACATGCAGCATTTCACAGTTCACTGCTGGACATGTGCATCACGGTAACAGTGGAATAAATAGGAAGATTTGGCGTTCTATAACCACGCTGGCCAGACGGGTTGGTATGAAGTGACACAGAGACACCCACGGAATGAAATGGGGTAGTAACACAAATATCTCCAATCCACGAGCACAGGGACAAAAAACGGTATGAATGAAAAATGAAACTAAAAAAAACGTTGAGAAGAAACATAGGTTTATGGATACACCTGAGAACGTGGCTACACCTATGCTATTTAAGGCTACTGCGCTGTACCCGTGACAAAATGTATTATCTTTTAAGAGGACTCCCGCACGACGATCTTGACGATCAGGTTCTATTTGCGAAGTCAGCGCCTGATTTGCAGTAGATTGTCACCATAAGAAATGAGGCGTATAAGAAGAAGGACATGAAAGTGAGTGTAAACAAAACTAAGGTCATGGTCATGGAAATGGAAAATAGTGTAACTGAATGTACCATAATGATAGGAGATGAAAAAGAGGAACAATAAGTTAATGATTTTGTGTAATTAGGGTCTTAGTTTACGAGAAATGGAAAATGTGAGTGAGATGTTAAAAGGAACGTAAAAGCAGGATATACATAGTTCTTATGGCCTCTCATAATCCATCATCAGAAATAGTATTATCCCAAGGAAGGCTCGCCTTGCTATACTGCAGGGATTTTTGGTGCCAACACTGATGTAGATGGTAGCGAATCATAGGTATAGTAGAAGAAGCATGAAAGTAGAATCAATGAGAAAAATGAATGTTGAGAATAATAATACATACCTAACCCATAACCGACGTGCATGCATGATGAGGTTCATGAATGTTGAGGAAGCGAAAGATGTATGTTTGAACCAAAGCATGTTGCTTTGCATAGTCTCTGTCTACCTCATTGGGTGACAGGCGTGACAATATAGATAAGACATATAGATAGATAGTTTTAGAAAAAAATGTCCACCCGTGCGAAGCCGGGACGGGCTGCTAGTGATAAATATTGCAGAAGTTTATAAATTATTTACTTTTAAAATTCGCTGTTAAAATTAATAATATTAATTTCAACTATTCGTATTATTTATTGCTATAGTACCGAATTATAAACTTTTTTGTAATTTATTTTGCTTCACCATAATTAATATCAACCAACCAGTATCAGTGGTTGCGATAGAGTAAGTGTAAGTAAGGAGGTATATATCGCGTAATTTATTGAAAAGTCAATAAGCTAAATGAAAGCTTGGGAGGTTCAATTGGTAAATGTTGTAGAAATAGCTGTTGGGATTGAATAAAATATCTTTGAATTCTTACTCAAAATGTTTTTATTTCTATACAAGCACAGCTTCACACGCGTTATTCAGTACAGCCGTCTTTTTAAGAAACATAGATAATATTTACACATACGCTCACCAGAGCAAACCTAACAATATGAAAAAACCATAAAGTAAACATACAGTACTACCAACTATATTCAGTAAATGTATTTATATTGCCATTTTACAATACCCTCCCTCAATGTAATTACATTTACTTTCACACGACAACAGTAGAAAACTTACTTTTCTTACTTACTTTTAAAGATATTAAAGATATTTCACAAAGCTAAATTAATTTATTGTTTACCAGACCACATTTCTTAATACATTTCATAAATAATTCTTTATTCAAAGGTTTTGTAAACACATCAGGTGGTTGCTCACTTGAATTAACATAGCTTACACTTATGTTGTTAATTTTTATCAAATCTTTAACAAAATGAAATCGAATGTCAACATGCTTCAATCGTTTAATTGAATCTGTTGCTGCATTTAAAATTGCTGACTGATTATCACAAGAAATATTTACTGGGAAAATATTCTGGAAACCAAAGTCACTTAGCACATTTACTATCCAACAAGCTTCACTGGCAGCCATGCTCATAGCAATGTACTCTGATTTAGTTAATGGCAGGCTCACTGAAGCTTGTTTTCTAGAACACCATAATTTCAAACAATTAGAAAACTTAAACATAAAACCAGAAGTGAACTTTCTGTCCTTTAAATCACCACCCCAGTCAGCATTAGAAAAGCCCTCTAAACTGGCATCTGTACACTTAAAAATCAATTTAAAATCTATTGTATTTTTCACATAACGTAACACTTTTTTTAACGCAGTTAGTTGTACAGTACCTTAGTTAATTTGTACCCTATAGGGTTTCTGAAATCTTTAGAATAATCAGGAGTGCCTTCACACAACTTGAGACTGAAAGTAGATTTGTGTTACCCCGAATTTAACGCGCGCGAAGCGGCGGGCAAAAGCTATTTTTTTAAAGTACCTAAACCTGTTACAGGTATGGTGTCATATCCTTACAATGCATTAATATAATATTCTTTTAAAACAATAAAAGTATCTTTTAAGATTGATAATAATGTTAAAACTACTGTAAAATGGTTAATTTATGTTGCAATTAAGAGTAATACGTGTACTTTTAGTATAACATGGTGTACCGGGGTAAAATATATTGAAATATTTGTTAATTATTATACAATTTTCCATTTCACATTCATCCATCACCTAACATGACCTGATCAAACGAAACCTTTCGAACAAAGGGATTTTTATGGTAATATTTATCATCATTACTCTGCGCTTTGCTTATCAAGTTGCTGGTCGAAATGTTTTTATAGACGGTTACTATAGTAGTAAGCCGTTGCCGAGCTTCACACAGGCACGAATGCAATCCAATAGTATATCATGAGGGATGGCACAGTAGACCTGTGTCGGAGTTGTAATCGACCTGGTGAGTCCCTCAGACATATAGGCGCCGGGTGTTCTCATCTTGCTAATAGCGAATACTTGCATAGACACAACCAAGTAGCCAGGATCATACATCAACAACTGGCTCTGAGATACAGGCTTGTGGACGAAGTGCCATATTACAAGTACATCCCTGAGCCAGTTCTCGAGAATGGTCAGGCAACATTGTACTGGGATCCATCTATTGTCACAGATAGGACTGTTGTTTGCAACAGGCCTGATATTGTGATAATAGATTGATCAGAGCGCCGCGCAATGATTGTCGACATCACTATTGCACATGACGACAATCTCGTGAAAGCAGAAAAATACAACTAAGAAAAATATTTGGACTTGGCTCACAAGATTGTCGATATGTGGGATATTGATTCGGCAATCATTGTTCCGATAGTTGGGTCCATTAATGGACTTATAGCGAAAACCCTCGAACGCCATCTATAGAGGTTGAAACTAGGCAGCTGGGTTAAGAGTTTGATGCAAAAGGCAGTAATTTAGCAAACGGCTCGCATTGTGAGAAAATTCGTATCTCTGGAGCCCTAACCGCCGGTGACTTGGATTGTCTTTGACACACTGCGCACAGCACTAGGCGCCCCCCCCCGCGCCTCTTGGGCGCCGCGCCGCACGGGCGCCGGCGCACAAGCGGATACACAGTTGACAGAAACAGGAAGACACACTTTTTGAAGGGCGCGCGCAGGATTGTCGGAATTTACAGTTTTGTAATGAACCATACCACATTTACACATATTTTACTTGTATCTCATATTTTGTATCACATTTGTATCTCATATTTTACTTGTATATGGATTATACATATGGTCCATTCGAAGCCATCCATTCGTGATTAAAGACCGTCGCAATAATCACCATCTTTACAAGAAACAACGGGGAAACTTCTAGAAAAATCATCACGGCGAGGACAACGACAGTCGAAGACAGCCACGATGGTCTCAGCGCAGCACAGCATGAGGATAACAGATAATCAGACCAATTATTTTTTCCTATATTAACTTTTCAACTGATTTTTGAAATTGCAACAGCAATTACTGAATCAGACATTTCAGACTCATATATTCATGATAATTATATTATCACACTAAGTACAAATTTGTTTCAATCTAAAATAAACAAAAATATTCAGAAAATATCAGCATTTCATAACCTCTCATGTCAATCCCTCTCATCAAATTAGCCCTTTTTTTATAATACTAAAGCCAAAATAACATTCCCCGGCATCTGGATAGCTTACCAAGCCTAAATTGCCAGCCGCCTGCCTCAATAAAGAGCCCCCACGTGGTCATCCCACGCGCATGCGGCCTAGGGCTTCGCCCGCCACGTGTTAGCTGTGCACTCAAGCTTTGCACAGCCTTGCTTTCTGCCGCTTGCTGCTATAATTTAAGTATTGCACAACTTTTTACACAAATTCTGTGATAACATTTTCCTGTTCATATTTTTCTTTTTTTTTTTCAAAATTGTGTGTCCTTAATTCACAGCAATGGCCACTAAAGGTAATAAACCTGATGATAAAGAATTAATCAAATAACGTGGCATTGTTAAAAGGAAACTCGCATTATTTAAAAAATATATTAACCTCATTATGCCCAGTAATAAATTCACAGATATCCAAGTTATTGAGTTAAAAAACAGACTTTTGGAGTTTAAAACAATACATAAAACTTTCAAGGACGTTCAGACCCTTATTGAATTGAACGCTGACATCTCAGAGTTCACCGATGAACCAGACCCAGACAGGGAACAATTTGAAAATGATTACCAGCTGTTGGTGGCACAGGCTTCCCGGCTTATTCAGTTGAATGACAAGCTGGTAACTAATCCAGAGTCAGACAAGGATCATTCAGGTGGGACCAAATCATTTATTAAACTACCCACTATTGACTTGCCACACTTCTCGGGTGATCATCAGGATTGGCTTGAGTACAGAGGCACATTTCAATCACTTGTTACACATAGAACATTAGATAACATTCAAAAGTTTCACTACTTGCGTTCCTCACTATCGGGCAGTGCATCATTAGTTATAAAATCACTAGAAATTACAGGTGACAACTTTGAGGTAGCGTGGAAATTGTTGTGTGAAAGATATGATAACAAACGACAGCTGATAGGAAATCACATTCATGCATTGTACAACTTAAATAATATTGTCAAGTAAATTTGACTCAAACACATTAAGATATTGGGAAGAACACAAAAACACACTCACAGACATGCCCACACTTGAGTGCCTGAATAAATTTTTAAGAGGTCGTGCTGATGTATTAGAAGTTTTAGAACAATCAAATATTAACAACAATAGCAAATCAGATACTCAAGGGGGACAAAACACAAAGTCATTTACAAAATGAACACACAAAAAGTACCCACATGTCCTTTGTGTAAACAGCATCATCTATTATTTTCTTGTGAAAAGTTTAGACAGATGTCCATTGAACAAGGAATCAGAGAGGTACAGAGATTAAAAATCTGCTCTAACTGTTTAAAACCTGGTCATGACAACAAATTATGCAGAAGAGGGACATGTAAGTACTGCAACAAAAAACATAATACACTTTTACACTTAGATGCACCAAAACCATCATCTGTCACATTAACTAGTTGCACACAGAACAAAACAATATTACTGTCAACTGCACAAGTCAAAATATATGACAAACAAGTAAAACCACACATGGTACGAGCACTACTAGACAATAGCAGCACCTCAAGCTATATAACTAGGCACTTGTGCTCAAAACTAGGCTTATCCATCCATACTATAGACACCGTGGTCACTAGTATTAATAATCAGTGCACAAACATAACAAAAAATACTAACATTCACATTCAATCAGCACACAATAAAAATTACAGGATAGACATTTTATGTCTTGTAATTAACCAAATTTGCAACACAGTCCCACATACATACATGAACAAAGATACCATTCAAATACCTATTTGTATACAACTGGCAGACCCTGACTTTAACATTCCAGCCCCTATTGACTTATTATTGGATGCAGACATATTCTGGGAAGTCATGGGTACTGGAAGATTGGAATTAGGAAAACAGCAACCGGTTCTACAACAAACAGATTTAGGCTGGTTAATATCAGGCTGCATTTCAAATACTCATATTCAAAATAAAATTCAAAACTCATTCTTTGTGAATCAGATCTCAGATAACATAAACAATATTTTGGGAATTATAAAACATATCTACTCCTTCAGACATACCTCACATTACTCAGCTATCATGTGAAAAAATATTTATATCAACTACAACTCGCAATGCTAATGGTAATGGTAATTTGTGGTCACTATACCGTTCAAACAATCGCCAGAGTGTTTAGGTCAGTCATATAGTCAGGCAAAGATTCGTTTCCTTAACATAGAAAAACGATTAAAATCCGATCTTACATACAAACTACAATATCTAACCTTTATACAAGAATACCTTGACCTAGGTCACATGACCAAAAACACAAACAGTAACACTCTGACACCTTCATATTATATACCACATCATGGTATAATACAAAACACCATCACCACAACAAAGTTCAGGGTGGTTTTTGATACATCGGCACGCACATCTAACAAAATATAACTTAATGATATACATACAATAGGACCAGTAGTACAAGATGATTTAATTGCTATACTTATTAGGTTCAGACAAAACAAATACATAATATCAGCTGATATTGAAAAAATGTTCAGGCAAATATCCATCATAGAAACCAACGATCCTTACAACAAATTGCATTTCGTTTCGATGAGTCAGAACCACTGAAAACTTACACACTAAATACAGTAACGTATGGGACAGCTTCAGCACCCTACCTCGCTACACGTTGTATCAGACAGGTTAGTCATACCGAGACGAGTTTTCTATGATTCACCCAAACATATACAGCTGCACACTTTCTGTGACGCCTCTCAGCACGCCTATGGCGCCTGTGTATATATGCGCACACACACCACAAATGGTGAAGTGTGCGTACGGCTACTAACAGCCAAGTGTAGAGTGGCACCACTTAAATCATTAACAATTCCACGACTAGAACTATGTGCAGCCCTCATAGCTGTTTGCCTTTACAAAAAGGTTATTGACTCTCTCCGTAATTCACACATAATTTCAGACTGTTTCTTTTGGATTGATTCCATGATTGTACTGTCCTGTATAAAGTTGCCACCACACAAACTAAATGCATTTGTGAGTCACATAATTAATGAAATACAAACAATAACACATAAACAAACATGGCGATATGTACCTACAAAACAGAACCCCGCAGATCTCATATCTAGGGGTGTCACAGCATCAACACTTATACATTCAGATTTGTGGTTCTCTGGTTCAAAGTTTCTTAGGGATGATAATAGCAGCTGGCCAACAACACCTGGGCACATCAGAAGTTGTTCTGACCATCCAGAAACAAAACCCCAGAGCCACAAAAACACTATTCAATGTTACTCACAGACAGACAACAATTCATTCATTTACAATTTCTCTGACTTCACAAAATTAACATGCATAACTGCATATATATTGCGATTTATACATAATTGTAGAACAAAAACACAAAAAAGTAATTCAGCTTCAAACACCTTCATTACATTAACAACAAAAGAACTATATCAGGCCAAATTAAATTTAGTAAAAATATCACAGTTAAATTCATTTTCTATTGAATATGAGTTACTTTCAACAAATAAAACATTACCAATAAAAAACAGATTAATTTCATTACATCCATATTTTGATCAGGCCGGCGCAGTTATTCGCGTGGGTGGCAGGCTCGCTAATTCGCGATTTCAACATGATAAAGGTTTCCAATGCTTTTACACGCTAATCATCACATTTGCAAACTATTTTTTTCCACTCAACACAAAAAACTTCTCCATGCTGGTCCACAGTTGTTGCTCGCCCACATACGTGAAACATATTGACCTATCAGTGGTCGCAATCTAGCCAGAAAGACTGTACAATCATGCATCACATGTAGACGCTTTCAAGTAAAAACAATTACACCAATCATGGGTAATTTACCTGAGCCACGCATGCATTCTGATTTCGCATTTAACAACGTCGGTGTAGATTACGCCGGGCCAATCATGATTAGTAATCGTAAGGGGCGTGGTAGTCGGTTGATAAAGTCATACATATGCATATTCGAATGCCTTGCAGTTAAAGCTATACACCTAGAATGGGTTACCGATTTGACAAAGGAATCTTACGTAGCGTCACTAAATAGATTCATCAGCCGCCGAGGAAAACCTGCTCACATATATTCAGACAATAGCAGTAACTTTATAGGGGCGTCAAAAGTTATCACGGGGTTTTTGGTGAAGAATCAGAATTTGATAAGCAACAATGCGGCAGAACAAGGCATCACTTTTCACTTCATTCCACCATACTCCCCACACTTAGGTGGGTTATGGGAAGGCACAGTGAAGTCAACAAAACATCACCTTAGGCGAGTCTTAGGCTTGGCACGTCTCACGTATGAAGAAATGCACACAGTCTTATGTCAAATTGAAGGCATTTTAAATTCAATGCCCTTAACGCCTCTATGGTCTGACCCATCTGATCTCACTGCTCTCACTCCATTTCACTTCTTAATCGGTCGATCATAATCTGTCCTACCTTAGCCACCACGGGCTGACTGTAATCTGCTGCATATATCCAGATACAAACGCGTGGAGCTCCTGCGTCAACACTTTTGGACTCGATTCTACAAGGAATACATTGCACAACTTCAAAACAGAAAAAAATGGAAGAAGTCGTCCGGACAGCTGACAGAAGGCACCCTGGTCGTCGTGAAAGATGACGCTCTCCCACCAGCCCGCTGGGTACTCGGGCGAGTAACACAGCTCCATCCGGGGACCGACGGAGTCACAAGAGTGGCCGACATCAAGACCAGAACAGGCACTATCAGAAGAGCATTTAACCGGATATGCCCTCTCACTGGTGGCTCGGCAGAATGTCTATGACACGATGCGCACAGCACTAGGTGAAGCCTCCTGGGCGCTGCGCCGCACGGGCGCCGGCGCACAAGAGGATGCACTGACACAGTTGACAGAAACAGGAAGACACACTTTTTGAAGGGCGCGCTCAGGATTGTCGGAATTAACAGTTTTGAAACGAACCATACCACATTTACGCTCGAATGAGGCTGCTGTCCACCCATTCATTGACAGCACTGACCAAATTTCATTCCTCACCGCTCTATCTTAAGCCTTTTCCAAATCCATGAATGCGCAATAGATCTTTTGACCTTTGGCCAAAAACTTTTTAGCTATGCTTCCCAAGGAAAAACCTATCTGATTATTGGACAAGAAAGACAATATTGCATCTCAAACAGCTTAAGTCGCGTTGAATGTAAATGCGATGCATTCTATATTAAAGGCATGTGCTTGTGACGCCAGTAATACTGCACTCATCGATATTCTCTTGTTGTGCCAATTGAGACGTGCGTATTGATATAGAATTTTCATGATTATCCACAACGTGGCTTTATGTGGTGTGGTGGTGAACCACCTGCTTGATAATATACTGTTACTTTATTATGTGGGCTTGTAGTACGAAAAAAGGCCATAATACCAGTCTTCGAAAACTATCTCGTAGAATTTTAGTATTTTGCTATATAATTTATCTGACTTAGAATAATTTATCTTGCTTCTGAATATTATTATATACCTATACAGATTTTTGATACAGACTAACAAACAGCAGACTATTAAAACATTTAAAACAAAAAAATCACAAACAAAACAAATACAAAGCAGTTAAGCTTGCAATGCAAAGCCATTAATTGGAAAATACACTTTTTCAGTACTCGTAAACTCTCTACTTAACAGTATTGTCCAGTAATCAAAGTAATAAAACCACCGAACAGAGTGACGAACGGCATTGTTAGTTATCTCAATTGGTACAGAGTAAAGGGGACAATTAGAGAAAGCAAACTACAGTAACGGGATGGTTCGACATCGTCGGCTAGTTACATTTGCTTGCTCACACAAATAATAACTCTGTGTATGTAGCAGACGTAACTAGAATTTAGACGTAACAGGATTGTAACTAGAATTCTAGAGCTTGAAAACCAAAAGTGCTCCAGTGTAATGTAATAAATACTTTGAGCTGCAGATTTTTCTGAAATTAACTAGTACAAAGCTAAAAATTACAGTCTGGTGCTAGTTTTATTACTTAATGACAGAATTATCGATAATCTTAATATATAAAATCCTTGCGTTACTGTCTGATTGACAGACAAGCTACAGCCGAAACTATTGGGCGCAGGAAGCTGAAATTTGGCACGAATGTTCCTTGGAGACCGTAGGGGTGCAATAAGAACGGATTTCCCGAAATGCCCACGGGTTCGGCCAGAACGGGTAAATTTTAAAAAGCGTCCTCTAGTATGTTGATAAGAATATAAATAGATAGATATACGTTTTATTACACACCTACATAGCATTATACAGTTAATTTTTTAGCTAGGTTGTATGATCTAAATGGTATGAAGAAATACAATTTTAATCCTGAATTTATTCAATATTATGTTAGAAATTATTCAAAGGTTTTCAAGAGGACATGTGCTTTAGCCAAATCCTTATATTTAATCAATCAAATCAAAGAATCCATAAACAAAATAAAAACTACTTGTTACATTATAAACAACGAGAGTGGTCGAGCTAATTTGGTAGATAACAATTGTGAATTAAAATTTAATGGTGAAATTATTACTAGGAAAACTAATGTTGCTCAGACTTTTAACAATTTCTTCATCAACATACCAGTGAACACAACCAGCTGTGAAGTCATGTCCAAGCAAAGCAGAAATGTTGGTTAGGGGCAATGTGAATGAGTTTGATGTGCTTTTTAATTTTAAATATATTGATACAAATGTCATACTGAAGGTATTCAAGACGCTCAATAATAAAAAATCAGTTGACTTATAGGGCATTTCTGTTAAACTTGTTCAACACATTATTTCTAGCTTAGCTCCATATTTAGCTGCAATATTCAACAGATGCGTAGATACAGGGGTATTTCCTGATCTAATGAAACACAGTAAAGTGTTACCATTATTCAAAAAGGAATCCAAGAGCTTTAGCTGCTAGACTAGGTTATTTTAGTTATTTTCACAGCGTAATGTCTTACGGAATAATGTTATGGGGTATGGCTGCTGATATACAGACTATTTTTGTCATTCAAAAGAGGGCCATAAGTGCAATTTATAAGTGAGATTCTTTACGTGATAAATTTAAAGAAGTAGATATATTGACAGTTGCATCGCAATTTATATATGCTAACTTAATGTACATTAAGAAAAACTTTTACTATACTATTCTATACCGCATAAATAGTGATTTGCACAAAGTGAATACTGGGAATAAGCATTAACTAGTGGGAACTAACAACCGTTTACATAAAGTTCATAACTCATTTGTGGGGATTGGTACCTATTAGGAAATTTCTTTTACAGAGGGATTACTACAATATTAAATAATTTTTAAATGATAAGACACCATGGGGGTAGGTTTAGGCTTGTTTAACTCACGATTATTTTCTTTTCTGACCATTTAATATAATTGTTATATAAATTTGTTAAATTCTGGTTTTGATAAGTGATATGTTAAGTGTAGGTGCCTCGTGAACATACGAATTTGCAGGATTTGGATATTTTTATGATTTCTTGAATATAGTTTAACATTATTTATCCCTGATCATATCATTGTTCACTTGTCACCTTCACAAAATTCTTTAACCTATTGGTTGCTGATACATCTATACTACTGAGCTATATTGTTTTATTATTGTAGTATTCGCATATTTTGCTTTATTTTTTTTCTTTCATTTATTTCCAATCAGTGGCGCCAAGTGTTTTGGCTTTGTCAGCAATCATGTTACCACAAATTGTAAAATTAAGATTCTGTTTTTAACAGAGTGGCATGAGTTTCTTCCAGGCTCTTCTCATAGCCCTACCATCCCGAACCTGGTTGTAAAAAAAAAAGAATTGATGTTCATAAGCGTTGCTTTTGTAACCTATATGAATAAATGAGTTTAAATTTGAATTTGAATTTGTAAAGGACTTAAAACTAGAATATAATAATATATTTGTGTAACGCCTTTATATTAAAATTTCACCTGTATTCCGTTATTTGTAAGTATAAATTAGTATAAAAATATTTCAGATGATATTTTAGGACTGCCCATGTCATTTTGAAAGCCTTACAACAGCCTGTTAGCCAAACATATAAGAACATGGTAAATATCAAGTGGATAATTCAAATCTGGTAGAAATTTGTTGAAAACCACACAACAACACCCTTAAATAAATGTTTTACGAAAACATGTTTTTACTATTATAAAGTGATAACCATCTAGTTAAATGTTTGTCCAAAATCCTTGTTTTTTTATTACCTACAACATGCTTCTATAGAAGTGCTAATTGCCTGGAGTTTGGGTCTTCAACATATTATTTTAACAGAATAGTTATACCTGTACTAGAGGACGCCCGCAGCTCCGCCTGCATTTTTTTTTAATTTACCCGTTTTGGCCGATCCCGTGGGAATATCGGGAAATCCCTTCTTAGTGCACCCTTGCGTTCCCCAAGGAACATACATGCCAAATTTCAGCTTAGTGCGCCCAATAGTTTCGGCTGTAGCGTGTCTGTCAGTCAGTCAGTAACGCAAGGATTTTATATATTAAGATATGGCTTGTGTGGCATAGTGATGTTACTAAAGACGGATTTGGATTGTAATCCATGTTGTGACGTCAGACATTCGTCGTCGGTTGGATGCATGTACTAAAGAACACATTGCTGTGATGTTACGCAATGGCTCAATATTTAGTATGTAGCAGTAGTTTTCAGCATGCTTGAGTATAATTTTTGCAACATATCGCTGTTAAATTTTACTATTACTTTTTTCCTTTTGCCATCTACCGGGCACATTGTTAAGCGAGCAATAATTCAGAGGTGTGTGCCCGGGGCATCTGATGATCGAACCCAAGACCATCGTCTTGATAGTCCGTTACGTACACCACTGGGCTATCACCGCTGCTTTTTCTATGATGAAGGTTTCAGGTTTAAGCATCCTACATTTTCCACGCCTACATATATAATCTACGTGAATGTGGTTTCTGTCTCCTTCTTTATAGTAATAAGCACCAGTTCAGGAGTATTTTCTTTCTATTACATCATTAATACCAAGAAAATACCGCAGGCTACAAGGCAAATTCGGGTACCAGAGAAATAGCGAGTTTTGAAATAAGATCGGAAGCAAAATTTCGGACAGAATTTCAATATCTTTTTTTCGGATGCAGGTAGAGGGAAAAGTACCATTTATGGAATACGTCCCCTTTATGGAATCATCATCAACAGCCTTGAACAGTCCACTGCTGAACTAGGCCTCTCCTTTGAAAGGAGGAATTGGCCTTTTATTGTAACGGAATCCTACAGACCCCAGGCTGATTAAAATTTTAATTTTCTTACTAACTGGGTTTAAAATATCAAATTCAGCCTGCCAAGCAATTTGTTGCCAGGCTTCCGCACCCCTCCCCGCGCAGGGACCATGGATTTCGTCTATTACTTTATATTCCTCTGCTAAAAGCATTTACCAAACGTAAATGCTTATAATTGAATGAAAAGTGGACATCAAAATACTAAAGACAACGATACATTTGCATTGGTTTATCATCACAAAATCACTCTCCACATATTTATGCTTCGCATATTGGTACTTGAGTACAAGGCAGCGTATCTCAGAGATGGCAGCTCCAGGGAGACGAAGAACATGATCCAGGTTTATTAGTCATATAGTATTATCGGCGCCGAGTATTCCTGCGATATCCAGTGCATATAGTATTGAACATACAGTAACAGTCTCAGAACTGATGTCACAAAACGCCTCCTTGCCGCAAGTCATAACATTGAAGCCCACACAAACATAGTCAATTAAAACGTATTAAGCCATCGCGCATAGATTGCAGGGATGCTCTCGTTACAATCGCCGCCTGATTAGCCGCCAGGATTTACGGGACACCGCGTGATCGACAAGTGGCTCTTCTTTTGCTTTTTAAAACCTTGTCAACTGCTCTGTGCTGGCCTGTACGCAGGTTTAGACAGCGATTGTGAAAGTCCTGCATTCTATCACCTGATCGCGAATACGGAGACCCCCATCATTCATCGCTCATCTTCCACATCCATCATCAACAAGGTACGAACCACTACTAATGTTACACGCGGTTATTAATAATATAACTATGTACAATATCTCATAGAGAACTATATATTTTAGTCAGCCTGGGATAAATATGGTGTGATATAGACATAGATACACAACAGAGTTATTAATGTTATACAGTTCATGCAATAAATTATAGTAAAGTGAATAACAGACACTCACTGGACTTTTAACTGCGTCGCTGCCAAATTTACCCTTTGCCCTGTGCTGGTCACCTTCTCTTGATGCCGCTTGCCTTGTTCTTCGATATCACTAAACAGTAATTATCGACCAACACCGAACACCCCTTTCGCGCTAGGCCAGGTCCGATACGTTTCGCGCCTCAAAGTCAACTGTCTAAACTACCACGCGAGTCCGTTCCCCAGATCTCTCCTCTTCCGCGTCATAAGACCGAATGTCCGTACTTCCTCAACTACCACGCCGCACTTTCCTGGAACCCGACTCACTCCGCTTCCTGAGACCGACTGTCCAGTCAAACACCATCAACCCAACACGCATCTGACCACTTACTACCTGAAAGGGTCCGTTTCTTATGTTTGGTCCCTTTTTTATGATCCACAACTATACCACATGTAAACACTACAGTGCAAATGTTTTATCATATTTCATGGCTATTTCTTCACTCATAGGCCTGTCACATAATTCTCATAAATTTGTCAAACTCTTGGAATTTATGAGTTTACTAATTGCATAACGTTGACGCCATCGTAGCGATAAGACAAACACATGTAAAAACAAATATGCGACCTAAGGACTTTATATTATTATTTAATTTGGTGTAGCCAGTAACACCATTACACTATACCACGCTGGCCAAACGGGTTGGTATAGGGTTTGTATCAAGTTTTCCTTCTCTTACAGTGCTGTTCTCTGCATAATATGCTCTGTCTGTCAACTCTTACGACACCCACGGAATGAAATGGGGTGGTGACATTTCGTATTCTTAATCCGTCACCACACGGACTTTATGGAATACCATTGTATTTTCAAACCTAGAATATTTAAAAACTTGGGAATTTGATAGAATTAAATTAATTTTGGATGTAGTCCAAAATTTGTACCTTTACTATACTTAACACAAATTTTGGAATATTCGCGACGCTTAATCTTCGAAATATAACGTATCCCATATTAGGAACGTAATCCATAATTGGTACCTTTCCTCTACTCGTAACAACCGAGAAACGCCCACTAACAACAACCTTGTTTGCGAACGCTTTCGTGTATTTATTAGGAATGACTTTTCTTCATGTCGAACACTCGTTTCTATATGAACACACTCGCGAATTTTATTATGTTAAGCCATGATTTCACCAGTTGAGAACTTGTTTCCTTATAAAATATTATATCATATTATATTTATCACTTTATCTCAAAACTTAATTTAAATTATGTACATGCAATGGTTATTTATTGTTATTGTGTTTAGTCCGAGCGTTGGGAGCCTGGTGATCTGTACAACAGGCTCTACAGACACCAGTGTCTCACAAAGGAAATAGAGTTGTATTTACTTTATAAATATATATTATTGTTTACTTACTGTGTGACAACCCTTTTGAAAGAGATAAATAAACGATTATTATTATTATTTAAAACCTGTGTTTAAATAGTTAAGCTTATTTCGCACTGTGTACACATAATTACATTAATATACATTTTGTTTCTTTTAAGATAATTAATTTATCTGTAGATTTTCGCTTATACCAAAAGTCCATGACAATGATTTTAAAAGAATTTGCTATTATTTTTAGTAATGCATGATCAACAATACAAAATGACTAAGAATAACAAAGATGATATTAATTCATATTCGACATCACTTAAAGGTGCACTCTATCTTACACAAGCATAAGCCTGGTGCAGCACCAGGCTCAAGCTTGTGTTGTTCCATTCACGATACGTGTGACAATAAGTACAAAATTTGATATTTTACCTCAATCTTGTGTGATGGCTTATTAATGCAGTAACCAGCATCAATGTACCAAAAAAGAAAGATGTCATTCTTCTTTAAAAACAATCCTTTCTCAGTTTATGCCTTCAGTGGAACATACTGCAATCCATTACCAACCAGCGCCTTTACTTGTTTTCCACATTAATGGACTAAAAAAGAAACAAGATCATCTCATTTTTACGAACTCCTGGTTCTAAAACGGTTCTAGCTTTGATCTGCGAATTTCATGAGAGGGTAGAGAATTTTATTATGTTAACGTTCGTATTAGATTTTAATTTGAGAGGGGATCAGCCTATTGTTATTTTTGGTTAAACTTTCTTTGCATAAAAGGAAATGTGTTTTAAGTTTTCAGCCAATATGTTAGACATGCTTTTATGATCAAATATGTATAATAATTTATGTCTATGATATGTATATGATGGTTTTTTGATAGGGAGGAATCAAAATGAAGCCTGAAAGCTTATATTTATCAAGTAATGGAAAATGGAACTAACAAGTCAAGATTAATACCCAACAAGCAATAAGTATATATCAAACTGTCCTTACTGTCGTAATCTATGATGATTTTGGCGTATACGCTATACAATAATTAAAAAAAAATTTAAAATCGCTGTGTTTATGTATTCAAAGCGCAGTCGTCATAAACATTTTTGTCATATTGGTTGAATAAAAGTTTGTGCGGGATTCACATCACGCATGCGATAAGGGCCACCGCTTTCCCGGTTTACACTAACTTTAAAGTATATTGTAGTCACTTGCGCCAGTTATCCCGGTGCAGGAACCTAACTTTATATTCAACTCGTGCTTTCAAATTTCGCGAAGCACGTTTCGCCGGCAGAGGTTATTTGCATGTCACCTTTACGTTCGTCTGCCATCAGGTGTCATATTGTTATATTACACCAGCACTACCCAAACCTTGCAAATGTTGTTTAATGTCCCGGCTGAAACATGGAAACGTGAGGGATTTGTAGGCCAGAATAAAAATATGATGAGTGTGGTAGGTAGGTGTAGGAGGTAATAAAACATATCTAATCGATTATATCAAAAGACCTTTTTATTTCGAATGGTTTGAACGTCAGTTTTATTAGTTAAAAAATAGCTTCAAACTATAAAGTATTTTCATAAAGTTTTAAAAAGTTTTACGGTACTAAAGCCTGTGCATTAAGTTCAATAATTTAAATTAAATTGAGAATATTCATAAGAACGGCTTTCATAGACTATTAATTTCATTTCTTTATTTATTTCACTAATTTAACAAATAAGTCGATAAATTTTATTACTTATAGGTATATATACATACATCCATGAGGCGAGCCTTGGGGGTACCATGTCCAGCAGTGGATGTCTTTCGGCTGATATGATCATATCTTTATTGCATTGGCCACTGTTCCGTGACCAGAAACTCTGTTTAATAGGCTTGTGTCCTAAAATGTAATTAGCGATTGATTCGTTCCTTTATTAGATGTTAAACTGAAATACCAGATTTTTCTTCAGAAATCGTACAGCAACATTACTAATTATGGGTTTTTAAAAACGTTTTTGAATTTGACACGAAAACGCTGTAAACCATCATGGCGGTTGAGTGATATCACAAAGTGCAAAACAAAACAAACCGTGAATGAAATCTGGTCTGATGTACCCACTTTTATTTTGTTATATTCGATTTGACAGGTTGTAAGTTTGACGTTTTAGTTGTATTTACTACTAAAACGTCAACAACATGAATGGCGGACGGACTGTTAGACGTAATGCTCTCTGATTGGTGTTCACTGTCACAAGAATAAATACATTATTTTTAGTTTTAGAATCCTAAAAATAATATTAATCTTACCTTTTTATAAAAAATAATAAACTTTATTGACATCTTAAAATCATAATGAATCTAAAGATACTACAATCAAACTGATTTATTCTTAGTGGACACAAGCCTATTATGAAATCCTCGTTAAGGTCTATAAACTTTATAGAAAAACATGGGTGGGTAATTTATGAATCTACAAGCCGTAAGGTTGGTTGCCATAAGGCTTGAGATCAAATCCATAAAACTATGCAGTATATCCGTAGGAATGTTCAATCGTCTGTGTGAATGGTGTCTTATAACATGGGTCAAATGTTGTTCCAAGTTTTAGTGTCAGTCTTGCTGGGTAACTGATTAAATATTGTATATTAGTGAACTGTAGAGTGTCTTCGGGATAGTACCTCGCTTGTGAAGTTGTGATATATATTTCAGTACCGAATAGTTTTTTTATACAGTATGCGTATTCTTCTTCTTCTTTCTCTTAGCGTTATCCCAGTTTTAATCTGGGGTCCGCTTTCTAGTCTAACCGGATTTGGCTGAATATTAGCTTTTCCACGGAGCGACTGCCTGTCTGACCTCCGCAACCCGAAGGGATAGCGATATTCCATGTTTTAGACTAGTGTCAGTTTATTTAGAAGGTACTGACGCCCTGTAACGACTGTCAGAGATCTTCATGACAACCGGGACCGACGGCTTAACGTGCTCTCCGAGGCACGGGACAAGCGATAATTAACAATTCAATACGCACATAACTCCGAAAAGTCATTGGTGCGCGCCGTGGATTCGAACTCGATACCCTCTGCATTGCAGTCTGTTGGTATATCCACTCGGCTATCGCTGCCTACAGTATGCGTATTACAGTATGAAAAACTGCTTCATACTCTTCATTCTTAACTCATTGGACCATATAGTCGTCTCGATGACAGTTACAAATATTTGACATCTATTGTTATACCCTGGACTGTCTCATCCACTATTTTTGAGGAAATGTTCGATTCAAATTCGATTATTTTTACCATTTCCTGTTTTGTATGACTAAATTTAGATTCAATACAATGTTATCATTGTATTGCACGTAAATCTCATAAGTAGTAGTATAATATAGTTCACTTTTTTACACCTAAGTACATACAAACGTGTGTATCAGATACCTAATAAGGTCTAATGATGGCAAACTCAAAAGCGTATTTTAAATACAAAATAGAAACCAAAAAGGTTCATAACAAACACAACAACAAGATTATACGGGCGAAACCTATAATGAAATGTTAGCTGTTTATGTTTCTTAAGCTATCCTTTCTGTCGCTTTCTATCCGCATTGTATGACGTTTATTGTTGTAATGCCAATTTACGTCACGGCCAAGGCGCTGTCGTCTTTAGTGGACATAATTGAAATATTTGCTACGCACAATAAATGTTCTGACGTCTTAAATCTTAAGACTTTTTGACGTTTTGTTCAGAACAAAGTCATCGTGACGCATTAAAAGGTTTACATCAACTTTTGTGTGTTCAATTCTAAAATTAGTATTCTCGGGTTAATTATTTGAAGCTTCGTGAACGTGGTAGCGAAATATTTTAAGTACCTACTGTTGCGGTTACTTATTAAGCTCTTAGTTCTGGAGGAACGACCTAAGAGAAAATTCAACCTCAACAGGTCCAACTTGTAATAAAGTTCAATAGTAGATATAAAGTACATTTTGGATAGAATATTTTGATGTAAAAATAGCATCATAATTATAAGTTTATTTAGTGATCTAGAAATAATGACTATTTCTTTTAATCTTTTATAATATTGTAAGCATCTTTGAATATAGAGTACTCTTAAGCGTTCTTCTACTATCCGCCCACTCTCCACATTAAATGTTTCCTCACAAAGTTTGCCTTCAAAATAAGTGTTAATTAATTTGTAAAACATAATTACGGAAAGCAATCATGGTTTAGAAATGTATTAACCTGGTGGAAGCTCGACGACTATGACATAGCCTTTTGCCCTGAATATGGCTACTGAGGATTTCTGAGTTTATTAATTGCTTAACCTTAATCGTCTGTCCCAGTATAAATACGTAAACATGACAGTAAATGGCCTATTTGAACGGATTGTTTATTAATCTGCTTCTGAAATAGATTTCTCGGACAGAGGAGAATCCTTGATTTTGATGAAAGACAAAAACAGAAGGTATTAAAGTTAAAGCACATTAAAGTTATTCCGACAAACCATACTCTTAGAATTTAAATAACGTAATAAAAATAAATGAAACCCTATAAATTTTTGGAAATACCTTCGCGAGCGCCATTAAACTCGACTTCAAAGATTCCCCCACATCCACAAAAACTAACACCGCATATAGGTATATAAGTCAACTAAAACTTAAGTATAAGGATAGGAAAGTCGCATTTCGCAAGCAATTTCCTTCCGCCGCAATAACGCCAAGTCACAGTGGCAGAGGTGGCCATTCGAAAACTAATAAATTTCTCTGGGACTGTGCATTTATTTGATAAACGGTCGAGATAAAGATGCGGCAGAGACACCTCAACACTTCCTTGGTCAGCAAACGTTGGTTGGCCTTCCCTTTCTTTTAATGGCGGTTTTAGTTTAGCTATTTTAGTACCGGGAGCTGTAAGTGTAAATTTGTAATTTGTTTGAAACTTCGTTAGGGTATGCATAAAATCAACGGCTGCCGCCATAAGGTTCGGGTTTCGGGTGGAACAAATGCAGTTATTAGGTATTTCTGTCATAAAATTCTAAGTAGCGGCATAAAATCTGGAATGGTGTCCGCTAGGCGGTAATAAACGTGTCCGTATTAAGTGGGTCTTAACTGGCCAAATGTAGGTGCGTAACCTTTCGGCGAATTACGCCTATGTTACTCTAATTTTCTATATATTTACATTAAAGAAGTTAAGGGCTGCTTTAGCAAGCTACGTTATTACATTGAATTTACTGTAGGTACCTATGTGAAAAATGTCGTCCGTGTCGTGAGAGTACTAAGGTAATGCATGAAGCTAATATTATCTTTGCAAAGAGATTGAAAAGTTGACAACACACGCTTTATCCACTCGTGTGGCTTTGTATAGTAGTAGGCCTAATACTCACATTATAATTGACTCACAGTGCTATTGTGAAGTAGATTAGGAGAAGCCTCAGCCCAGCAGTTGTCTGCGAAAGGCTGTAAAGAATATGAAAAATGAATTGATATAAAACAAATTACCTATATTGTGTAGATAGTAGATATTATTATCTTAATATATAAAATCCTTGCGTTACTGACTGACTGACAGACACGCTACAGCCGAAACTATTGGGCGCAGGAAGCTGAAATTTGGCATGTATATTCCTTGGGGACCGTAGGGGTGCACTAAGAAGGGATTTCCCGAAATTTCCACGGGATCGTCCAAAACATGAAAAAAAAAATGTGCAAGCGTAGCTACTGGCGTCCTCTAGTCCACTTATAACATGTAAACGGATGGCTAGCATAAACGTTCAAGCGATTCTCTCGCTGTTTAACGTTGCACCGAGTGTTGTGGCTTTAACCATCGAAGCGAGACGGGACGAAATTTTGTATGATCCACAATCAGTAATTGTGCCGAGTTGGGTGTTTTTGTGTCTGTTGAATATTTGCGAAGTACTCTTAATAAAGTCTTTTAATATCATTTCATAAGTTTTTTTATCTTATTTAGTTAATATAATAATGTGTTTTTAAGATTATATATTTTGAGGTTTTGAACTCGGGTTTTTTTAAGTCTTACGATGTATACGAATCCAAAAAGATTAAAATCAATGACCGTTTGCTGGTTAATTCTGCGCTTCAACAGATTGTGCTATAGCCACTTCCAGTATCATTGTGATACATGTTTTAGTCAGAGTTCAATGCTCGGCATACGAGTCATAAATTATTATAATGCTTATTTGAGAAGGTCTATCACTTAATATCTGTCTTACGACCGAATCGATCTCTTCGACCTTCTTTTGAGTATCAAATAAAACCAGTTCCGTTTATTACTAACTACCATATAAAAGTATCAATACGTCAGACTCGATAAAAATGTAGATATTTATTTGCCTTTCATGACATTATAGATTTCGTATTAAATTAGGGTTTCGCACTTAAATTAATAAAACGGAAGGTTTTTACGATTTCTGCGCAGTTTGTAGTCTTTCATAGCCTCTTTCTTTCAGAAATTGTGCTCATCTTGGTTCGAACTGTCTACTTGGTTGGTTGGTTTTCGGTACAGGAAAAAAATGCTGAAGCAATAAGCATAGTAATAAGTATTTAATTATTTTCTTCTATAAACGTCATTATTAAACTTAAATAATTTAAAGAGCTCAAACGAGACGTGAAGTACTCATGAATATTCTATTGGAACACTACTGACTTTGCACCATACCTACCTGTTTCCGGAGATATTGAGGCTCGAAGTTATCATTTTTTTTTATAATTATTACAAACTCGGTGCATTTCTCGCGCCAATTTGTCATATGCTTATCCTTTGTACCCATGGGAATGTTGGAATCTCTAGCATTGCACGCGCGCGCTTTAAATTGCAGCTTATAAAATATGTCTACGTATTGAAGCCAATTTTTTTTTAGGTTTCCCACGTATTATTTTTGCATAGTATGACTTGGCATGTGCAAAACGAGTAGACTTCGGCTTGGTGATTGTTCTTTTGATACCGCGTATGTAATTATAGTAAATATCAGCGTAAGTACGAAGGTCTGTATTCTAAATTGATTTGCAGTTGGCCGCATTTATAGGCTTCCGTAGTAAACATAATTATAAGAAAATAGCTGAGGGAAGCTGTTCCAGTTTTAAGCGACGATTTCCGTATGTCCTTCATCTAAAAAACTTATTGTCATACCATGGAAGAGAAACATTAATTGTAATGTACTTTACCTTCAATATTATGAACGGTCTGCATGTAGACGCGACTATATTAATCTTCAATTTTAATGTATAATTTTGAATCACACCATTTTCCTATTTATTACTGCAAGCTACCATAATCCTTAAAGCGTAATATTAAGGCGGTCAGATGGCTTTTGGATGGGAGATTAATCGACAAAAATAATTATGGTTCCATGGTTAACTAATTGTGGAACGTTATCAGTCGCTCGCAGGTTCATCCGCGCGGGTTATGGAAAATGATATTGGATGCATTCAGTTACTCAGGCGTCAGAATGAATTTGTGTTAGATGGCGTTAGTGTGGACTCACAGCATTCAATGTCCAGTAAAATTATAACAGTCCTAATAGTGACTAATCCGTAAAAGCCGCCAGTCTTCTGGGCACGCTACCGGTTGACAACGTTGCGGAGAGGAATTCGTGGACACTTAGTCGTTCTTTTTTTTTCGTTATATTTCCATTTTTTATTCTAGGCTAGTTTTAGGTTTAGTATGTGTGTAAATACTTAATTTTGAATTTTATAGTCTGAAATGTAATTGTGTTCCTGGTAAACTTATCCATTCCATATCCATTTATACATATATTATTATTTAATAAATTCTCCATTTCTTCCTTTCTGTCTGTATATTTTCTCACTCCCTTCGCACTTCAAATATGAACGAGAATGTATCCTTATTTAATGTAACGTAAAAAATTGTATAACGCATTGTTTTGTTTGTAGCGTCATGTCGCTTGAAAGGCGAACGTTTTCTGCTGAAAATGCAATTGATGCCATAAACAATAGATCTTAAAGAATAAAACTAAATTTAACAGAAAAAACAGCAGAAATACACTCACACATTCCGCACATTCCGCACCGACTCAACACTCAATGACAACATTGACAACGAACGTTTTTTTTTTATAATTTCTCTATGGAGTCGAAACTCGGCTGGGATTAGAATGACGGGAAATTTAACGTAGAAACGAGATACATAATACAAGCTAAGCCCTAGAGCGACAGAGACGAGTATATTTCACTCTTTCGACCGCGGGAGCCAAGTCATATACAGGTTGACACGGGCACTTCGGCGTGCGGCGCCATGTCAACTACTAGTTGACACGGGCAAAGTAGACTGAGATACGATGTCATATACCAGTTGACACGAGCAATTTAGTGTTTGAATTTTGTTATATGCCATGTAACACGGGCCAACAAGCGGTTATGTAGGTAATACAGAGTGATATAGACCAGGGTAGATAATTTATGAAACGAAGTAAAATTATAGTAGGATGAAACCCATTGGAGAAGGAAGAGAATATAACATAAACTAAAGGAAAAATAAATTACGGGCGATCTGAGGCCAGGAAGTGGATGGGGTTGCGATTTTAAGGGTAAAAAAGGGTTTTTCTCGATTGTCGGCAAAACTACAAGTCCTACGGAAAAAACGTAAATGGCAAAGTTGTAGATAATAAAAAGATCTACAACTTTTCTATTTACACTTTATTCAAATAATGTCAAATTTTATGTGAAATTTTATTTTTATCTTTGTTTTTTCTTTATCACAATATTTGGTGAAAACTTACCTTTGTATGTTCCAAACATACTGTAAATTTTTTTTATTTAAAATATGTATTTTTACGCCTTATTTTAACTTAATATTGAAAAAAAAAACTAATTTTCAATCGAAAATTCTCACGTCATAATATCAGATTTTTTAAACAATTAGTCGGTGTTTTGTTCGTTGAAATCTCTACTTTCTGTTGGTGTAAATAAAATATACATTACTACGCTAAACGTTCTCAGAAAATGCAAAGAAACGAAACAACCTCGAGACCGATTTTTTATCATCTTGTTCAATTATGTAATAACTCGGAAAAAGAAAGATACCATGCTACATTGATTAAAAAGAACTTGCAAATCTAAACATACAACTAAAATTAAGAACCAAATAAGTTAATATTTAATACGACGTCGACAATATGTTGGGAAAGTTATAGAATCTTCTTAAATTATAGCGTAGACTATTGCTATTTTAAGGCAAACATTTTTTGTGGATCACTCAGTTATATAAATTATCTTAAAATAGCAAAAGTCTACGCCATAATTTAAGAATATTCTATAACTTTCCCAACATATTATCGACGTCGTATTAAATATTATAGGTATATGTAACTATGTACTTTATGTAACAAATTCGCTAAGAGTACTCACATGATTTACATAGTAAATCATTCGTGGACCATAGAAGTTTTCAATGATGATTTGTATTGTCAACAACATTTTAATAGCTCTTAAAATACATTCACTGCGACTATTAGTAAACGAAAACATAAATATTAAAAAGTTAACATTTATTCGCTATCGACGCTATGGGACTGTGAGATTTTTGTTATTTATCATATTATATTTAAGCCGCACGTAAGCCTGTAATTCCAGGATGCAAATAAAGTTCGTAGTATTGTAAAACCAATGTAATGAAAGTATAAATGCCGAATCGGGTCTGTAATATCATCAGTATCATAAAGTCAGTGTGATGTGAAAGTCAGTTGATTCGTGGAAGAAGGAGAAACTACACTATTCCGACAGTATTGTGGGGTCTTCGCATGATAACATGCTGATTATTATATAAACTGAAATTCTAATGCATTCATTCAAATAAAACGCATACAAACACACACCCTTTTACTCACAAAACATACGAAAGCGCGACTCCAAGAGTTTATTTTCACATATTTATTTAACGTAAACAAAATGTGTTTATCTTTACATATTTTGTTGTATGTTTTCTTATTTTGTATCCCTGAATTGTATATACTGCATTCAAAAGAGAGCAGAGTCACCTCATACAAGCAATCGATTGCTTAAAAAGCAGACTCTAAGAAGAAGAATATACACCAAAAGCATTTAAGTACGAGAAAATAAGCAATTTCAGAGGCGGGCTAAGACAAACTGATGAGAAAAAATTTGATGAAATAAAGCATGAAATTACCAAAGACATCGAAATAAGTTTCCAATTCTAAGGAGATTGCGATTAAAACAATGCTCATGTTCAACAATACCCTGAACGACAGACGTAGTTCTGGGAGCAGATGCCTTGTACATTCACTGTGTTCAGTCGCCTGCGCCTAGTAATTCACCAAATTGTGCATATTGCCGTGATGTTTGCGTTTCCGACCCGTATTAAAGTTATTTTACGCAGTTAATATAATTGGGTTAGTGTATTTTTTTGCTGTTTTCTAATTAGTACTATGTCAATAAGTAACATAAGAAAATATGTAAAGATTCCTGGCTAATAAAAAAAAACAAAGTTGACCGATAACAAGCGAGATACCGAGCTTTATTAAATATCAAATTATTATAAAAATATCGAATTTTGAATTTTAATTGCTATCGATTTTAAAACAAGACATTATCCTTTAGGCAAAGCATGACCCTAATTAGTAAGAAACACAACTAATATTGCTCAGTGTTCTTTCAATATTACCATAGGCATATTCACGTTCCAGTGACAAATAAAATTCTTATATTGCTTCAGGTTCACTGAGCAAGTACTCTGACTACTTATATTGAAGATAAAAATTACTATTGAAACATTGGCATAATGCCGGTGATTCAATATCCCTTTTTATTTAATTCTGAAAATATTTTTCCATAGTAGTTTTCTATTATTTGATCAGTTAAAGTATTGTTCCGCTTCTTTCTTACCCTTCACTTAGGATATGTGAAGGGAAAAATATTAAAAACGGCCCCGTAGGACTATATTCATTGCTATATTAACTTAATTTGCTTTTTCAGCCTTGTTTCGGAATTACATGTGACAGTCAGCCCGCATTAAAAAGTTCAGTTGTATAAATTCTTGACTGGTCTTAAACAAAATTACCAGATAACGATTACAGACAGTACTATCATAGTATAGCGACCGAATAGCACTGTGGGTGGATAGTTGGTAAAGACGAGAGTTTCGTTTCTTATTAATATTTAGTCCCACTGCAGGGCAAATGCTTTCGTTTCTTATTAAATACTAGCTGTTACCCGCTGCTTCGCACGCGTAAATTACGATTAGATAAAATATTTTGTACAAACACCCTCCTCAAGGAACATAAATGCTAAATTTCACCTTCTTGCGCCCAATAATTTCGGCAGTAATGTGTCTGTCAGTACATTTTATATACACAGATTGAAGTGATTCCATTGAAAAAATAAAAGTTTTTACACAAACTCTGAATCCCTTTTCCACCCTCTTAGGGGAAAATTTCCAAAATAAATGTCTTTGTGTTCGCTAACGTCATTTGCGGCTCCAATAAACAAAGTTTGAAGTTAATCCCTTGAAGGCATAAAAGGTTCTATGCAAATTATGACTCCCCTTTTAATCCACTTAGGTAAGAATTTCCAAAAAGACTTTCTTAGTGTTCAGTAACTTCATTTGAGGAACCAATAGGTATACAAAGTTTGAAGTTAATCTATTGAGGGAATAAAAAGTTTCATACAATTTCTGACAACCAGTTTAACTCCTTTAGGGGCGGAATTTCCAAAAAATCCTCTCTTAGTGTGCCCCTACACACCTCAAGGAACATACATGCTAAATTTCTTCTACTTGCGCTCAGTTGTTTCGGCTGTAGCATGTCTGTCAGTCAATCAGTCGAACGCAAGGATTTTATATACAGACAGATTATACAAATAAATAATATTTGACTGCCTCCGTGTTACAGTGGATAGCGTAAGCGTCTGCTAAACGGGAGGTCTCGCGTTTAGCAGACGCATATGCCGTATACGTAGGACCTAATATGCAACATGGCAAAATGTGGGTGTAATATTACACCTTTGCCTACCCCTTCGGGGATACAGGAGACTATAGAAAAATAAACAAACTGTCTGTAATCTCAAAACAACTGAATTGCATATTGTTCTAACCCGTTTCCAGTACCCCAATGATTTATTTAGATAGTTTTTCTGTCTGTATATTTATTCAAGGTAATCTTAAAAATGGCCGAATCGATTTAGATGTGTATTTTACAAATGGTTCATGAAAACTCTCGAAAAAACTATGAACATTTCATTTAGGCGTAGCTACTTGCAAAAGCTAGTAAAAATTAAATGAGTCAAGGATTCCGTCGCAGTATACATTTGTATATCGCAGCGACATTGTAAAAAAAATGTAAAATAAATTATCCAAGTTCAAAAACCTTTTCTTAGTATTTTAGGTTACAGAAATGAGAGAAGCCTAGGTCAGCAGTTGGACAAAGCAGATAACTCCCCTTCGTGGGGTCTCCACTTTGTCGTGGTGGGGGAGCTCAGTAACCCAGTCCCAAGGTGCGGGTGCGGGGGACAGTTCTTTCTGTCCCTCGCAGTCGGGTGCCGTCGCGGGAGGAGAGGCGTGTCGGTGTTGCGTTGCCGCGCGCCTATCTCCCGCGACCAAATGGGGGCGCACCATCGTTGCGTCGCTGTGAGGCCGCAGAGGAAGAGGAGATGCGGTGTTGCGTTGCCGTCCTCCCTATCCTTTGCGGCCGCTGGGTGTTTTGGCGGCGGAGCCCAACAGCTTCATCCGCCGCCAAGGGGGTTTCGTTCGGGGCCCGCCTGACCATCTGGCGGGCTAATACCCGTTGGGGTGTAGCGAGGAATGCTTCGGTGAAACCCTACCCATCCGACACATGGGTACATGAGGAGCTCGGGTTGGTTTTTAGTCAGTAAGAATCTGACAGTCCTCTTCGTCCTTCCCCCCCCAGGGCGGAGGGACTCCATAAGGATTTTCCACCCCGACACCAAAAAAAAAAGCAGATAACTGATAAAAAGTGCTTACATGCTTAAAAATAAATGAAAATAGCAAAATAACGGTTCTAAGTATTTTGGCTTATATTGGTCAGATAAAGAACCATCCCACATTTCAGTTAGTGAATATGAAGAGCGCTTAGACTCATCTAAGCGCTCTTCATCTTCATTAACTAAAACTAAAATTTATTTAAATGCACATCAGGGACGATGGTCTAAGACGGATACAGGTACGGGTTCAAGAGTATTCTCCGAGGATCTGAACATCGACATCGCAGCACCCGCTGGGAGCCTACAACACGGTCTACCAAGCCGAATGGTTTGGTATAATCCTAGCCGCCACAGCAATCATGGCACGTGAGGTAAGGTAACGATCCATTAGGATCCTCTCAGATAGTATGGCTGTCCTTTCAGCCCTCAAAAGCCATACTATCACCTCGGCACTCACACTTAAATGCCACCAGAAACTAACAGAGGTAGGTAAACTAAACAAATTAACACTGCAGTGGATCAAGGGCCACAGTGGCTCAAGAGGGAATGACGCAGCCGATGTACTTGCCAGAAGAGTCTTGCCACATCAAGAGTCTGCTGGCCTTCCTCGAAGAGCTGGGGTGGCTCGAGTGACAAGACCATTCCCACCCGCATGCAAAATACACGCCAGGACCTGGTGTTACGGTAACAGCCCGTGCTACCTAGTACCAAGTACCAGGGACGATGAAAAAAAATCAAGTGAAGGAATTAAAAGTGTCATACAAACTCGGACCCCTTCTTGAACTCCCCGTTTTAGTGGTGAATTCACTAACGTCACTTGAGGAACCGATATACAAAGCTTCAAGTGAATCCATTGAAGTTTTTTTATATAAGAAAATAGGACACCCTTTCTTAATAGGGGAGTGACTTCGAAAACTGCTTTTTTTGGTGTTCACTATCGTCATTTGAGGAACTTATGAACAAAGTTTGAAGTTAATCCAATGAAGGAATAAAAGGGTTTCATAGAAATTCCGACGCCCCTTTTTAACCTTTATGGTAAGAAATTCCAAAAAGATTTTCTTAATGTTTACTAAGGTCATTACATACCAATATAGAAATTTTGAAGTCAATCCACTGAAGGTATAAAAAGTTTTATTTAATACACACTTTGAACCCCTATCTTACCCCCTGAGGGTAGAAATTAAAAAAAACTAATTTTTAGTGTTCACTATCGTCATTTGAGGAACCAATATACAAAGTTTGAAGTCAATCCACTGAAGGAATAATAAGTTTCGTTTCATACACACTTTGAACCCCTATCTCACCCCATGAGGGTAGGGATTTTCGAAAAACAAATTCTTAGTGTTCTCTATCGTCGTTTGAGGAACCAATATACAAAGCTTCAAGTGAATCCATTGAAGTTTTTTTTATATCACAAAATAGATACAAAATAGACTTCGAAAACTCGTTTCTTGGTGTTCACTAACGTCATTTGAGGAACCTATATTCAAAGTTTGAAGTCAATCCACTGAAGGAATAATACATTTCGTTTAATACACTCTTAGAACCCCTATCTAACCACGCCTGAGGGTAGAAATTTTCAAAAAACAAATTCTTAGTGCTCACTTTCGTCGTTTGAGTAACCAATATACAAAGTTTGACGTCAATCCACTTAAAGAATAATAAATTTCGTTTAATACACACTTAGAACCCCTATCTAACCCCTTGAGGGTAGAAATTTTCAAAAAACAACCTTTATACTAAGTCTGAAGTTAATCCACTCAAGGAATAATAAGTTTCGTTTAGTATACACTTTAAACCCCTATCTAACCCCTAATAGGCATTTTCAAAAAACAAATTCTTATTGTTCACTTTCGTCGTTTGAGTAACCAATATACAAAGTTTGATGTCAATCCATTAAAGGAATAAAACGTTACATACAAACTTAGACCCTCAATCTTACCCTTTTAGGGGTAGAATTTCCAAAAAAATAATTCTTAGTGTTCACTATCGGTCGTTTGAGGAACTAATATTCAAAGTTTAGAGTCAATCCATTGAAGAAATAAAAACTATCGGTCGTTTGAGGAACTAATATACAAAGTTTAGAGTCAATCCATTGAAGAAATAAAATGTTTCATACAAACGTTGACCCCCAGTTTTACCCACTTAGGGGTGGAATTCTCAAAAATCCTTTCTTAGTGCTACCCTGCACTCTTCAAGGAATATACATGCTAATTTTTATCTTCTTGTGACCTGTAGTTTCGGCTGTAGCGTGTCTGTCAGTCAGTCAGTAACGCAAGGATTTTATATATTAAGATAAGATAAATCTTTGTCTGCTGTTGTTGGTTTTTTTATCAAGTGTTATTGGTGTATATAATGTATGTGTTTATGATAGTGTCTAATTGTTTTTCAACAGTTTGTTTGTCATTTTACAAGCTTTATGATTCGAGATTATTGCTATTATTTCTATCTATATATCATAGCCTTATGTAACTAAAATAAATTAAAGGCTTGTGTAATAAAATTTCGTATGAAATAGCTTTACGATACACGTCCGTACGTATACAACAATAAAATATACAGATAGGCACAGTTTTTTCCATTATTTCGCCTCACGTTATATAAATTAGTTCGTCATTGTATCGTCCCAATTTTACCGACGCTACGTGCAGATTGTACTGCTAATAGTACGAGGCAAATAATACACTCAGTATTATTTGCCTCGTACACGTCAACTCTTATCTACGTTTCTTTTTTTTATGTTTCGCAATCTTCATAAGATACCCTTTAATAGGTATTGTGAAATAACTTATTCTTGTTAACTGTTTATATGACTGCCGATTGTCCAGAAAACGCAGATGCAACATGACATATTTGCACAAGTGCTACAAATTGAAAATTCCCAGAACAGAACTTTGAGTGATCAACAAACTTGTGCTCCTACTCTGAGTGCACTTTGTGAAAACAATTTCACGCAAATCAGGCTTTTAAACATAAAATTCGGTGTAATGGTGCAGTATGTATTAGACACATGAGCAAACACTATCTTCAACCAATCAATGTTCACGATACCTGTCTTGTCCTCTTCAATTACCGAGACAGTATACTAAACAGTGATAAATGCACTCAAATCACCGAACAATCACGCCCCATTTATTCTCAAATGAAAAGCTCCGAAATGTAAACGGTTTTTATAAAGAAACGTTGTAAATTTCCACGAAGTAGAGGAGCAGAGGCTGGCAGATGTTTTCGTATGCACTCAGAGTGGTGCACTCAATCAGTTCTCAAAGGAGACGGTTCCGACGTGAGATCAAAGGCGCCATTCGTTACCTTACTCCGTAGACTTTGTTAGTGGCTTATTCTATACTGTAGTTATGACGTTGCCAATATAGTCAATCTATAGATAATTGCACATGTATTGAATTAAATGTATTTCGATATAGTATAATTCGTTTACTTAATTACATACATACATACATATCGTCACGCCTTTTATCCCCGAAGGGGTAGGCAGAGGTGTATTTCTACACCCACTTTTCGCCAGATATACTTTAGTCCCACGTAATATGGGGCGAGCCTATTGCCGTACCGGGCACACTTCCAGACTCCGTGCTGCTACTGAGAATTTCTTGACAGAAAAACCCAATAACACTGCCCGAACCAGGAATCGAACCCGGGACCTCCCGATCCCTCGTGCACATTTATGCCGCGAGACCAACGAGGCAGTCGCATAGGGTTTGATGTCGAGTTTTCCGTCTCTACGCAAAGATGGTATTTGCATCGTGTTATCCCTTATTCGCCTCTTACGACAACCACGGGAAGATAGGGGGTGGTGACACTTGTATTCTATGCCGTCAACCACACAGCTACTTAATTGTTTTCTGAAAATGTTCAATATGGTTGTTTAATGCACATATATGTACATGTATTGATTTCTTAAGTAGATTATATGGACAGGAACCTATTATGCATAAGTAATGAAAGAACACTGATTCTTAATATTTAGACATTAAAATACATAGATTATTTCACTGACCATAATTTCAGCACATACATACATACATAGACTCACGCCTGTTTCCCGGAGGGGTAGGCAGAAACTACGGAACGCCATTTGCAACGATCCTGACATACCTCTCTTGCTTCACTGACTCCCATCAAGTTTCTCGTGCATGCTCTTCTGTTATGGGTACTTTTGACTTGTCCTTTTTTCAGGATGTCTCCAATCTGGTCAGAGAACGTCCGCCTAGGTCTTCCCCTTTGTCCTGTCCCATTCACACTTGCCTTATATATCTTCTTTGTCAGTCTATCGTCATCCATCCTCTCCATGTGCCCAAATCAACTTAACATGCCTTTCTCAATGCTTGTCACTACATCTTTTTTTACCCCACAACACTCTCTTATCACACAATTCTTTACTCTGTCGGTCAAAGATACACCACACATACTTCTCAGTGCTCTCATTTCTAGAGCATTCTACTTTCAAATCTCTTCTGCCATACCCAACTTTCACTACCGTACATAAGGGTAGGCACTAATACCCCTCTATGCACAGCCAAATGTGCCTTTGTGGACACGTTTTGGCTATTCATAAACGCCTTCAGAGCTCCATTCACTCTATTACCTGCATTAACTCTTCTTTCAATATCTTCTTCATTATTACCATCTCTTGTAAACAGAGTACCTAAGTATACGAACTTATTCACTTGCTCCACTCGTTGTCCATCCATCAAAACATTACAAGCCGTAACGCATTCCTCCTTTTCAAAAACCATAACTTTCGTTATACTTACATTCACTTTCTTTCGTTTCCTCTCTAACGCACCATGCATGATTGTTAACATCTCCTGCAATTCCTCCGCTGAAGACGCAAATATTACCTGAACATCAGCATGAAGGAGGCATTTGACAAGTAACCAATTCATCCTTAATCCGCAGTCACTATTTTTTCGTGATTTAGATCCTTCAAATAACTGTCCATGAAGAGGTTAAACAGCCAAGGCAACGCTACACATCCCTATCTAACACCTGTCTCGATGGTAAACCAGTCAGTGTATGCCCTCACTGGCCCTGTTTATCCTCACACAAGTTCTAGAATCCTCATAAAGGGCAAGGGGAATTTCAGAGCTCGAATGAGGCTACTGTCCACCCCATTCAATGACAGCACCGACCACATTTCATTCCTCACCACTTTATCGTAAGCCTTTTCCAAATCCACGAATGCGCAATAGACCTTTTGACCTTTGGCCAAAAACTTTTCGGCTATGCCTCGTAAGGAAAAATCCTGATCCGTACATCCCATACCCTTTCGGAATGCCGCTTGTACATCCCATTTTTTCTTGTCGGTTACTTCCATAACTCTTTCAATAAGTACCTTTGCATACAATTTACCAATAATACTGAAAAGGCTAATACCTCTATAATTTTTGCAATCTTGTTGCCAGCCTTTTCCTTTATAAAGAGGCACAACTACAGCTGTGGCCCAGTCATTAGGTACTCGGCCGGTGCTCCAGCACAAGATATATAACCGCTGCAACTGACCAACTATAATGCCTTGTCCAGCCTTCAGCATTTCGACTGTAATCCTATCATATCCTGCAGCCTTAGCTACTTTCATGCTTCCCAGTGCCTTCACAATCTCATCCACGCCAATAACGCTTTCATCATTGCTATCATTACCATTCATTTCAGCTTTCGGTGTCTCTACCGCCGTTCTTTCAAATAAACCTTCAAAATACTCTTTTCATCTCTTCAGCACGCACGATTCACCATTTACTATCTTTCCATTCTCGTCTCTGATGTATGTGTGTTCTGAGGATTGAGTTCTTCTTCGAACTGCACGAACGGATTTCCAGAAAAAATTAATGTTCCTCTGGAAATTGTCAGATAATCTGCTATCAAACTCATCTTTCTTTTCCTCTTTTTTCCTTTTAACCATTTCTTACGCTATTCTTTTTGACCTAACAAACTCCTTTCTTGCTTCATCTATGTCCACACTCGTTGCTTTTCCCATTCTTTCATTTGCTCTGGCAGCCAACTAATCTGAACAAGCTTTCTTCTTCTCTGACACTGCTGATTGTATATCCTTGTCCCACCATGTATTCTTAACCTTTCGTATTTTCCTTCTCTTGATCACACCACATGCTTCAGACGCTACACATACTACCTCTTCTTTAAAGGCCTGCCATAATTCTTCCATATTATTTATGCCATCGAACCTCTCAAATCTTGCTATCAATCTTCTTTTATACTCATCTTTCACATCTTTCTCTTGTGGATTTTCTACTTTTATTCTTTTCAAGACCCTATTTTCATTACGCTCTCGGTGTCGCCATCCTTTAAGGAGCCTACTTATCCGGCTCAACACCAAGAAGTGGTCTGTGTGAATGCCGATCCCTCGATATACTCTTGTATCCAACACATTCTTTCTCAATCGTTCATCTACTATCACAAAATCAATCATACTTCTTCTAACATTTTTCGCCTCTCGCGTATACATATGTATCCTTTTATGATCAAACATGGTGTTTGTCACACAAAGGCTCCACTCCAAACAAATCTCAAATAGTGTTTTTCCATTTTCGTTTACACTCTCATCACCAAATGCACCTAACACCCTTTCAAATGCATCTCGCTTTACTCCCACCCATCCATTGAATCCCCTAAAAAGATCAATCTTTCATTATCCTTGCAGTTACTCAAAATCTCTCTTAAACTCTCCTTTCGTCTTGCTCATATTGTGATATACCCGTAACTATATTGACCGGGGCGTACACCCCTACAATAAAGAGACGAGTAAAACCTACTTTCATTCTCATCCACAGTAGCCTAGCATTTACTTATTCAAACTCTTTTACGCACTCATTCATTCGCGCAGACACTATTACACCAACTCCCTTACAGGCTCTGGTGGTACTATCTACCCCAGACCAATACGCCGTATACGCGCCATGCTTGGTGGTGTCACACCCTTTTCTTTTTGTTTCATTCACACAAAGAACATCAATCTTTCTATCATCCATCATCTGGCATACTTCATCCAATTTGCCGTTCATTCCTCCTCCAACATTCAATGTTGCAAACCTGCTTTCCGTAGGCCGCTTTTCGCCCTCGCGGGAAACGAGACGTGATGGGTTGCGAACCGCGTCGCCGCTGTGTGAGGAAATATTATTTATTGTTCTCATTGCGTTCCCACGAGATTTAGGGTTTTTAAATGTCCATGCACATAGAGCTCTTTACGGGGGTAAGGCGGAATATCACATGTGCCCTGTGACCACCAACACAGGCACCCTCCATTTGCGACCAGCTTACCCTCTGGCCACGAATGTCTCGGCACGGGTAATAAAAATAAAGAATTTAATATTTATATTACATATAATAACGATTTTGTATTTACTAAATATAGTAATTAGTATATTAAATGACTTCTAAGCATAAAGAGTTGTTATTGACACGCGAATATAAACCATAATGTTACAATACAAAATATATACATACATACTTATAGACTCACGCCTGTTTCCTGGAGGGGTGCCTACCCCTGAGACTACGGAACGCCATTTGCATCGATCCTGACATACCTCTCTTGCTTCATTCGCTCCCATCAAGTTTCTCATGCATGCTCTTCTGTTAAGGGTACTTCTGACCTGTCCTTCCTTTTTTAGGGTTCTGTAGTCCACAAGGAACCCTTATAGTTACGTCATGTCCGTCCGTCTGTCCGTCCGCAGCCTAGCTCAAAGACGCCTGGTGCTAGAAAGCTGATATTTGACATGAATATAGACTTAAGATATTGCAACAAAACTGTAGAATAAAATTTAGGAAAATATTTTTTTAAGGGTATCTCCCCTACATAATAGTGGGATTGATTTTTTTTTTGGTTGAGTACCCCATCATGTGGGGTATCATTGGATAGGTTTTATAAAAATATTATTAGTTTGCTCAAATAATTTTTCGATCAAGTGATTGGTTTGTCAAATATCAAGCTTTGAAGTGAAAAAAATTGTTAGACTCAAGTGTCCCCCCCCCTGTGCCGGCTAAACTATTAATTTGGAAGAGGTGAAAAAAATCACAAATGTAGTACATATAACGAATTTAAAAGGAAAACTATCACGGCTAAATATATATCACTAGTTTACGAGTAATCGTCGGTTAACTTATAAATACCTATTTCTGTGAGTTTACATTGGGCGCGCTGGCTTAATCTTAAAGATATACGTACTTTGGTATGCAATGTACTACGGTACTACGTATGTATAGTAGTAGTATATCTTGGAAACCACATTTTATGTTTACAATACATAACTGGATACATACCTAGTATTTTTCTAAACAAAACTTAGGTTCTTATAATAATGTAATTAAAATTATTTTTTCAGCAAAATAAACAGTCGGATTTGTTGTACATTAATACCCTTTGCAGCAAGTCCTTATGGGCAACTACGGAACCTTACATTGCGCGTGGCCCAACACGCACTTGGCCGGTTTTTTAGAATGTTTTTTTTTTTCATACTGAACAATACAAAATATATTCCGTACATTGCTATTTACAAGATACCATAGAACTGCTAGGTCAGGAAAATTTTCTTAGAATTCTTATTTATTTATAGACTCACGCCTGTATCCCGGAAGGGGTAGGCAGAGGTGTAATATTACACCCACATTTCGCCATAAATTTTTTAGGTCCCACGTAATAGAATTCTGTGAACACTAAATTGAATTTGTGACAGTTACATTGAAATTTACTTCACAACAGAATTTAATTAATTTAAAAATACATGTTTAAGTAACTATTAAATCTCCGTTGAAAATAAACATAGACCTGCTGAAACTGTTTTTAACATAATCAATCACAATTTCAGAATAACAGTTCATATGATTTGGCAAAGAGATTTCTTTGATAGTATTTTCGAGGATTTCTCAAATGAACTAGTACATACTCAAAGAACGTTACTAATGTCGACTTTATCGGCCTGCTATCGACTTTTCATATGTTGACTCAGCGATTTCGAAAGTAGGCTGTAACATGTTCCAGTAATTGAATGGAATTTCATAATGTAGCTGTGAGAAAATGCATTCGGTTCGTTCATAAAACTCTAATATGGGCCTATATTAGGCCATGTGCCATGTTATTTATAATTCAACACGCACGTAACTCCGAAAAGTCATTGGTGCGCGCCATGGATTCAAACCCGATACCCTCTTCATGGCAGTCTGTTGGTATCTCCACTAGGCTATCGCTGCTTGAAACTCAACACTAAACAATATATTCATACATAGCCTGTGGGTCTGTCAGGTACAAGGATTTACGTCTAATTTTACTCACTGCACTGATAACATGTCATAGAGAATGTATGGAGGTGTCCACTCAGAATTTCACAACCAAATGCTGACGATGAATTATGCAATACATAACGAGCACGTCAAGAACCTTATATTTATGCGTGCTATGAAACCTTTGTGACATGCTATCATAGCTGGTGCGTTATCCGTAGTTCAACATTTCTTGAAACGAATTTCTTTTTTCATGACGATACTCGTACTTTCTAGTAGATTATAATAATAATTATAATAATAATTTATTTATTCACAAAAATACAAAAGGTACGTACACTACAATTCGTCTTAAATTAGATCCATTGGGATAACTAGCCTAATGTCTTATATTTAGTTTTACATTATATCATAAGTAAATGGCTAATAAAAACAATAGTGTACATAAAGCCTCATAATATACATATATGTATTTGCAATATTGGCAAAAACTAGGATTGCGTTATGACTCAAGTAGTTATCGACTACCTTCTCGAACTAGGTTAGACCTGTGTTTCGAGCTGACGCTTGATTAAAACTTAGAGACAAACGACAACATTATGTACATGTTTGTATGCTAATATTATTATAACATAGTGTGTAAGTAATTAAGGTTATCAAGATTTAAAATAATTTAGGCAGACTATTTATTATAAATAAAATTAATAATATAAAAACGAAATAAAATAAAAATTCACAAACATTTTGGTACGTTAGTAATTACACTTAATATTCCACATGTCACTTAATACGAAATATAATAATAATATTTAGACAAAATTGTTAAAGGTCATTTTAAAACTTCTAGTAATTTTTCTGTGTCGTCGTAATTGAGTTTTTGTAAATATTCTGTTACTGTTGTACTGCATATTTTATAGCTAAGACTATAATTATATATTAAGAAATTTATTGAACTTATTATACAAGAACGGGCCTAGAAATATGTAGAATCTTTTAATAAAGACATGATTTGTATGAGGTGTTACACAAACAAGGTCCTTTCTTCTTCTTTCAACAGGAATTGGAGAATATGGGAGTTCAGTGTGCTGTCTTTGTATGATACTGAGTATAAATACATAGTTGGCGCGCTGTTAGCACGTTGCATGACAAATAGAGTTGGTGTGTAGGGAATTTAAAGCGACGAAATGTAGCCACTTTAAGAATTGCTCTTTGTGCTCGTTCTAGCGGCAATAGAACTGATTTAGCCGCGCCACCCCACGTTGTAATGCAATATATTAGTATGGATTGACACAAAGCTAAATAAACCTGTTTTATTAATTTGTAATGGGCTATGTTACGAAGTTTTTTGAAAATATAAATTAATTTACGCGTTCTCGCGCATGCAATATCAACGTGTTTACGGAAATTTTGATTTGTGTCGAGTGTTATACCTAGATATTTAATATTGTCAATTTCAATTCATGCGGGTCAAGTACATGTTAGGTCAGCGTGCATTTTACAGTTGTGTGCATAAATAAGTAGGTTAACAGGTGATGGATTAGTATTTCTCATTCTCCCCCCGTGGGATCTCCACCTTGTCGTGGTGGGGGGCTCAGTAACCGTGGGTTGGTGACCCGCGCTGAAGGGGGATCCAGGAGGGGACGCTCCGCGTGGGCTTGACGGGGCCTGCGCAGGATGCGTCCAACGGTGCGGGTGCGGGGGACGGTTCTGTCTGTCCCTCGCAGTCGGGTGCGGGCGCGGGAGGAGAGGCGTGTCGGTGTTGCGTTGCCGCGCGCCCTATCTTCCGCGACCAAATGGGGGCGCACTATTCGATGCATCGCGGTGGGGCTGCAGAGGAAGAGGAGATGTGGTGTTGCGTTGCCGTCCTCCCTATCCTCTGCGGCAGCTGGGTGTTTTGGCGGCGGAGCCCAACACCTTAATCCGCCGCCAAGGGGGATTTGTTTGGGGCCCGCCTGACCATCTGGCGGGCCGATACCCGTCGGGGGTTGCGACGTATGCTTGGGCGAAACCCGACCCGCCGACACACGGGTACATGAGGCACACTGGTTGGTTTTTAGTCAGTAAGAGTCTGACAGGCCTCTTCGCCCATCCCCCGGGGCGGAGGGACTCCATGAGGATTTTCCAACCCGAAACAAAAAAAAAAAGTATTTCTCATTCTAAATAATATGTATTTCGTTTTGTCAACATTTAAGTTAAGCAGATTTTGGTGTAGCCAGTTTGATACAATATTAAAACCATTTTGGGCGTGGTCATAAAGCTCAGAATATGTATTGGCTGGGAATAAAAGCGCTGTGTCGTCTGCATATGATATTAATATACCATTTTGAACATTTAAACTATAGAGATCGTTAATATATATAAGGAACAAAGTTGGTCCCAAAACACTACCTTGTGGTAAACCAAAACCACTATTTTTATGTTCTGCACTAACATATTGATAAATTTTCACACATTGGTAGCGATCGCTCAGATAATCAGAAAACAGTGCAAGTTGTGCTCCCCTTATTCCGAATGTCTCGAGCTTGCGCAGCAGTATGGAGCAGGATATTGTATCAACCGCCTTGGCGAGGTCTAAAAATATTCCCATGGAGTGCATGTTCTTATCTTGACTATTGGTAATATGCGCCGTAAGCTGGTGAACGGCTTGGTTAGTAGATTTTTTAGGCCTGAAACCAAATTGGTTATCTGAAAGCAGCTTATTATTTTCAAGGTAATTAATCAATCCAATGTTTATAATTTTTTTCTAAGACCTTTGAGAGGCCCGATAATACTGAAATTGGCCTGTAGTTAGTAATACTTTTTTTGTCACCAGATTTAAAAATAGGAGTAACTACTGCTTTCTTAAACAAGCGGGGGAAAACTCCTGCTTGTAAGCATAAATTAAAAGTATGTGTTAATACCGGCGCAAATATGTATTTGAATTTTTTAATAATACTGTTAGGTATATTATCAACTACTTTTAAACTACCACGATTTGTACACATATAAAAAATTATGTAACGGGTCTGAATCGTGTTATATTATCCCACCCCACTGCACACACTTCTTTCAAACCACTTATGATACTTATTACTTCATCAACGTCCGTATCCAGCATCACGAAAGAATTTAGCGATGGCGATTGGCTAGTTTGAGACAGAAAGCTACTTGATTTAGGAATATTTTCCGATAATGATCTACCGACGTTAATGAAATAATCGTTTATCTTATCAATTGCCGATATTGGACTTATGTCTGTTGACAGAAGTTCTAGTGGTGCTTCTGAATGTTTACCTATAAATGTATTGTTTTTTAAAAATTGCCAGATGAGCTTACTATTTTGCCCTGCCTTTTGCAATTGATTTTTGACATATTGAATTTTAACGGTTTTTAAAAGATTGTTGCAAAAATTTCTGTATCTTTTATATGATACGGAGAGTATTTCATTGTCTGGTACCAATTTTAGTTTTTGATGGAGTTTATCTCAATGTCTTAAGCAACGAACCAAACCGGGAGTAATCCAAGATATTATGTTGGTATATTTTCGAGACGTATGTATAAATGTCGTATTTTTTGTTATTGCATCTTGTACTGAGCTTATAAAATACTGTAAAGAGCAATTCGCATAACTCGAATTAAAAACTGGTTTAAAATCTATGCTACCTATATTAATTGCGAGGGTTTTCATGTTCACTTTTGCAAAGCTGCGTGTGCAGTTGTTCCTGGGCAAAGACAATTTTAGGGTCAGTAGAACAGCATTGTGATCTGTTAATGATGAATTTGTTAATAATGTTATGAAGGACTTAATAGATTTTATAACAAAATGGTCTAAGCATGAGCCACTTTGGTGAGTTGAGTGATGGTAACAACCCATGAAATACGCAAATGTTTAAGTAATTATGTGCATGAATGTCGGTTCTTTGAGACGCGATATTAATGTTTATATCACCTGTCAGTATAATATTCTGAAAATTTGACAGTCTTTTTAAATGTGTGTCCAATGATTCCAAAAACAATTCAATATTTTGCGAAGGAGGCCTATAAATTGCTAATACTACTGTATTTGAATTGATTTTAACTATTAGGCAATTACTGCCCAGAAATAAAGGTTCCTCTACTGATATATTTAAATTATTTTTAGAATAAATTACTAGACCATCATTTTGATTTAAATTATTTTCTGTTTTGTGTACACAATATCCATCAAGAAGTGGTAGAGCAGTTGTTTGTTTTGACAGCCAACATTCTGTTAACACTGTAATGTCACGGCTAACAGTGAGATTAGGCAATAAAACTTCAAATCCATTTATATTACGACTTATGCTGCGAATATTTTGTGTCAGCAAAGTCAGCACCTTTTCACTACGCGGTATAGAATATTTACACAAATTGACATCACATATTTTTATTTCCGACACAGAAAAAATGTCTAAGTCACCTATCAATTGATTAGTCATTATATGCAATTAATTGTATACAAGTAAAATATAATAAGATACAATTAAGTTAGAGCGCTAACTAAGAACAATAGGAGGTGACGCTCTTAGGCGCCCTCATAGTCTATAGAGTGTATATATTTATACAGCAGAGCTGGACAGTTAGGGTCACCTTTTTGATGGTCGGATTTCCGTTTAAAACGCTTGCATGTTGCACAATTAGGAGCGGCTGACTTGCTGTTACTATCTTTGAGGGTATGACCAAGTTCGCCGCAATGATTGCAAGTGGGGCTGGTTTCTCAGCAATATTTAGCGGCGTGACCGAACTGCTGGCAATTGTAGCATCTCGTGACAATCGTAAAGTCTCTGACCGGGCATGACGTCCAATTAATGAAAACCCGACCTTGGTTTACCAGTGCCTTTCTAATAGAGGGTGCTACTTCCAGTACATAATTACAGGTAGGAACGTTCTTCTTACCTGATTTATGACTCAACTTAACTGCGGCTAGAAAAGAATCACGAGTAGAGTTCGGGAACTTCTCGGCAAGGTTTTGCTCATAAACGCAATCAAGGACTTCCTTTTCGGTGAGGGATACGGGTACACCCACGATGGTAATTCTTGGACGACGTTTCGTTGGCTCCTCCACAGTAAGACCCGATGAGACTAGCTTTTGCGAGTTCCTTAACTTTTCAACGTCTTGCTTAGATTCCGTACCAATGAGGACGCCTCCGTTTCGTACTTTCCTCAGCCCTCGTACGTGAAGCTTAAGTTCCTCCGGTGAAATAAAGATTGAACATGTTTTAGTATTTGTTTAAAATGAGAAGAGATCAATAAATTTGACTTCATATTTTTCGAATCTTTGATGAAATTCACAATTACTATGCTGCGTTTTAAACTTTCGCGATTTGTTAACATCATACAATCTTATTTAGCGGGTCTAACTCGCCATAATTGACAGATTTTGGAGAATGACAGAGGTATTTATACCTTTATATAAGTCAGCCGTTAAATAATTTTTCTTAGTTTGCAAAAACTTGCGCAATGATTCTTTCATATTTTCTGCTATCTCATCAATTTGTTCTTCCAATAGTAAGCTATTGGTCGAAGAAGTTTCTGGTTTAATTCTGCAGTGGACCTATTTTACTTCTGAGTAAATGAAATCTTCCCTTAAGTATTTATATAATATTTGCCTGTTTTGTGTATCAATGTTGAGATTACAAACAAACCTTGAATTCCATCTTAGTCTTGTTTAGATGCTGGTAAAATAGATAATGGTAGAGTTGGTTGATATTTAACATGTTTCATATCTTGAAAATATCTATTTTTATCTTTTTTATTTGACCGTAAACTACGCAAATTATCTTAAAGAGTAAATGGCTTTATTGCATTGTTTGAAAATGTTTATTTGGCAAATAAGACCTGTGCTAGCGGATTTTTGATAAAATCCCTGGAAATAATTAACACTACGCGGTTGCTTTTTCTTTGAGACTTCTTTTTATTAATTACGCGAGTAATATCATCGCCTAAAATACTGTTAATGGAAATAGAGAGTTTTACGATATAGACCGAAAGGAAAAAGATAAACACGCAGTGACTTGTTCTACCACCTTAACCTCACCTGGCGGTGAGCAAACGTGGTAAAGTTGCGACCACGTCGGCGGGCGCTAATTTGGACGAAAATTAATAGTTCGATTTAGCCAGATGACATTTTGTACAATCATTATCGACTGCTTGTCAAGCCGACCACGCCGCAGCCACGTCTCAACTATGACGTTGCGTCGAAGCGTCGATGATCGTCTGCGCGCTAGACTACACTACAGCAATGTAGTGTAGTCTAGCGCGCAGACGATCATGTCATGATCATGATCAATGTTGTGTCGTGTTGGTGCTCGTAGCTGCAAAGCTACGAGCACCAACACGACACAACAGCAGTTGTGATCAATATTATATGTTCGCCTTATTATGTTGGTTTAATAATTTAAGCTCCGAAAGACAAAGACAAATATCATTAATACGAATTCACGTCGCTTCAACTCATTGAAGTTTGTTTGAATCTGAAGTTAATCAAAAATTTTGTTTAATGGAAAAGATGACAAGTCATACAGTAACAATAGCTCAAAGACATAATTAACAATCAATAAGTTAATTAAATGTATTCTAATATTATCACATTATTTTTTACTAAACGGAGAAAAGTAATATATTCTATCAATTTATATTATCGGTTTTAAGATATCTAATATCCGTATTCGATTGAGAATGTTCAATAATGTATTGGCAAATATAATAATATACACTGGAGCAATTTGATTAAATAGCAACCTTCGGCGTCGCAATCAAACTCGATCTGCCTTTACATTACAATATATAGGATATATGTCATTATACTGACGAGTTTCATTGAGAAAATTTGATTACAGGAGACCCGAATTATCTATCAGTAACACAGTTGGGATAACCCAACCGAGGAAACTTGTGTGAGTCAAACAAACATCAATATAGCACGGAGATATTTAAACAATACCTATTATTTCTTTGTTTATTTTTCTGCGTATAATGTTCATTTCCCCGCTGCTTGACAATATTGCATGTAGCGCAGTGTTGTCATTTCCTTTATTATGCTGCTTCGCGTTACTTTATGAGGCGCAATATTGAGCAATGACGGGTCACATTTCCGTACAACGTTATAAAATCGACGCTGGGCCCCAATATCACGTTACTACGAACAAACGTTATTTGAGGGTACTTTTCTTAATTGGATGTAGCGGTAATGCTGAAGTGTTTTTTTACTCAATTCCGAGTCCTTGTACCCAAAGGCTCTGTTATAATTGAGTGTGCTCGGCTCATTTACCGCATTTCGGGTATTGGTATCATTATATTATTCATATCTCAAAGAACGATCATAACCTTAGTCGCGCAAAGAATGTTTACACGGTCGGAAATCTTTGAGACGAAATTAAAGATATTATTACATTTCTCAAGCTCCCTCTCTCCACTCGTAGGTATTACCGGAAAAAGGGGAAGAAATATTATATTGTGTGAAAGTACAGAGTCTCGCTTGTTTTTGCGCTTCAATTTCATAAGGGACGTGTCTGTATCCACATCGAGAGAATCCACAAATAAACAATATTAACGGTAAAATTACACGTTGTGTTACATTTTATTGAAGTTCCCTCACGGGTAACAAAATGCTCATCGCGTCATGCTGTGCTAATCTTGGCGAGCTATATTCTTTATAAAATTTGTTGGCGAGTCCCCTAGATATTTTTCTGTGTCCCCGTTTTATATACGGGAATGTGCAGACCGTTATATAGTAGGTATGCAAAATTTTATGACTTATGACAGATATCCAAAATTCCTCGAGGCGGGCGAACTGAGTGCAGCGGAACACTCATAGAACACAAATCAAGCGAGGAAAATGAAGAAAAAGAAGCAAGACAAAGCGGCTGCTCGATCGACAAGAATTTCATTGTGAAATATGTGTTATTTTCTATGAAAAATGTATTCGGCTTTTAACACAATAACTCAAGGAAAAGACGGATTGCGTTTGTATACCGCCATACATATGTAATATCCTTGTTTTGGGCGGTATTAAATTCAAATAGCTTTTGTTTGAATTTCTTTACTCTTACAGCGTTGTGTATTTGTTCTGTTAAGTGAATTAGTCTTTATGCAGAAAACTTTATCAAGTTGACAATAATATTAGATATGAAATTGAGAACGACGTTTGGGAATAACAGACATACTCGTATAATCGCCTGTCCAATTAGTGGTTTCTAGATATTAGCAATTTATTTTAGAGATAAAATATTTAAGCTACTTATCTAACTTATAAAGTTCAAGAAACCTAGAATAGTTTTCTCTTTGGTTTTCTAAGCAGATTTATTGCAGTGGATAATAGTGATAACATTTAATTTCATTTATGAGTATTGATAGTAATTTAAACTACTTCGTAAGTAGGTAAATACTATGTACATAGAAATCTATTTCAAATCTAATTACCATGTAGGCGTTGACTTGTTTGTTACCCTAGACATTTGCTATAGAGCCGGAAGTCCTTTAACTAGTCTCATAAATGTTGGTAAAAGAGTTTATTTGTGTACTGTTGCCAAAGATCAAATAAAAACGGTATCAATAGACATCTAGTAGATGTTATGCTAAAATTATTATTCCATTATTTCTTTTACTGTTTAATTCTGACTTTTGTATTACTTACCGATTGTTATCTTATTATTTTGACATTTTATTAACTGCCTCGTTGGTCTCGCGGCATAAATGTGCGCGTGGGATTGGGAGGTCTCGGGTTCGATTCCCGGGTCGGGCAAAGTGATATTAGATTTTTCCGTTAGGAAATTCTTAGTAGCAGCTCGGAGTCTGGTAATGTGCCCGGTACGGCAATAGGCTGGCCCCCTAAGACCTAGACCTAAAAATTCATGGCAAAATGTGGGTGTTATATCACACCTCTGCCTACCCCTTCGGGGATACAAGCGTGAGTCTATAAATAAATAAATATATTTATTTATATTTTGTCATTATTTGTATTTAGTAAATTTGGAATAATTTCTTTTGACATTGCCTAATGTAATTGATAAATTTATAGTTTTATGTATAAAAATATTGCATGCCTAATGGTGAAATATGGTGACACGTGAAATCCTTAATTTTAAATAACATCTCTGTATAATACCCATGTTTGCAAATAAACGATTTGAATTTGAATTTGTGTATACTCAAACCACTACAAAAAACGGGACGGCCTGCTCCATCAACTCATACAGATGTTTGAAAAAGTGTCTTCTTTTTATTTACAGTGAGTCATCTACTTTATTTTACTCGATCTAGGAGCGCATGTTTTTATGTCAGATCTTCTTTTTCGGCATCACTCGCAATGTAGGGCGTGTACATCTAGCTTTTTCTTGATCTGAGACTGCTACTACAATTGATAATAATATATGCTAGCATAATAGTATGATTTATTGATAATATTATATATAATTCAATCAATTAGTTTGGGATCTGATGATAGTGCGTGAGTTGACATATTATAGTGTTCGGATAAATTGCCTGTAATATAACAAACAGATATAACATATTTACATATTCTTAAAAACGTATATTATTATAACATAACTTCATAAATTGACGCCTTTTATCCCCGAAGGGGTAGGCAGAGGTGTATTACACACCCATACTTCGCCAGTTATGGTTCGGTCCCAATATAATAGGAGGCGAGCCCATTGCCATCTACCAGGCACATTATTAAGCGAGCGATAATTAACATTATTAATACATACATAACTTCGAAAATTGAGAGGTGGGGTGCCTGGGGCACCTCGGGATCGAACCCGAGACCATCGTCTCGGCAGTCCGTTACGTACACCAATGGGCTATCGCCGCTGTATATTATTATTTTGTAGATAAATTACACCCAGACACAGGACAGGTAATCGTCCCCATCACATAAACATTTGTCCTGCTTGGTAATCGAACCTATTGCCTCCAAAATGTTAGATAGATACATAAATCAAAACGTAACACTAAGACCAAATCCTATCAAAACTCCAGACCACCTCCATACATATGCATCACATGTACATCCAAATATCTCTTACTCAGACCCATCAATTAACCAGATAGTTTATTCACGTGCCAGTATCTTTGTGGTCCCATTAATCTATGAAATGAACCGCCGATTAACGAGATCTACACGAAGGTGCTAACTCCACAGATACTCGAACAAGCTGTTATGATTAATACTGATGAAGTCGGGTCGGGGAATAAACGTATTTGTTATGCATATAACTTTGATGCATATGTGCTCACGGGTAGCGCTTATGGCATTTTAAATCGCGTTTGTACCTACCGTTTCTTGGATCGGGATTTTAAGATACCCGAAACTATATTTGTTTTTGTATATGGGTGCAATAATGTAGATAATAGTCACAATAATTTTAAGTAACTAGTACAAGGCAATAACATAAGTTTGTAATAATCGATTTAAAACTTTCGGGACTTGTATACATCATACAATTTTATTTAACGGGTCTTATTCGCGATATTTAATTAATTTAAGGTATAAATACCTATGTTTTACCGACGTTTCGGCCGTCTTACAACAGCCTTGGTCGCGGCAGGACTGATGTCATCTCAGCGTCGTCCTTGTGAAGCGCGGGTTTCGGCAGCTACTCTCACGTGTTTTTTATTTTTATCCGAACTGTCGGTACTTCGACACACAACACTTATGACGTCTACACAGTGATGAGCTGTGTTACTGCGGCGGGGTTTACATTTTTCATTATTTCATTACAACCCCGCAGCAGTAACACAGCTCATCAGTGTGTAGACGTCATAAGCGTTGTGTGTCGACGTACCGACAGTTCGGATAAAAATTAAAATAAAAAACAAGTGAGGTAGTAAAGCAAGGAATAGCTGCCGAAACCCACGCTTCACAAGGACGACGCTGAGATGACATTAGGCCTGCCGCGACCCAGGCTGTTGTAAGACGGCCGAAACGTCGGTAAAACATAGGTATTTATACCTGAAATTAATTAAATATCGCGAATAAGACCCGTTAAATAAAATTGTATAATAACATAAGTTTCCATTTACTAATGGAAACTTATTCTCGTATAATTATGTTATGTTTACTGACAGTTAGATGGAAATCTTAATCTTGATTTGTTGGCCTAGTGAGGCTACCGAGGCAGTAAGTAGAATAATAAAATTTTGCTGTCTTTGCAAATTGGTTGATTTAGAAATTAATAGGCGCATTTAATAGAAAAGTGTTTCTAAGAATTGCTCTCCAGACCAATGCTATTGCGTTCCTGGGAAACAGTGTGAAATGTTTAACTTTAATTCTACTTGTTTATTTTTAATAATAATAAAATAAACATTCACAAACAAACTTGTGTTACTATAGTATACGTAGTAGCAAAGGTAGGCCTTCAGCAAGGTGGACTGACGATCTTGTTGGGATCGCTTACAGCGGAAGGATGCGGGTGGCTCAAGATCAGTCTATGTGGAAAGCCTTGGGAGAGGCCTATGTCCAGCAGTGGATGTCTTTCGGCTGATATGATGAAATAATATCACTAGTAATAATAAAGTAGTCAAGAATATATAACGTAAATATTAGGTTACTAAGGTTTGTGAAACGATTTTAGTCATAATATTTCAGAATCTCTAGGTATGTATAATGTGAACCCTGCCTTTGTCTTTGGTAGTGTAATGTTCTTTTTTTTTTATAGACTCACGCCTGTATCCCCGAAGGGGTAAGCAGATGTGTAATATTACGCCCACATTTCGCCATGAATTCTTAGGTCCCACGTAATAGGGGGCGAGCCTTTAGCTGTTACCGGGCACATCACCAGACTCCGGGCTGCTACATACCATGTGTCTGCTTATCGCACTGAACTCAACTGGCTACCCATTCGCCAACGCCGTAGTATGCGTGCTCTCACTACTCTTTTCTCTTTTCTTAACTCTCCTACCCCTCCTTCTTTCTTGTCGTCCTATTTAAAGTACTTGTGTTCAAATCACAACAGAGATCTTTGCTCCACCAATAACCGCCTCCTGTTATGTCCTTCTCACTCAACTAACTTCGTAAACTCCTCTTTCTTTGTTCAGTCTGTTCTTCTTTTGAATGCGCTTCCTCTTGAGATCACGATGATTGCTAATCGGCTCTCTTTCAAAATAAAAGTTCGAGAGCTACTTTTACGTAAAATGGCAGAATCTTCAGCACAATAAGATAATTTATCTATATAGCTGTATATATAATATATATTATAACTTATATACCTTTATATATTAGTTTATGTTTGTATTATTGGTATTTATTTGTTTATTGAAATACTAGTAGGTATTTACATATTATCTAAAATATTTAATTAATCTTATATTTGTTACTACAAAAGTTCGGAAAGCACCTACAACTATCATCTCTGCATCACCTTAGGTTGACTGTTAGAGAATGCCTTTGGCATTAAGTCTACCTATATACATATTTTATTTGTGCAAAAAGTAAATAAAGAAATTCCGTAAAACCTAGTAACACTTTTGCCCGACCCGGGAATCGAACCCGGGACCTCCGATCAGCAGTTGCATACGCTATCCACTGGACTACGGAGGCAGCTAATGTTCTACATACAAATATTTAGGACATAAACTTTAATAACGGGTACATTGCTTCATGAAATACCTTTGATAAAGCTCTTAATTAACCTCAGCAGGAGACGGTCTTTGTACCTAATATGTCAATTGTAGACTCAAGTTACTACCAAATAGGAAGCAAAATTAGTACGCTGTATATTACTTCACTGGTAGATATATATTTAGGTATAGCCTAGATACCTATATACCAGTGCCTTTTGTAGATAGTCGCATTATGTTTTCGACCATAAATAGGTATTGAAGATTTATAAGAAAATTATTGTATTATAAATGTAATGTTCAAGGGTTTTACTACAAGCACTTAGAGAGATATGTCAGAATCGGTGCAAATGGCGTTCCGTAGTCTCTGCCTACCCCTCCGGGAAACAGGCGTAAGTCTGTATGATTGATGAGTTCTGTATGAGTATGTATGTATGTACTTAGAGAATGCAGACCTTGGGGTAGGCCTATGTCCAGCAGTAGACGTCTCTAGGCTGACATGATGATGACTTAGAGAATGTAGATCATTAAAATGTGTGCGTTAATATTTATATCTTGCAAAACGATAATTATTATTTTTTGTATCTAGCTCAATATGAAGGTGATTGCTATGTTTCTGTTACTACTTGATACATTTTTATATTGTGACTATACCAACAAAACTAAAAGCGTAGCTCTCATTCAGTACAATTCTTAATAAATAAAGTAAATGCAAACGTATTTTTTTCTTTTATGTAGGGTATCGTTAGATAGGTCTGATAAATACAATAAAAGTTTGTTTGTTCAGGAATCCATTTGTGAAATATTTAGCAAAAGCCATCAATTACAAAGTGTTCTTCAATTTTTTAAACCATTGTATTAAGGTATATTTAAACTCGATCGGCGATAGCCTAGTGGCGTACGTATGGGACTACTGGGACGATGTTCTCGGGTTCGATCCCCAGGTACCCCTAGGCAAACACCTCAAACTTTTCGAAGTTATGTGTGTATTAAAAATGTTAATTATCGCTCGCTTAATAATGTGCTTGGTAGATGGCAATAGGCTAACCCCCTATTACATTGGGACTGAAACATAACTGGCGAAGTGTGGGTGTGTAATACACCTCTGCTTACCCCTTCGGGGATGAAAGCGCGCAGTTATGTTATGCTTTGTTATAAACTATGCTAAATAGTCACATATATCATGAACTTTCAAGGAAAGTTAAACAGCTCATTAGGCTTTACCAAGTAACGAGTAATATAATCGATTAATTTAAATTTACATTTGCAACCGATAAAATGAATATGGTAATCGATTCCTTTTACCCTTAGGATATTAGGTAAGGGCTACTACGGAACCCTACATTGTGCATGGCACGACACGCACTTGGTCGGTTTTCTTTGCAGTTGTTACTCTGTCTACTAATTATTAAACCTATAATCATTATGAAAAATTATCTTTATAATGCGTAATACCTACTTTACTTCACCGTAAAAACGGCATTTAAACCATATTTCATTCTATAAAACAAATTTTAATGTAAACAGACCCTTAGACATAACACGACTTAAAATATTGATGACCGGGATTTTCGGAGTTAGTGGATTAACGATCTAAATAAATTAGCCGGCAGTAATTGGGTGAAGAAGCGAAGGATTGCGTTTGCACAAGACGGAATCAGATGATTTACAACCGATAGATTTGTTTTTGATTATGATTGAATTACAGCCTTCAAATTCAAGTCTAATGGACAGTAAAGCTTTGATGAACGTGATGGTCTGTCTAGTAAATGAAAATGTCATTATATGTAGGTATAACAATCGTAAGATTTTGAGCAAAGTAAATATGAGGATGGCCTTACACTAATATTGCATGTATATTACAATAGTAGCCAAGCTAATTAGAATAGAATCGGCTTTATAGCTGACAGTTATCATGTATAGCGGTCATGAATGGCTAGTATATATGACTGCATGTCTGATGTTATGGTTTTAGTGCTTGTAACTACTACTGCCAGTGCGTCAAGTACTACAGTTTCGATATATTCACACACGAGACAATACTTAAGGTGATTCACAAATTACTGTTCCGAAGCTGGACGTTCTTGTGTAAGTTGTTTTTAAGTTTGTAAAGACCCTCGCGACTCATGAAATTGTTGTACGTTGTGCAACATCTGGTTTAAAAATTTACTTATTCACTAGGGATTGGATCACGCCTTTGGAAAATTTATAAGCACTATGATTGCAAGTTGAACGTTGCTTTTGACTTATCAATGAATGAAAGTCATCAAGATATTATTTATTTACGCCGGGATTTCATACGAATCTTATCGGTTCATTTAAAAAGTAACTGATAACTGTGAACAAGTCTAAGAATTATAGAATCAACCAATTAGTTTGACTGGCTAACTGGCTGGTAGGGTACACATGATCCTACCAATGACAGAGAGGATTGCATTGTTTGCTTATAGCCATCGTTCCCCACATACGTACACGTGAAAATGAATGCCAGCGTTATGAGACGAATGACCACGTATCAGTTACATATTCGCTTCGTAGCTCGTCTCGTGCTGGACAAATATATAAATAACCACCAAGGTCCGTTGCTACCAGTACCAATATGTTAGACAAAACAATCCATTTTGTGTTAGATACTGGCATGTTTTATTTACAAGTGCTTAAAAACAAGCAGGAGATAGAAGGCTAAGTTAAGCTACTATTTGTTGTTTCTTAAACTGGGGGTGTAGCGTGAAAATGTGTACCGAATGAGATGGCTGTACTAGATGCCAAGCGGATTAAACAAAGCCGCGACAGGGAATAAGTATTATTAATCTACAATACGCTTTGCGTGCATTCGTCGCACCCAATATTCTTTGAATGTCTTCACTGGCATCTCTGGCATAAATTTTCGATGGCATTCCTTACTCATTTCTTTCTTTCACATCTCTTTTATCACCTCAGCGAGCATTTGAAATCTTCACGTCATGAAACCCTTTTCACCAGAGTTCACTCGAGCGAGGCTATGAAAGCCAATCGCTCATATTAGTATTTATCGCACATAATACATATATTATATTCAATCCATGCAACCATATTTTTTTAGAAAAATAATATCAGTATTCCCAAAATTACATATAAATGTTGTTTTAATTTCTTACCTTCATCATAGCTTACAATTCCCATTTCATTATCCCATATTTGAAACCATCTCGACATTTGTCCTGTCAGAAGAAATATTCATAACCCAGATTTAAATGAAATTCATTTGGCAAGCTTAATAAAAATACTCCTAGTGGATTTACTTGGTCATATCACTCATATCAGTACAGCTACTATTATAATAAAGGGACGCCCTGAACCCAGAATAACAATTAATGCGTCATGCGGCGTACAGAAGAATATTATGACATTGACACGGGTGTACAGGGACTATACGTTAGAGTAATATTGTTTAGTACGTAATTTAATATTGAAAGGGATGTCAAGCTTTATATTATTTAGTTGCATGGCCCCTTTAAAATTATATATCGTCTAACCGAGCTTGCGGTTTCACTCGAGTTTGATTAGATAGATTCTTACTGCCACGTCCCAACACTAAAATTAAACGTTAATCTCCAAACATTATCTTGTTTGACGGCTCTCACATATAAAACATATACCTGCCAAATTTATACTTTAAATATCAAGGTGTCGTCGACATTTCGTGCTCAGGTAGTGACTGGCAATGGTTTGCTCTTATACATATAACATACATATTTTTCTTTGTCCGCGGCTTCGTCAGTATGGAATTTTTACTTTTCACATCTGTCTGATACGGATAATGTAGCTTTATAACGAGTGAATGGAAGATGCAGTCGAGTAAGCGTATTCGGGATTGACGCTCTTAATGCCTGGCATTTGAAAGTAAACCCATCCAGATATTTGCTTATATCTAGGTATTCTGCAGAAATCGTCTATAGCTGATAGTTTAAATTTTAGCCGAAGACTTTCAACTATATCTTAATAACTGTTTAATCGCGAAAAAATAAGTCTAAGCAGATATAACAGCCAGTAGTGCCAGTATATACTAATATATGTACGTGCAGTTTATTATTTGTGTTTCCACAAGTGTTTTCAGATGTAACTGAGATGCCGCTGTATAAAACAATTTTTCCCTGTATATTTTTATTTCGTTCGTAGGAAATAACAAAGAGCCGCTAAAAGGTTTTCTATTTTAGCATTGCGTAATAAGTATGCTCGTACTGCGTTACAATATATTACATATAACAAGTAAACATGTAATGCATTGCATGATTATAATGCTAAGAGACCAAACCTTAAACAGCTTAATTTAATCATTTACTGTCTTGCTTCTAGCTATTTTGCAGCATGAAAATGAGCTACAATAATACAAATATTTATGTAACAGATCTATATCGCGTAGTTATTAAAAAGTAAAGGTGATATTAAAAGCAGCGATAGCCTAGTGGAGAGACCGACGGACTGCTACGCAGAGGGTCTCGGGTCCGAATCCACGGTGCGCACCAATGACTTTTCGAAGTTATGTGCGTATTAAATTGTTAATTGTATCGCATACTGAACGGTGAAGGCAAACATCGTGAGGAAATATGCGTCTGAGAGTTCTCCATAATGTTCTCGAAAGACATGTGAAGTCTGCCAACCTGCACTTGGCCAGCGTGGTGGACTATAGCCTTACCTTTCTCATAGTGAGAAGAGGCCCGTGCCCAGCAGTGGGACAAATTATATACAGGTTAAATAAGTATTGGTAGGTGTGTGTACAATTCGCGAAAGTTTATAGAGCTAAAATAATGATTATTCTACCTGATAGTCATTAAAAATAAATGGTACATTGTTTGATGTTTTGAAAACATAGGTATTCTGGTACCAATAAGCAACACAAGACATTCGAGGCAATTAAATAAATGTACGAGATTTGGGGACAGTTCCGAGAAGGACTTGATGAAATAAACAATGAAGTTACTCAGTGCGTGTATTCCCTTTCGGATTGCTCTGTTTGTGTTTTATCTTGTTTTTCATAAACAGAGCAGAAATAGATAAGCAAAACTTACTTCATAAATAGACCATACTAGATCAAATTAATTACACAATATTTTTATTGAAAATAGTGATGTTTGCCATCGAATGGAATAGTGTGCCATGCCGTGCATCGGGCACTTTGCCTCAACACGTTGACTAGCTATCAGTAAAGGAGATACAAATGAAGTTTTATTCCTTTGATAACTATATGCGTATACTTTTTTTTTTGTTTTACGACGTGGAAAATCCCTTCAGATCTCCGACTCTTGGGGGAAATGAGAGCCGGAGTATGTGGTGTTACTTCTAAAAACCACCTCGACTTCATGGACCCGTGTGTCGGAGGGTAGGGTATCGCCGAAGCATTCGTCGCTACCCTCCAACGGGTATTGACCCGCCAGATGTTCAGGCGGGCCCCGAACAAAACCCCCTTGGCGGCGGATTAAGGTGTTGGGCTCCGCAGCCAAAACACCCAGCGGCCGCAGAGGATAAGGAGGACGGCAACGCAACACCGCATCTCCTCTTCCCCTGCGGGCCCACCGCGACGCATCGAATGGTGCGCCCCCATTTGGTCGCAGGAGATTGGTGCGGCAACGCAACACCGACACGCCTCTCCTTCCGCAACGCGACCGTGCCCGACTGCGAGGGACAGACAGAACTGTCCCCCGCACCCGCACCGTTGGACGCATCCTGCGCAGGCCCCTCTAAGCCCACGCGGAGCGTCCTCTCCTGGGATCTCTCTTAGCTTCACCGTTGGTGTCCAATCCACGGTTACTGAGGCCCCCCACCACGACAAGGTGGAGATCCCACGAGGGGGAACTATATGCGTATACTGACCATCAAAGTGTTAAGCCCAATTGACACTAACCCCAAACCAATTTTCTGTAGCGTATCTAATAAGTTAATATTTGCTAAAATTATACAAGCGGATTTGGTAGGTAACTAGGTACTTATTTGGTTACATAAAAGGTACTTATTTGGTTGTGTAGGTAGGTTATTTTTATGAAGTCTCGATAGAGTTATGGCTACAGCCATATTCATTTGCAATTATGTTATTTAAAATATGTGGTTTTTTCATTGATTATTCCTCAACAATCAAGAAATTACTTTCACAAAAAGTGCCTAGATACCTACCCATGTCAATGATATTGAGTCGTATTCAGGACAACGTTTCAATAATGATGACAATCGAACAGAACTATTTCTCAGAGAATATCTACTTTTCTAGTACCTATATGTTTGCCTTACTGCATACAATAGAGAATACGCTGTTGATCCACATCACAAACCTCCATCGTCCAAACGTTTGTCGTCTCGGGAATGTAATTACTTAACTCTTTAATTATTTCATAACCCAGTTACTCCATACGATGTTGATGATCTACTTAATATGATATATCAATAGACTAATGATGATATATATGTCCACAAGTTCACCGCAGATGGTCGTTAGCTCAAGGTAATCAGTACTTGCTTCACTCAGCATTAATTATGTACATCCAGGGTATTAAGTACTGGTACTTTGAGGTTATTAATGCAATTTAGGGCTGTTACCACACCATATAGAACCAGTACCGTTGGAGTAAAGGTCATCACTCACTAGAACCGCACCGCTCCAGCGCGGTAAAGTATAAATCAAACCGCTAGCTGTCAACGTACCGAAAAAAACTACGTGACGTGTTTACGTCGAGCTAGCCATGAGCCATCAACTATTTGTCTTGTCATTTATGTAAAAATAGAATACCGAGTATCATTAATGACTATAAACTGTGGATCTTGTTTAGAATTAAGTTACTGGGTCTTCTGCCACTGATAGTATTTTTTTGTGATACAGGGATAGTAAACATACATACAGCATGCTTAATAGCCATCGCATCTTTTTGAACCTAGCAATGCCAGGCAAGTTTTACTCTCTTTTCGTCCGAATTACTTTCATAAAGATTTGATATCGCTTGTCTTTCACCTGCTATCTGGTAAGTGATTCGGACTACGAAGCCTGAGGTCGTGAGTTCTATTTAAATGACTTAGCCCTAGTTTCACTACCACTGCATACATTTATTTTTTCAGTTTTGAATTGGAACGAAATTTGTACAAGTGATCTGACAATAGTTTACATAACAGGAACTTATCAGATAGCGGTGAAATTGGCCAACGGCGTTCACAGAACTTGGATGTAATTGATCTGTAATAATAATTATAATATATCATTACAATAATTGTATGCATTTTAAAATGGTGATTTGATTTCTACCTATAAATATGTAACCATAAAATCCCTATAATTATATCAAGGTATCTTAACCCGTGTGTCATACAATAAAAACGTCACTTTGCGTACGGTGAATCAGTGCACCTTTTTTGTCTCCCCTATTCGTTCACGATGCAAATTTTAAACTTTATAATGGATTGAGGTGTAAATAAGAATAAGAGAATAAGAATAAGAAACCATTTATTTTCACAACATACATAATTATTTTTTATGGCACAGGTTACATATTAAGTTGTAAAAAACAGTGAACAAAGTGACAATATGCATGCTGTGAAAATGAGGTCACCACTCAAGCTTATTGTTGATTTGAGGCTACACCTCAAACCAACCCTGATTTTATTTGGTGACCCCAAGTGACGATACAGATATCACTTAATAAATGGTGTTTAAATTATTTATTGCAATTCCAGTTAGCTAAACCAACATGTAAAATAGAGGTATAAATTGAAACAACTTCTGAATTTATTTATTTATTCGGATACATAAAACAGAACCTAGGCAGCGATAGCCTAGTGGAGATAGCAATGGACTGCCATGCAGAGGGTATCGGGTTCGAATCCACGGCACGCACCACTGACTTTTCGGAGTTTTGTGTATCGAATTGCAAAGTTTTGCTTGCGCTGTGCCTCGGAGAGCATGTTAAACCGTCGGTCCCGGGCGTCATGAAGATTTTTCAGGGGTCGTCATTACCCTCAAATAAACTGATACTGGTCTAAACCATGGAATATCGCTATCCCTTTGGGTTGCACCGGTCAGACGGCAGTCGCTCTGTGGAAATGTTGATATTCTGTCATATCTGGTTAGACCAGTAAGCGGACCTCGGGCTCCAAGGCGTGTAATGTCTTGGATGCAACCGGGATAACGCTAGGGCGATGATGACATAAAATAGAACCTGGAATAAGTTAAAGAAAACATATAATTAGCCTTGGAATATAAAACACATATGCTCATAATATGTTTGCGCATTAATTATAATTATACACCACTATTTTTTAATTAGTACAAAAACTTTAAGGACAGATTAGCGAAGATATTATTATCATATATGTGACGTAAGAATTTCATAATATCAATAAAGAGCAAAGTTATTATCATTTGTTTATTGTAGAAAATCTCACTTAAATCATAGTCATAGTTTACAATCCATTCACTAATTCATTGTTAATATTCCATCCTGCTCATTTGCATTCTCTCTGTCGCACTTATGATGTAGGTAGCCATAGAAAATAAAATGAAGAAAAATAATAAATGTAGGTAGTTATTTTTTAATTTTGTTAATTCTACCCTCTCCTTCATACTTCATTCGGGCTTAGGACCGGTAAAATTTATCGTTTAACAAGTAATTTAATACGGAGGTATGTAATTAGAAAGCAAACAAATATCAAAATAAAAGAAGGTATTCAGGACTAAAAGAAACGAGTAATTTTGGCGTATTTATGAAGTTAGAATCATCTGCTATTTACAAATATTATTTTATGATCATCATGTCAGCCTAGAGACGTCCACTGCTAGACATAGGCCTTCCTCAAGGTGTGTGGAGAGCACAGACTGATTTTGAACCGCCCGCATCAAATCATTATTTACTTAAGTACGTATTATTTACTAAACTTACAAGTATTTCCATTGTCCTTCGAAATGTCCACCATCGTTGTCAGAAGCATCCAATATGCACTGTTTTAATTATTTGACACTGACCGGCTCACTTTTGTACACTCACAATAAGATGTCCATGGGTACACAGCTGCACTCGCGATTTTTCCACTCAAAAAGTACGCACGAAGCATGGCTACGTACTCCCGTGAAATGAACTGATATGATAGGGCATCGCGTCGGGCAAACGTATCCAAACATTTAACTTTTACAGCGACATTAGATACGCTCACTTTCGCTAGTAATTTAGCACTGTTTGTCGCATCGTGGGGGCGTGGCGGAGGCGCAGAGAGGCGGGGCGTGGGTTTAATTTATCAATGGGTCATTTTACTATGATAGAATATCGGTCGGTCATAGTATTAGTTATGCATTTACCAATTATCACGTATTTTTGTGGACAGTTTTGGGACTTAGTGTTTTTATTTTTAACTACATAAATATGATCAGTTAAAGATACTTAGTGCTCTGTTAAATTTTTTTTTCTAATTATAAAATAGCGGGGTATAGTGGAGGGGCAATATACGCAAAGTGGCTGGTAGCGGCTAGACACGATAAGAGCCAAAAATCGGTCACAGTGGTGTGCCATTGGATTGGCTTCTAACTAGCAGTGGACTATGGCAGGTTGATGATGATGATCATGATGATCACAAATAAAAAATTTAACTAGTTTTAAACAAGTCTGTTGAAAGTTTGAAATCTGACCCACTACTTTCAACATGCGCAAATGAGGTGGTCATCAAGAAACCCTTATGCCCCATTCGCACAAGAACTTTTATAACGAGCGCAAAAGCGATCAACTATAATATATAATGTAAGTGGATGCTCCTGTTTCACCATATCTATTCTGAAGAGTTTAGCTTCTAAATGAACATCAAAATTAAAATTAAGTATTATGCTTGAGTATATATACTTTATGTACAGTAAATATATACAAGTGATATAGAAGGTGTAAAAGTTGCAGCACCTTACAAAATGTAAATTATGTGTATTAAGCAAAACCTGGCGATGAAAAAAGTGACCGTGAGTTTTATTGCCCGTTCTTTCTCATGGTTCTACGCCCTTGCTTTGCGAACGTGGCAGTAAATGGAAATGTAGAGTCTTTAAGTAATCTTAATATATAAAATCCTTGCGTTACTTACTGAATGACAGACACGCTACAGCCAAAACTATTGGGCGCAGGTAGCTGAAATTTGGCATGCATGTTTCTTGGTACCGTAGGGGTGCACTAAGAAGGGATTTCTCGAAATTCCCACGGGATCGGCCATAACGGGTAAATTTAAAAAAAAAATGCCGGCGCAGATGCTGGCGTCCTCTAGTTATTTAAAAAGAATATTATTTTGACGTTCATAAGCATCATATTGTGACACAAATGAATAAAGGATTTTGACTTTGAACTCTGGCTTTGGCGCTTTTAATGAGAGCGTTCATACGAGCACTTTAAAATCACTCTTGTCCCCAGTTCCATAGGGTCTGTTCCATTTAACGCCCAATGGCCAGCGTTGAAATGGCATCACGTTTTAAATGGCCTACCTTTTAAAACAGAACGTATAATATTATTTTACATAACAACGCATAACATAATCTTCATTACGCAGAAAGTTGTTTGGCATACACTCACTTATCATAAATTCGAAACTCATAAAATTTGTTAGTCCGAATCATCTTTAGGCATAAATTTCATGTCCATCATAATTGAAAAGCAGGCATGCAGCATGCAGCAAGCATCGTTCTGCCACGGCTCCGGCGCTGCGTGGTTTGGGCGGCCCCACGTGAGCTATCGTCGCAGATGGTTTCAACGCTCACAAGCTTTGGCTTGCTGGCCGGCTTCGCGCGCCTCCCCTCCCCTCCGTGCCTACGCGATTTTAAATTACACTCTAAGGGTAGGGCAGACAAGACTATGAAAAGCCGGTTTTGCGGCGATTCGTTTCCGTCAAAAGTTCTGCCACGTTAACAGTATGCCGTTGCAAATTCGGACGTGTAAACATTCTGCCAATCAATAGTTATGCTAATTATTTTTTATGCGTTAATAATATTCGATTACAGAAGATTATGCCACATGTGTTATTCCCAATAAAATTCGGAGTATCAAGATTCTGCCAAATAGAAGGAACCCCGTTTTAAAAGCGCTTTGTGTGAACATATATTAGGGAATGCATTTGTTCTATTTTAACCCTTTTTTACGCGCGTTAAATAAGCTCTCGTACGAATGATGCCTTACAAATTTACAATATCCATCTCGTTTTCACGACATAAAACACATTTGCATCCATATTTCCTTTTAACATAAGGCAAAAAATAAAACATTGAACCGTTCCCAAATAAAATCGCAATCAAAGATCTGAGTGAATATTTTATCACACTTTTAAACCGAATATGGGCGCGAATACGTATCTGTTTTATAAATAACAATATCTGTTTGTTTTTCATTGCAAAGGGTTGAATGTGGGTTACAGTCAGCGTGATGGACTGGATATATTATGTGTACAGGGTGAAGATCGATGAGGATCCGATAGAAGAATGGCGACAGCTTAAGAATGTCTATGTAAATTGTTTCAAGGAAATACTTTACATCTCGTGTATTTTATGCATATTTGGTTCTGCTCAAGCGTTCGTATATCCTATATTCAATTTGCATTTCGATGTTATTGATACGAGATAAAAAACGAATGTTAAGGGTATATTATAGTATGTATGAGTATTATTAATATTATACCTTTCGGACCGCGTAGTAATAATGATACATTTGTTTTCTTATTTTTATATATTATGACTCTTTCTTTAAGTAAGAATTCAGTGGACCCGACGGCTCAAAAATGGTATGAGTGGAGGAAGTAAGCTTATATGCAACAATGGACGTCAATATGCTGAAATGATGACTTTTCACAATAACTAATAGAAAGCGGTAAATGAAATCTTACAGTAATATCAATATCCAATTCACTGCTCTGAGAAGTGGGGCATCACTTTCGTTACTGAATGGTAACGACCTCTTACACCACAAAAAATCTTGCAATAAAATAATTATTGATCCACATGATTTTTGTTTGAACGATAGCAATAACCGTTTGTCCTTCAAGCTACGTGGCGTCCAACCTTGACTACGCGCTACCCTCGGTGTAATCAAGCGTCTTCCACGGTTTTAATACTTCGATCCCCGCAAACGAATCCCGAGGGATAAAACTCATCAATAGTTAAGCTTTCATATTTAACAGATAAGCCGATACGTCAACTTCAATGACAATACTAGGTCGTTGTTTGACCCTACCCGAGTTGGTCGTTTGAAATTATTTTTTATCTGTGTCGACGCAATTATAGAAATAGCTATTGGTCGGGCAGAGCTTTGCGATGAGTCTGAAGTTGATGAAATGTGAACTTATAGAGCGGTTATGTTCTCTGCCGTGCCGTGTATAAGACTTAAATCTTCAGTCATGGCTATAATAAAGATCTCAAACAGTTGTTACTGGGGTAATAGGATATCATCAGTGCAGTATTTCTTTGCCTTTGGATACTCAAAGTAAGTCAAAAGTCGCTGTGTGGGAAATGTATATCCTGAAAAAAGTGGTAATAATATGGATACAACCAGAATCACCCATAGATTGTTTGCTAAATGATAATTATTCTACAGTGTTCACATTTACGTCTGTTTAAATTTTAGAACTAAGTTGTGAAACCATAAAAAACAGCATGAAAGCAATCAAAATATTTTTATAATATTTACAGAGCTTCATCAAGGAGCCTGACGTTTTTAAAAATATGTGTGGTAAATTGTATAAACGTGTAGTACAAAATTACGAACGTAGAAGGCCCCAAGTATTGTTGACATAAGTAAACCGCACTTTATCCAATGTCCCGACTTATAAAAACAAACAACCCAATATTTGTGTTAAATTAAGCAACAAACAGGAATGTTCCAAAGAGTTGGTGTTCCAACCTCAGTTCAATATTTATATGAATGAAGGTCTGCAGGTACATAGGTATTTACTCCCAGTTTTTAATGATCTGCTCATTATAATACCCTTAAAATCTCTTACTAATAATATATAGGGGTAGATCTTCTGGTAAGTGGCTGTTAGTATTGCTTGGTTTAAAAATTAATTTGTGTAGGAACATACTAGGTACTTAAATAATATTACCGTAGAGGAATATAATTTACAGTTATAAATATTGAATAAAATCCTTTATTTTATACTATAATTATATCTGTGAAGCTGTTTTCATAATATTTTAAGAAATATTTTTTAGTTATTTACATAAAATGGGAGGGTTAGCCATATCATATTATGAATTGTAATTTTTTATAATTTTGATGATACAATTCAACGTTTTGATAGTAGCGACAAAATACAAGGATATTAACTCTTAAATAACTTTTATAACGTTAAAAGTCACGTAAGTCGTCACGTCAAGTAACAATAAGGCACACACACAAACTTAATTCATAGAAGTTGCTTTGAGATTTGTAAAATTATTAGACATCTTGTATTACATATATTTACTATACTATACAGAATGCAACATTTTGAGCTACCGTCAGTTTTTTTTAGACAAGCATTCAGCAGAGATAAGATTCAGGCTATCGAAGAAAATAATACGAAATTGTGGCAATATAAGATACCATCACAATTTTGCAGAATAGTTAGTCGGAGTAGAACGAGATAACAAGAAGAGAAACTAAGTAATACGGAGTTGTGGACTGCCGGATCTAAGCACATGCCGTGTCGTCAAGTTACGTGCGAAACTTTACGGTCAATAGAATGTCGAGAGAAATTATATTTTTTATCACACAGCCCTACTGTTGTATTCTTCCATGCTTCCACCGTCTCGCTTAGTCACGCCCTTAATTTTTTTTTATTACAAGTATATTTAAAGAATGTCGTTTTTTTCAAATTTCTCTGGCACATTAATTTTACGAGTGCTAGTTTTGCTGTCCTGCTCGACGACGTGACGACGACCCGTGCTTGCCATGTCAGTCATAATAATATGTAAGGTATTATGTTCATCTGAACAAATAAAAATATGCTTTACCTCTAATCCCAAAGCATACTGTCGTAATAGTATACCAATATATAGATCATAACAAATTCATGGGAAGATAATATTGGCAAGTAATAAACAGTGTAAAATAACGTTTAGTACGGAAGAATAAAAAATTACATGACGACAGCAAATGTCGCCACGCCAAAATTTACGTGTCCCAAACAGAGTGCAAAAGTTAAGGCGATATCTTATTCTCAAGTTCAACTAATCAGCTAAATCTTAATCACCTTGTAGGTACTTTCAGCACACCGGGGCATAAACTAAAGAAAAGATAAGTAAAAGCTCCATTGCTTTCCTATTTAAGTACCTTTCTACCCCGCCGGTTCCATTGGCGATTCCCAAAAGGCATTATATATTCTCAACCAGTTCTTTGACATTGGCCACTGGCTTTTTAGTAAACGCTTCGGTAAATAAAATTTTGATCTACACGTCATTTATTTCTAATTACGTGTGAACTAGCTTTTGCCCGCTGCTTCGCACGCGTAAATTACGATTAGACAAAATATTTTGTACAAACACCCTTCTCAAGGAACACACATGCTAAATTTAACCTTTTTGCGCCCAGTAATTTCGGCTGTAATGAGTCTGTCAGTCAGTCAGTAACGAAAAGATTTTATATACACAGATTGAAGTGATTCCATTGAAAAAATAAAAGTTTTTACACAAATTCTGGATCCCTTTTAGTCCCTCTTAGGAGAAAATTTCCAAAATAAATGTCTTTGTGTTCGCTTACGTCATTTGCGGATCCAATTAATAAAGTATGAAGTTAATCCATTGAAGGCATAAAAGATTCTATGCAAATTATGACTCCCCTTTTATCCACTTACGTAAGAATTTCCAAAAAGACTTTCTTAGTGTTCACTTACTTAATTTGAGGAACCAATAGGTATACAAAGTTTGAAGTTAATCCATTGAGGGAATAAAAAATTTCATACCAATTCTGACAACCATTTTAACCCCTTTGGGGGCAGAATTTCCAAAAAATCCTCTCTTACTGTGCCCCTTTACACCTCAAGGATCATACATGCTAAATTCCATCTACTTGTGCTCAATTGTTTCGGCTGTAGTAGTAAAGTGTGTAAAAGTTTCGTTTCATACACAGTTTGAGACCCTATCTTAGCCCCTGAGGGTAGGAATTTTCGAAAAACAAATTCTTAGTGTTCACTATCACCATTTGAGGAACCAATATATAAAGTTTGAAGTCAATCCACTGAAGGAATAATATGTAACACACTTTGACCCCTATCTTACCCCCTGAGGGTCGAAATTTTTTAAAAACAAATCCTTAGTGTTCACTATCGTCGTTTAAGAAACCAATATACAAAGTTTGTAGTCAATCCATTAAAGAGATAAAAATATACATACAAAATTTGACCCCTATTTTACGGGGGTAAAATAGGGGTCAAATTTTGAAAATTATTTTTCTGGAAATTCCTCTCATAAGGGGTTATGAGAGGAATTTCCAGAAAAATAATTTTTTGTGTTCACTATCGTCGTTTGAGAAACTAATATACATTTTTTTTGTTGTTTAGAGTCAATCCATTGAAGGAATAAAAAGTTTCATACAAACTTTGATCCCCTGTTTTACCCCCTTAGAGGTAGAATTTTCGAAAATCCTTTCTTAGTGCTACCCTACCTTCTTCAAGGAACATACATGCTAAATGTAATGTATGTCTTTTTGTGACCTGTAGTTTTGGCTGTAGCGTGTCTGTCAGTCAGTCAGTCAGTAACGCAAGGATTTTATATATTAAGATGATCATTACCGTAGCTAATGTATTGTCCAATCTATTTAGTTCAACCAATACATAACACATGAGAGTGTATAAGCGTTAGTTAATTATTATTGTAATTTAGAAAATAAATGATTATAATTGCGAAATCGTTACATCAAATATCACAAAACAAGGATCATCCATCATCTCCCTAAAGAATGTTGAAATAAAATTGCGTTCCGAACGATTTAAAAATTGTGTCGACACATTTTTCAGGGAATCGATGAAATATAATAAGCTTCTATAATGATATAAGTACACAATTTAGGAATATTCAAAACAGAACCATTTGAAAACGCATCGAAGATTCCGACATACAGCATTTGGTAAAATCTCGGAATTTCGTACCTTTGAAGTCAATGAAGATTCGGCGTATTTGATACGTGTAACGTGAATTCCCTCAATCTTATGATTTTGATACGTTTCCAAAGATGCATCAAATTTACATTTGACGGGAAAATATTTAATTAGATGATAACCGTAAAAACGGCCATCACTGCCCACATTTTTACTTATTTTTGAGATTATGAAATAAATATTCACCAGAACTCGTAATCAAGTATACCATGGTAACAATTACTATTAAAGACTTTAAATCACGAAATATGGAGCTTCTAGCTTTAAGAGAATCCTAGAAAAAGGCAATTAAAGAACCGGGCAACATTATACGCACTACCGTCCAACATTGCTCAACCTTATTTTCTCTAAAACTATCAGTTCTAAAGCTTTGAAAATAAGGTATGTTTTAGTAAATTATGCAAAGTTGCCATCCTTCGTGATCAATATATCAAAAACGTTATTATTTAAATTTTACTGAGGTGGGCAATGTTACACTACACACCAGCTGCTTTTTCAAACAAACTAAAACGGTGGGCTAGGGTTGCCACACAAACTCAAACTCAAACTCAAATATGTTTATTTCCATAAAAATGTTTAAATTTTTTGGACACGTCAGAAAGTCATACAAATAAAAAAAAAGTAACTTTAAATGCATATTAACATAGTTGAGCATTGAAAAAAATGCCTGTTCAGAAAGTAGAGCCTCGTGAGAAGAATCAGGCAAGAAACTCCGGGCCACTCTTTTCTACGTCTTGATTCTATACAATTTAAAAACTTAGTAACTACATTGAATTTTTCATAGGTATATGAGCTGGTGTGTCTATAATGTTGTTTTCAATTAATAAGGCTTTTTTAATAATAATATAAAAGTAATAACTAGCATAATATAGACATAATATCTCACACTCACATGAAACTTAACACTAATCAAACATAAGTAGCCTGTGGGACCGAGCAAATTAATCCCAAGCATTTTTATCTTCAATATAATCTAGCACTAAATAGTACCCTTTTTGACAAAGTTTACGTTTTATAATCTTTTTGAATTTATTATAACTTAAATTTTGAATATTGCTTGGCACTTTATTGTAAAAGCGCACACATTGGCCTTGAAAAGATTTTTTTATTTTCTCTAGCCGAGTAGCCGGCACTACTAGCTTACTCTTATTTCTAGTATTCAAATTGTGGATATCACTTTTCTTTGAGTATGAGGCCTTGTTTTGGAATAAATATATTAGGTTGGAATAAATGTACTGGCTTGCAACTGTTAAAATGTTTATTTCCTTGAATTTATTCCTCAACGAAGCCCCATAATCCAAATTATAAATTGCTCGAATAGCTCTTTTCTGCAGAACAAAGATGGTCTGAATGTTGGCAGCATTTCCCCACAGGAGAATACCGCATGACATTATACTATGAAAATAGCTATGATATACAAGCCTGGCAGTGTCAATGTCAGTTAACTGGCGAATTTTCCTGACTGCATATGCTGCAGAGCTGAGTCTATTCGGCAATTTACTAATATGTGGTCCCCAATGCAGCTTAGAATCTAGTATAATGCCTAAAAATTTGGTGTTATCCACAAGATCCAACACATCATCCTTAACCTTTACTGGGGTGTTCACTTGTTTGACGTTAGGCATCAAAAATCGAATTCATTTAGTTTTTAGTCTATTTAAAAGCAGGTTGTTAACTTCAAACCAGCGAACCACTTTTGAGATAGCAATGTTTACATCGTCCATATATTGATATGGACGACGATTGATTAAAACGACAGCAAATTGTTGCTGTCGTTTTAATTTAAACAAAAGTGAGGTATCATCAGCAAACAGTACTATGCCGTGCTTGTCATTGACGAGGTGTGGTAAGTCATTAATACAAACTAAAAATAAAAAAGGACCGAGGTTTGAACCCTGTGGGACGCCCATTTTGACTACAGACGCATGCGAACGTGTCCCGTTGACATCAACTCTCTGAATCCTATTACTCAAATATGAAGTAAGAAGATGCAGAGCAGAACTACTTAAACCATAGTGATGTAATTTCCTGATCAATGTATCATGTTCTACACAATCAAAGTGTGACGTACACTCGGTAGGTACCGGTCATACGCCACATTTCATGGTATACCATCTACAATTATATTGGACAATGGTAAACAGTTTGTCAGTGCTACTTTAAAAGCTATGTTGCGCAAGTACAAAATCCCTAATCTTCATTATACTCCTAAATATTCCCCACATGTCAATACGGTCGAACGCTATAATAAAACCATTGGTTCTACCTTAGCGGCGTTTGTAGGAAATGACCAGAGATTATGGGACACTCTCCTACTTAAGGTGCAGTTTGCATTAAATACTGCAGTTAATGAAGTCACGAGCTATACACCTAGTTTTTTTAGTCTATGGACGTGAATTAGTTCCATGCGGCTCACACTATGTCGACACGGACGCTGATGATATAGTATACATACCTAGGGACGATTACGCAGAAAACATAAGTCACTTATCAGGCATATTTGACAAAGTTCAGGCACTCCTCATTCAAGCTCATGCTAGGAATTCCCAAACGTATAATTTACGCCGTAAACCAGCTGAGTTTAATGTGGGAGACACTGTGTGGAAAAGGACTTTTTATCAGAGCGACAAGGATAAGTCCTTCTGTAAGAAACTAGCCCCTAAATTCGTGAAGTGCACAGTGATTAATAAAAAGTCGCCCCTCGTTTACGAGTTGTCGGACGCGTCTGGAAATTCTATTGGGTTTTGGCACATAAAGGACCTAAAACTTATACACTATGGTGCCTAACTATTTGTTACAAACCGTAGAAGACTTTCCTTTCTTTCTCTCTATATGCCGTCTTAGCTTGGACAGTAGCGGACTCATAGACCTAACGCAGCTAGTCGGATTTTCCTTGTTAGCCACGTAAAATCCTCTCCTAAGGCGGGCGGTATTGTGGCGTATGACCGGTACCTACCGAGTGTACGTCACAGTACCGCCCATACGCTCGGCCAATCAGAGAAGGCCATCGTCCGCACTCGTGAGTTTTGGCCATATTTGGTTACGCGCCGACACCAACGCTGATGGAGGGCCCGGTATATAAAGGGGCCGACAGAGAGGCCGGCACCGCTCCTCTAACGTCGCTTCTACTACCTACCTACTATAACTAAGCGTACCTACTGACCCTACGTCGTATCTACGTGTATCCTGGTCCCAGCTACGGGTTCCAGGTTTAACTTAAGCTCCGGGCTACGCTACCTAGACCGCTACACCTGCTGCATCGCCTTCGGCGTCACCTCTGCCGAAGAGTCTGGCCTGCCCAGCTCATGCACACACACCGCCGGCACCTGCCAGCTGAGCTAACGGCCTGCGAGGATCTGCCGCTACGCGCAGCCCTTCGAGCAACCTGTCCTGCACACTACCGGAGGGAACAGCGTGGGAGACTGCAGCCCTTAGTGTTCAGGCCAGTGTCGTGTTGTTGGTCGGTCATACTCGGCATAGGAAGCGAGACAATACTCTGCAATAAATGCATCTAGAACCTCTACTGCGTTTCTATACTAGAACCCGTTACAAAAGGCTTTGGACAAATCACAGAAGACACCTAAAGCATTATGTGAATCCTCCCAGGCATCAAAGATATGTTTTACAAGCTCAACACCGGCATCGGTCGTGCAGCGCCCCTTTGTAAAACCAAATTGTTTAGAGTGTAGAAGCTCGTTGATATTAAAATAACTTTGCAGTTGGTCTAGTATCAATTTCTCGAAAATTTTGCTAAATAGATAAGTACAGAAATTGGCCTATAGTTGGTGGGGTCTGATGTGCTACCTGCTTTGTACAAAGGTATTACCTTGCTATCTTTCATAAGATCAGGAAATACACCACAGTCAATACACTTATTAAATATTAAAGCTAATCTGTTAGCAGCTAAAGCAATAATGGACTTGGTAATAGTAACGGAATTTCCCCACAAGTCTGCAGTCTTCTTTAAATTTATAGTATTAAAAGCTTTTATAACATCATTTGAATTTATATACTAAAATGAGAAATTACTATAGGTTGTACTCATGTTTTCTTTTAAAAGAGATTCCGCTGCATTGGTTGATGAGTCCAAAGATCTAGTAGTAATAACGGGGATATCAGTAAAAAAACTTTCAAACGCCGATGCAACTTTTGAGTCTGATGTAATAGTGTCGTTATCAATGTTCAAACTAAATTTTGAACTTTTACTTTTAACTTTCCCAGTCTGTTTATTATGTCATTTTCATTTTATTTTATTTCCATGTCATTTTCATTTTATCGTCACTACTCCTAATCCTTGAACTCAGGTAAAGAGACTTAGCTTTCTTGCAAAGTTTCCGAAATATCCTAGCATAGTTTCTAACATAATCCTGAAATTGTTCACTTAAATTAAAGTTTCTCTCGTCATATAGCTCATACAATCTCTTTCTACTTTTGTGAAGCCTAGTTGTTGCCCATTCACAGAAGGTTGCATTATCTCCAACTGTAATCGTTCTAGGTGTGAAAACCAAATTAAAGTCTGTACAAAACGCTTTGAAAAAGCTATTATATAACAAATTAGGGTCACCTTCATCATCTAACAGTGACCAGCTAGTCATTAGTTTACTTTGAAACCTAGCAAAACGAGTTGCAGTTTTAGGTATTACAACTATATTTTGCCTAGAAACATTCTTACTGATATCATTAAAGGAGATCTGCTGTCCACAATGGTCTGAGTCTAACTGTCTAATAATTTGCTTGTCTCTTACTATGATATCTGTAAATATATTATCTAGGCACGTAGATGTTGAGGAAGTAACTCTTGTGGGCTCTAAGAATAAGTTATTCAGATTATATGATAGAAACAGCGCTTTCAATTTTGTACTAAGACTACTATCCTCCAATAAATTTACATTAAAGTCACCACACACAACAACATTTTTATTTATTTTTGCAACTTTGTTTAATATCTCATCCATAATACGCTCGAAGCTATCATACAATGCTGAAGGAGGCCTGTATACACTTATTACAATAAATCTCCTCAGTTCCATACAGGCTACCTCAATAGTTCGCTCAACAGACAGACTTACAATATCATGACGCTCCTTAAATTTAAGTTGCTTATTAAGTAAAATCATGGAGCCACCATGTACTGCTTGCTGCCGGCTAAACGAGCTTCCTACTATATGATTACTGAAATTGAACATGAACTGGTTGCTTTTTAGCCAATGTTCAGTGATGCAAAATATATCAACAGCATTACAGTTCATAAACAATTCCATTTCTAAATCTGATGTACTAATTTTATCAAATTTTTGTTATTATGTTTAAGTGTATTAGTCAATGAGTTACGAGTAATCTTATTATAGCTGGAGGTGTTCTCTATTGTCTCAGAATTTAATTTAAATTATTATTATTATGAATGTCAATAATGGAATTGAACAGTACTTGGGTCACTGTATAAATTAAATGCTAATAATTTAGCAAGTTGTCGTTTAAAAGAGCGAGAAAGATACATAGTATCTTTTGTTAACACACTAATGTAATAAATAAAAATCAGCTTTTTTATTTATTTAAGCTAAAATATTTAATTAAAAAGCTTTAATTTATTTATTAAAGACCTATAAGACCCGATATAAGATAAGAAAGGATAGACAAAAGGACATCATGACTGACTGTATTAAACGCGTTGGAGAAGTCAATTTACACTAAAATGGTAACTTTAGTGTCTTCCATTCCACGCCTAATATCGTCAGTCACTTTAAGGGAGCTGTCACTGCTACTAGATATAATGGGTGCCAACCCTAACACGATTTTTGCAGCGGGCAATGTTGTCACTCCTATGTTCACGCAAGTTCGGGAATCATTGCCCACTGTATTATCTAGAAGATTTTATGTTTTAAAGGTCTCAATCTAGCATAGAAATGAAGCTTGGTACTTATTATTTCTCGAATATTGAAATAACTTACCTGAGAGATGTCGTACGCTGTCAGTGTGTAAAAACGTAAAACAAGATTTTGGCACCACCTCACACTAGTCCTACTTTTAACATGTCTCGCCGACAACTGAGTGAACTTAGCAAAGTAACTAATAATTAATAATTTAGTGTGGTCAGAAAATTTCCAAATTTACCCTAAAGATTAAATAATGTTGTCAGATATTTAAATTTATTTGCAATTCAAGATTTAAGTTATTTTTCGTGTTCGGGCAAAGATATCCGCCAAGGGCAATGATAGCCGGTTTTACGGAACTTATATAAAAATGTATTCCGTGATTTCTATATTTTTAAACTACAGCCTATGTTAACGTCGTAAGTGAAAAAATAAGCAAACAATTGAAGTCCTTTCCTTTTTTACAAAAATATTTTTGGGGGCTTCTCATAGTGAGAAGATGCTCAGCAGTGGGACAGTTTATACACAGAGTTGATTTTGTCATTTTGATTGTTTCTCTATAATTTATTTTTTTGAAAGAAAATTTCTTGTTACACCATCATTATTCTTATAGGTATTTTGTTATCATTTTGGATAAATACATTTAGTAATTTATTTAATAATTACACCAACCAATGAGAGTAAAGCCTTTAACAAATTAATGTCATCATATTAAGTTAATACATACTTATCCTCTTAATATCATTACAGTGCAAAATATTGGCACATATCAGTTTTCAACCAACAGAACCGTTGACACGTAAATAAGCGGTAAAATAAATAGGTTATACTGAAAATTTGTTGAACAATCACAAAGAGGAATTGGCAAACTTACCGTGAACATTCAAAACGATGCCAAAAGCAAATTATGGTGAAATCGTTCGTTTGTGGCATGAGAGTTGCCAGATCCATCAGGATTATTCATTGGACATCCGCTATGGTGTACCATAGCGGATGTCCAATAATGTATTATTCACTGTGATGAACGTACCGGGATCAGTACGTAATCCGTCACCACAAAGACAATTACAATTACTACAGCTGAATGGCAGCAATATACGAACGTTTAGTTCGTAGAAACTATCAAGCCTCATGACAAGATTAGCAAATACCAACATGAGGTCTGATTATGAGCGACTGGAATTATAATAGAGAATATGTTGTCAGGTACAGAGGTAATTTAAAGCAGTTAGCTTACTATGACTGAACCTACAACATTTGTCACAATATCTTGGAGAGCAGGTTAAATTGTCGGTATCATCTGTCATGAAGATCTTTGACGGTGAACGTGGAATAATAATATCGTTAACCCAAAGTTGCAGAGGTCAGGCGGAAGTTGATCTTTGGAAAGCTAATATTCTGTCATCTGTTTAATCCAATAAGTCATCACCGGGCTCTAAAATTCTTGGATGTAACTTGGATAACCTTGGGACAATGATTATCACCGTCATCGCTTGTTCATACAAACTGTAAGGTGACTGTATTTTCTTAATATATTCTTAAAGCACACAATAATAATGCGGTGATGTTCCAATAAAGATATAGCATTCTTACATGATTTATCTCTTATGTGCAGCAATTGAAAGATCTGAAGTAGAACATAAATTATTTATTTATTAAATTTTAAATAATTTACGACCCATTAGTCATCAATACTCACCCAAATATTCATTGAATCTTGAAAGAAGTTGACAAAAAATGGTTATAAAAGGTAATGTAGGGTAATAACATGCGTAGTTACAAATTTAAATATATTTCTTTGATAGGTACTGCAGTATTAGCGCATAGACGAATGTTACGAACAATATAAAACGAATATACCAAAGACCACACTAAAAGAGCAAGAAAATTATAATTATGTTACCAATAATTTTAACAGGTACCCCGGGCGCACACCTCTGAATTTTCCAAGTTATGTGTGTATTAAAAATGTTATTTATCGCTCGCTCAATAATTTGCCCGGTAGATGGCAATAGGCCCCCTATTACATTGGGACCGAAACATAACTGGCGAAGTGTGGGTGTGTAATACACCTCTGCCTACCCCTTCGGGGATAAAAGGCGTGAAGTTATGTTATGTTATGTAATTTTAACAAACACAACAAACTCCAAATGTGCAATTTCTTTATTTTCCATACATACTTACACCACCTCATTATAATGTAACCCTGATAGTCATGCTTTTACATTCAGTGGGATTTACTGACAAAGACTAACTCTATAAGTATTGAAACAAATAGCTCTTCGACGTGACTGTGCTGTTACGCAACAACGCCTGTTATATCATAATATTCCGACCGGAATGCACTGTGATAAACATGGACTGCGTTTAAACTTATTTAGCGTGAATTAAGCCTAATTTATATGTGATGTTTGATTTAAATGCCTGAAATCTCTGGAGAGGGGACCATTATAATTCTGCGCTATCTAGTTTCATAAATATAATTGATATGAGGCACATAATTCAATAATGACTAATAATTTGCAATTTAACTAGCTGATTTAAGTTTTGTTTATTTAAGGCTGCATTGTATTAAATGGACAATTACAGGTGGTAGAGCCTTGCTGATTTCAGCATGAATGAGTCGGCTCGACCGGGGAAGTACTATCCTCTCACAGAAAATCGACGTAAAGTAACAGTACCTAAATTGTTGCATTTCGTTCGGTGAGAGAGAGTGCCGGAGGCCCCTTTGCCTATTCCTGCTCCCTCCCTTATCCCGCTCCTCCTCCTATCCCTTTTCCAAACCCCAAGGGGCAGCAACGTACTTGTGAATCATATGGTATTACTTGTGTCCATGAGTGGCGGTAATTGCTTACCATCAGGCGATTCATCTGCTCGTTTGCCGCCTATTAATACAAAAAAAATAACAATTTGCATCTGGAATTAAAACATTTAATATTCTGTGTCCAAATATTTGAGATTGAGATTTAGACTGTTGGGATATAAATGGCTCCCCCCGTGGGATGTCCACCTTGTCTTGGTGGGGGGGCTTAGTAGCCGTGGCTTGGACACCCGCGGTGAAGCTAAGAGAGATCCCAGGAGTGGACGCTCCGCGTGGGCTTGGAGGAGACCTGCGCAGGATGCGTCCAATGGTGCGGGTGCGGGGGACAGTTCTGTCTGTCCCTCGCAGTCGGGCGTGGTCGCGGGAGGAGAGGCGTGTCGGTGTTGCGTTGCTACGCGCCCTATCTCCCGCGACCAAATGAGGCGCACCATTGTTGCGTCGCGGTGGGCCGCAGAGGAAGAGGAGATGCGGTGTGGTCAGGTTGCCTGGGTGTTTTGGCGACGAAGCCCAACACCTTCATCCGCCACCAAGGAGGTTGTGGCCTTCGAGCTATCTGCCAGGGTTTCAGGGTAGAATGCTAACGCGACCCCCTGGCGCCCCCAAAATGGCGTGGAAGTATGCGCTGTGGTTTTAGTGGGTGTTACGGTCTTGCCCTCCAGCCGTCGAGTTCCACATACGTGCGTAAATGCATTTCCACAGCAAAGAAAAAAAATAGGGTTTTAAATGGCTGAGTGAGTCTTGAGTCTGGGACTGGAAAATGTTCTTGAGGATGCATTTGACGCCACGTCATACAAACATCTCCTTCTTTAAGGCACTCAAGATACAATTTAATATAATAACATCTCTCGTCTAGTCAAGTGTGATGTCAAGAATGCAAGCACTTTTTTTTTAAGGCGCATGCTTGGTAACAATTTGATGTCTCGCACATAGGGTGACCTGATGGACATAGGTACCTTACGAGACCGACAATACAGATGTCTATATTAAGATTGTCACGCAATGCCTTCTATTCAGTCAAGAGGAGAAACATCTCGTGATAGATAGGCCGGAAAAAAAGTATCGTACTATAAGCCATAAACACAACAAAAATCTACGAAGCAGAAAAAATATATGTGCAGCACAGGGCAGGTGTAGGCAGCGAACGTCAAAACAGATTACAAGACTTTCACATAAACACTCTATCTAGTGATCATATTTCACTCTTTTCGGGTAAATAAGTTTTCTGATACAGAAAGTGTTTTTACAAATAGAATACTTGTTGTACCCTATTAGCAAGTAATAAGGCCCGAAAAATACTTGAGATTCTCTAGACAATAATATGTCAAAAAAAACCTACGTAAGTGCTTACACAAAATAAATAGCTAGTAAAACAAAACACACAAAACAATAAATTGACAAGAAACATATTGTGACAAATATTACCCAGAACCAATTTGTGTTTACGTCATAATATTTAAATCTTCAAAAAGATTTTATTTTTATGTATAAATGAAATAACGAATATTTTTCTCCTTATTAAGTACGAGTGGCAAACAAGCTTCAGCCCGCCTTGTTTGTATCATACCGTTGATAGAACATGCACATATCACCGATGCTAACCAGGTATCACTTGCCATCCATTGAAAAGACGGCGCTATGCATGCGCTATGCTCATCATTTTCTCCCAAACTATATTCAGTTTCAATTATTATCGCTCCCTAAGAGGTTTGGTCCTGCGATGCTAAGAGCATGCATTAACGAACCAAATGCAAGGAATACTTGGAGGAGCGCAGTAAGTTCGTCAGTATACTCCTCACAACCGTACAGTCAAGTTGTAGTTTTGTATCGGCTATACTAATGATGTATTACAAAGTCACTGACATAGCTCTCCGAATAACCAGGCTGAAGTGGCAATGGGCAGGACACATAGCTCTAAGAACTGATGGCCGTTGGGGCAGGCGGGTTCTAAAGTGGTGACAACGTACCGGACGACGCAGCAGGGGTAGGCCTCCCGCAAGGTGGACCGACGATCTGGTTAAGATCGCGGGAAGTGGTTGGATGTGGGTGACTCAGGTTTGAACCTACGGCGCTCGCATTCAACGAATAAAAATATCGAGGAATATTACTGCTATAATTCAATCTTTTGAGAATCAGTGGCACTGTCCCGGCAGAGCCAGCCCATTCATGGTGTAAACAGGTTGGCTTTATACTCGAAAAAATTGTTTCATCTTGTAACATTGCTTAATACTTATGATAAGGACACTGCAGGCATTCCGTTGCTACAACCTGCATAACAAACTGCATCCAGTAAAGACTGACAGTAAGAACGTAACAATTTTTTCACACGTTGGTGTGAAAAAATTGTTACGTTCTTACTGTCAGTGGGAGTGGGTTCAGGTAGCTCAATAGGCTAGTTGACAAAAAATAAATTATAAGTCCGTCCCTTAGATTATTAAAAAATAAGCGATACGTATCTTTTTATTTGTAAATTAAACCTAAAATGACCAAGATATAGCTCATTAAAGTTACGTATAACGCACGTATGCATTTTTTCGCACTAGATGACGTCACACGTAACTTTAATGGGCTATATCTTTGTTATTTTTTATTTAATCCGAAAAAGAAAAAATACGTGTCCAATATTTTTTAATAATCTAAAATACAGACTAAATAAAATGTAATTATTTTGAAACTGGAAACTCCCCTATTGATCATCACACTGAGCAACCAGTACAAAACTTATTCACCTGGAGCTCTTGTACCCTAGTTGATGTCACACGAGTGATTGATTTCCACGGGGTAGCCGGGATCGATCACTCGCCGAGCAAATAAAGAGAGATAATTAGGTTGACTTACGGGAAATAAATAAAAATATCACCAGGAAAGTTTAAACTCGCGTTATAATTCGATTATTAGAAGAGACAATTATCCAGGGCGTGGGCGACGTTGTTGGCACTTCACAGGTCTTCAGATGGTGTACTCAACTCGGTGGTTCTGGCCGGAGCAAAAAGGGCCAAGCCTCGTGTGTCCCCTGTATTTATAGGGCCGACGTGGAGGGGCGCGAAGGAACGGCCCACCGCTGTGCGTCACTCGTAGCGAGGCTCGCGGCGCAGGAGCGCGACGTGACGTCACACACCCCCCCCCGTTAGGCCGGGATTTTCCCTAAGGAAAATTCCCTAGCCCAACGGGCGTAGCAGCCCTGAAGATACTCCCTGAAATTAGAGAAAACAAGGGCATGAGTACCTTGAACAAGTGACAACCCTATACGCTAATTAGGATACTTAAATAATAATGACCCACGCTTGCATTCTTCACGCGTACAACGGCCGTCTGAATTTGAACATACACATTTATCATTCGTAATCATCACACATACCTACATGTAAATGCCGAGGCCAGTGTAATAGCCTAATATTAAAGATAACAATCTATGGAGAAGCGCTTAGGGTAATTATTAGGTAATAATGATTTGTAGATATAAGAAACTTGATCTAGTCCTACGACTTATAAATCTTGGGTTCGGCCTTTGCCACTAGATAAGTAAACTTTTTGAATATAGTTAGGTATAACAACAGATTTTTCGTAAAGATGAACAAAAATAATATAAGCCGCAGACACGGCCGGACCGCTCAATGTCAAAGTAAAGAATTTAATAAATATTTTGCTCTAATTAGTAACTAGAACACGACCAGTAACCACTTTTTGAATGTAAACAATGGTGATTCATTAGTTAGGCATTTATTTATCGGCGCGTCGCTGAGTGAACGCGCGTGCGTCATAACGACAACTAGGTACGATCTAAATGGTAGGTACTATTCGACTGTTCCGAGCTCGCGACGCATGGTTAATCACCATGATCGTTTATAAAGTACCTATAATAACAATTTGATTATGGAATTTATACAGAATTAAGAATAACAACAGAACTTCAGAACAAGGCACGGCGAAAAACAATACGCCAATCCAGATGCATTTCAACAAATAGATTTGCGGAAAGAAAATACTTATGCGAGAATCGAACTTGTATGCTCAGCTAATAGCGACCTTTTAACCACTGATCAACAGGGTAAAAAAACAATATATTTAGTTTATGGTAAGTATTTTTTAAAACAATGTTCAACATAACATTTGAGTACACAATTGCGCAGCAATTTGAAAAATAGTATTGTTTACGAGAAAAAAATATTTGCTACCCACCACAGAAAATATCAATTTATAGTAGGCACTACTACAAACGGTAATATAAATTAGAAACGTTCGTTTGAAAAAATTAAACAATGAATAGGTAGAAGGTATTCTTGTTGTTGTTTTTATACTTTTATTATTCTTTGTAATTAATCAACTTTAAATCCTTGATGTGCCATTCGCCTAAAGATTTTCCGGCCATGTCGTTAAGTTTATATACTAGAGGTGATTTTTTTGAGGCAATTTTACATTTAATAAACTTAGGCGCCAATTTCTTGCTATAGTATTTATCCTTGTCACTAAGTAGAAACGTTCTGCGCCAAACTATATCACCGACATTGAATTCTGCCTGTTTACGGCGAAGATTATAAGATGAACAATTTCGTTGGTGGGCCGACAACAGAGCTGAATGTACCTCCTCGAAAATAGAAGATAAATAGCCTAAAGTTTCGGCATAGCCGTCCCGTGGTTTAAGCACCATATCGGAATTAAATTCCTTATCAATATACTGAGAACCACATGTTATGACCTCCCTACCAAAAACAAGGAAATTAGGAGAATAACCAGTAACCTCACTAACTGCGCAGTTAAGGGCGAATTGAACTTTAGTGATTAGAGTGTCCCAGATTCGATGATCAGATTCTATGAAAGTTGAAATAGCTGTCATAATGGTTTTGTTGTAACGTTCAACTGAGTTAACGTGGGGAGTATACAACGGTGTAAAATGCAAATTTGGAATTTTATATTTTGACAACATACTTTTAAAGGTTGCGCTAATAAATTGTTTACCGTTATCCAAAACAATAGTAGATGGAATTCCATGCACCAAAAATACATTTTCCTCGAGAATTTTTGTTATCACTTCTGCAGTTGCCCGTTTAATGGGAAAAAGTAAACAATATTTAGAGAAACAACAACTGACCACAAATATAAAAGTGTTTTGTTTCCTGCTGGGAGGCAATGGACCAATCAAATCAATGCTTATCGTCTGAAAGGGCTTTTGACATGATTTGGGTTTTCCCATTAGACCTAAATTTGGGTGATTTTGGTGTTTATGGGTGATACAAGGTTCACATGAACTGACGAACTTGACAACATCGGAGTACATACCAGGCCAAAAGTAATTAAGTGCGAGACGTTTGTATGTCTTAAAAATACCCAGATGTCCAGCAGTGGGCGAAGAATGATTCTCCCTTAGAATGTAATTTCTTTGGTCAGACGGAATAACCTCTTTCCATTGAAATTCTCTAGTGAGAGGGTTTAATGTTTTTTTAAAACAATACAATTTATTGTTTATTACTTGATAGTTAACAAAGGAAGTCGGAGAACTTAAACAGCCTTTATAGATATTTAAATACCAAGGATCATTAGTAGAAACTGGTAAATTCTGATTAGAATTAATATCTATATTTATATCATTAGCAATAGCAGAAACGGGTAAAGAGTGAGACAGAAAACCAGGTAAAACGTTATCGGAACCCCGACGATGACGTATTTCGAAATTATAGGAAGATAAGCGAACTCCCCATCTGGCTAACCGGCCAGTAGGGTTATTTAAGGTCAAGAACCATTTCAAAGCAGCGTGATCTGTGTAAACAATAAACTTTTTACCATTTTCAACATAACAACGCCAGTGTTCTATAGCAGATAGAACAGCCAGGGCTTCGCGCTCTGTGGCACTGTAATTTTTTTCTTGCTTAGTGAGTGATTTGCTATAGTACGCTATGACTCTTTCCTCACCATTTAACCTTTGACAGAGGATCGCGCCAAGTACAAAATCGCTAGCATCTGAGTGTATTTCAAACGGTTGCGAGTAGTCAGGACAAGCCAACACCGAGGAGGAAATCAAACAATTCTTTAGGTTATTAAACGCCTCAATAGCCTCTGTCGTCCAACAGAATGGAGGTGCGTTTTTACTTTGAGATGTTAACTTATTTAAGGGTGCAGCAATAGAGCTAAAATTCGGTATAAAACGCCTGTACCACGAGGCTGCGCCTAAAAAACGACGTACTTCTTTTCTATTAGAAGGAGTGGGATAATTTTTCATTGAATTTACTTTATCCGGATCGGGATGCAATCCACTAGAGTCGACAACATAGCCTAAATATTTTAGTTTATCTCTAAAAAATTGTCATTTTTCGAGATTAATTGTTAAATTAGCGCTTTTTAGTTTATCAAGAATGCGTAATAAAAGAGTAATATGCTCGTTGAAGCTGGACGTGATACAGATTATGTCATCGATAAAACAGAAAACCTTATTTTCAAATTCTGGACCATAAAATAAAATATCAACTAATCGTTGTTGAGTAGCTGGCGCATTCGTAAGACCGAAGGGCATTCTTTTGAATTGAAATGTGCCACGCGTAGGAATATAAAAGGCTGTTTTGCAACGGTCCTCTTCTTTTATTAATGTTTGCCAAAAAGATTTAGACAAATCTAAACTAGACAAGTATTTAGCATCTCTCAGATTACCTAAAATTTCCGAAATATAAGGCAAGCTATAAGCATCTTTTTTTTGTAACGGAATTTAATTTACGACTGTCCAAACAGAAACGCAGTTCACCATTCTTCTTAGGGGTCAAAATGACTGGATTTGACCACGGGCTTTCAGATCGTTCAACAACATCCTCTGAGAGCATGTCGTCAAGATGCTTTATTAAAATTCTTTGTTTATCGGGAGACATGCGATAAAATCTTTGCCGAATAGGGGGACAATCACCTGTATCAATTGAATGAGAAATAATATTTGTGCAACCGAGACCCCGCTTCTCGTATGAAATATCGGTAAATTTAGAAATAATGTTGTCAGCGGTAGCTCTCTGGTCGACTGTAAGATGATCGTAAGAAACAAGATGTGTAGGGGGAACTGCCTGCAACTCCATTACTTGAGCGTCAGACTTGTTCACAATCAAAACAGACTCTAATTTGTTAGGAAATAGGCCGAAGCTTCGCCAAAAATACATGCCAAGGCTAAGGGAATTTTGAATCCCAGGTACAACATGAACTTCTAAGTTAATCAATTTATCCTGAAACTCAAAGGGTAGAAACACCGATCCCAAAGACTCAAATCGTTCGCCGCCAGCTGTTATTAACCTTAAAGGTTTCGATTTATCCAAAACATTGGCTTTCAAAAATAAGTTATGTAAATTATTACCTAAAATTGTAACGCAAGATCCAGAATCTAAAAGACCAGTGGTAGGTATTCCGTTTAATTTTAGAGTAACGTAAGGTAAATATTCTACTTTAGAATTACGGATTGAGGAAATATGATAGCTACTAAAGAATTTTTTTTAAAAATCCAACCAATTATTCCACTCTGTTTTATTACAATTAGTTGTATAATTTGATTTTCCACAATCCTTGTTAACTAGTTTTTTGAAACTGTAGGGGTCGACTTAGATTTACAATTGGGGCAGTCTGACACCTTGAAACCCTTTGTACCGCACTTAAAACAGATTAGGTAGTGTGGTTGACGGCAATTACGTAATGAGTGCGAATTGCATCTACAACGCACGCAAAAAAAAATTATTTATATTAGAAGTACTCGATACGGCGTTAACTTGTGGTACAGACTTGTATCTCGATGTATCAGCGACAGAGTTATATTTATTGAGGTGATTATGATTGTGAACATTTTTGTTTGAAGAAAAATTAGAAAACGGATAATTATACGCTAGATCAGGTGCTACAGTATTCTTTGAAACTTTAGGGGGTTCAGAAAATTGCTTACTGCGACTTTGGTAATTTTCGAAAAGACGACAAACTTCGACCAGACTATCAACATCAACAACTTTTGCAGTGAGCAGACAATTAGTGTAACAAGGTCTAATATTATTTAGCAAAATTTCTAGCTTCTCCGAATCAGCGATAAGAGAACTAAGTCGCGAAAACAGACCGTGCATTTTTGCCACGTAAATAGTTATTGATTCGTTTTCGCCCTGTGAGCGCTGAAGAATCTCCGTCATAAGCCGATAATCGTAGTTATGCGGACTAAAATCTCGTTTCAAAAGTTCGCAAAGTTCTAACCAAGTCTTTACATTTATTTTTAACAGAACGATACCAAACTAATGCGTCACCCGAAAATATTTCAAAAGCGAAAGACAACATCTTGTCGTGAGGAATAGATCTACAGGACATAAATTCATCAATTTTTTCAATAAAGGATCTTACACATGATTTACCGTTAAATTTGAATTTACCTAATTCCGAAAAAAGCTTACGGTCGTAATTATAGGAAGTGTTTCCCTCTGCCACTGAGCAATCCGACCGCGAATTACGGCTCGTGATTAACTGTAATTTCGCATATAAGTCATTAAATTTATTCCACACAGACTCAATTTTTTTAATATCAAGACTGCCGGTATCCACCCTATTCAGTCGATGAAAACAATGGTGTAGCACGGTTTCGACCTTCTGTTGAAGCTCGGAAGTATAGTTTGCTTCCAACATAGTTAAGTGTTTATTTGATCTTAACAACGACTTTTCCACTGCTGCCACATCCTCCTCTGGTGGGAAGGGTGAAGATAATATATCCTCTGAGGGAGTTTTAACTGAAAGTTTAACGATTTGTTTGCGGGGATCGTCAGGCTTTGAAACGCCGCGTATTGTGGTCTCATATTCTAATTCCGCTTTAGTTAATAATGAGAAATTTATAATGTAAGCCATTATTACAAAACAATAATAGAAAATCTAAGTATTTACGCCGGCACTAGAAAAGAAATTAAATATCGCCAGAAAATCGAATACCGTGCTAAAAAAAGCTGAAATACACTAAATTATACAATGGTGTGATGATTGGTCAAGGAAGAAAAAATTTCTTAAAGGTCACTCAAAGGTTGAATCACAATATTCTTTCGCGAACCCGTGGCTCGTTAGTTCTACGGCTAAGCGGTTAGAACCGGTTGGCAGCTCGACACGCTGCCCGCGGTGGAACGTGATTTTAGACCGACGTTAATTAAATCACCGTTATGTTATTTACACAGTTAAATTGCTTATGGCCAACCAAAATAGATAGAAACTGTACCTGTACGCAATTCACCACACCAGAATATATGCACACACAGGAGAAAAATATACAAGAGAAAAATAAATTATTTCACTCACCTGTAAAGTACCAACTTACGTTTTAAAAATTATATATATAATATAATTAAAAATTCTATTGGGCGCCAATGTCACACGAGTGATTGATTTCCACGGGGTAGCCGGGATCGATCACTCGCCGAGCAAATAAAGAGAGATAATTAGGTTGACTTACGGGAAATAAATAAAAATATCACCAGGAAAGTTTAAACTCGCGTTATAATTCGATTATTAGAAGAGACAATTATCCAGGGCGTGGGCGACGTTGTTGGCACTTCACAGGTCTTCAGATGGTGTACTCAACTCGGTGGTTCTGGCCGGAGCAAAAAGGGCCAAGCCTCGTGTGTCCCCTGTATTTATAGGGCCGACGTGGAGGGGCGCGAAGGAACGGCCCACCGCTGTGCGTCATTCGTAGCGAGGCTCGCGGCGCAGGAGCGCGACGTGACGTCACATTGATAAGATTAAGAATGCTGACTTCAATTCACAAACTACTGTCATCATATTGTATGGTGACAGCTCATTAGTGTCCAAAACAGTCTCAAAGAATTAAAAGACTTAATTATAGATCTTAGCACAAAAATAGGATGTAGTTTTATTATTTGTGCATTGCCTTATTCATATTATGCTCTCACAGATGACCAGAACAGGCAGATAGGCAAATTAAATTTATTATTATACAATAGGACATGTCATAGTGACAGTATTTTATTTTTTGACACTTATATTTTTATTAGTAATTTCTTTAAAAAACAAAAGAGACTATGTATCTTTTTAATGTATATAGGCGACAATTTGCTAAATTATTAGGATTTAATTTATATACTGACAGGAGTACTACTAGAGTACTTAGGAATTTGGTAGATAATAGTTATACCAACAGTAGTATTGACACATCTATTCGTTTAAACTATTAGATGAGACAAAGATAGGCATTCATGTACTTTAAACTTAGTTCATCAAAACATACAAGGCCTATCTGGCAAAGAATTAGAAATAGATTTATTTTTAAACAAACATAAGATTGATATCTTATGTATTACGGAACATTGGTTGCGAGGTGACCAATTAATATTTAACAATCAACGTTCGTAAGAAAGAAGGCTTTTCGTGGTGGCTCTCTGATATATGTATGTAATAGTTTGAAATGTAAAGAACGTAAGGATATAGCTAAACTTTCTATCGAGCGCACTGCTGAGATTTCTTGTGTTGAGCTTGAACAACATTATTATAGTGTGTGTGTATCGACCACCACAAAGCGACTTTACTCTATAATGCTTTCAGCGTTATAGAGGATGTCTTAAAACACATAATTTCTAGTAGGAAGTCTATAATCGTATGTGGCGATTTTAATGTCAATTTGTTAGAAACATCACCAATGTGTACTAGATTAGTTACTCTTAGCTTGTTTATGTCATTTTATTTAAATGTTTCGTTCTCTGAACCAACCAGAATAACCTCACATTCTTCTACATGGTGAGATAATGTTTTTTGAAATTGTTTTTTTTAAGTAAGTAACCGACTTGACATCGGATCACTGCGGGCAAAAGGTTGTAATTTCAAGTGATACAACCCCTAAAGTACAAAAAATTACATGTTGGCCAATAACCTCTGCTCACCTCAAACATTTTAGTAATGATGTTGCTGCCAAGATCGCCAGTATTGATTTAACCGTTGATGATCCTAATAAATTATATAATTGCTTATTTAACACTATTAATGATGTGTACAGTATTTTTTTTAACTGAAGACGTTTGCAAGGAGCTTTAAAGTAAATTTTTGTGAATGGGCAACAGTAGGTGTATACAAAAGTAGAGCTAGGTTGTATGATCTATATGGTATGAAGAAATACAATTTGAATCCTGAATTTATTCAATATGTCAGAAATTATTTAAAGCTTTTCAAGAAGACATGTGCTTTAGCCAAATCTTTATATTTAAGCAATCAAATCAAAGAATCCAAGAACAAAATTAAAACTACTTGGAACATTATTAACAATGAGACTGGTCGAGCTAAATTGGTAGATAAGAATAATGAATTAATATTTAATGGTGAAATAATATCTAAGAAAACTGATGTTGCTCAGACATTTAACAATTTCTTCATAAACATACCATCGAACACAACCAGCTGTCTAGATTCATGTCCAAGCAAAGCAGAAATGTTGGTTAGGGGCAATGTGAATAAGTGTGATGTGCTTTTTAATTTTAAATATATTGACGGCAATGACATACTGAAGGTATTCAAGACGCACATTAATAAAAAATCTGTTGGCTTATAGGGCATTTCTGTTAAACTTGTTCAACACATTTTTTCTAGCTTAGCTCCATATTTAGCTGCAATATTCAACGGATGCGTAGATACAGGGGTATTTCCTGATCTAATGAAACACAGGAAAGTGATACCATTATTCAAAAAGGGATCCAAGAGCGACCCTAGTAATTTTCGGCCAATTTCTATGTCTAGAATTACCGTAGGCTTACTAGGAATTGGTTGTAAGCGCAGTGGAAGCTAATTTATATTCATCCAGTTGTCCTAAAGTAATCAAATGTCTGACACATATTGCTGAGATTCTCAGCGATGACAAATTATAAAGTAGTTATAAGAAGATTTTACCTTATAGCTCCTGGTGATGTTCTTGAAGTGGACCTATAGATTAACTTATAATTTAGGCCAAAATAACAAGAGAATCAATGGATACCAGTTTACAATTCGGCGAAGTCCTTCTCCAGACCACGATGCACGTTAGCGGTTCACAAAACTTTTCACAAAAGTTCACTATGTCATCAATTTACAACAAACCTTGCCGGAAGTCAAAAGCGGCAATTACGTATTAAGTTAATTACGAGTTGATTCAATTCGCGTTAATTCAAAGGGCGATCAATTTAATTTAGGTACAAGGCACGCGAGCTTGCAAACGGCGTGTTAATTTTTCAAGCGGAAGCGAACGGAAGTGACAGTTCAGTGTGACCATTGTCAGAAATTTTCAATAGACTAAACAAAATGTTACTCAATCGATCTAATCGATTTGACTTATAATAAAAACTAATTCTATTTCAAACATCCACCCGCCCCGGACCGGCCTACCGGTCCGCTAATCGGTTGGTAGACGTGACAATGTTGCAACCGCTCTCCTCAGGATCGAACCGTCCACCAAGACCTCAGCAAATCGGGGAACTCCATCAGCCCCAGTTACCAAACGAAGGATGCGCCCCCTGCGCCATCTAAGTGGCGGAAGGTTAGCCTCCTTGATCAAAACGAGGTCACCAATCTTGGGTGGATCGGTCTTGTCGGTCCACTTAACGCGTTGCTGGAGTATGTGCAAATATTGCAAATTCCAGCGTTTCCAAAAGCTCTGAGTAATCTGGCGTACCAATTCAAAACGTGAGAGACGACCAGGTCTCGTATCAATATAGGGGTACTCAGGCAAGGCGACAAGTGGGCGACCAATCAAAAAATGGATCTCCTCAGATCTGAATGATTTGGAGGCCCTTAGCCTCCAAATCATTCAGATCTGAGGAGATCGGGCACAATGGCCGAGAGTTCAAAACGGCCTCAATCTTACAAAACACAGTTGCGAGTTCCTCAAAGGTAAGAACAGAATCACCGATTGTCCTGCGCAAGTGTGTTTTGGCCGATTTTATGGCGGCCTCAAATATACCACCCCAGTGTGGACAATTTGGTGGGGAAAACAACCAATTTATCCCACGTCGGGCAAGCCTATCACCTATATCAGCTTTGTTGGTTTCAAGGAAATTAACAACATCATTCAAATAATTATAGGTGCCCTTGAAGTTAGTGCCGCAGTCAGAACGGATCAAGGAAGGCAGCCCCCTGCGGGATACAAATCTGTCAAATGTGGCTACAAACGCCTCGGTCGTAAGCGAGGAGACCAGTTCTAAGTGTACGGCCTTTGTGGAGAGACAAACAAAAACACACAAGTAGGCCTTAACAGTCTTGCTGTTTCGAAGTGTCGACGTTTTCACCAAAAAGGGACCTGCGAAGTCCGTGCCAACACCGTCAAACGTCCTGCTCTCAGTTACGCGATCTGCCGGTAAGTCTCCCATCAAGGGCTGCATGGTAGAAGCCTTGAGCTTATAGCAAGGGATGCAGCGAAAGACTACACTCCGAATAATTCTTCGGGCAGACAAAATCCAAAACTCGCGTTGCAAAATGGCCAACAAAGCATTACAACCAGCATGCGAATTTTTAAGGTGACGGTCAGTTACCAACAAGCGTACCAAATGACCATCCTTAGGTAACAAAAGGGGGTGACGTGCTCCGTAAGGGAGGTTGGCGTTCTTGAGACGCCCTCCAACGCGCAAGAGACCCGTATCGTCCAAAAAGGGGTTCAATTTAGAGACAGCTCCCGACAATTTCGATCTCCCTGATTTAAGGATAGCAATCTCCTTTTCAAAATGCGTCAATTGCACAGACGAACCCAAAAGGTGAGGGACTCCTGTTGTTCCTGTGGTGAGATAAACGGTGTCAGTCGTTTCTGTTGTGGGTGCCTAAAATTAAAAACAAAACGCCTTATCCAAGCAGTAACACCTAACAACTTGTCAAGGGAGCTGTAGCGATTCAACAAGAAATCGGGGTCGAAGGCGCATTCTACCTTCTCAAGAGCGAGTGTTCGTAGACCCGGCAAATTAGAAGTATTCAAAACTGGCGTTCGAGGCCAATCAGTTTCTGGTCGATTCAACCATTCCGGACCCCACCACAGCGAATGACCTATCAAACTAGGCGTCAAGCATCCGCGCGAGGCACAATCAGCGGGGTTGAGCTCACCTGGCACGTGTCTCCAAACAAGCTTGACTTCGGATTTCTGGATTTGGGAAACGCGATTAGCAACAAATACCTCCAAGGTGTGGACAGAAGCCTTCAACCAACAAAGAACAATTTGGCTGTCTGTCCAGGCGTAGGTCCCATTAATGCAAATGCTTTTACCCAAAGTACTGGACACGTGGTTCAATAAGCGTACAAGTAGTGCTGCTCCCGAGAGCTCCAATTTTGGGATGGTCAAAGATGTACGAAGGGGTGCTACCTTGCTCTTCGCCATGATCAGGGAGACTCTCACCTGACCTGAGGCACTGACTGTGCGCAAGTACACCACGGCCGCGTGACCACGTTCCGAGGCATCACAAAACCCGTGAAGGGTGGCCCTGTACTTCCCGGGAGGAAGGATGGGACGAGGCAAGGAGATCTCGTTGACGGCAGGAAGTGAGGATACAAAAGAGGTCCATTCCTCAACAAGAGTACCGTGTAGAGGTTCGTCCCAGGTCAATCCTGCTGTCCAAAGCTTCTGCAAGAAGCATTTTGCCCAAAATATAATTGGACAGATCCAACCGTTCGGATCAAAGGTTCTGGCGACATTAGACAATACGAGACGTTTAGTCCAAGAGCAAGGCAATTTCAGGTCTACGTTATACATAAAGATGTCTTGGACTGGTCTGTACTGAACGCCTAGAACAGCCATCATGGCGGGGTTATCAACAATCTCAAACAAATGTGGATCTTGCTGATGATCCTCTGGCAAGCCTTCCAAAAGCGCTGGCGAGTTGGAAATCCATTTGCGCAACTCATAACCAGCGGAGGCCAAAATACCTATCAATTCGTCCCGCAGGAGGATCGCCTCGTCCACTGTGGAGGCGCCCGAGCAAATGTCATCGACGTAAATATCGTCTTTCAAGATGGCGGAGGCTCTTGGGAAACGTAAGCCTTCGCGGTCTGCGAGCTCCCAAAGAGAACGTATTGCCAAGTAGGGGCTTGACCTTAACCCGTACGTATTAGTATTGAGCTCGTAGACGACCATGGGATCGCGAGGAGACTCTCTCCAAAGGATCAGCTGGAAGCGACGGTCATCAGGGTGGATAATAGTCTGCCTGAACATCATTTTTATGTCGGCCACAAAGACAACCTGATGTCGTCGGAAGCTGGTGATGACGTCACAAAGGTCCTTGACCAACTTGGGACCAGAATGCAAGCACTGGTTCAAGGATACGCCTGTTGAAGTCTGCGCAGAACCATCAAACACTGTGCGCAGCTTGCCAGTCGATGGCTTCAATACCGCATGATGCGGGAGAAAGTAATGCTCCACCGAACGCCAATCCAAATTTGACACAGACATGTGTCCCAACTGTTCATATTCCCTCATGAACTCAATGTACTTCTGTCTGAGCTCCGGATCACGACCCATGCGGCGCTCCATGGCCAACAACCTCTTTTCGGCTAAAGGTCGTGACTCACCAAGCGGAGGCCGAACAGACAGGAAGGGTAGCCATAACTAATAACATACGAATACGAATGTTCTGGATTCAAACGGGCAGCTTGAGGGGGCTCCTCTATCTCCCAAAACCTCTGAACCGCATCAGAGAGAGCGGAGCCTACAGCTAACAAATTGTCAAGTTCAGGTGGAGGGGGGTCCCTAGGTACAGGTACATCAAAGCAAATCCAAATATGGTCGGGATGGCAGTCAAACCATTTGGCACCAAGACCCTTTTCCCACCAATCAAAATTCCACCGAGGACATCAGAGCCAATCAACAAGTCAATTTGTCCCGGTGTGTCAAATTTGGGGTCTGCCAGTTCCAATCCCGATGTCAAATTCACCACAGCAGCAGGTAGCTGCTTCTGTGGATGCATACCCAAAATATTCTTCAACACAATAGCCGAGGTTTTAATCCTCGGGTGTGAAGATTCAACAGGGCCAAACAAAACCTTAACTTGCCCTTCAACATTAGAGGCTACGTCCCCTATGCCCCGTATACAATTTGGAAAAGAGACCATATTTAATTTAACCTGCCCTTCCAAATAAGTGGAAACAATGCAACCTTGTGAACCTGTGTCCAATATAGCACGGACAACAACAGAGGTCCCCGTGGGTCCCCAGACCCTAACAGCAACCGTTGGTAGGATAACGGTCTCAATGGGGGAGGTTGGCGTTATAGGGCAGGAGTTAATTACCTTGTTGCCTGGGCGGCGACCGTTGGCCAGGACCAGGCAAGTCAAAGCGAGGGTGCGGCTTGAAGTCCTCAAAGGCGCGATGACTCGATCCGCGTGCCATCTGTGGGGGGTCATAATGACGCACCCGCCCAAAACGAGGTGGGCGCGTGTCAAGGTGGGGACGCTCCGCCAAAGGAGGGGAATACCTGGGGCAGCAGTCATGGTGCTGGTGACGCTGAACAGTACATTCAGGTGCGCGAGAGAGAGGAGGCGTGCGCACGCTACGGTTCTCCAAGCGGGGTGAGTGGCGATCAATTGAGCGAGGCGACTCTCGGCTTCGCGCCGGTGAGCCTCGGCTGCCACCTTCAAAACACCCGCCCGTGCGCGGCGTCGGCTGGTTGGACAAGCGGCCAACCTCTCTGGCATTCATACAGAGAATGTCCAAATGCTGTCCTCCACAGTGAGGACAGGGGCGAGAATTTGGGCAGTCTCGCTGGTAGTGGGACCCCAAACAAGAGAAGCAAAGGCGGCGGGCATTCGCGATGCGCCTACGAGAGGCGACATGTACGTCCAAGAATGCCCTACAACTGGCCGTTCTGTGCCCCGTGACCTTGCAGTAGGAGCACTCCGCTGGGCTCTGCGTGACCGCAAAGCGAGGAGGGCGCCGGTCAACATTGGCTCGGGTGTGACCGCGAGCCTGCTCCTTGACCTGGGGCGGCTGCGACTTTGCCGGCGTGTCACCACCGGAGTTGTCCAAGACCCGGCACTCATCCTCCAGGAACTTCTCCAGGTCAGCAAAGGGGGGCAGATGGGTCGCGCTATCCCCACCAAAGCGCTGTTCAAAACGCGACCTCAGGTCGGCAGGCAGCTTCTTCAGCACAATGTGCACCAATAGATAAGACCATTGGTCTACGGGCAGGTCAAGGCACTTAAGTGCGTTGATGGCCACCAAGAGCGGGTTCAACAGTTGGGTGCGCAACCCAGAGACCCGGGTGAGCGTCGGCAAGCCCAAAATCTGCTCGATGTGCGTGTCGGCGAGGCCACGCTTATTATGGTACCTACGGGTAATTAGGTCCCGAGCCGTCTGGTACGCCTCGTCAGACACGGGCAGATGCTGGATGAGGCCCTTAGCCTCCCCATCCAGAACCGACATTAGATAGGCCAACTTTTGTGCCGGCCGAAGGTCAGCCCTATCATGGACTAGGCTGTCGAACAAATTAACGAAGCCCAGGTAGCTTCCTAGGCAGCCATCAAAATGGGGGAGGTCCAAAGTAGGGAGCCTACTCACCAGCCCCGGTGCTGACCTAGGAAGCTCCTGCTTCAGGCCGGGTTGCCCTTCCCTATCTGCAACTAGTTGTCTCGCACTATTGGAGACAGCATCATACAGGTCTAAGACCTGGGCATAGTCTTCACTGACCTTATTTCGCTGGTCAGCAGTGAAATCATTGATTGACACTTCAAGACAGCAAGTGCTGAAAGTGCGGAATTGCTGTTCCACACTTGCCAGGCGATCGTCAATCCCCTTGTACCTTTGAAGTAGGGCCTGCTGGCGATCAGGCCGGTTCACTAAAGCACTGGCTGAGGCAAACCAGCGCAAATCTGATGCAATAGCACCAGCAGCCGCACGCAAGTCCTTGATAGCTGACATAATCAAAATTTCAAAAGAGCCCGGACAAGCGTTAAACAATATTAACAATCAAAACTTAATTTTTCTCAATTCTTTGAAACCAACAAAGTATTAGCCTGTTTACTGCAAGTGCAGGCAAGTGACAGGTATCTACTGTCCAACACAATTAATAGTTTCAATATATATTGACACAAAACAAAGTCAAAGTTATCAAAGTTATAACTTATAACAAATTAAAAGTTGAAACTTCAAATTAATTAATGAATTATTTGCAACAGACAGACTGGCTGTGTTATTTGAGATATACAATAGTAAGTAAGCACAGAATAAGTGTTACCTAGCAATATTATCTATATTATAACAAAACAAAGTTTATTAATGTGACCCGCCCAAGTGGCAAGGTCAAGTTTGATTATTACAATGTTTATAAATATATGCAATGAACTAAATTTACTAAATTTATTGATACATACAGCTGTTATGTATCCAAACAAACTGACTTATTAATGCAACAACAAATTTAAGTTAGATTTTTCAACAATACAAATCAACAATTACTGATTGAGGTTATGTGACAATGTGTTTCAAATTATCTAGGTCAACTTATACAATTAAATATTATGTATTTAAGACAATAACTGACCTGACAAACACTACAATACTGTCTACAAGGTGATAAGATACAAGCTTATACCAATCTGAGGTTTGTACTCAGTAATGCAACAGCGGCTAAATTTCAACTACAGCTCTGCTACCAAAATTATGTCTAGAATTACCGTAGGCTTACTGGGAATTGGTTGTAAGCACAGTGGAAGCTAATTTATATTCATCCAGTTGTCCTAAAGTAATCAAATGTCTCACACATATTGCTGAGATTCTCAGCGATGACAAATTATAAAGTAGTTATAAGAAGATTTTACCTTATAGCTCCTGGTGATGTTCTTGAAGTGGACCTATAGATTAACTTATAATTTTGGCCAAAATAACAAGAGAATCAATGGATACCAGTTTACAATTCGGCGAAGTCCTTCTCCAGACCACGATGCACGTTAGCGGTTCACAAAACTTTTCACAAAAGTTCACTATGTCATCAATTTACAACAAACCTTGCCGGAAGTCAAAAGCGGCAATTACGTATTAAGTTAATTACGAGTTGATTCAATTCGCGTTAATTCAAAGGGCGATCAATTTAATTTAGGTACAAGGCACGCGAGCTTGCAAACGGCGTGTTAATTTTTCAAGCGGAAGCGAACGGAAGTGACAGTTCAGTGTGACCATTGTCAGAAATTTTCAATAGACTAAACAAAATGTTACTCAATCGATCTAATCGATTTGACTTATAATAAAAACTAATTCTATTTCAAACATTCTATCTTGCCTGCTATTAGTAAAATTTTTGAAAAGATTATTTTGCATCAATTAGAGAGTCACTTTCACACAAATAATTTATTTCACAGTGAACAGTATGGCTTCACTAAGGGTTGCTCCACCGTAGATGCCGGTGTAACTTTGTTAAAGCATATTTTTTATGCTTGGGCAAACTCGAGGGAAGCCATTGGTGCTTTTTGTGACCTGTCAAAGGCGTATGATTGTGTGGAAATTAATAAAATTTTCCGTAAATTGAAACTTTATGGTTTTAGAGATACCGCACTCAATTTTGTTGCCAGCTACTTTCAAGACAGAATTCAGTATGTAGATGTTAATGGGAGTAAGTCTCAAGGTTTGCCAGTAGTAATGGGTGTTCCACAAGGCTTTATTCTCGGTCCATTTCTTTTTTTAATATATATTAATGATTTGCCGTTCTTTGTTCAAAAGGTATGTGATATTGTTTTGTTTGCTGACGATACGTCACTAATTTTTAAAGTTGATCGCAATTCATGTAACTTTAATAGCGTCATAACACTCTTGCACAAGTATTAGATTGGATTTCGACAAATAATTTGGTACTCAACTCTAGCAAAACAAAATGTGTTATATTCTCTTTACCTAACGTCAAAAGTGTTCCTACAAATATAATTTTAAATAAGGAAACAATTCAACTAGTCGAATCAACTGTATTCTTAGGTCTAACTTTAGATTGTAAGCTTCAGTGGGGCGTCCAAATAACCTGTCTCGCAGTCAAACTTAGTTCTGCAGCGTTTGCAGTTAGAAAAGTTAGGGAATTCACAGATATAGATACTGCTAGACTAGTTTACTTTAGTTATTTTCACAGCGTTATGTCTTACGGTATTATGTTATGGGGTACGGCTGCTGATATACAGACTATTTTTGTCATTCAAATGAGGGCCATACGTGCAATTTATAAGTTAGGTGCTCGGGATTCTTTACATGATTTTAAGGAAGTGGATATATTGACAGTTGCATCGCAATATATATATGCTATCTTAATATACATTAAGAAAAACTTAATTCTATACCGCAAAAATAGTGATTTGCACAAAGTGAATACAAAGATAAGCACAAACTAGTGGGATCTAAATACCGTTTATATAAAGTTCATAACTCATTAGCGGGGATTGGTATACGATTTTTCAACAGATTGCCTCTTGAAATAATTAATTTACCCATGCACAAATACAAACGGGCAATTAGGAACTTTATTTTACAGAGGGCACGGTTAGGCTACTTACGTACCTACACCAGTTTATTACATGTACCTTAAATTATAGAGGTCGACTGCTCCGAATAAGACTCTGTTCACCCTCAACAGTATTCTCATTACTAAGCAGTAGAGACATTACAGGAAGGCCTGTACTGTATGGTTAGCAAAATAATTAGAAAAGCTTTGTATGCTTTGAACTATTTTCTTTCGTAGGAACAGTGGAATTAGAAACACATTTCTTACGTGTACAGTTTGTCTTGTATCGTTTGTGACGTTTTTTGGTAAGGTTGTTGTACAATTAGTTTTCTTCTTCAAATTGAAATGTAGCCACCGTTACCTTACGTATAGTAATAATAAGCATGTGTTTCAAATTCAAATTTGACTCCTTTGAGTGAAATTTGAAATTACTCAACGTGGCAATGCTGCCAGCCTTCTGGGCACGCTAACATCGACAGCGTTGCGGGGGAATTTTTGACGCCTTATAGTTTTTATTTCCTCTTTTGATTTTCGTTAGTTTAGGATAGTTTAGTTATTTAAGTAGTCTAATTTTATTGTACTTATTTATGTTTATTTCAATAGAACATTGTTTGTATTTATGCCTTCTGTATTTCTGGAGATCAATTTGTCTGCGAATTGTTCTATGTCTTGCTTGTTGCCCTTTATGATGTAGAATACATCGACGACATACCTCTTCCATAGCTTTATATTTGAGTCCTGAATGTCTATGGATTCTTCAAAGTGTTCCATCCAGATATTGGCCATCACCGGTACTACCAGTAGCATCGGTGATGGTCAATATCTGGATGGAACACAAACACAAGCCCAGGCTACTCATTGCCACTTCGTCGATCTGGAGATAATGTTGTCTACACTTCGCAGACAAACTGAACTCCATACATCCGAACATCCGGTTCACATCTGAAATGGAGTTAGACGGACCGTTACCCTTTCTCAACGTCAAAGTGACGGTGAGAGCTAAAGAAACACTTGGGCAAACTGTTTACAGAAAACCGACACACACTGACAAGTATCTCAACGCATGCTCGCATCATCACCCGCGACATTTGGAATCCATAGTGACCTCGTTAGTGAACAGAGCGTATGACCTCTGTGTCCCTGAACACTTAAACAGTGAATTGTCACATGTTCAGGAGGTACTAAGGTGCAATGTATACAAAAAAGAGATACCCCGTCGGAAGAGGAAGGACCGCAAACCTGAAGTTAGCAGAGTGCCGGCTTACATGGCTTATATCAAGGGAGTGACGGGCAAAGTTGGAACAGTACTACAGAAATACTCCATCAAGACTGTATATAGTCCGCTTTCCAAGGTAGCACATAATCTGCGTACCTATGCCAAAGGAAGTTATTCCTCTACAAACACCAGGCGTGTACAAGGTAGATTGTAGTTGTGGTAGTTCCTATATCGGACAGACTAAACGAACGATCGCTGAAAGGGACATATCGCAGTTGTAAAAAATCGACAAATTATTAAGTCTGCCATAGCTGAGCATTTGCTAGAATCTGGACCAAACTACTGGATAGAATTACATCCACCACAAGTCTTATCCACCGAAGGTCACTATTACCCCAGGATAGTACGTGAAGCGGTTGAAATCAAAAAACAAATTTCAACCGGGAGGACTATCGACCACTTGGAACTCAGTCATCATAAATGCAAACAACGCCGCAGTAACACAACTCATCAGTGTGTAGACGTCATAAGTGTAGTTTGTCGAAATACCGACAGTGCGGATAGAATCAAAAATATCAAAAATATAAAACAAGTGAGGGTAGCTGCCGAAATCCGCGCTTCACAAGGACGGCGCTGAGCTGACATCGACCACGACCGTTGCAATCCGGTAGAAACATAGGAGAATAACAGAGGTATTTATGCCTTAAAATAAGTAAATTATCGCGACTAAGACCCGCTAAATAATATTGTATGATGTATACAAATCGCGAAAGTTTAAAATTGATTATTTTAAAACATTATTTTTCTCCATCAACATGTCACACGTCGTGGTTTCCACGGAAAACCTGATAACAAACAATTTTCCTTTACCTTTTAAACAATTTGCTTTGTTTGTTGTTAGTGCTTTAACTAGTGCATTGTGTGTTGAGTTACAGACAGTAGATTAAGTAGGTATAGGGCCTTTTGTCATGTATGTGATCTGTTTTTTAAGTAAGCTATATTTTAATAAACTACATAACAATACAATGCATAAAATACTAAATTACAATTTAGCTTTATTGACAATTAACTTAAATTTGTTCCAAAGAATGCATCACATTGCGATACGAACTCCTAATTAGCAATTTTAGTTAACATTAAAGTTATAATCTGAATTTTATAGGCAGCGATAGCCTAGTAGAGATACCAACGGACTGCCATGCAGAGGGTATCGACTTTGAATCCACGGCGGCCACCATTTACTTTTCGAAGTTATGTGCGTATTAAATTAGTCAAGTATCGCTTGCCCGTGCCTCGGAGAGCACGTAAGCCGTTGGACCCAGCTGTTTTGAAGATCTTTGACAGTCGTTACGGGGAGTCAGTAGGTACTCTCAAATAAACTGATACTGGTCTAAACTATGGACCATCGCTATCCCTTTCGGTTGCGGAGATCAGACGGTAGTCGCTCTGTGGAAAAGCTGATGTTCTGTCATATCTTAGTTTCGTAAGCAGACCCCAGGCTCCTAGGCGTGCAAGTATTAGATGCAACCGGGATAACACTACAACGATGATGATTAATGTAAAAACCTAGTGTGTAGGTTGTTATGCACAGGTCTTTCTCACGACCTAAACTAATAAATTAATGTGTTATCTATGTCAAAGAGGGTGTTCAAGGACGCCATATATCTGTAATTAGCTATTAGCAAAATATTCCTTTTGAAGAGTTTTACATAAAAACCACAGTCAAGTATCGTGAGACGGTCCCAACTCCCACGCGACCCTAACACATGTACACACACATAGATATGATAATTCCAGGTATAAAACCATATGCGAGTGCATGTGACCTCATTCTATCTTCCTGCATTCTATCTGCATCACGTACTGTAACCTTTGTACTGTAACTTTGTTAAAAATGAAATAAATAATTTTTAACTAAAATCAGTGCGCGTTTATATTTGACTGGCGCGGTTGGGTCGGATAAAAGTCGCGAAAAGTTACTTCGTTAAATAGACACAAGAATCGGTCGTAACGTCGTACTAGCGCTTACTCCGTAAAAAACCTACAAATAAATTCGTCAAACGGTGCGGGGGCAGCAGCAGAAGCAGAATTGACATGAGATCGAGCAAACTTATGTGAGTAGACCTTCATTCGCAGTTTTCCCATCCATGTCTATTTATCCTTACCTTTTATGTTAAATTGGACCAAACATTGCCATATTTAACGTGTAAATTTCGGTTAATTAGTTATTTATTTGTCTTATCTCATACACTCATGTTATTAATTAATATGATTTAGTATATTACATTTGACGTGTCGCTGAATTTACTTTTAGTTAGTCGCAATTTAGGTTACTGTGGACAAAAATCGCCAAAGTTATCTATTTGCCTTTTTTTTATTAATTAATAATTATTATCAAGTATATTTAACGCATATATTACCGCTAAAATTGTTGAATTTACATTTACTTACTCGTAATTGATGTAACTACGGACCAAAATCGCCATAGTTATTTAATTGCGTAAATTGTAATTTAGTATACCTATTAAGTATTTGTGTTTGTGTAGTTCTTTTGATAATTTTATAAAATGGCATCTGTCCAGCTTATACCTAAAGAGGTGCAAAGCATAATCCCGCGATATGACGGCGATGAAAAATTACTGAATCTTTTTATAACAAAGTGTGAATATGTTATGGATAGTTTTAGAGGGAATAATAATGCTGCACAACAAACTTACATATTTCATTGCATCAGTAGTAAATTAACAGGAAAAGCCGCTGTATTAATTAGTGAACGTCAGAATATAAACACTTGGGATGGTCTCAAATCGTTACTGATTGATCATTTTGGTGATCCCAGAACGGAAGCATGTATAGCAATAGAACTAGAGAGTATTAGAATTAAGCATGGCGAAACTTACATAGATTTCTGCCATAGGATTCAGAACATAAGGTGTTCTTTATTTTCTAAAGTAAATTTATTGCCAGACGAAGGTGGTAAAGCAGCTAAGCATATTATATATACCATTACCGCTTTAAATGTATTCCTTTATAATTTACCAGAAGATTTAATTAGGTTTGTGAGATTGAACAAGTGTAGTAGGTTAGAATCAGCGAATAAGTGTTGTCACCGAGGAAGTGAACTTCCAAACCCGTTACCACTCAATGTCTAGAAATAAACCTAGTTCTAGTCATAATCATAGCACTCAACATAATATATTTAAAGCCTAATAATTGTTTATGCAAATTCGACAGAAGTTTGGTATACCTCAAAATAACATTCAAAATGTTAAACTACAGAATGCATTTTTCAGGCCAAACGCTATGCCTAGTAATAATTATAATCAACAGAACATGCAATACGGTTTAAGACCTAATTTGCCTCAACATAATCAAAGGTCTAGATTTAATTACTCAAATAATCAGCCACAGTTTCCTAGGACTGTAAATAATTATAAGCATTCTGGATTTTACAAATCTAACCCTAATAATCAATTTCGCTTCGGCATTAATAATAACCACACAGAACCTAGACAGAACACGGACGTTTCCATGCGAACCGTTAAAGACAATATGATATTGAATCCTCAAGCGTGTGAAAACGATAGTGAATATATAAATGTGATAATTTTGAAAATTTTCATATAGAAGCCTCCGATCCCCGTCTCGAATCAAAATAAATTCATTAGATGATAACATATCAATGGTTGTCAATACAGATAGACCAGAAACCTTATATCTTTCATCTAAGGATGAGTGTAGAGATAGACCAAAGTCACCGTGGGAGAGCCATGCTTCGGCAGGAATGGGTCAGGCTCGACCGGAGTGATACCACGGCCTCACAGAATACCGGCGTGAAACAACGCTTGCGTTGTGTTTCGCCGAGTGAGTGAGGATACCGGAGGCCCAATCCCCCAACCCCCCCCCCTATGATGGTGCAGTTGAAAAACTATTTGCTACCCCAGGAGGGTACCAACTGCGCTAGCGTTGGAGAATCCCTCTCTGGACGTCCGCGTTCAGGACACAACGCATCTAAGCGTGGACGCCCAGGCCGCCCCTCGTACTCTGGGGGGGGCAAAACTGCGCTCGAAAAGTCCCTAAAAAGGAGCAAAAATATCCTGGCACCCCCTGCCACACTGGCCGTGGACTTCTGCAATATCAGGGGATTAGACACCAACCTTAATGCTGTCCACCACCACCTCGAGACAACAAAGCCGGCCTTGCTCTTCTTGACTGAGACGCAGATATCGCCTCCAGCAGACACTTCCTACCTTACTTACCCTGGGTATGGACTTGAACACTCCTTTCTGTCCAAGGCCGGAGTGTGCGTGTATGTTAGAGACGATATCAGTTCTCGTCGACTTAGGAATCTTGAAGGTAGGGACCTTTCCACCTTATGGCTACGTATAGATAGCGACGACCACCCCCGCGTCTATGCTTGCCTTTACAGGTCCCACAGCGGTGATACCGAAACTGACCGACTCATTGAGCACATCCAAATGGCTTCAGACTTTGTGCAGCAGCAGATCCCGTCAGCAGAGATCATCTTGCTTGGCGATTTTAACGCCCATCACGCCGACTGGCTCAGTTCCAGTAAAACTGATCATGCGGGGAGATCTGTTCACGACTTCGCACTGGCTTATGGCCTGACACAACTGGTTACCACGCCCACGCGAATCCCAGACGTTGAAAGCCAGAATCCTTCACTGCTGGACCTTCTGCTGACTTCTCATCCGGACTGCTACAAGGTATCCGTAGGCGCCCCACTTGGCTCCTCAGACCACTGCCTTGTACGGAGTGTGGTGCCTCTCACGTGCTCGCTGCGATCGCGGGATACACGCAGTCGCCGTGTGTGGCACTACAAGTCAGCAGATTGGGATGGGATGCGGAACTTCTTTGCGTCCTATCCTTGGGGACAAATATGCTTCTTGCCGGATGATCCCAACGCCGCTGCTGATTCTGTTGCTGATGTGGTGCTACAGGGCATGGAACTTTTCATTCCATCCTCTGTGGTCCCCATTGGTGGCAAATTTCGGCCTTGGTTTGGTTCATCTTCCAAAAAGGCTTCTCGCAGGAAGCAGGAAGCTTACCAAGCCTGGGCTGATGCGGTGGCGGCGGGGGATGAAAATACCAGCGCATTAAAAAAGGAGTATAACTTTGCCTCCAGGTCCTTCAAAAGAGACATTGCTAGTGCGAAGACGAAGCACATCGGTAGAATTGGCGAGAGGCTTGAGCGCCTTCCTTCGGGAACTCGTGCATTCTGGTCTCTTGCCAAAGCTATCGAAGGGAACTTCTGTAAGCCATCCTTTCCACCGCTACACATGGGAAATGACTCCTTGGCCCACGACGCAAAGCAGAAAGCCGATCTTCTGGGCAAACTCTTTGCGTCCAACTCGACCTTGGATGACGGGGGACAGGAACCGCCTACTATACCGCTGTTGAAGGGCTGTATGCCGGATATTCGGTTTCACCAGCGCGCAGTCCGTATGGCACTTCTGTCCCTCGATATCCATAAGTCGAGTGGGCCTGATGGAATTCCCCCTATTGTGTTGAAGATCTGCGCTCCAGAGTTGGCACCAGTTTTGACACGCCTTTTTCGTCTCTCCTACTCATTTGGCGTAGTCCCAACATCGTGGAAGACAGCATTGGTCCACCCGATCCCTAAAAAAGGCGATCGCTCTAACCCGTCCAACTACAGACCCATAGCCATAACCTCCCTCTTCTCGAAGATAATGGAGTTCATTATTAACTGCCAGCTCCTTCGGTTTCTAGAGGATAATCAGCTGCTTAGTGACCAGCAATACGGCTTTCGTAAGGGTCGGTCGGCTGGTGATCTTCTAATATACCTGACACATCGTTGGGCACAGGCGATCGAGACAAAGGGGGAGGCTTTGGCGGTCAGTTTGGACATAGCGAAGGCCTTCGATCGGGTCTGGCACAAAGCGCTTCTTTCGAAGCTCCCTCCCTATGGGCTGCCCGAGAAATTATGCGAATGGGTCACCAGCTTTCTTACAGACAGAAGCATAAAGGTCGTAGTTGACGGTGAATGCTCTGACGCCTTGTCTGTAAATGCTGGTGTTCCTCAAGGCTGCGTGCTATCGCCTACCCTGTTCCTCCTGCATATCAATGATATGTTGCTAGATAGCGGCATTCATTGTTATGCAGATGACAGCACAGGTGATGCTTTATATACCGGCCACGCCAACATTTCTCGGGAAAAAGTCATCGAGAGCCGACATAAACTTGTGTCTGAAATTGAGACCTCCTTGGAGATAGTCTCAGATTGGGGAAGACTTAATTTGGTCCAATTTAACCCCACAAAGACACAAGTCTGCGTTTTCACCGCAAAAAAACTGCCGATGGTCGTATGTCCTCGTTTTGAAAGCACCCCCTTGACTGCCTCCTCCAGTATTGGAATACTTGGTGTCGACATATCGAGCGAAGTCCAGTTCCGCGGTCACTTAGAGGGTAAGGCTAAGTTAGCCTCGAAGAAGCTTGGCGTGCTAAATAGATCGAGACGGTATTTCACTCCGGCCCACCGCTTGCTCCTTTATAAGGCGCAGGTCCGGCCGCATATGGAATACTGTTCTCATCTTTGGGCAGGGGCACCCCAGTACCAGCTTCTCCCTCTAGACCGCATCCAACGGAGAGCCGCTCGAATTGTCGACTGCCAAGATATTTGCAATCGGTTAGACCCCTTGGCGCTGCGTAGAGATGTAGCCTCGCTATGCATCTTTTATCGATTCTACTATGGGGAGTGCTCCGAGGAATTGTTCGGATTAATCCCTGCCGCCTCTTTCCGCCATCGTTCTACGCGACAGCATTTCCATCCCCATCATTTAGATGGTTGGCAATCCACAACGGTGCGTTTCTCTAGAAACTTTCTGCCTCGCACCTCTAAACTGTGGAATGATCTGTCACCTGCGGTTTTTCCGAACCAATACGACCTTCAAACCTTCAAAAAAAGAGCGTATTCCTTTTTAAAAGGCCGGCAACGCACTTGTGACTCCTCTGGTGTTGCGGGTGTCCATCGGCGGCGGTAATCGCTTAACATCAGGCGATCCGTCTGCTCGTTTGCCCCCTATTCCATAAAAAAAAAAAAAAAAAAAAAAGTCACCATATACAATGAAGTCTACCAGTTCTGATACCTTAACAGCTTCTGAAAAAGCTGAGTCAACAACTATTGACACTGTTAATTCGGAAGAGAATACGGTCTCTTCAGATATTCCTATATTACATGAAGCAATCGACACTAAGCTGAACCAATTATTAATATTTACGTGGAGTAGGAATGAAACCTCAGTCAAAGATTTATTTAGAGATAAACAGAAAATATTAGAAGTACATATGCCTAGAGATAATCCAACTTTAGTTAAGACATTTTTAAAAGAGTATATGCGCCCTAAAATTAAATATTATATTTATTTCGAAGACGAATGTCATCGTAAACTTTTTAGTAACGTAATCACGACAATATTTAAGGAAAATTCAATCAAAATTTACGAGTGCACGAAAAGAGTTATTTACGTAGAGGACGAGAATGAACAAAGAGAAATAAATAGTTTTAAAATATCATATAGGAAAAACATGCCATCGTGGCATTAAAGAAAACTTAGCTCATTTAAAACGCACATATTTCTGGAATAATTTAAATGAAACCATAGCAAGCATTATTAACTCTTGCGATACTTGTAAACAAATGAAATATGACAGATAACCTTTAAAACCAGAATTACAATTAACTCTGACACAAACAAAGTCGTTTCAAGAGATTTTCATTGATATTTTCTCTATCGAAGGGAAGTATTTCCTAACAATAGTGGACGCGTTTAGTAAGCTAGGACAAGCGTTAGAAATAGCTAATAGGTCTACACCTGAAATTATTAGAGCATTATTAAAATATTTCTCAATATATGGAGTACCTATGAGAGTAAGTGCAGACCCAGGTTCAGAATTTAATAATAATTTATTGAGGGAAATGTTAACGTTATATAAAATTAATTTACATATAGGAACACCACATAGTCCTAATTCTATGGGCATAGTAGAACGTTTCCATTCTACTATAATAGAAATTTATAGATTAGCGAAATACGAGAGAAAGATAACGGATGCAGCATCTGCTATGACATACTCTATCATGTCCTATAATCAGTCTATTCATTCTACGACAGGTCTCACCCCCTTTGGGATAGTATTTGGTCATACGGACTCTTCACACATTTTCGAAGTCGATTTTAATAAGGATTATACTCAACAGTTAGTAAAAAAACATGTAAAACGGACAAAATATTTGTATAATTATTTAACGGATAAACTGATGGATTCAAAAAGAAAAATCATAGAGAAAAGAGGTGTTGAATCAAAATTCGATATCAAACCAGGTGACAAAGTTTTCATTAAAGGAGTTAATAATAGGCGTAGCAAAGATAAACCGCGTTATCAAAAGGCTTTAATAACCGATAACATTAACCGAAATACCGTCAATTTCCAGACTGGAAATAGACATACTAAAGTACCCGTTAAAGACATAAAACGTCCTTCACATGTACGTCATTTTGTTGGCGATCCAAGTAATCCACGCCCGCCGACTTCTAAAGATTGAAGATAAGCTATGATAAGCACCTATAATTATTGGTATATTATAATATATTTAAGACATTAGACTTAGAATTAGTAAGTAAGAGTTAAACTACAATATATAAGGAATACGAAAATATAAAAAAAAATATTATATATATTAAAGATAGATTTAGATATATACTACAGTAATCTCGTAGATAGCTTTAAATGAAGTATATTACGAATGTCACTATGCAAAGCTTTTAATCAGTATTTTATATAACGAAGATGCAATAAGGTATGAAAGTTTGATAAACACTATGTTGTTGTATAAAGATAATTTAGGTTTTCCAGTTAATAACGAAAATTTAATTAAATTAAAAATATAAATTGTAAAAGGCAAACAAATAACATTCATTAAGTGTATCTCAACAGTCCAATTAGATACGTTTAAGTATTATAAATTATACCCTGATCCTTTATAAATTCCTAAACACTCCTATCCTATCTTTGCGAAAAGGTCGAAAATATTACCGCTCTCTCAGCCCTGCAGAGAAGTTAACGAAAGAAAAATCCTTTGCTACGAGAGCAACGTGTCTTTGAAAGATGAAAGCCAATGCATTCAGGTTCCAATGGAATTTTCTGCAAATATAACCTCTGGTATACGCTTCTGATATGAAGAGAAAATCCATACAGATAGATTCATGGATATTGTTTATTGGTTCCCGAATTTTCATAATAGAATACTGCGAAAATCAATGAGTCAATTCGAGATTATGGACACATACATCGTTGCACCAAACAGCGCATTATGAAGTAATGATTGGCATATTACCATTATGCTGCGCAAAAGTCACACGTCGCGCGTCGTCTACAAACCGGCGAAGATGTCTTCTGTACCACCGTCGATATTATCCAGCCTGGACCAGATCGACTTGGAAAATCTACAGTGCTTGTCTCACGCGATAAATAGTGAAAGTGAAGTGATAACAACAGATGGGCAATTTGTGAAAATACACTGTGTTAATTTAAGAACGGTTATCATTTATGTTTGAAATAGAATTCGTTTTTATTATAAGTCAAATCGATTAGATCGATTGAGTAACATTTTGTTTAGTCTATTGAAAATTTCTGACAATGGTCACACTGAACTGTCACTTCCGTCTTTCCCTTGAAAAATTACCTTGGTCGTCTCGTACGTAAAATATCGCCTTTTGAATTAACGCGAATTGAATTAAATTGAGTAACCGTTTTGAATGCCGCCTGATCTAGTGCTGGCAACGGTAAATTGATTGTGAACTATTGATTGACATTTGTGAAAATTGTGAATCCGGTATCGAGTCCACGTGCCAACGTGTCCTGAAAACGTCGCGTTTGAAGCTTAATAGCTAAGTATAAGATACTTCATTCATTTATTTTGGCCAATATACTTGTATGAATGTGTCTAATTTAGCTCAAGCCTGACATCAGCAAGGATAACGGGTAAGTGAAATACAATATTGATATTGATTGATTTCAATTCATCACTGTGCAACGCAGTGCATTGTGTCTGGATCATTGTCTATCGTGGTCAGGTAGATGTATTACATCTTCCACTGCGCACTTCTGATACACCTTCCTGCCTGGCTACGGTAATTCTAGACATAATTTTTGGTAGCAGAGCGTGGTTGAAATTTAGCCGCTGTTGCATTACTGAGTATAAACTCAGATTGGTATGAGCTTGTATCTTATCACCTTGTAGACAGTATTGTAGTGTTTGTCAGGTCAGTTATTGTCTAAAATACATAATATTTAATTGTATAAGTTGACCTAGATAATTTGAAACACATTGTCACATAACCTCAATCAGTAATTGTTGATTTGTATTGTTGAAAAATCTAACTTAAATTTGTTGTTGCATTAATAAGTCAGTTTGTTTGGATACATAACAGCTGTATGTATCAATAAATTTAGTAAATTTAGTTTATTGCATATATTCATACACATTATAACAACCAACTTGACCTTGCCACTTGGGTGGGTCACATTAATAAACTTTGTTTTGTTATAATATAGATAATATTGCTAGGTAACACATATTCTGTGCTTATTTCCTATTGTATATCTCAAATAACACAGCCAGTCTGTCTGTTGCAAGTAATTAGTTAATTTATTTGAATATTTAACTTTAATTAACTTATTCGAAGGTTCAACTTTGATAACTTTGACTTTGTTTTGTGTCAATATATATTGAAACTATTAATTTTGTTGGACAGTAGATACCTGTCACTTGTCTGCACTTGCAGTAAACAGGCTAATACTTTGTTGGTTTCAAAGAATTAAGAAAAAATAAGTTTTGATTGTTAATTTTATTTAACGCTTGTCCGGGCTCTTTTGAATTTTGATTATGTCAGCTATCAAGGACTTGCGTGCGGCTGCTGGTGCTATTGCATCAGATTTGCGCTGGTTTGCCTCGGCCAGTGCTTTAGTGAACCGGCCTGATCGCCAGCAGGCCTTACTTCAGAGGTACGAGCGGATTGACGATCGCCTGGCAAGTGTGGAACAGCAATTCCGCACTTTCAGCACTTGCTGTCTTGAAGTGTCAATCAATGATTTCACCGTTGACCAGCGAAATAAGGTCAGTGAAGACTATGCCCAGGTCTTAGACCTGTATGATGCTGTCTCCAATAGTGCGAGACAACTAGTTGCCGATAGGGAAGGGCAACCCGGCCTGAAGCAGGAGCTTCCTAGGTCAGCACCGGGGCTGGTGAGTAGGCTCCCTACTTTGGACCTCCTCCCTTTTGATGGCTGCCTAGGAAGCTACCTGGGCTTCGTTAATTTGTTCGACAGCCTAGTCAATGATAGGGCTGACCTTCGGCCAGCACAAAAATTGGCATATTTAATGTCGGTTCTGGATGGGGAGGCTAAGGGCCTCATCCAGCATCTGCCCGTGTCTGACGAGGCGTACCAGACGGCTCGGGACCTAATCACCCGTAGGTACCATAATAAGCGTGGCCTGGCCGACACGCACATTGAGCAGATTTTGGGTTTGCCGACGCTCACCCGGGTCTCTGGGTTGCGCACCCAACTGTTGAACCCGCTCTTGGTGGCCATCAACGCACTTAAGTGCCTTGACCTGCCCGTGGACCAATGGTCCTATCTATTGGTGCACATTGTGCTGAAGAAGCTGCCTGCCGACCTGAGGTCGCGTTTTGAACTTCGCTTTGGTGGGGATAGCGCGACCCATCTGCCCCCCTTTGCTGACCTGGAGAAGTTCCTGGAGGATGAGTGCCGGGTCTTGGACAACTCCGGTGGTGACACGCCGGCTAAGACGCAGCCGCCCAAGGTCAAGGAGCAGGCTCGCGGTCACACCCGAGCCAATGTTGACCGGCACCCTCCTCGCTTTGCGGTCACGCAGAGCCCAGCGGAGTGCTCCTACTGCAAGGTCACGGGGCACAGAACGGCCAGTTGTAGGGCATTCTTGGACGTACATGTCGCCTCTCGTAGGCGCATCGCGAATGCCCGCCGCCTTTGCTTCTCTTGTTTGGGGTCCCACTACCAGCGAGACTGCCCAAATTCTCGCCCCTGTCCTCACTGTGGAGGACAGCATTTGGACATTCTCTGTATGAATGCCAGAGAGGTTGGCCGCTTGTCCAACCAGCCGACGCCGCGCACGGGCGGGTGTTTTGAAGGTGGCAGTCGAGGCTCACCGGCGCGTAGCCGAGAGTTGCCTCGCTCAATTGATCGCCACTCGCCCCGCTTGGAGAACCGTAGCGTGCGCACGCCTCCTCTCTCTCGCGCACCTGAATGTGCTGTTCAGCGTCACCAGCACCATGACTGCTGCCCCAGGTATTCCCCTCCTTTGGCGGAGCGTCCCCGCCTTGACTCGCGCCCACCTCCTTTTGGGCGGGTGCGTCATTATGACCCCCCACAGATGGCGCGCGGATCGAGTCATCGCGCTTTTAAGCACTTCAAGCCGCACCCTCATTTTGACTTGCCAGGTCCTGGCCAACGGTCGCCGCCCAGGCAACAATAGGTCATTGACCCCTGCCCTATAACTCCAACCTCCCCCATTGAGACCGTTATCCTACCAACGGTTGCTGTTAGGGTCTGGGGACCCACGGGGACCTCTGTTGTTGTCCGTGCTATATTGGACACAGGTTCACAAGGTTGCATTGTTTCCACTTATTTGGTAGGGCAGGTTAAATTGAATATGGGCTCTTTTCCAAATTGTATACGGGGCATAGGTGACGTAGCCTCTAATGTTGAAGGGCAAGTTAAGGTTTTGTTTGGCCCTGTTGAATCTTCACACCCGAGGATTAAAACCTCGGCTATTGTGTTGAAGAATATTTTGGGTATGCACCCACAGAAACAGCTACCCGCTGCTGTGGTGAATTTGACATCGGGATTGGAACTGGCAGACCCCAAATTTGACACACCGGGACAAATAGACTTCTTGATTGGCTCTGATGTCCTCGGTGGTATTTTGATTGGTGGGAAAAGGGTCTTGGTGCCAATAGGTTTGACTGCCATCCCGACCATATTTGGATTTGCTTTGATGGGACCTGTACCTAGGGACCCCCCTCCACCTGAACTTGATAATTTGTTGGCTGTAGGCTCTGCTCTCTCTGATGCGGTTCAGAGGTTTTGGGAAGTAGAAGAGCCCCCTCAAGCTGCCCGTTTGAATCCAGAACATGAGGAGTGCGAGCTGTTCTTTCAGAACAACACTGGTCGACTCCGTTCTGGTCGGATTATTACGAGGCTACCCTTCCTGTCTGTTCGGCCTCCGCTTGGTGAGTAACGACCTTTAGCCGAGAAGAGATTGTTGGCCATGGAGCGTCGCATGGGTCGTGATCCGGAGCTCAGACAGAAGTACATTGAGTTCATGAGGGAATATGAACAGTTGGGACACATGTCTGTGTCAAATTTGGATTGGCGTTCGGTGGAGCACTACTTTCTCCCGCATCATGCGGTATTGAAGCCATTGACTGGGAAGCTGCGCACAGTATTTGATGGTTCTGCGCAGACTTCAACAGGCGTATCCTTGAACCAATGCTTGCATTCTGGTCCCAAGTTGGTCAAGGACCTTTGTGACGTCATCACCAACTTCCGACGACATCAGGTTGTCTTTGTGGCCGACATAAAAATGAGTTCAGGCAGACTATTATCCACCCTGATGACCGTCGCTTCCAGCTGATCCTTTGGAGAGAGTCTCCTCGCGATCCCATAGTCGACTACGAGCTCAATACTAATACGTACGGGTTAAGGTCAAGCCCCTACTTGGCAATACGTTCTCTTTGGGAGCTCGCAGACCGCGAAGGCTTACGTTTCCCAAGAGCCTCCGCCATCTTGAAAGACGATATTTACGTCGATGACATTTGCTCGGGTGCCTCCACAGCGGACGAGGCGATCCTCCTGCGGGACGAATTGATAGGTATTTTGGCCTCCGCTGGTTATGAGTTGCGCAAATGGATTTCCAACTCACCAGCGCTTTTGGAAGGCTTGCCAGAGGATCATCAGCAAGATCCACATTTGTTTGAGAATGTTGACAACCCCGCCATGATGGCTGTTCTAGGCATTCAGGACAGACCAGTCCAAGACATCTTTACGTTATACGTAGACCTGAAATTGCCTTGCTCTTGGACTAAACGTCTCGTATTGTCTACTGTCGCCAGAACCTTTGATCCGAACGGTTGGATCTGTCCAATTATATTTTGGGCAAAATGCTTCTTGCAGAAGCTTTGGACAGCAGGATTGACCTGGGACGAACCTCTACACGGCACTCTTGTTGAGGAATGGACCTCTTTTGTATCCTCACTTCCTGCCGTCAACGAGATCTCCTTGCCTCGTCCCATCCTTCCTCCCAGGAAGTACAAGGCAACCCTTCACGGGTTTTGTGATGCCTCGGAACGTGGTCACGCGGCCGTGGTGTACTTGCGCACAGTCAGTGCCTCAGGTCAGGTGAGAGTTTCCCTGATCATGGCGAAGAGCAAGGTTGCACCCCTTCGGACATCTCTGACCATCCCAAAATTGGAACTCTCGGGAGCAGCCCTACTTGTGCGCTTATTGAACCACGTGTCCAGTACTTTGGGTAAAAGCATTTGCATTAATGGAACCTACGCCTGGACAGACAGCCAAATTGTACTTTGTTGGTTGAAGGCGTCTGTCCACATTTTGGAGGTATTTGTTGCTAATTGCGTTTCCCAAATCCAGAAATCCGAAGTTAAGCTGGTTTGGAGACACGTGCCAGGTGAGCTCAACCCCGCTGATTGTGCCTCGCGCGGATGCTTGACGCCTAGTTTGATAGGTCATTCGCTGTGGTGGGGTCCGGAATGGTTGAGTCGACCAGAAATTGACTGGCCTCGAACGCCAGTTTTGAATACTTCTAATTTGCCGGGTCTACGAACACTCGCTCTTGAGAAGGTAGAATGCGCCTTCGACCCCGATTTCCTGTTGAATCGTTACAGCCTTCTCGACAAGTTGGTAGGTGTTACTGCTTGGATAAAGCGTTTTGTTTTTAATTTGAGGCACCCACAATAGAAACGTCTGACACCGTTTCTCTCACCACAGGAACGACAGGAATCCCTCACCTTTTGGGTTCGTTCTGTGCAATTGGCGCATTTTGAGAAGGAGATTGCTATTCTTAAGTCAGGGAAATCGAAATTGTCGGGAGCAATATCTAAATTGAACCCCTTTTTGGACGATACGGGTCTCTTGCGCGTTGGAGGGCGTCTCAAGAACGCCAACCTCCCTTACGGAGCACGTCACCCCCTTACGTTACCTAAGGACGGTCATTTGGTACGCTTGTTGGTAACTGACCGTCACCTTAAAAATTCGCATGCTGGTTGTAATGCGCTCTTGGCCATTTTCCAACGCGAATTTTGGATCTTGTTTGCCCGAAGAATCATTCGGAGTGTAGTCTTTCGCTGCATCCCTTGCTATAAGCTCAAGGCTTCTACCATGCAGCCCTTGATGTGAGACTTACCGGCAGATCGCGTAACTGAGAGCAGGACGTTTGACGGTGTTGGCACGGACTTTGCAGGTCCCTTTTTGGTGAAAACGTCGACACTTCGAAACAGCAAGACTGTTAAGGCCTACTTGTGTGTTTTTGTTTGTCTTTCCACAAAGGCCGTACATTTGGAACTGGTCTCCTCGCTTACGACCGAGGCGATTGTAGCCACATTTGACAGATTTGTATCCCGCAGAGGGCTGCCTTCCTTGATCCGTTCTGACTGCGGCACTAACTTCAAGGGCACCTATAATTATTTGAATGATGTTGTTAATTTCCTTGAAACCAACAAGGCTGATATAGGTGATAGGCTTGCCCGACGTGGGATAAATTGGTTGTTTTCCCCACCAAATTGTCCACACTGGGGTGGTATATTTGAGGCCGCCGTAAAATCGGCCAAAACACACTTGCGCAGGACAATCGGTGAGTCTGTCTTTACATTTGAGGAACTCGCAACTGTGTTTTGTAAGATTGAGGCCGTTTTGAACTCTCGGCCATTGTGCCCGATCTCCTCAGATCCGAATGATTTGGAGGCCCTTACGCCGGGCCATTTTTTGATTGGTCGCCCACTTGTCGCCTTGCCTGAGTACCCCTATATTGATACGAGACCTGGTCGTCTCTCACGTTTTGAATTGGTACGCCAGATTACTCAGAGCTTTTGGAAACGCTGGAATTTGGAATATTTGCACATACTCCAGCAACGCGTTAAGTGGACCGACAAGACCGATCCACCCAAGATTGGTGACCTCGTTTTGATCAAGGAGGCTAACCTTCCGCCACTCAGATGGCGCAGGGGGCGCATCCTTCATTTGGTAACTGGGGCTGATGGAGTTCCCCGATTTGCTGAGGTCTTGGTGGACGGTTCGATTCTGAGGAGAGCGGTTGCAACATTGTCACGTCTACCAACCGATTAGCGGACCGGTAGGCCGGTCCGGGGCGGGTGGATGTTTGAAATAGGATTAGTTTTTATTATAAGTCAAATCGATTAGATCGATTGAGTAACATTTTGTTTAGTCTATTGAAAATTTCTGACAATGGTCACACTGAACTGTCACTTCCGTCTTTCCCTTGAAAAATTACCTTGGTCGTCTCGTACGTAAAATATCGCCTTTTGAATTAACGCGAATTGAATTAAATTGAGTAAGCGTTTTGAATGCCGCCTGATCTCGTGCTGGCAACGGTAAATTGATTGTGAACTATTGATTGACATTTGTGAAAATTGTGAATCCGGTATCGAGTCCACGTGCCAACGTGTCCTGAAAACGTCGCGTTTGAAGCTTAATAGCTAAGTATAAGATACTTCATTCATTCATTTTGGCCAATATACTTGTATGAATGTGTCTAATTTAGCTCAAGCCTGACATCAGCAAGGATAGCGGGTAAGTGAAATACAATATTGATATTGATTGATTTCAATTCATCACTGTGCAACGCAGTGCATTGTGTCTGGATCATTGTCTATCGTGGTCAGGTAGATGTATTACATCTTCCACTGCTCACTTCTGATACACCTTCCTGCCTGGCTACGGTAATTCTAGACAATTTATATTATCTTTCTTATTATAATCATTGACGAGTTAATAGTACATAATTAGTTATAATCAATGTAAAATAATTTAATTGTTATCATAGTATATAATTTAATAGTAATCATTGTAATTGTAATCATTGCATTCGTCTAATTTTAATCATTGCAAATCTTCTAATTATTATCATACCCATATATTAACTGTACTATCAGTATTGAGTAAGATTTGTCAAAATCACCAACCTCATAATTCGGATGATGATTTTGAACTTACGGAGAGAGGTGTTATGTACGGGTCTTTTTCACGACCTAAACTAATAAATTAATGTGTTATCTATGTCAAAGAGAGTGTTCAAGGACGGACGCCATATATCTGTCATTAGCTATTAGCAAAATATTCCTTTTGAAGAGTTTTACAAAAAAACCACAGTCAAGTATCGTGAGACGGTCCCAACTACCACGCGACCCTAACACATGTACACACACATAGATATGATAATTCCAGGTATAAAACCATATGCGAGTGCATGTGACCTCATTCTATCTTCCTGCATTCTGTCTGCATCACGTACTGTACTGTACCTTTGTACTGTAACTTTGTTAAAAATAAAATAAATTATTGTTAACTAAAATCAGTGCGCGTTTATATTTGACTAAGTATAGTGTTACAATAATAAATAGACAAATAAGTGAGACAAAAATAATTAAAACTGTAAGGGACTAAGGTTAGCGCACGACTCCAACAAAGCTAATTGTGATAATTGATTAATCCTAACGTGCTCATGTGCTAACTAAGATATTAGAATAAACGATGTTCTTAAGGAAGTTCTTTATAAATTAGCGTATGAAATTATTATTACTCTATTTGTTTTCTTGAAACCAGAAGGACACATATCACACTATGATTATATATGCACCTAATTATTCTCAGTCAAAATAATAAAAAAAATATAAAGCCAAAAGAAATTTTACTATGATTTATGTATGTACATGTCAGCGCAAAACAAACTTTACGACAAAATACAAAATACATACATACATACATAGACTCACGCCTGTTTCCCGGAGGGGTAGGCAGAGACTACGGAACGCCATTTGCAACGATCCTGACATACCTCACTTGCTTCACTCACTCCCATCAAGTTTCTCATGCATGCTCTTCTGTTAAGGGTACTTCTGACTTGTCCTTTTTTCAGGATGTCTCCAATCTGGTCAGAGAACGTCCGCCTAGGTCTTCCCCTTTGTCCTGTTCCATCCACACTTGCCTTATATATCTTCTTTGTCAGTCTATCGTCATCCATCCTCTCCATGTGCCCAAACCATCTTAACATGCCTTTCTCAATGCTTGTCACTACATCTTCTTTTACCCCACACCACTCTCGTATCACACAATTTTTTACTCTGTCGGTCAAAGACACACCACACATACTTCTCAGTGCTCTCATTTCTACAGCATTTATTTTACTTTCAAATCTCTTTTGCCATACCCAACTTTCACTACCATACATAAGGGTAGGCACTAACACGCCTCTATGTACAGCCAAACGTGCCTTTTTGGACACGTTTTGACTGTTCATAAACGCTTTCAGAGCTCCATTCACACTATTACCTGCATTAACTCTCCTTTCAATATCTTCTTCATTCTTACCATCTCTTGTAAACAACGTACCTAAGTAAACAAACTCATTCACTTGTTCCACTCGCTGTCCATCGATCAAAACATTACAAGCCGTAACGCATTCCTCCTTTTCAAAAACCATAACTTTCGTTTTACTTACATTCACTTTCATTCCTTTCCTCTCTAACGCACCATGCATGATTGCTACCATCTCCTGCAACTCCTCCGCTGAAGATGCAAGTATTACCTGATCATCAGCATAAAGGAGGCATTTGACGAGTAACCCATTCATCCTTAATCCGCAGTCACACTGTTTTAAATCTTGCAAACAACTGTCCATGAAGAGGTTAAACAGCCACGGCGACGCTACACATCCCTGTCCAACACCTTTCTCGATGGTAAACCAGTCAGTTTATGCCCCGTTTATCCTCACACAAGCTCTAGAATCCTCATAAAGGGATTTCAGAGCTCGAATGAGGCTGCTGTCCACTCCATTCATTGACAGCACCGACCACATTTCATTCCTCACCACTTTATCGTAAGCCTTTTCCAAATCCACGAATTCGCAATAGACCTTTTGACCTTTGGCCAAAAACTTTTCGGCTATGCTTCGCAAGGAAAAAACCTGATCCGTGCATCCCATACCCTTTCGGAATCCCGCTTGTACATCCCATATTTTCTTGTCGGTTACTTCCATAACTCTTTCAATAAGTACCTTTGCATACAATTTGCCAACAATGCTGAGAAGGCTAATGCCTCTATAGTTTTTGCAATCTTGTTGCAAGCCTTTTCCTTTATAAAGAGGCACAACTACAGCTGTGGCCCAGTCATTAGGTACTCGGCCGGTGGTCCAGCACAAGTTATATAACCGCTGCAACTGACCAACTATGACGCCCTGTCCAGCCTTCAGCATTTCGACTGTAATCCTATCATATCCTGCAGCCTTACCTACTTTCATACTTCCCAGTGCCTTCACGACCTCATCCACGCCAATAACGCTTTCATCATTGCTATCGTTACTATTCATTTCAGCTATCGGTGTCTCTATCGCCGACCTTTCAAATAAACTTTCAAAATACTCTTTCCATCTCTTCAGCACGCAAGATTCATCATTTACTATCTTTCCATTCTCGTCTCTGATGGATGTGTGTTCTGAGGATTGAGTTTTTCCTCGAACTGCACGAACGGATTTCCAGAAAAACTTAATGTTTCTCTGGAAATCGTTAGATAATCTGCTATCAAACTCATCTTTCTTTTCCTCTTTTTTCCTTTTAACCATTTCTTTCACTATTCTTTTTGACCTAACAAACTCTTTTTTTGCTTCATCTATGTCTACACTCGTTGCTTTTCCCATTCTTTCATTTGCTCTGGCAGCCAACCAATCTGACCAAGCTTTCTTCTTGTCTGACACTGCTGATTGTACATCCTTGTCCCACCATGTATTCTTAACCTTTCGTATTTTCCTTCTCTTGATCACACCACATACTTCAGACGCTACACATACTACCTCTTCTTTAAAGGCCTGCCATAATTCTTCCATATCATTTATGCAATCGAACCTCTCAAATTTTGCTATCTATCTTCGTTTATACTCATCTTTCACATCTTTCTCTTGTAGATTTTCTACCTTAATTCTTTTCAAGACCCTATTTTCATTACGCTCTCGGTGTCGCCATCCTTTAAAGAGCCCACTTATCCGGCTCAACACCAAGAAGTGGTCTGTGTGGATGCCGATCCCTCGATATGCTCTTGTATCCAACACATTCTTTCTCAATCGTTCATCTACTATCACAAAATCAATCATACTTCTTCTAACATTTTTCGCCTCTCGCGTATACATATGTATCCTTTTATGATCAAACATGGTGTTTGTCACACAAAGGCTCCACTCCAAACAAATCTTAAGCAGTACATTTCCATTTTCGTTCACACTCTCATCACCAAATGCACCTAACACCCTTTCAAATCCATCTCGCTTTACTCCCACCCATCCATTGAAATCCCCTAACAGGTCAATCTTTCATTATCCTTGCAGTTCCTCAAAATCTCTCTTAAACTCTCCCAAAACTCCTGCCTTTCGTCTTGCTCATGTTGTGACATACCCGTAACTATATTGACCGGGGCGTATACCCCCACAATAAAGAGACGAGTAAGTCCTACTTTCATTCTCATCCACAGTAGCCTAGCATTTACACATTCAAATTCTTTTACAAACTCATTCATTCGCGCAGACAGTATTACACCAACTCCCTTACAGGCTCTGGCCTCTCTACCCCAGACCAATACGCCGTATATGCGCCATGCTTGGTGGTTTCACACCCTTTTCTTTTTGTTTCATTCACACAAAGAACATCAATCTTTCTATCATCCATCATCAGACATAGTTCATCCAATTTGCCCTTCATTCCTTCTCCAACATTCAATGTTGCAAACCTACTCTCCGTAGGCCGCTTTTCGCCCTCGCGGAAAACGAGACGTGATGGGTTGCGAACCGCGTCGCCGCCGTGTGAGGAAATATTATTAATTGTTCCCATTGCGTTCCCACGAGATTTAGGGTTTTTAAATGTCCATCCCCATAGAGCCCTTTACGGGGGTAAGGCGGAATATCACGTGTGCCCTGTGACTACCAACACAGGCACCCTCCGTTTGCGACCAGCTTACCCTCTGGCCACGAATCTCTCGGCACGGGTCGGTTTACACCTTAGATCGGGGTTTTGTGTCGGGTATGCTCCCTGAAAGTTGGTCTAATTTCGGAGTTTTCCTTCTCCTAGACAGGTTGCCAACCAAGGCTAACGAGGCCCATCTCCCCGAACGTTTGGTTTAATTTCGGACTTTTCGTTCTTCTTAAAATATTAAATAAATGGTAAACAAAATCAGTGTGTACACTTATGGCATAAATCTGACAGATAAATAGGTACACGATTTTATTCAAAGACAAGAAATATTTAATATTATCGAACGTTTCTCCTAGTTTACGAACCTATTAGAAAGGTGATTGTACTTTTTGTTTTATTGTCTCCTGATTTAGTACATTGCCAAATCATGTGGAAGTCCGCTGTCTCATAAATAATTATCTCGAAGTTTAAGTACAAAACAGTTCATTTACTTTTCCATAACATTGCCGTTTTTGAGAAACGGTACTGTTAGTATGGTCGGCTTTTAACAAAGCTATATCAGGTAACTGATTGACTGACTGCCTCCATAGCCCAGTGGATAGCCTAAGCGACTGCTGATCGGAGGTCCTGAGTTCGATTCCCGGGTCGGGCAAAAGTGTTACTGCCTTTTTTCCGAATAATCAGTAGCAGCCCGGACTCTGGTGATGTGCCCGGTAACGTCAATAGGCTCGCCCCCTATTACGTGGGACCTAAAAATTTATGGCGAAATGTGGGTGTAATATTTACACCTCTGCCTACCCCTTCGGGATACACGCCTGAGACAATAAAAATAATAAAAAAAATATCAGGTGGTATTACTGTAATATTATTTACTAAAAAAGCTTCTTAAAGTGTCCATTTGCAATTTTTCTAGACAGTTTTAACATAAGCTCGACCTAATTAACTTCAAGGCGCAGCTTGGATCGTAAATACATCTCACTAAAAGAAATATTAATCAGAGTAACTACTAACGAGCTATGAACCGGGTCATCGGTTTTGTAACCTAGAAATCTAGAAATTCACGGATCCTCTCTCCCAGAAAGAGCGAAGTTATGAGAAATGACGTGACCACTATATTAGACTTGTAATGGAAACCATTTGTTAGACGGTTTTATTTAAAAGTTTTTATGAAATTTTAATAGAACGTTTTAATACAGTACTTCATTTTATACGACCTTTCAGACGTTTGAGTGAATTTTTTATATTGTAGTTCAAATTGTGTCTAGTGCTTTTGATTTGATATTTTGACGTGACAACGTCTTATAAATTGGTTTGCCGGGTGACACTTCAAGAAACTGCGTTACGCTCCGCTCACGTTATGCGCTCACATTGAGAGCGAGTGAGAGGCACGCGTCCCGCCTAAGAGCGAGAGAGACAGACATAAAAAGTGAAAGGCACGCGTCTTTCATCCTTCTTCCTACTATACGAATGAATATTCACATTAAAATTATTTTACCACTCAAAGTCGTTGTCACGTAAAACTTTCGCCCGTATACCGACTTTACAGGCAACCAATTTTTATATAAAACTAGACTTTGACTTCACTCCACCTGGGACGTATTTTAGAGGAGAATTTCTAAAAAAGCCTCCTTTAGTGCTTCCACACGGTTCCACATACACTAAAAGGATATGTACAATAAGTTCACGCCCAATTTCAGTTTCCTCGGTCGTGAGTTGTCTGTGAATCAGTCATTTACGCAAGATTTGATTTCATGTAGGAGGTAATAAGAGAAAAACGAAAAAAAAGTAACAACAAATAACGGAGATCGACCAATGTTGATTTCGGACATCAAAAATGATATGCAAATTTTAATAAAATGTTTAATAATTATATTTATTGATTCATTTATCTTTAAAAAGTATAAAGGCGGCAAAATACTACACAATCAAAAAATAATCCTAATTTGTATAAAGTAAGGATATTTTTTTTGATTATCTAATTATATTTTTATCAATTGATATTGAAAAAGTACGTAACACACAAGGTAGGCATACAAAAATAATAATAAACATATAAAAGTGAGTCATAAATGCGATACTTGTTATAATATATAGTTTATCTAGTTTTGTGCAATAAAATTATTGTATTTATGAAAACTTCTCAACAAAAGCTATTTAAGATACAAACCATGATTACTTGTAACGATTCTTGCTACGTCGTAGCAAAAGAGCTATATTACCGTAGCATCACTACGAGCATCAAAATAATTTACCAAGCTTATAAAGAAGACACTTCCAAATAGCCATTCGCTATACCGTAAGCACCTTAACATCCACCTAAATTATAAGTACGTAATAATACTGAGAATACTACTCATATTTCCGCATAGAGCGGTATGAATGAACGTCGAGAGCAGGCATGAACTATCGGGGATTCGCATTGCCGTTACTTCATGCTTCCGTGACAGTTGGTACTATCTATTACCATTCTACCGCATTACACACGTTCGAATGTATTGTGAACATATGTGGGTATTCACTATTTGCTGAAAGCGTATAAACGTTTTAAAGTTTTATATTGCTGTGAATAAGAATTTCCTTTAACGTGCAACCATCATGTGAACCGCGTGCGCCAAAGCTATTTTATATTTATATTTAATTACTAGCATTTGCTTGTGGTTTCACTGGCGTGAAAACTTTCACTATACAATTTATCTACTCGGGGAAAAATTTATACCTGTATACTTAAAATATAGTTATTCTGACTAGCAACAAATATGACACCGCTAGTTCTGTCGGACGACTGGTGCCCAAACGCTACCAACTAGAATCTAGAACTATCGTGCAGCGAAGCAGTCTCTTATGTTTTATATAAAAGCGATTAAAACGGACTGCTGACGCACGACCAGAAGTTTTGATGACCCTGACTGACTCTGATAGCTTGCCCACGATAAGAACACAGACTGAGTGCTGTAACGGAATCCTATGGACCCCAGGCTGATTAAAATTTTAGTTTTCTTAATAACTGGGTTTAAAATGCCAGCCCCGCCAAGTAATTTTGTGGCCAGGGTTCCGATCTCTCTCGCGCCATAAGACCCACTGTCTAAAACACCACGCTAGAGCGTTCCCGTGAACTGCCCTCTTCCGCGTCCTAAAACTGACTGTCCGGGATCCGCCCGGTTCCGCGTCCCCACATTGACTGTCCGCACTACCACGCTAGAGCGTTCCCGTGATCTGCCCTCTTCCACGTCCTAAGATCGACTGTCCCGTCAAACACCACCACTACCACGTCTCGCTGTCGTGGGACCCGACTAGCTCCGCCTTCTAAGACCCGCTCGTCCAGTCAAACACAACCAACGCAACGCCTCTCGAATCCTTACTACCTGACAAGGTCCGTTTCTTATCGTTGATCCCCTTTTTTATGATCCTCAACTACACCGCATGTGAACGCTACAGTGCTAATATTTTCTCACATTTCATGGCTATTTCTTTACTTATATGCCTGTCACATAACTCTTATAAATTTGTCAAACTCTTGGGATTTATGAGTTTACTAATTGCATAACGTTGGCGCCAGCGTAACAATAAGACAAACACATGTGGAAACAAGTATGCGACCTAAGGACTATATATTATTATTTAATTTGGTGTAGCGAGCAACACCATTACATTCCCCCCTCTGAAAATCAGACGCGTAGACTAAGTCATAGCGTATGAGCTTTCACTAAAGATACAATAGCATATGTAGTAGAGTACGCCAGTTAAAACTGCATCTTATTTTCCACCATTTAACTGCCGGCAAATATCATACAACTTCCAATAAGTAGCCATTGCTTCATACCACTTATCCTAACTTATAGTTGATTGATAATAATAACCCTACTATACCCTTGCTAAGGCCGCACCGTACGATACACTAACTAACTATACTCCGCCCATCCCTATACTATGACAACATTGACACTTATAGGAATCTAATTGCAATTGTTGCCTCAACCTCGTTTACCATCTAAAGTTTATGAAAAATAGTTGAAAAGCTTATTCTAATCCGTCTATGTACTACTTCTCCTACCAGACCAAAATTTCATATTAGAACTAGCGCACATAACCAAGATCACCAGTTGCCCGTAACCTATGTTTTCCATTAAGCCAAATGGCGTATTAGCAATAAATTCTCAAAATAGTAGTACAATCTATAAGACATCCTATCCATGCTTAGAACGGAAGTGTACATACCAGATGTCTTCTTGATAAACGGGCAGCGTGGTATGATCGAGGTACCTGATTCGCCATTCTCACTCGTCGAAATCGGGTTCAGTAGTAGGTGTATATAGCGTCAGGTAGCAGTGACTGAAATAGTTCGCACACACTCGTATAAGACACTTGCCTTATCAAATTTGCCAGCAACCGAAGTAGTTGCAATAGTTTTATATATAATGAGCTAAATAGTCGTAAACTATAGTAAAGTGCAGCAGTCGTTTTCCCCAGTTGATAGCTCGACAGTCCCTACAACTAAACAATTCTCAACTAGCTCCCACACTAGGAATTATTCCCATTTAGCTAGAAATTGTACGCGCGGGGATCGAACCCACAATGTTCGGCAAGATGGCCGCCAATCAGTTCTTCATTCGGATCATCAAGCGTATCGACATGATATCTGCTTCATTATTAAGGCTCTGATTACAGTTAACGTAAATAACAATTACGATTATTAAAAAAAAAATTACATAAAAAAAGTTCTATATAACGAACGTAACGTTCTATATAAGGCCCTATGTAACTTAAACCTTCGTTTAATATCGTATGTATATTTGAGAGTTCGGATCAGAGGGAGTCCACTTGCTTGAAGTTAGTCGATGTGCGCGTTAATAGTTAGTAAAAATAATGAAAACTTAGCTCTGTGTAAGATGATCCAATGCGAGATATGTCCTTCGACGCATACTGCAGCTGCCTTTCACGTTACCGGAACGCCGCTACTTTGTACTCACAGCCGACGGACGCAACAAGACGTGCGGTAGTTGATGTAAAAGGTGACGTAGGGTCCTGGAATTTTAAATGAAATGCCACGAGTATCAAACTTCCAAGATTAGTCATATAATATACGATTTATATTTGAGTACTAAACCCGGATACAAACTAACAGATACTTAGAAGATGTGATGCGGATCACCAATGAATATTTTTCAGTATGCGTATTAAGTAAATTGCATGAGTCTAGCAACAAAATATTATTTTTATTTGAACTCCAGAATCAAGTTAGCTGTTTACGAATATTATACGATACGGCTAAATTATGCACATGAGTCAAGTATGGATCGAGACGTAGTTAGCATACTGCTTACACACCTCTCATGAGAAATATGAACTCAATGTCAAGCTCTAAGTAAACCCGGGGCTCGAACCCTTGTACATTGAGCGCTGTTAAAAGGTATGTGTACAATATACCAGGCATAACAAATACATACTTCATTGCCACTGGCAATCACATTGTAACACAGATGAATAAGTGTTGTAAATACTCAGCTAAACCCAATTCTGAGATGGCTTAAACTGTAACAGTTACGTTTAATACTGATGTTTAGAATTAACACGTGTAGAATATCTATTTCATATGACGCACGGCGGGAGTCGAACCCATGACGGCGGAAATGACTTACAAAAGCCATTCAGTTTTTCAAAACAATGCGGCACATGTGCAGTCATATCTTAACAAAGTAGCCGATCTTGGCCCTTGGACAAAGCACATCAATAATACAAAGAACTATGGTTCCCTTTGCGCCTTCTTTCTTTTAACTAATAAACATCTAAAATGTGTTTCCTTTTTTTGTTTTATCCCTTGTTTTCACACGCTGGCATTTGGAAACAAAACGTGCCAGATGTCGGCTTATTGCATTGCCTTTCTAGTTTGGGAAACAATTTTAAAACAAAACATTTTAAAACAATGGTCACTAAACCTATCTCCAGACGCACATTATCGGCGAAATATTATTTCCTGCTATAATAACAACAATTAACAAAATAGTTTCGTGTTTAACAATAGTGTGCATTCTTTTTATGTTTGGGAATCGAACCCAAAATATTTAAAATCACATTGTACGACTTCTATAAAGCCGACGCCGATCATTAGGTACATGAGTATAATATCCGCCGACTTTCACCAATGCTCAGGAATCGAACCTTGAGCTTTTATGAGGTATACCAAAATACTGCAGTGGGCTAATATTACCCTAATATACTTGCTAACACGTTAGGAAACTAAATTTACTGATATATGACCTCAGAATAATCCTTTTCTCAATTAAAGCTCGTGTAAACTTCATCAATAAAACCCCTATGCATTCTGTAAGAATCTCAACTCAACCAATGTAATAAACTAATAGATGCTTGTCCAAAGAACGCGTATGCATAAGATAGATATTATTACTAGATTTCGTAATTTAATACGTTTGTTGACACCATTTTGAAATATCGTAGCAACAGGAATCGAACCCGCTATTTCAGTAAGTCTTTTGAAAACATTTTTATAATATCGTAGCAACAGGAGTCGAACCCGCTATTTCAGTAAGTTTGTTGAAACCATTTCAAAATATCGTAGCAACAGGAGTCGAACCCGCTATTTCAGTAAGTTTGTTGAAAACATTTCAAAATATCGTAGCAACAGGAGTCGAACCCGCTATTTCAGTAAGTTTGTTGAAAACATTTCAAAATATCATAGCAACAGGAGTCGAACCTGCTATTTCAGTACGTTAGTGTAATAAATTCCCGTCCCGCAACTCCAACAAAATATTATACATTATTTATCCTTAAATAATTCCCTCTTATTATATACAGCTATTGAACACGCTATTAATAATACGGCGACTAGTTTGTTGACGTTGCACATCAATATAGTTATCGTCACAGACATTACTCAGGAGTCTAACCTGATTTAACTACACCTAGGTGTTCCACGGAATATTCTGGTGTGAATTATATATTAATCTCAAGCCATGTTAATGTCCTACACCAGATATCCTATAAATATAATCTACATAATATAAAATCCTTCTCTTTCCTTATCCAAAATTAGTTCTAACCATCGCTAGTCTGCATCACGAATCGGACTCAAACAGCGAACCTGATACGCAAGTGCTTGTAACCAATAATATGCTTATTATCGAGAGTCGAACTCGATATATTCAAACGTTAAGCATTTTCTGTAGCGAATAATATAACCACTGTCGAGACTCGAACTCGGCATACAGTATAAATGACACGCATGAGCTTTATGTAAAGCGGTGGATCTATGTAGCCAATTATATGATAACTTTCCAAATGCAGCGATGTTATAAGAGGAACCAAAGTGCTATTAAAATAAATAACACGTGCAAGAGAGCCCTCCTCCGATTATTAAATATTAAGATGATTGCCGCGCTTTATGGAAAGCATTTCTATGTACCCAATAATATAACAACTGTCGAGACTCGAACTCGACATACAGTATAAATGACACGCATGTGCAGCATTTATGTAAAGCATTTCAACATATGTAGTCAGTTATATGTTTACTTTCAAGATACAGCGATATTATAAGAGGAACCACAGTGCCATAAAAATAAATAACACATGGGAAAGTGTGGCACTTAGGCGCAATATCGCCCCCCTCGGTCTATTAAATATTGAGATAATTGCCGTGACTTAAATATTATTTCGTCTTTCTGAAATGAACATGATCGTCTATCGATTAATGAATGGCACGTTGTGTCTAATTAATTTGATATTTTCCTACGCTGTGTATGGTTATTTCTCTAAGTTGTGTTTGCATTTTTCTACGTTGTGTTTGTGTAGTAACCTTTAAGTTCTTCCTCGTTGTTCTGAAGAGAATCAGAACATTTTATGACGAGGATCCTGGTCACGGCACCAAATGTAACGGAATCCTATGGACCCCAGGCTGATTAAAATTTTAGTTTTTTTAATAACTGGGTTTAAAATGCCAGCCCCGCCAAGTAATTTTGTGGCCAGGGTTCCGATCTCTCTCGCGCCATAAGACCCACTGTCTAAAACACCACGCTAGAGCGTTCCCGTGAACTGCCCTCTTCCGCGTCCTAAAACTGACTGTCCGGGATCCGCCCGGTTCCGCGTCCCCACATTGACTGTCCGCACTACCACGCTAGAGCGTTCCCGTGATCTGCCCTCTTCCACGTCCTAAGATCGACTGTCCCGTCAAACACCACCACTACCACGTCTCGCTGTCGTGGGACCCGACTAGCTCCGCCTTCTAAGACCCGTCCGTCCAGTCAAACACAACCAACGCAACGCCTCTCGAATTCTTACTACCTGACAAGGTCCGTTTCTTATCGTTGATCCCCTTTTTTATGATCCTCAACTACACCGCATGTGAACGCTACAGTGCTAATATTTTCTCACATTTCATGGCTATTTCTTTACTTATATGCCTGTCACATAACTCTTATAAATTTGTCAAACTCTTGGGATTTATGAGTTTACTAATTGCATAACGTTGGCGCCAGCGTAACAATAAGACAAACACATGTGGAAACAAGTATGCGACCTAAGGACTATATATTATTATTTAATTTGGTGTAGCGAGCAACACCATTACAGTGCAAAGGCGGTCTAGTGAATGAAATGAAGCTTTTAATCGATTAACATTTGCAACATAAGGAAGTCCAGTATACCGTCTGGCGCAAAGTATATTTTGTTAGCTGATGCCATCCAGCTAACAAAACAAACTATGCGTGAGTTTATTTCTCTGCAGTGTTCTGCGACATGAACGAGTTTATCAAGACTGAACTGCTCAAATAATAGTTGGACTAATCACAAAGTTTGACAAACTTTTAATTGTTGATGCTAACAGCTAAAAATATGAAAAGTGTTGCTTGGAGACACAAAAATGGTAAAACAATCAATAAAATATCAAAGGACTGAGCCCTGATTTGTGTACTTGGAAGCTTGAGATATCCTTAATCTATTTAGCTTATCACTAAGTATATAAAAACGAAAATGAAAGCCACGCTATAATAATCTTCACTTGTTTTATACACCATTTATTCATAATACATGAAAGTGCAAAAATGCCTATTATTTACATAGCTAGATCTAAATTTTACGGTGATACGAAGTTCACCGGGTTATCTAGTTATATATATTTTAAATCAGTGTTTTCCGATGTATTCAGCCCTTGGTATAGCCTCCAGTATTTATTTTACAAAATATAATAAAAGAATATATACATATATCAAACATAGCATTTCGATCAAAATCAATATTTTATAGCACTACAACGTCACGTGTACGACGATGGATCTGTTAGGTCGATGCACTTTATTTATAACTTAACCATAAACTACACGGCGTATTGACGGCCGTATGAAGGTGTTTCGGCAGCTCGCTCGGTAAGAGGCTAGGCACTGTCCCTGAAAGTAGCGTGTGTATTTTTGCTTGCAAACATACTATTCAGTCAATTAAATACCTCAGTTTTACCATCGCATATTTCAGTTACACTGTGGAAAAGCTGAAATCATATCAAATTCTGGTTAGTCTCTGGTGAGAGGAACACGGGCTCTAAGGCAAAAGTCTTATTTGCATCTGGAAAAACACTAGGAAGTCGATGATGATTTAAAAATGCTGTCCTTTTCTAGGCAGGCACAGAAGCTGTTTAAAATACAATTACATTATGAATATGTAATAAAATATTCACGGTAAATGGCTGACCTTGCCCCGGTAGAATCCCAAATTATTATCATGAACATTTTTCTTTGTTACCTAATAAGTTTACAACGTTTGTTTACAAAATTTGTTGCTAGTTATAATAACTATTTAAGTATACAGGTATACATTTTTCCCGAGTAGATAAATTGTATAGTAAAAGTTTTCACGCCAGTGAAACCACAAGCAACTGCTAGTAATTAAATAAAATAGCTTTGGCGCACGCGGTTCACATGATGGTTGCACGTTAAACAAAATTCGGGAGGCGGTTGGATGCGGGCGGCTCAAGACCGGTCTGTGTGGAGAACCTTGGGGGAGGCTTATGTCCAGCAGTGGACGTCGTTTGGCTGATATGATGAAGTTTACAACAACTCTGATCTGAACGGTTTATTCGACGTACCTGCAGCTCGTGTAATGAATTAACACGTAGGATGCTAGATACAAAGTTTGTTCAGCGTCGGTACCTCGAGGCCGCGGAAAACTACTAGAATAATACAGTAACGTGTACTGTACCGTACGTTCGTGTATCCATTATCATGAAGTATTGTACTATCACAAAGTGCTGAGGCGCTCGTCTCGAAAATGTTTGAGAAAATAGAACTATTTAAGAACGTATAAAAATTATTCATTTTGAAGAAACTGTGCGAATTCAGTTGAAGACTTGATACCGTGGCTGCTTTACTGGATTTTTTACATGTTCGTATCATGGACATACAAATATAAGTTATTCATTACAGACTGTCTACAACAGCGTTTCTACAGTCATGTGTAATAAAAAGCCAGCTTACCTCTTCACATAGAATTCTAAAATAACGTTAGTACGTAATAAAATATAAGGCTCCTTTAACATTGAATAATATTATATACAAACAGACGTTTTACTCGATTTATTTCATGAAATGTGACTGAATAATTCGTTTTAGATATCATCACATGTATACTTAAAATTCAAATTCATCTTCATTCATCACTTACATTTAAATTAATTCTTACGAACGTTAATGTTTTTTACACCCACAATCGATATAATCGGTTATGAGAAGAACCTGGAAGAAACTCATGCCATTCTTTTAAATAATACTTCATTATTGAATATAGTTATGTTGTACCTGTATATTCCAGCAATAGTCTAGCCTTGTTTGCCAATAGCTGGGCTATTACAACGTGGTTTCAGGAATGATTAACACCGTGAAAATTCAGCAGAATATAAGTTGTCGACGGGTTAATCTGTAAATATAGACCTGTCTCTATAAATCAAGCATGTCTTTATACCTGGACTTGAAACTTGGCACGTATTTGAATAACGCAAGCAGTGTTTGTGAGATGAATATCTGCCACTGAATGTAAGGAGTCATTCGGAACTACCACAATAACAGCTCTTCCATTACCGGTTGTGGGTATATAATATTTAGCCGTGACACCGACATGAAAACTTGCAAGCCACTTTATCACCATTACTGGTGGGCCTCTTTTGATGACAGCCAAATTACGTATGAAAACAAATATCTTGCTATGACAGTCAGTGAGATTCCAGTAAACGAGGCGATCTCAGACTAGCTACCACAAAATCATGAGATGAAGAATTTGCCGGTGATCGTGCAAAAAAGGCACAGGTAACCTGAAAAGAAGACACTAAGCTCAGTAGTCCTGGATTGCAACCGAAAATAAACAAGAGACAAACCGAAAAATATCATTGTAATTTGCACTTTATGAAAATAATTTTGGTTAGTAAAGTACATACATACATACATAGACTTACGCCTGTTTCCCCGAAGGGGTAGGCAGAGGCATATTATCATCGCCCACTTTTCGCCAGTGTTTTGATCCCACTTAATAGGTGGCGAGCCTATTGCTGCTTATCGGGATATTTTGTTTGACAGAGTCTCGTCCGTTGATCGGCGGGTGCACCACTTGCAGCTGAGGTTGGCTCGGGACCCTAATTTCTTGGTGGGAACCCTATGCACCCTCAAAAGTAAGCTTTTACTAAACAAAACTTCTCTCTCTACTCTCCCAAAAGGATCTTAAAACTGACATTTCTATATGCCCAATTTACATTAAGCCAGCTTAATAGAAATGTCAACAAAAACTGGACACCTTTAGTACGAATTGTTCTTCTAAATTGCGGTAAGATATGTTAGTATGTTATTTCCTGTTCAGCTTGTGGCCTCTGCGAGGCGATTTTTTACTTTATATATAATTCGGTCGCCTTTGTCCGAGGTAGCCTCGTTTTAAGTTAAACTTGCTCATTTGCTAAGATATTACTAGTTTGTAATGTTATATTTTTATGTAATAAAAAATCTACTTTACTATGTAGCTTAATCTACAGAAATTACTTCTGTAGGAATAGAGCATTATTAAAAAAGGTATCGACTTTAGAAAAAAGGAAACTTAATGCCTTTAAGACAGTAACAACTTTTCAATTCACACGCTACGGATTTAAGCTACAAGTAGGTATACAAGTAAGTATATTTGACTACGTAAAAAATCTTGGTGAACGTTATTTATTTCTATAATGTGCACAAATAACTGTGATTTATGTTACATTTCTATTAACTCAGCATAAAAACAGAAAGTTTAGTATTTTATAAGGCTGGAGGTTGGTAAATAATTTGGAACTAACTATACCGCACCTTCAAAAACGATTTATGTAAAAAAAGTTCAACATAACACACACGCAACAAAATTCGACATTAGTGAAAACGTAATTAAATCAAATAAGCAGTTGAAATGAAATGAAATACAACATCTTCTAAATATATTAATTAAAATTAGTTCTGAATTGAAAGAAAAAGAATCAGTGCCTAGGTGAAACAGCCTAGCGATTAATCTGTTTAACTTACATAGATCAATTTCAGGCACCGTCATCATTACCTCATTGTCCCACTTAAAATCTACGTTGTCTCACTTGAAATTTAATCATCTTTGCGCCATGTGGAGCTTTGGCGCGCTTTTCAGGTCACACAAGCCCTCTCCAGGTCACACAATTCTGGGAATCTCTAGTGGTTCATCACGGATAACAAACATATCGCATATTTCTTACCGATATATGCCAGCTATTGCAAAACGCGGACATAGCAGCGTAAGCGGTACCCTTTTTGACTGCTGGTGTTTTTTATTAAAGATGAAAACTATTTAAGTTCGTCATTGCCTATGTCGCAAAAGCTGGGTGAATCTAGGAGGTTAACGATCTGCTATTTTGCTTAATAGTAGTTTAACATTAAATTTGATATTTATGAAAGCGAATGCCAAACGACTTCGTCTGCCGTTTGGCTATCGTACCTTCTGCTAAGGTGACATTGACTTCAACCCAATTCTCGGTGAACTGAAATGGACTCTGTTCATATCAGTCAATATATGATAACGCTATACATAATTTATAAAATGACTATAGATTAAGAATAGTCATGGATATTGACTGCTTGTGAGAGTAACGAACAAACTTAGTACACTCAGGTCAGTACATGTATAACATTTTAAATCTATAACCCGGTATAAGTTCTTGCATAGAACATTAAAGATAACATACTAACATTATAACATAACACTAACATATTCACATTATGCTTACTATAAATAAATAAATAAATAAATAGTTATTTATTTGTAGTTCTGCATATATTAGTATATACTAGGCTAAAATGTCCGTGTGGTGACGGATTAAGAATACGAATTGTCACCACCCCATGTCATCCCGTGGGTGTCGTAAGAGCCGACAGAGGGAACATACAATGCAGAGAACAGCACTGTAAGAGAAGGAAAACTTGATAAAAACCCTATACCAACCCGTTTGGCCAGCGTGGTATAGTAGGCCAATTCCTCCTTTCAAAGGAGAGGCCTAGTCCTGCAGTGGACTGTTAAAGGCTGATGATGTGTGCCCAGGCTACCTGGGGATCGAACTCGAGACCATCGTCTCGGCAGTCCGTTACGTACACCACTGGGCTATCGCCGCTGTTAATTATCGCTTGCTTAATAATGTGCCCGGTAGATGTCAACAGGCTCACCCCATATTACATTGGGACCGAAACATAACTGGCGAAATGTGGGTGTGTAATACACCTCTGCCTACCCTTTCGGGGATAAAATGCGTGAAGTTATGTTATGAATAATTAGGTCCCACGTAATAGGGGGCGAGACTAATGCCGTTACCGGGCACATCACCAGACTCCGTGCTGCTACTGAGAATTCGGAAAAACCCAGTAAAACATTGAAATTAAACTACAGTTTACGAATTCTAACGCGTTATATTGGTTTCACTGGTTATTACATTTAAACCGAATGATCTAGAAACTACATTTTTATTAATAACCGACGTTTCGAATTCTTTACAGGATTCATGTTCACGGCAGACTGAGGGTATATTTTGTCTTTGTCTTGAATTTAAAAGTTATCTCAAAGTACACGAACATTTTTCAACTATTGGTGTTACTATCTACGCAGAATGTGTTCACTGTGTCTTGATGTCTTCTGGTGACTTTGCCTTTCTTGGTTTAAATGTAATAACCAGTGAAACCAATATAACGCGATAGAATCCGTAAACTGTAGTTTAATTTCAATGTGTAACATTCGCGTAAACCCAAGAAAATATTATAACCCAGTAACACTTTTGCCCGACCCGGGAATCGAACACGGGACCTCTGATCAGCAGTCGCATACGCTATCCACTGGACCACGGAGGCAGTGTGGGTGTAATATCACGCCTCTGCGGGGTAGTCTATATTTAAATAAAGTAAATAAAAAAATAGCACTAAACTAGATTCAATTTACAGTACTATTTAGATACACTTTTGAATGAATTAGAAATATAGCAGCGTATCGCTTTTCTTATAAATATATTTTGTACACATGTGTGCCATTGGCTTTACGAGATAAATATTCTTGTATTAATATACTTTAGAACTCATAAGGAAAGCCGAATCACAATTCGTGCCCTTTATTACAAAGATATCAGTTAATAATACCGTTTCGATATCCTTTTGATCCAAAGTATTATCTATATCGGGCGTATACTCAATGATGGTACGGCAGAATAACAGTATTATGAAAATACAGAAAGAGAACATTTTCGTGCTGTTTTAAAGAATTAACTGACAGTGGCACGGCGATATTGAATCGAATACCCAGCCGTGCCATCGGCAAATGTATAGAGTTTTTAAACACGGATGAAATATTGGATACAGAGTTAGAACTTTCTTTTATTATATTCTTTGGAGTAGTTCTTTGTATCGAATTTCTATTGTTTATATTTCATCTTAATTATATATATATATATATATAGATATCCCCTTCATAACAATGTTGATCACGCGTGCCATAAAAGTAGTTTTTGTTTGATCCATTTTCACTTGTTGATCCGGCCATGATTTCTTGATCCATTGCGATCGCCCAATTCATATGTGGTTCCCTTCGGATCAACTAACGCCAACGTCGTTGCTAATAATAATTACACCATTTTTATACAAATCCACACTTTATGTATTTTATACGGTATTCTTCACGGAGGGCAGTCATTGGTTCTTGGTCACTTTTATGTATTATTATTCTGTATTTCTTATCCATTCTCATAACTTGCGGAATTTCTTACAATAACTTGGTTTCTATGTCCATTTTTCAGCAGTTTTTTTTTACTTCGGAGTTTTTGGTTAAATATTTGTAGTAGGTAGATACATTACCTACCAGAGGGGCCCGTGACAAAGCGGCGACCACTCGTATCTTTAAAAAAATTGCGAGGTAAAACGCGTTCGTCACCGTCTGGTTTATAGATGGGTCATCATCATCATCCTCCGAGTGTTATCCCGGTTGCATCCAGGCCTTTGCCTTGGAGCCCGGGCTCCGCTTTCTAGTCTAACCAGATTCGACTGAATATTAGTTTTCCAGAGAGCGACTGTTTTCTTACTATAACATATATTACCATTTAATTTAGGGTACGGAGGGTGTGACTTTTTGCGGCTGGTCACCCATCTATAAACCAGACGTGGACGAACGCGCTTAACCTTGCGAATCAATAGATTCAAGCGGTCGCCACTTTGCCACGGGCCGCTCACTTTATACGCCACATGGGCGTACTTATTTGAATCCAAAACTTTATAATTTAGACCTGCTGGTCAATATTATGTGGCTCCGGGCTTATGTTACTTGAGTATTTTTGTTTGAATACTTTAGCTTACTATTTAACGCATAATTGTAAACCATAATCTGTATATTTATTTGGGCTTTAAGATATACATATACCCGTCAATCAATACTTAATGGTTTCACATTACAATTATTTAAACTTTAGTTTTCCATACATAGGATGATCCAGTGAATTTATATGAATTACGTCCATGCATTGTCAAATCCGAAAGCATACTATATTAATCCGCTTTAAATATGAACTGATACTGATAATCTTATGCATAAGAGCTTATATGAATATTATGTGGCTCCGTTACGTATGTACGCTACGCCATATCTGCGTACTTATATGAATTTGGGTCGTTTGACTGATATGAAATATCATCATCACATCAGCCAAACGACGTCCACTGCTGGACATAGGGTGACCGGCCACAAAAGATCACACCCCTCCATGCCGTTTCGATTATCATCTTTGACAGTTGACAGTCGTTAAGACCATCAGTGCCCTCAAATATCTGGTCTAAACCATGAAATATGCCTACGCCTTCGGGTTGTAGAGGTCAGACGGCAGTCGCTCTGTGAAAAAGCTAATATTCTTACAAGTCTAGGCATCTATTATGAAAATGTTTCTGAAAAATCTTTTCGAAATACAATGCCCACGATGGAGCTCCTTCGGACATCTTTTTTATTAATGTGAAACATTTACAGAATAGAAAATAATAGTTTAAATGTTGGTTGAAATACTGTTTACAAAGTTGTTTATTGTTTTAAAGTCCATAGTATTTTGCCGTCCCCGGCGTACAAATGTTCCTTTTACATTAAATATAATCTTAAATACTATAGTGCTATTACATAAGTCTTACTGTTCATCACATCAGTGTAAGCGACTGCTACGCCGAAGGTCTCGGGTTCGATTCCCGCTCAAGTCAAACATTTGTGTGCATGAACATGGATGTTTGTCTTGGTCTGGGTGTTTCTATGTATAATATGTATGTATTTACAAAAAAAAAAGTATATATTTATGTATGTTTATCCATTATCTAGTACCCATAGTACAAGCTTCTGCTTAGTTTGGGACTAGATGGTGTTGTGTGAATGTGGTGGAATATTATTATTATTATATATATTATCACACTGTATGACACATTTTAAATTAAAGGTCAACATTAATAAAATTTGCACGTCATAAGTTCTTTTGAATAATATAGATAGAGTATTAATATCATCGTTTAAAAGTGATAGGAATTAAGTATTTAGTAGAATATTGTGACTGGCAGAACTTACTTTGAAAGAAATGGTAGTTTTGGAAGATATGGTTGTTTTGTATGAATAGTAGTTTTGGTGGAAATTGTAGTTTTGGTAGAAATTGTAGTTTTGGTAGCAACAGTTGTTATGGCACAAATGGTTGGTTTAAGATAATCACACAGACCATCGACGTTAAGTGACAGTATTATAAATGCTGTTGCGTTTTGTTAGGTGAATAAGAGTACTGGAGGCCCTAACCCGCCTTTTCACGCTCTTTTCCTTTTCTATAGGGAAAGGAAGAAAGAATGAAAAGGGGAGGAAGATTGTAGGGGAGAGAGACAAGAAAACTTTGCCCGCTCCTCTTTTTCCTAAGGTCGGCAACGCGCAAGTGATGCCGGGTTGGCATCACTGGCTTCTATGGACAACGGTTAGCCGCTTACAACTTACGCTTACTTATAAAAAAATAATACTTCATTTATGTCGTTCTAGGGCTGCCTAGTCCTCATGAGCAAATGTATTGTATGACCTTTTACTGGAGCCAATTAAGTAAACAGAATGTGGCATATAATTTAGAGTACAATAGTTGTAATAATAGTTTTATATAAAACAAAGTTTACCATACTACTAATACTTATCCAAGCAATTAATGAACTTAATCCTGGAGCTTCATAGTATTGATCGGTTGGTTAGCTGGTAGTATTATGACTGGATTTAAATAAGTATACAGATATGAAAAGTATAATGTGGAGCCACATCATATTGATATGTTTTTATATAAGTTTACTGGATACAAATAAGTACGTACGATGCAGCATGTTATCAGAGTTAAATAATACGTAAATCAACAACATAATGCTAGCAAATAACTCCATGACTGTTATAATTTCACTCGTGGATCTAACAATGCATGGTTATAATAAATATAAATCCTCTGGATCAACTTATGTATGGAAAATAGATAAGGATTTCATCTCATGATATTAAATATCTATCGGCCTTATCCGAAGGCGCAAGGTCACTCAGAGGGTGATGGAGAGAGCTTTTCTTGGAGGTTTCCTGTGCGAGATCGGATCAGAAATGAGGAGATCCGCAGGAGAACCAAAGACATAGCTCTCCGGATAGTCAAGCTGAAGTGGCAGTGGTCAGGGCACATATCTCGAAGTTGAGGCCGTGGAGGCAGAAAGGTTCTGAAGTGGTGGCCACATACCGGATGACGCCGCAGAGGAAAGCCCCCCACAAGGTGGATCGACGATCTCGTTAAGAACGCGTGAAGCGGTTGGATGCGGGCGGCTCAAGACCGGTATGTGTGGAGAACCTTGGGGGAGGCCTATGTCTAGCAGTGGAAGTCTTTGGCTATGATGATGAATTGATGATATTTCATCATACCAGCTAAACGACCCAAATTCATATAAGCACGTAGATATGGCGCGGCGTGTATAGTAATGCAGCCACATAATATCCATAAGCTTGTGTGCATAAGATTATCAGTATCAGTTCATAATATTTAAAGCGGATCAATATAGTATGCTTTCGGATTTGACAATGTATGGACATAATGAATATAAATTCGATGGATCATCTTATGAATGGAAAAGTAAATTTAAATAATTGTAATGTGAAACCATTAAGTATTGATTGACGGGTATATGTATGTTTTAATATAATAATTATATACAGATTATGGTATACAATTATGCGTTAAATAGTAAGCTAAAATATTCAAACAAAAATACTCAACTAACATGATCCTGGAGCTACATAATATTAACCAGCAGGTCTAATATAATATATATTTAGTTTTGGATTCGAATAAGTACGCACATGTGGCGAATAAAGTGAGCCCGTGGCAAAGTGGTGACCGCTCGAATCTATCGATTCGCAAGGTTAAGCGGGTTCGTCACCGTCTGGTTTATAGATGGGTGACCGGCCACAAAAAATCACACCCTCCGTGCCTTGAAGAGCACGTTAAGCAGTCGGTCCCAGCTGTCATAAAAAAGATTCTTGACAGTCGTTACAAGGAATTAGTTCCCGCGAATATCCTGACTCTGGTTTAAACCATAGAATATGGCTATCCAGTCAAATGGCAGTCGCTCTGTGGAAAAGCTAATATTCTGTCAAATCTGGTTACACTAGAAAGCGGAGCCCGGGCTCCAAGTTGAAGGCCTGGATGCAACTGGCATAAAGCTTGGAGGATGGTGATGATTTATTTTGGCATAATTATTATACAGTATAAATGGAGCCAAATAGTACACAAGAAATGGTAAATATCTGACTTAAATAGTATTAATTTAGTCTCAAGTAGAATTAGGATCATTATAGTGCTGGTAAGAATGTATAAAATGGTTATATCATATATTATTATTACACGGAGCAAGTACTGAAGTAACTTGTCCCTGGAACCACATATTTATAATTGTCACGTGTGGATTCAAATAAGGACGCACGGATGGCATATAATTCGGAGCCAAAAAGTTTACGTCGGTCTGAGATATATGGCCGTTACGGATCCAGTTTTGTTCGGAACTTCAGCAAATTCATCACAAATACATCTAAATTTTATTGAATATGTTTGGCAACGTCTTGATATGAATGGCAACATTGTGAAAAAAACAAAAACATATTCCATAGAGCAAATGTTATTCGAGTGCAAAGGTGGATCAAGTTAAGAACGGCAATACTGCGTGATCAACCAAGTCCGCACACAGTTTAATCCGCTCATTTTTCATTTGTTACCATGTATTTCTAATGCAGCACGTTTGTTTAGAAGGTTCCCATCCACCGGCAACCAGAAAACAGAACGATTTGACTTATCAGGAAATACAAACAGACTCAGGCAAGGAGGTCCTTTAAAAGGTTGCCATTCCTTCAGCATGATGCCAAGATGACCCAAAGTTGATGATGCCAGATTATCAAGTTGTAAAGAGCTTCCTGTCGATGAATATAATTCACAAAATACTACAAAACAGAGTAAATGAAATATGAGTAGAATGTACACGTGTGCTGAAAAGTAATTGCTGAGGGTACGATGTTCTACTAAAGTTTCAAAGTCTGCGAAATGGAATTTCAAGCTTGAACAAATAAACCTGACTGTACGTACTGAACGTATTGTATTTTGGGGTACTTACGTATACCGCTAAGTCCAGGCCCGTTTATATAATCGACCATAGTCGACTCACTTTGAACAGAATACTGTCTGTTAAAAAATACAGCCAAGTAGGCTGTAATTGTAGATATCATTGTGTATTGTGTGATTAAATTGCCATATAAGTACGAAGCAACCATAAAATAAGGTATTACTATCTATCTATACCACACAGTCAAATCATAAAACAAACGTTGCACCTTGTCAGGCGCTACCAGGTGGTGCTTCACCATACTGTGGCGTTTAACTTTGCCAACGATCCACTATTTGAGATGGAGTTCACGAACGTAGACTCCAAACGAATCTAAACACCATCCACCAACATGTTGATGATGCACTACCAGTCTTACTTTTGCTGACGGAATTATATATACTCCACCGTCGTCACGACTTATTTGTATTATTCTGCGTACTGACAAAGGTGCCTCGAGAAGCCGGGGTGCGCCTGCTTGTCAGGGCGGATATTTACTGTCAACGTCACCCCTGCCCACAGACCCCTTCTTTTTCCTTCAAATCACTTCACGTAATACAGGGTCAATGGGTAGGATTTACATGTGTCTTTACCAATCCCATTCTGGAGAGACCGAGACAACTTGACTTTTTCACTTGCTGAGTCAGTCGGTAGATGACATGCAAAAACTGTTTCCAAACGCTGAGTCACGATCTTGTAAACTAATTGCTTGTACTAATTTACAACAAAGTTCACATCTGATAAGTACCTTTCTCGAAACGACATTCTCTAAACGACGTTTAACTTGTAATTAAATAAATATGCAAAAGTGTTGTCACCATTTTTCCACACTATGACTCAAAGCACCATCTTATTTCAAATACCGTTTTAATCCTTAATATAATTAATTATTTATTACTTGCTACTATTTTATAACTATCAATAGGTTTTTCTTTACTCATTTACGCAACTTAACAGTCTGCAGTACAAACCATTCATGACACTTAATCATCAGAATTTAAGACCTCTATCTGAGACTGCCGCTTCTGGGAATCAGAGTAATGTAACCAACATTTTTTGTTTAATATGGGACATTCTTAAGTAACAAGGAAATAAAATGTTACTACCGAACTTTGCATTTTTATTTTTACCAAGCCAATTCTTTCGTAGGTAACGAAATCTTAAGCTTTCTATTATTTTACACAACGGGCTTAAGGCTATATTATTTTGACTACCATTATATCGTCGTATCCTACGAATAGGGGCGTAACTGCATAATAGCTACTTTTCGGGAGACACTTTTTTGTGTTTAATTAAATTAAATGTGAGAAAATATGTATTACTGGTTTAATATAATGTGTATTGGTATTTTATGGTTTGGTTAGCATTATTTTCAATAAATTATCTTTATAGTTTATACGCATTTTGTCCCTCAAACCTTTTTTCTAAGTTGTGTTAAGGCTTAGTAGGTCTAAACTTGAGCAATAAGTTACATTATGCCTTTTATCTGCGGAAATGTCGAGGCCACAACCGCCTGAATGCCCTGTATATGTTTTTATTATGCGTGTTTTTATTCGTATGGCACAGGAATTTGTGTATAATAACTATTTTAACATTACTAGGAACATGTGAATGTTATAAAAGAAAATAATTATAGAATTACGATAATTAATTCAAAACAAAATCTGAATTAGTTAACATATTTACTTTGGTAAACATTAAAACAACCGAATCATATAAAAAAATATATTTGTGTGCAGAAACCTTTATCTTTAAACAATCAGAGCTTAATATTAAAATACACGTAATCGTAATCACAATCAATCCTTACAATCAAGTTACACATAATTAAAATCAGTCTTTCAAAAAATTGCACAGAATCACAATCGGTCCCTGCTTAAAATAATATTGCAAATAATCAAAATCACTTCTTAAAATCAAATTGCATGTTGTGAAAATCTGTATGCACGTTATCAAAATTATAACTAAATCAAATAAAACGTAAACGGCATCAGTGAAATTCAAATTCAGTCGTCTTCTTCATTAGAATTGCCAGAAATATTGGCATCACCAGCTTGCTCATGAGGCAATGTTCTAAAGAATGTGTGGTATTCTTCTGGAATAATTTTAGCCTCACACATTGACATTAGGTCTTTATATTTATCAAAATTTACTTTTAATGGTAATTTATTTACTGGCATGACTTCCGAAATTACATTTTTTTTCCCGCTAGTACCCTTTCTTAATGTAGTGATTTTTTTGTAATCCTCATCCTGTTCATATTTATATTTAAGAACGTTTACGTTGTCCTTGCTAACATGCACCTCTTTGATTTTGTTCCATACAACTTTTTCACCATCATCATTCTTTAACCAATTCTTACCATCAAGCAATTTACGATAATTATAAATATCAGCCAAGGTCATTTCTTTTACCCTATAAGTTTCTCCTGTTGTTTTTGCCCATCTGATTAGGTTGATCCATTGATCTGGAGTATATATAGTTTTTTTGCTGGCAGCTCCGTCTATAACACTGTCTCCTTCATTCTGCGTATGACTGACTTCGAGAAACCTATTGGTAATAGATTCAATGTCAAATGTTCCTACGATGTGTTGATAAAAAGTGAAAACTATAAGGTTACGGTTCTGCCCGGAATAGTTATCGGACCAAAATTTAAATGTTTTTGCACCTTCGTCAATCTTTGATTTAATAAACAAGTTTAAACCGCTACTTATCTCATTGGCTCCCTTTTTACCGATCACTTCTGTCCACATGTAACAAAATCCACTTTTTCGGGCTACGTCAAAAACAGTAAAATCATAAATATTAAGTTTCCTCTTTTAATAAAATATACTCACGTTTCCAAAAGGGCAAGTCAATATTTTTTGCATATCGAAAGTGGCGGTTACCACACTGAGGTCTCCTTCAGCTTAGGTTTTATCAGCCGCCTTAATAGTCCTCGCCAAGTTTTTACGTTGCATGTGCTGATCTTGCTCATTCTTCTGAGTTTCAGTTGGCTCTCTGGTATAATTAAATGCATGGCATTTGTCGCATTGGTCTTTTTTGGGAGTATAAAAGGCAATATTAAAATAAGTGTTGACAATATCCTGATATTGGCGCAATGTAGCCATTTGAGAGCTGTAAATTTGTGGATCAAACCACTCAGTATACAATTCATAGAGTCGCTTGTAAGAAAGATGTCCATCAAGGTATTTTTTCGTACTACTTTTTCTACAGTAGTGCTATTCTACAGGTGCAAGAGAAAGAATATGTTTTTTCACACTGTCTACAATTATTTTTTTATCTTCTTTGGTCGATTATGGTGCTTTCCCCTTAAATCCAGTAACATGTGCTCATTGGTCGCGGTATCCCGTTTTTTAAATGAACTTCTTATAATTTTTTCGCTGATCGATAACGTATTTAAAAACATTTTACGACATACTAAGACGCTTTCATTATTGATTGGTAAACTATAGACTCTCGTCTGTGATCTATTAGGACCTTCGGCTTTAATTCTCTTCGGTTTGTGGCTCTTTACGAATTTTAAAATAAAATCCCACTGCTCTTTGTGAGTCCCTATCTCCCAAAAACAATTAAAAATATGTTGCCTATCATTTTCATCCAACTTATCAAAGCATTTTTTGGACAACTGCATGGAGGTTTAATTTTTTTTCAGGAACAGTTTCTCCCTTCTTATTAACAAATGGCTCTGCCGGAATTTTTCAGTGCTTTTCGTTTTAAATCTTTCCATTCCGTAGGATTTCTTGTCCGTAATTTACCTGGACCTCGTTTTTTTGTACATCTGCGAGTAGAAGAAAAACTAACAGGGGAATTAACAGCTGACGATAGCGGAGTGGGAATCATAAAACTTGAAGTCGGACTATCTAAAACGATATCAGACATTGAAACAGATAGATTTTCAGATTGAAGGTTAATTTCATTTTCTCCCGTATCTAACTGGCAAATACTTGTTTGGTCGGACTCTTCAGTAAATTCTATAATTATGTCACTTACAAATTGGGATTCGGACCGTGGTTCTAGAGGGTCGCCATTCTTTAATTCCAAATTTTGTATTTCGGACAAGATTACAATCTCACTTGCACTATCATTTTGGTTAGGCTTGTTCATGTTGTTTTCAACATCCTTAAAGTAGGAAAGGAGACTTTTAATCATTAAATTATCATACTTAAATAGTTGTACAGTATTATAGATAAAAATGAATTCATATCATTGATATTTCAACTAAAATTATGAATTAAACTTTGAATGGAATACAATGTCAATCAAATGGAATAAAATTATCAAAAAAACACTTACGCTGTTAAGCTCAGAGTAAATATTTTCTTGGATTAAATATTCTATCTCTTTTTCACAACCTCGTGGCACCGGAGACTCGATGCGATCCCTTTCATCAAAGCAACTTTCGATAGCGTTGGCTGAAACAAAATGAAATTTAAAACTGTCGTCAAAGAAAACTGCCGGTATCCCGTTAAGCACCTATAATATGAATTTGATCGAACAAATTTGCATGTATTAATAACCGTAACATATTACATACATACATACATAACGTCACGCCTTATATCCCCGAAGGGGTAGGCAGAGGTGTATTTCTACACCCACTTTTCGCCAGATATACTTTTGTCCCACGTAATAAGGGGCGAGCCTATTGCCGTACCGGGCACATTTCCAGACTCCGTGCTGCTACTGAGAATTTTGTGACAGAAAAACCCAATAACACTGCCCGACCCAGGAATCGAACCCGGGACCTCCCGATCCCACGCGCACATTTATGCTGCGAGACCAACGAGGCAGTCGTATAGGGTTCGATGTCGAGTTTTCTGTCTCTACGCAAAGATAGTAATTGCATCGTGTTATCCCTTAGTCGCCTCTTACGACACCCACGGGAGGATAGGGGGTGGTGACACTTGTATTCTATGCCGTCAACCATACGGTATTCAACCACACGGTATAACCGTAACATATTAAATATATATTTTTAAACTTGTGAAATAATGAAATTGTAATTTTCGTGCGGAATGCTAATACTTAATGCGGCCACAAATGCTTTTATATCAATTTTAAAGCAATAGAAAAAAGGCCTAAGTGTATTTAAGCCCCAAACCAGAAAAAGCATTTACTTGTGTACTCAGTGTTTAAATTTGTAAAAAGGGTTAAGATCATGTCAGCGTAAAAAATATTGTACCTAAAATAGTAATGTGAATATTTTAAATGCACCAAAGCAATAATAAAAGACAAAAACATAATTTGAACGAAGAAGAAAGACACAAACGTAATTAGGGCTTCGTCTCTTCTATACATACACAATTTAGCCATTCCATAGAAAACAGCCACAATCACCATGAGGGTTTTTTTCTATGTACCCTATATTGAAAAGGAATTAGTAATTAAAATGACTTAATTAAGTACAAACTCGTTGATATTATGTTATTTGAACTAAATCAATACAGTACAAATTAAGATAACATAATTTTTATCTTAAAATGCCTTGAAGTATAAAATATTTTGATTTACTTACTTGCTATAATCTTCGTATGTTTCCTTCCATTTCTACAATCCTCATTTCCAACTAATTTCACCAACTTACGTCCTCGGCGATTCATTATTTATTATGAAATACTACGGTATATTTAATAATGATTACTAAACTTTAGTAATACAACCATAAAAGTTTCTTATTTAAAAATTTGTTAACGCTCGCCGCAACTAACAATCACCACGTTCCGCCGAATACTAGCCGAGCGGCGCTAAGACGCACTCCCCGCGTCCCCGCACCCCCACTACTCGCGTAGAACGAAGGCGCGATGGCGGTTGTGGCTTTTTTCTTCGTTGAAAACGTAGTGCTTAAAATTGTGGCATTTTAGAAAACCTTATTATTTGATAACCTGTGCGGTTTTTAATTGTTTTGTTAAACTGGTTATCTGTGGTATGACGAGCAAAATTGAATTATGCAATAAAAATAGAAAGCCCCTATGTTCGTTAGGGCACTATTCGTAGGATACGACGATATATGCGAAAGGTTGTGACTATAGATGGATTTATGGCTCTTTGTTATATTAGGATGTCACATTAGTTTAGATTTTATCACCATAACCAATACAAACGGCAGGTGCAGCGGGTAGAAGCTAGTAATATATATTCTATACATAGATTTATTTGCGAATCCGTACAAACTCGCCTACCACGTTTAAACCTAAAACGTGTCGAATTCGCACACGGTTTACATATTGTAATGTTAAATTTAGCACCGGGTAGTAGCTTGTTCGTTTTAACAAGGGCTGTGGTTGCCAACTTTGGAATTAAATTAGTTTGCAGTTTGTATGTTAAAAGGAAAACTACTACCAACGATTAAATAGGTGTCGTAACGTGTACCTAGTTACATACAGACGTATATATTATTTGGCTCATTATATATGTGAACAGTGGAAACTATAATCTTAACGAGCAATTATCTATCTAATTAAACCACCAGAACTAAGTTGCATGAAATGTGTACGTTTCCAGTTCAGAGTCCTCTTGGCCACACGATAGCCAAGCAGCGTCACAGGAAACTTCGTGAACTAATGCAATTAGACACAATTATCTCTGAATTTGTAACTTTTTGAAGTACAATTCAAGAGCGTAGTCGCAGTTCTTTATCACTAGTGAAGAGTTTGGTTCTCAGTAAAGAAGTACGCATACTATTGCAATTTGTTTAAAGTGAGCTCTTTTCCCGCTCGTATTTATTTCTCGTGGAGAAATGGCCGTGTGCATTCCCTAGTTGCTACCACGTTATTCTAAGAGGAGATTAAACGTCAACATTCTGAACAAAGCCTTCGCTTTCTAAGCTTCAGATCATATGGTTTATACCTATTATCATATTTACTCGCCGCTCCAGTTAAACCTGGAAAATCAAGCTGAATACATAGTTGTTTTACTGAAACTGTAACAGTCGGAGTGTTGGTTCAGCGATTTTGTGCTTTAATGTAAAAGGATAATCTCTGTCAAATCATGAATATGTACGGATTATGTGCTGAATCCTAACGTTTAAGAAGAAACAAACTGTAGATTATAGTAGGATTAGAAAAAGCATTGTAAAACTATTCCATTTATTAGAAGCCTTAAATAAAGTAGCAATGACCAATGCGCATTTTAAACTTACAGATTATGACGATATCTTTCGTAGACATCTCAATGAGTGTTCATTTTGCCCATTAAAACTCTCGTTGCGAAATTATAGTAATGTTAGATTCTCTGAGATAAATTTCTGTCTTAACAATCATGGTTAATGCGGCTTTACGCTCAGCTCCATAACATTGTATACACACAGGAACATAGAAATCCATACTCCTGGATATCCATATTCATAGTATCAGTTCAGTATATAAACAGAAAATCCAAGTATTCTGTTTAAAATACTACTATAAGTATCCATCAAATTTACGAGGGGCGCCACCTAACTTATCCTATTAAATACATTTGTTTAAAATAAATGCGACGTATAGCGATATACAGAACTTTTCTTTTATTTATAGCCTGAATAACTCTTTCTGCGGTTTTGTTGGCTCCGTTCTGCAATAATAAATTTACTGGGCATAAATTAAGTGAGTCACACGGCCTGCGTTGCAAAGCCTTACTTCGAAAAAGCATTCGGTATGACGTTAATTTGTTGCTGACATTGTTTTTGATGTCTTTTTGGAGAATTATTGCTGAGGACAATTTAGAAGATTGGTGTTAGGAATTTCTTGAGTGTTATTTATTTCTCGTATCATTTAGGTCTATGTCTTGTACTTGTATATTGTTATGAAGGTTGTTTTATTGACTATCGCTGTAAAAGTGTATTGACAAGTACGTTAGATATCTACTCTCACGTCAATAATTTATATAATGCACTAACTTAAATTAAGGATTTAGACTTAGGTAAAGCTAGCGAGACAATATTGAAATTAAACATCTTTTAGCAACATAACTTGTACTATATCAATTTTAAAATAAATGACTTAAAATTAAATTTGTAAATGACATCCGATAGCAATTACAAATAATGATGTTATTGCCAAGATTGTATCTTGATTAAATGGTCGTATTTTACCAATACCAATATTATAAACATGTTATTGCAAGCAGCAAATAATTCAAACAGAATTTGAAATAGACATGGAAATACAATTTATTGGGCAGATTGAAACGGTGGTTAGCCCATGTATGAGTCATTGGTGTTATGTTCGATGAGACAATAACTTATATAGTTCCCATCAGTCTATGTGTACTAAGGACGAAGCTGCATTTCTTCGGTGCAAGATTGACAAGCAGATCGCATTATGTAGTGTGCTCGTGTCACGCTCGCTATTTATTTCAAACATACGTATTAGTGCCGTTTTTTTAGATTTTAAAAAGACTAGTAATACATCATATTTCGCGGGGGACTTTACAAACATGATTCAACAGCATTATGACGTTCAGTCGTAAATCACGACCTAGTCAAACCGTGAAAAATTAGGTGATACCGAGGTAACTCGCGTATTAAACATGCGTGATCTTGGCGTGATCTTCGAGTGTGGTCTGACATTTCACCAGCACATCTCCGCAGTGGCCGCCGAATCATATAGGTTTCATTTTGCGCAATGCACGTGATTTCCGTGATCCCACCATCATCAAAATACTGTACAATTCCCTTGTTAGTCTATATGAATCAACATACACCTTACTTATTGAAAAGATTCAACAGGCCTTCCTACCCTACTTATACAAGAGAAATCATGGGTATTATCCATTTATGTATCCTACAGATTTTTTGCTTGGTACTTTAGGATATAATTCCCTAGCTGTCCGGCGGTCTCAGACGCAGGTCATCACTGCTCTGAAAATTCTGCGGAATGTGATTGATTGCCCAGAATTACACAACATACTATGAGCAATTTATGTCCCCGACAATTATCTACGACACCGGCCCAACCATAGAGTATTATTGTATTAGGGAATAGAGTTATCACTCAAGGCTAATCGAATGCAGCGCCATTGGTGGTCTGTGGCGGAACTAATTTTTACTAATACATAACTATGCTATGTATATACGTATGCATCCGTGCGTAGGTAGGTGCATATTATATTTATAATTTTCTTGACTGTATGATGAAACCAAACCTTTCACAACAGCTAAGAACGTTTAGTGAAAATATTGGTTTCATCATACAGTAATGGAAAGGGCTGACGCAAAGGTGGGAATTTGTTTTCAATTTAATGCAATTTGTATTATAATGCTCAAAACAAATACCTACCTAATTAGTCTAAAGAATTAAAACAATAGATTTTATTTCTTTCTTTTATTAAAGTATTCCATACAATGTAATTGCATATCATCTTGTACGTCGATATCACTCCTAACACCAGATAATATTTTGTTAGTATTTTTGCACCAATTATAAATTAAGAAATTACAACATAACTCTTCTAAATATTTTAAGAGTTCCTCTTTATGGGTAGGGCAAGATATAAAACTGAAATTACACTGTACACTAACAATTGTCTTAATGTAGGTACTTTTTTATATTGTACATACCTATTACTTTTTTTCTTAATAATGTAAGAGACCACATCTTGAATGTCGGAAAACATTTTAGTAGCCTTTCTTGAGGGATATGTTAGGCATTTTTTATTTTTTAATCTTTTTTTCATCTCAATATAGTCTGAATCACATTTATTATTTATTAAATCATTCTTGCAAATATTGCAATTCTTAAAAATATTTGTTCTAGTTTTTTTTATTATGCTATATATTCCAGGAGAGCTACAGTTTTTGGATTATTCATTTTATTCTGTATTCCGAGTAAAATGTGATCACCCACATCATCAAAATCTATTTCAATGACAAAATTTGGACTGACATGCCTTCTGAAAAAAATTTTTTTCATTGATTTTAATAACATATTTTGGGCTGTATCTTCTTCACAATTCGATCCGCTAGAATGACAGCATAAATTATTAACTAACACTGACGCAAATGCAATTTCAAATCCTGCACATGTGGGATTAATATTTCACCAAAAAATTTTCCAGAGGGTCTTGGTTGAAGTGCCTCATCCAAATAGCGTTCAAATTGTGATCCGTCAGCAATTTATTAGACAAATATGTCATATTTTCAATTGTCCAGATCCAGTTCACTATTGAGGGAACACTGTGAGTTTTACTGTCTTTCTTATTAACGAACTTCATTGTTTTTAAGATATTGATGGCTTCCAACCATTTTGTGTGATGCATTGATTTTTTTGTCACTGGTCTAAGTAAACACTTATCTTGACTTCTTTTTACATTGCCAAAGCTCCCATTGCACGAATCAAATAAAGAGTCAAAAAATAGTAGAATGTCGGCAGTTTGTTGGCATTCAGTCGGCAGTATTTCGTGACCTGTAAAAAGTAAACATATAAAGTCTAATTATTATAATTTTCGGTAGCTGCTTTTGCACTGTTTGTCAGGGTCGTACACATTAGTGAACTACATCTTTCAGCAATTACATTAAGGTGCTGGAGCTGTGTTACTAATAAAAGATTTCTAGCCGCAAAGATTTAAATTGGTCAACTTATGAATAGAATCCAAGACCACTGACGATAATGTCTGCTGCATGGTCACAGAATGTTAGGTTAAGAGAAGATATAAAGAATTTAAAACTTACTTGATAAATATCCAAGGTGCATACCGACACGACAGATGAACTAAAAACCTGGGTTGCCAATTTCACTTTCATTTTTTTATTTTTTCTGGTAGCACATGGTTTTCTGTCAGTTTCGGTAAAAACCTCAAATTATTGTAGCCTGGATCTTCTCTATATAATCTAATTATATGGTCCCACTTTCCTATACATGTCTTATTATTGATGATGCACTCTATATCTTTGTTGATCATGTTGTTCCTTCTACCTTTTAGTAAATGAGGTGGATCAAAAAGAGGTACAATTTCTTTCCCATTTATAATGAATGTATTTCTTCTGAACTCTTCACCATTTCTTAAGAAATCTGCCTTGGTATCATTAACCATATCTTTGATTACACTGACATTGGAGGCACCCTGATCACAAATTGTAGCAACAACTTCCATGCCCGTGGCTTGTAGATGGCTAATTACCTCTTTAATTTGTGACTTCAGCTCCATTTTTGGTGTGCTACCAGCACAGAATGTGTAGTAAACAGGTTGCTTGTAATTCTTCATTACTCCACGTATCATGAACACTAAAACGTGATCAGCTATTTTCTTTTGCGCCTCTTTTCCGTTATCTACAAATCCTCTTATAATGTCTTTCTTTTTGTTGTAATCGAAATGAGGACATAATGCCATTTCATCGAACAAGAGGACACATAATTTATTTGTGTCAGACATTTGCTGAGCTCTCTTTTTCAGACATGAAAATAGAGATACATTGAGTCCTGGTTTTAGACCAGCATTTGAAATCATCCTGCTCAGGGTGACAGGTGCAGGCAAAATCAAAATATTTCTAAACCACCTATATGCTCTTGGACCCATTTTATAAAACACAAGAGACAATATTTTTTCCTCTTTGGTGTACCTTCTACCAAACTTCCTTTTATTTATCTGCTTTAATGCAATGACAATAATGTTCTGGCAGCAGAATTAAAATTGCTCATAGATTTTCTGAAGGTTGATTTTTTTTCTAAATCCAGAGCCATTTTCAATTTCTCTGCATACACATCTTTGGATTTTTGTAAAATTTTTTGTCTCAGAAGAGATGTTTCATCTCTACATTTCTGTGCTAAAGATAAATGGCTTTTCTTGTTCTTTGTAGAAACTAAAACAAAAATTCAATTATTGTAGAGATATAAGTACAATTTATCACTGTTATCTTTAGATATATAGTTATATGTATATTTACGTGTGTATGTCATTGAATTCCTCCTAAACGGCTGGACCGATTTATATGATTTTTTTTGTATGCATTGGGTGGCGCCCTGGATGGTTTAGATTCACAATTTAGCCCTGCAGATAGCACTGCAGGCGGTATGCGTCTGTACTGCAGCGCCATCTGCCGGGCTGATTTGTCACCCAAACGCATACAAAAAAATTCATTCAAATCGGTCCAGCCGTTTAGGAGTTCAGTGAGTACAGTAGAATTATATGTATATATAAAGTTATATAAAATCTCAATATGATTGAAATTAAACTACTACATATTACATAGTGGTTTCATCATCATCCTCCTAGCGCTATCCCAGTTGCATCCAGGACCATCGTCCTGGAGCCCAGGGTCCGCTTTCTAGTCTAACCAGATTTGACTGAATATTAGCTTTTCCACAGAGCGACTGCCGTCTGACCTCCGCAACCCGAAGGGATAGCCATATTCTATGGCTTAGACTAGATATATGAGGGTACTGATGCCTCTAACGACTGTCAAAGATCTTCTGATGACAGCCGGGACCGACGGCTTAACGTGCTCTCCGAGGCACGGAGGGGGTGTGAATTTTTGTGGCCGGTCACCCATCTATAAACCAGACGGTGACGAACGCGCTTAACCTTGCGAATCACTTGATTCGAGCGGTTGCCACTGTGCCACGGGCCCCTCTATTACATAGTGGTTTATTTACATTTATCACTTTTGTAATTTATAAATAGTAGTTAATTCAAAGGCGGACCCCAGGCTCCCAGACGAAAGTCCTAGGATGCAATTGGGATAACGCTAGGAGAATGAGGATGAGTTAATTCAAATGTGTAACATTAATGTTAACATAACAGAACATTAACAGAATTTCATTTAAAGTTTCATAGTGGTTACAGCAGCAACAGTATTTTTTTAAATCTGTTATGTTATGATCTGGTTTGTGTGCACATCATGCTCTTTTATGCAATATGATTAGATATCAATAGTAAGTAGTAAAGTACTAAGCCTAATAGCACAAATAAGGTATCTTTCTTTCCTAATAAGGAATTTTAATCTATATTAGTAACAAGTGATTAATTGGTTTCTAAAATAAAAGAAATGAATATATTACCTTTCATAGAAGATTTTCCAACATTTTTGAGTCTTGCTATTGTTTCTGTTGGTTTGAGTATCTCTAATGATTCTTCAGTTACAGTTACAACTAGAAATTAATAAAAAAAACATTTATCAACATCAGTTTAATTTGTGTAATTGTATAATTGGTTAGCAGGCAGGTGGCAGCGATAGCCTAGTGGAGAGACCAACAGAGTGCCACGCAGACAGTCTCGGGTACGAACCCACGGCACACACCAATGACTATTCTTAGGACTTTTCGAAGTTATGTGCGTATTAATTAATTAATTATCGCTTGCTCTGTGCTTCGGAAGGCACGTTAAGCTGTGGGTCTTGGCTCTCATGAAGATCTTTGACAGTCGTTACGGGGAGTCAGTACCCTCAAGTATCCTGACACTGGTCTAAACCATGGAAAATAGCTACCTCTTTGGATTGCAGAGGTCAGATGGCAGTCGCTCTGTGGAAAAGCGAATATTCTGCCAAATTTGGTTAGACTAGTAAGCGGACCCGGCTCCCGAGTCTTGGATGCAACCGGGTAGGCGCTAGGATGACATAGGCCTCAATGATCATGTATGCCATTAATATACACTATCACTACACTCCTAAAGTGTTTCAACTACTAAATATAACTTATAAAGTCACACTTTCATTCACTTTAACAATTATTTACTTTGGCACTCAGCTTCGCTGGTCAGCCATCATGCATAAATTGCTAATGTATGGTCAGTTATTCATACCAAATTTGCTCCCAATAAGTGTTATTAGGTTGATTCACTAGATGAATATTGTCAGACTTTTCCTAGGACAGGTTAAGAATATTACAAAGTGCCCAAAACTACCGAGTCACAGGAAATGAAAACTACTGCGGAACTATGTATTAAGGAAAGAGAAAATTATTCTTGTACCTAAAGTAAAAAAAAGTGTGTTCATAATATTATGATACCAACCTGACTTTGAAGTTGATGCTGTATTTTGATATAGTTCAGTAGGTAGGAAGTCTTTGCCTTGATGTGTTATTTCCACATTTGTTCTCTCTTGTAATGGCTCTCTTCTTACATGAAATCCTGTGTGGTAATAACAAATTTGAGATTATTCATTTCTTTTAGGTACTTTTACTAAGCTGTGTAGATAGTAACAAGTAAAAAAGTGTGTAGTAGATAGTAAAATGTTATTAGTTTTCAGATATTACAAAATTGATATAATCTACAAAAAGTCACTTCAGACCTGGTACATTCAATGTTGGCACTGTATTAGCACATAGTCTTTTGCTGGATGTATAATATCGAGGTTCAAAATGATTGTGGCACACTCTTCTTTACTTCATAATGATTTCATTATCCAATGCCAGTAGATCTCCACCAATAGCATAAATCCATGTTCGGAAGCGTTCAGAGTCTATTCCATAATTGGGAAAAACATGTAGAATAACACCATCAGAACCTGAAATACATTATATGTAATACTTGATGATTACTATTTAAATCTTAAAATGCGGCTTACAGGCCCTTGACTGCACTTTGGCGATTAATATAACATTTTAATCAATGTATTATGAGAAACCGAAATACGAAATAATAATTTGTAAGTACTTAGTGCGATTTCGCGGGTCATGAACTCTATTATACAAAAGTACTTTGTAACAATTATTATAACATCAAGTCATGTAAATATTTGGTAGATAGGTATAATATTTACAATTTTATAAAATTTGAAACGTAAATACTTACGGGTTTTACCGCAATTGGGCACACAACACTTTTTATCGACGGATATAGACATCGTTAACAACAATAACCAAATACAAAAGCAAATCAAAGTCCGGTGGCGAAAGCGTAAGTAAGTCGTCGTAAGAGGGTCCTTCGATGTCCAAATATAGCCAAGTCGCGAAAAATTAAACGAGAAGCACAATAAAAACGATACCATAACTTGCGAAAAAGTTAAATTAATTGACGTTTCTAGTTTTGAATCAAACCACAATATTTCGTTACAAGCAGACCTACATAAATTAATAATATTGTGTAAGACCTAAAATAACTACAGTTAAGATTTGTTTCGCATAAAACAAGGTTTCTAAAACTCACTTTTATTATTTCATATAAAATTGTTTCAGTATTACGACCTAACTTTTTTAAATTCAAACTAAGTTACTGCATATAATGAAACGTAGCAATTTTCTATGACAGGGTTGCAAAGTGAAAAATACCAATGTGGTTTACTAAAAAAAAGCACAAGAATTTAGTTTAACGCCATCAATCGTCTTATGGTAACATAATCGTGAAATTCTCGTATCCCTTCAAATGTTCTAAGTGAAAACACCGTGGGCCCAACCGCCGTCCCAGACTGTTTGCGACCGCACCGTGCCGCACAGTGTCGCGTCCGCATTCCCCATTGTGTCGCATGCATGGCGCAATCAATGCCCTAATTCTTGACCTACCCGATTGTGACGTGTTGATTGATAGATTCAACGAAATTATTATATTATGTTAGAAATTATGTGAAAGACATTGTATCTGGATAATATTGTATGAACAAATTATTATTTGTAATTTAATAGAAAGTAATTTTAATACGACTGTTGTAATTTTAATATGAATGATAATGTTATCTATTTAGTACATAAGAAATTAATTAATTAATTACTGTTATTGGTGTATAACCGTTGTAATTAATATATAAATAAATATAAATAAATAAATAAATGTATTTTAAAATGCTATGTTAATTGTAGATTAACATCATGATGATGATGATGATGATGTTAATTGTAGAGATAAGCAAACCATGTTATAATATTTAAAAATAATATAAAACATTAGGTAAGTACTTATTTTGTTACATCGAATAACACAGAATTTTCAGAAATGTGGATTTAAATATTTGTTTAAGCGCCATTCGGCGTCGCGTCGTCGGGCACACCCAGACTTCCTAAAATAGAAGTGACAGAAATATTCAAAGTATGTTTCTACGTATTTCCGCATAAATCTTTAAATAAATCATGAATTTCAGTTTTGTTCCGATTTCCAAGTTCTACATATTATGGAAATTCAATTATTAACCCCTTGAGTCACGGTTTCGGTGTGCCCGTAAGAGAAATAGGCCGGTAGTGTCCTACGGGCACGGTGTGCCCATAAAGATTTGTGTGAACTTTACTCAGATGTTGTGTGATTGGTTACAATAATAAAAACGTACATCGACTAGTTACAGATTAACCAACATAATACCATCAATTTTTACCATATTGCCGAGCTTGTAACCGAAAAAAATAATAAAATTGCTGATTTCGGTGCTCAGTTTTCTCCGTGCTGCCTATGTGACATAAGAATTTCATAATATCTATAAATAGCCAAGTTATAATCATTTGTTTTTTGCAGAAAATCTCACCAAAATCATAGACATATTTTACAATCCATTCTCTACTTCATTGATAGTATTTACTTTTCGTCTTACTCTTACGCATTCTTTCCGTCGCACTTATAATGTAGGTAGCCTAAGACAATAAAATGAAGCAAAATAATCAGTGTTGGTAAATACTTTTTAATTTTCTTAATTCTACCCTCTCATTCATAGTTTATCCGGGCTTAGGACCGGCAAAATTTACCGTTTTACAAGTAATTAAATACGAAGGTATGTAATTAGAAAGCAAACACATGTCAAAATAAAAGAAGATATTCTGTAATAAAAGAAAACAGTAATTTTGGCGTATTTATGAAATTAGAATCATCTGCTATTTACAAATTATTTTATCATCATCATGTCAGCCTTGAGATGACCACTGCTGGACATAGGCTTCCCTCAAGGTTCTCCACACAGACCGATTTTGAACCGCCCGCCTCAAATTATTATTTACTTAAGTAGGTATTATTTACAAAACTTACAAGTATTTCCATTGTCCTTCAAAATGTCCACCGCCATTTTCAATACACAGATCACAGTCTTTTCACTTCGTCAAAAGCGTCCAATATGTTTTAATGTTGTTCGACACAAACCGGCTTACTTTTGTACACTCACAAAATGATGTCCATGGGTACACAGCTGCACTCGCGATTCCTCCACTCAAAAAGTACGCACTAAGCATAGCTACATACTTCCGTGATATTATGAACTGATAAGCCATAGCGTCGGGAAAACGTAGACAAACAAATTGCAGCGAAAAAATCGATAGGTACGTTCACGTCCGCTAGCAATTTAGCACTGTTTGTAGCAAACGAGCGCGGCGCGCGCGCATTGGTACAGGGGGGAATTTATCAATGGAATATTTTGCTACTAATAGTACGCGAGTCGGTCATAGTCTTAGTTATGCATTAACCAATTATTACGTATTTTTGTGGACAGTTTTGAGACAGTTTTGGGACTTAGTGTTTTTATTTTTCTACTACATAAATATGATCAGTTAAAGATACTTAGTGCCCATTAAATTTTTTGTACTAATTAAAAAATAGTGGTGTATATCCAATTATTGACAATTTAGTGAAGTATATGTTTTAAATATTTTTTTAGCCAGGTATAAAAACATTTACAAAAAAAGTGTTAGTAATTGGTTCGGCGATACACCGAAACCGATTAGGTTCTAGGCGACTTGGGAAGGATTAATGGAATGGACTGTATTCAAAGGATAGCGGGTTCGGCCGCCTAGGAGTGGATACGGGAAGAGGTGATTGTGAGTGGGTGTAGGATATTTCAAGGATGGAGGGCACTTACCTTATACGGTAATCTTCTTCGTTTCCGAAGGGCAGTCTCCTGGTGGTTTCGTGATGCAGCTGCTTGTTTTCACTTCACTGCACAGTCACCTCCACTTGCGAGCGATTTATATAAGCGGTAATAACTTATACGGGAGCGGCGCGGAGCGGTAAGGTATCACGGACGCGTCTCGCGAATCGAATGTTCTCGAAAGTTCTGGACAGTCACTGGCGTCGACGATCGCGGCGACCAATCAGGCGAAAGGCAGTGCCTCTTCCAGGGAGTGGGATAGAGAGGGACGGAAATATGGTATCGCTCACACTTTTACGTGGAACGATTGATGTTGATGCGATTAGTTATAGATAGGAAGGTAGATGGCGCTACCAGTAATCTTTGTGATGCAAATTTTTTTCGACATGAAAAGATTAAAGATTAGCTATTTTAATATAATGCTCATGTAGAGTAACTTCTGAACTGTATACGGTTTGAAATTTACGTTAAATAATTACACCAAACGCGAAAAATTGAAGTTTTATAACCTAGGATCTTATAAACATTACATCCTCCAAATGGCTGGACACTACCGGAGAAAATGGATTTTGGAGCGGGGCATGCGAGGGGTTAATAAAACGATAAAATATTGAATGACCATGAAATAATTAATATAGTGGAGAAAAAGAAAAAATAAATCTTGTTTGATTTTGCTTAGCCAGCTGCAGTTTTGTCAATTTGGCTACTAGAAAAATGTACCTGACCCGAAAACTTATTACTTGACCTCACGGAATCTTAATTCAATTGCTTTATGCTTTACAAATATACGAATATGTTTAGTATAACAAAATTGCTTAAACATCGAATGGTCATTGTTTCGACAGATCTAGTTATACATAATTATATACTTTCAATCATTCAAATTCCCGATTAATGTTCTTTTGTGAATTTCTTTGGCATCATTTGTGTACTTATGAAATGTTGACTGGAATATATACACGAATGGCAACCGATCCAGAATTATGCTGAAACCAAAAATGTGACTTTGGTAAATCCTATACTGGAAGTAATGTAGGTAACATTACTGGCACTTTCATTTATGTATTTATAAACTTTATTACAATAAATAATACAGAAAAAGCTATCATCAAATCTCATTTAAAACAAACGAAACGAGTAAAATAAATACGCATTTACATGGAAAACTTAATGAATTTAAAAATTATTAAACAGGGAACATTTTGGAGGTAAACAAAAGGAACACGCGGTTGAATAATAGTGGGGCAGTGCTCTATAGTTTCGTTTCTGTTGGTATCTGCGAGACTTGTGGCATGCAAATGAAGCAATGTATTGCATTTATAGATTCATGTGGGCTTTTCGGAAGGGTACATAGGCTCTTGAGTGACGTAAATTACATTTAAATACGCCATTATTATTTGCGGCCTGTGTATCACGTACTTGCGAATGTCTATAGGAATTCATTCAACTTCATGTTTGTATTTAATGGAGGCCGTGACTAATACTGTTCACGTAGTGTGCGAAGTTCCCTGTCTGTGAACTGTAAATGAATATTGATCTTGTTGCTGCTATATAGGTATGTAATGTAAATAATCTTTAATACTAGCATTACTATAATAAATGAGAAAGTGTGCCTATTTGTCCTTCTTTTACGTCAAATAAATCAATGAATTAATGTGTGGTTGAAGGGTTGAAGTGATAGCCTACCCTAGATCTAAGGCGAGCGAAGCATTGGAAAACAACTAGTAATAATCAAAAGAAGAATATGTGAATCCCTTAGCTAGTTACTCACTTATAAAATTGCCAATATTCGTTTAAACTCAAACAAGTCACGGCCCAATTTTATTTTAGTTGAGACGCCGCGAAGCCTTACAAAAGGTTGAAAGTAAATAAATAAAAAGTAAACTCAATGCCCGCGATAAGTCTCGCTTCTATTTTCGGAAGTTCGGCGTCAGTAATGGTCCTGTCACTCGAAGGTTCGCATTAGCATTGTACACCTGGGTTTATTATTCAGTACTTATATCTCAATAGGGATCATTCTCTCGTAAATGTTAACGTTCCGCGGTAATCATTGCGGTATCGCTGCGAAATGAGGATAAATGTCTCTCTGTTTCTTCCCCGTATCTAAGATTAGGGGGCTTAAGGATTTTCTCTATGATATTTTTCTGAGAAAGGTCAAGATAAATCGCTTCTTAGACATTTTTCCTGCTACAATAAGCATTTCTATGTTAAATTTGAGTAAGCAAGAATACAAGTAATTTCTTATAAATGTGTTTGAATAATTTACGCGTGAAAATTATATTAAACTAGAGAAAGCCCGCGGCTACGCCTGCGCATTTTATTAATTTATCCGTTTTGCCCGATCCCGTGGGCATTTTGGAAAATCTCTTCTTAGTGCACCCTTACGGTCTCCGAGGAAATTTGCCAAATTTCAACTTCTTGCGCCCAATAGTTTCGGCTAACAAGGTCCATATACCTAGTTACAATTACATATATAAAACTTAACCTATGTTAGTGAACACAATAAATTTACTAATCTAGAAGGACTCGCAACCATCTCCTCGATATATCGGAGTCATACTTATCGGCAATGACATTCAGGATGCCATTTGTACTACCCCGTACTCTTTTTAGAAGAGATGCAATGCGTTTACGCATAATAGCGTGGAAACCATCCACTCTCGCTTCCATAAACATGCCAGAAGCACTACAGAAGCGAGGCAATCCTAATAACATCCTGTATCCATTGTTATACTGCACTCTCAGAGTATTTAGCGACCTTTGAGTAAAGGCGACCCATAGACTACTCGTGTAGAATGTTTGACAATACGCCTTAAACAGAGTTACTTTAGCTTCATTACTACAGCGAGCAAATCTACGGGCCAGCATATTAGTTCTTACAGCCATAGCCCTGCGCTCCCTCTCTATATCCATCTGATCATCAAGACTCTCAGTAACATAGTGTCCAAGATATTTAAATTGTTGAACCCTTTTCAATTCAACTCCATTTAGTTTAATTTGTGGTACACTTAATGGACATTTACCTAGAGCCTTGAAAATCAGGTACTCGCTTTTTAGGCAGTTATATTTTAATCCATGACTATTGCTATAATTTTCGCAGATTGCTAACAGCCTCCTCAATGCGCCAATAGATGGACTCAGCAACACCATGTCGTCCGCGTAGCTGAGATTATTCATACAGACATTATCAATAGAACACCCGATTTGTGTGCTGCTGAGTTCAACCATTAGCTCATTAATGTACAGATTGAATAACTTTGGCGAACTTAGTCCACCCTGCCTCACCCCACATTCCATTCTATATGCAGTAGAGAGACTATTAGCCCACTTAACACTATTAATTTGGTTAGCATACCAGAAATGAAAAAGTATTTGCACCTGCGCATGCACGCCCGTCTTCTTGAGCTTTTGCCATAGTGAATCGTAAGACACCATGTCAAAAGCCTTTGACAGGTCTAAAAAGCATGCATACACAGGTGTACTTCTCTTTGTGTAATATTGCACAGTGTGCTTAAGGCTTAATATGGCTGTTTCGGTAGAAAGTCCGGGTCGAAAACCAAACTGCGCATCGTGAAAATTTAGGTTTTTTCCAAGTTCAGAGTCAAGCACACTGTCCAATACTTTAGCCACCACTGTGGCTAGAGAAATAGGCCTGTAGTTATTCTTTTGTGAGAGGTCGCCAGTTTTATTTTTCACAATAGGGATGACAACTGTTCGCATAAGATCGGGGGGAAGATACGAGTGACTAAAACAAACATTAAAAAGCATCGACAGTACGCGAGGCAGATGTACGCCTGCAAACTTCAAGTGCTCGATGCTGAGTCCGTCGTGCCCAGGCGACTTACCCCTTGACATTTTACTCACAATACAACGAATTTGTTTCGCTGTCACAATAAATAAATCGTCAGCCCCGACGGACCCAGCATCGGTGTGCGACGTAGACGGGCCCAGTGATGACTTTACAGTGAAATGGTTCCTAAATAATTCCGCTATACCCATACTATCATTCACACCTTCCACACTCACAGGAAGGCCAGGCTTAGGAGACAATTTATTTGTCGCCTTCCAAAAATTACTAAAGTTTTTAGAGGCCTGATGCTCGGCAATAACATCCATGGTAATCTGCTCTTTATTATCTTGACACCATTTCAAATTACGTTTAAAAACTCTCCTGCTTTCACACATTTCATTATATATTACACCCTATCGCGGTCTACCACTAGTCACCCAATACAAGAATTTACGTCTAGCCTCAATGTGCGCCTGACGAACATGTGTGTTCCATCCCGTTTTACGACGTTTCCGTCTACATGAATCTGTATTATTTTTATTACTTTCTATAGCTGATTCACATAATATCTTAATTATATCATTGTATAATTTATCTATCCTACATTTGTGCTCAGGAGATTCGCAAACATAATTACAACATAGTCTAAACTCATTCGGAAAATCTAATAATTTAAGTTTTGTATTACAAAGTTTACTATATTCATTTATCTGATCATTTGTTCTCAATCCCCATATCACCTTATTCTTAATAAAACAACTCGAGTCCGAACTAGTTTTGGGTATAATACTATTTAATTCACTCTCAATAACTAGCGGTAAGTGATCTGACCAAAATGAATCATATTTCACCGAGATACGTGTTATTGTTTGTCGGGCAGATTGACTCACCACGCAGTGATCGAGCCATCGCATGCATCCGTGCGCGTCACTGATAAACGTATAATTATTAGATGTACAGCCTAATATTTCTAAATCCGCGCAAACCCATTGATTCTCCGCACATAAAGAATTTAATTCATCCCCAAAAAGCCCCCCCGGATGTGCATTGAAATCTCCTAACATATACATAGTTTCTATTGAATAACTTTCAACAATAGCACATACCTCGCCAAAACACGCCGTAAAGTCCGGTAAATTATCCAATGAATTTGTTGGCATATACACACTAAACACAAGGAAAGAACGACCATCGATTGACACTTTAATTGCACTGATTCGCGGGTTTGTACACTCAACTACTGACACTTCCGTAAACATACTCTTGCGCCACAATATTGCCACTCCTCCATAGGGTCGGCCTCTAAGTATACCCTCAGAGGTGTCCACTGCTGATGTTCTAGTGTATGCAAAATCCTGATCAATGGTTCCAAGGAAAGGTATGTCGTGGGGAAGCAACCAAGTCTCCTGCAAAGCTATGATATCCGCCACTTTACATAAACTTCGCACACAGTCAACTGATCTCTTAAGCGACTTACAGTTAGAAGTAACTAATATAGTTTTACTATTTATTTGTGCATCCATTATTTAGCGTGTTGTTTGCTTTCACCATTCATGTATCTTACACTTTCATAATGTCCCTTGTTTTTCTTGAAGTAGATAAAGCGGCGAAAAGATATACCCTGCGGCCATAGACCATCGTTTAAAAACAAGTCCAGCTTCTGTTGTGGTACAAGAATTTTAAAGGCATTGTAATCTCTGTCTTTATTCATATGGATTTTCTTCAATATTACTTCTGTTTGGGTTTTAGACATAATGTATGCAGTGATATCACTTTCTTGCGTTTCTTTGTCAACATTTGTTATAAAGAGTGGGATTTTTGTGTCCGCCGCCCGAAATTTGTTGCTTGGCTCCATGGTGGCTCTTCCTTTGCATCCCATTGGTATACTTATATTAGCTACTTTTTCGTTGGGTTTATTATGAGCCTTACCCTCTATAAAACTTAACTTATTTGAATATCTTTTACGCTGCATCAATGTCCATTCTTCGTTCTGGTTTTTATCCTTCCATTGTCCTTCTGTTCCCGCAATGTTCGCAAAAGTTTTATTTTTATTTGCTGTTGGAGTGGATGCGACAATATTTTTATCGCTCATATACGCGGCGTCGACAACAGTAAGACACTCGTTCTGCACAGGCGCGGTTAGGGTTTCGTTGGTTGAAACCATAGTTGCATTCAAGGTCACCACGCGCTGTTCCTCATGTGAACCATTCACCTGCACTAGCGATACATGTTCATCACAGACCTGCGCATGCGATAAGGTTGTCTCCAAGGCGTCGTCGAATGACGTATACTCCATTGAGTTGTTATCAGTAACATTATGGACTTTATTTTGAGGTGGATTCGAAAAATCTGTGCCTGTGTGAATATTAGACTGAATATTACCACTTCCTTTACTAATTATTTTCGGTGTCTCTTGAAGGGCAATTATATCTTTTTTAACCTCGTTTAGCTGATCCATCGACACATATGACTCTTTGAGCATTTTCAAATCTTTTTGAATTATAAGAATATCTTTTAAAAAGCGGGTAGCATCGATGTGATCGAAAGTCACGGGAGGAAGTTTCTGTAAATGCCTGGCAACAAAAATAGGTGTTTCGTCTGGATCAGTTTCCTTAAAAACAGTTATAACGTCATACAGGTTTCGCTGTAATCGACCCTCTCCTTTCCTAGCTATTTTCCTCTTTTTAGTAGTTAAAGATTCAAACAACAATCCTTTCGCATTCTCAATGTCTTCTGCAGAAAAGGAAGAAACGCATATCCGTACCAAGCACTCTTCGTCCATAACATCCACTTTATTTTGAATGAATGCTAGGATTTCACAAATAACAATATTGCAATTACTGCATTTAACTTTAGACGACATCATCGCGCGCGAATGTCTCACCCGCCGAGCAGATCGGGCCTCCGACGGATAATCACTCCACTTTCAACTTTCTTAGAAACATATTTCAATTTAATAAAAGTTAATATTGCTTGCACTTAAAGTTCATTGGATATTATTAAAAAGAATATCTATTTATTTTAAACAAAATTCCTAGAATTTCGCGCCCGAATTTTTGCAGGTGTGCATTGAAGCGATGCACGTGCGTTCAAGATCGCGATGACGTCACAGGCATTTTTGATTAAATACGGAGCAAATAAAAACGTGTCCACATCGTTCCGCGTCCGAACGTGGAATGAATTGCTTCATTCAAATGAATTTTCATGTACAAAATTTTTTTCATAAATTCTTACTTCTTTCGTCATCGTTACAAGATGTAAGTATTTTCCGTTGCCCTATTTGTTTAATCTTCGCTATGGAAAACTGACTTATGGGCTAATCCCGTCTCTTGGGTCAGGCTGTGGAGGTGTGTGATCTGTGACTCACCCCTGGGGGCGTTTCGAGCATGCCCACAAAAATCACCGCGGTGTACATCGACGTCCTGGTAGGAATGAAACTCCGCGAATCGTGGATAGCAAACTATTACTCACCGGCGGGAGGCGGTTTACTGTAAGTCCCTCGCCAGCCTTCAACATTTCAGACTTCACTCTATCGCACCCAGCAGACTTTCCTGACCTCATACTTTTTAGAGCTTTCATAATTTCATCCTTTCTAATTTCGTCACCCGGGCCCACACACGCATCTTCTATTATCTCTTCGCGCTCTATTTCAAATAGAGATTATAATATATATATATATATATATATATATATATATATATATATATATATATATATATATATATATATATATATATATATATATATATATATATATAATTTATTCGAAAACAAAAATATGTTTTGTTTTTCAACATTTCGTAAATAATTTACCCTAATACAGCTCTTTGTTCTACGATCACCGGCTTACAAAAAATACTCACATATTAAGACACCATCTGTCGCGAGTAAAATAAGTAACAATAAATTTCTTGGAGATGATTATTTACCTTTATGTGAAAGGTAAAATACAGGAGAATTTACGAAAACATTATACAAAGGAATTACACGGAGATTTACGTGTCTCGGTAGAATCAGTATGCGTACGGTGTACATACGTACCCTTAGATGAGAACAAACGATAAATGCAAAGAAACGACTGCTATGAAAATTGTGTATGAAAATAATGCGAATTTCTCAAAGGTTTCTTGAAGGCTTTAAAAGTTTAAGCTTGTCTTGAGCGCTATAAATCTCACGCGCTTGCTATCATCCTTTATTGACATTATCATTCCAAATGGGCATAACTAGTTTTATTGTTAGAATTGTTCCTCGCATGTTAATGCGTAGAATTGTGTACTTTGAGATAAGAAAGAGAGACATCAAATGTAAAATAAATAAATAAAAAGTTACACTACACAGAGCCTAATCACTTTATTTTATTAACTCGCGTTGAATGAACCTAATATTCAGAACAAATTATAGCAATATCCATATTATAAATGCAAATTTGTGTGTGTGTATGTGAGTGCGTCTGTCCTTTTTTCACGACACAACGGAGCGATGATAGGGCATGGTTTTTGTGCGTGGAGAAAGTTTGGAGACTGGAGAGGGGCATAGGCTATTGCGAGCGAAATCTATTTTAGAATAAAATAATTTATTGCTTTTTCTGTTTAGTATCTTGCTCTATATACTGGTCTCCTACGATTTTGGCCCGAAATTCAGGAAAAGCGCTGGCATCGACCAACGCAACCCATTCATTTGGTCTTCCCATTTAAATGGAGCTTTTCACTACAGCTAATTTATGCAGCGCACAGGTTTGCCGGGACAGATTACAGAGTGGCGTGTTCATTATGTGCTCAGTTTTGGCCTGAATCACGCCTGTCGAATGTGTTTCATCTGGCGGAAAATTTCTCCCTATTGGCTCCCTATTTATTCGTTTGATTTGTAGTTGTGAGTGGAATCACGCCTGAATATTATTTTGTGAAATGTAATTCATGGTATACTGAAACGTACACCAGCTTCTGCAATTTGAATTGAAGGACGTATGTCGCAGTCGGCTAATTTCAACATTGTTATCTCGCAATTTGAAATTGTATTTAGCAGCATCTGACTTCCGTTTCCAAACAGTATAGCGACGTTGAAAGGAAATTTAGAAGAATTTTGGCGTTACATGATTCATCAATTATTAGTTACAACCATCCCGTGTTAGGATCGACGAAATGTCAAAAAAGTATGGCGTAATTGACCGATAGGATCGACAAAATTTCAGTGAAAACAAAATTAAGGTCATGAAAGATTCACAGGCAATTAAGATTGATGTAGGCAGCTAATTCGTATAAAAAGACTGGCAAACGATCAAATAATTTGCAATGTCTGTTTTATTTCATTAAAAGACTAATTATATTAGCAAGAGTTTAGTGACCAGATCAATTAATATTAGTTAAAAACTAAACTTGCCATTTTTGCCAAGAAAAGGTTCTTATCGAATGAGAATTACAATAGGTACTTATAGTATGGTCTATGTTTTTTAATTTGAACTAACATTATTTATCTGTATAGTAATAAAAATTCTAATAAGTAATTGAATAAAGGATTAAATCTTATTTCAATGCAGACAATAATTAAAGTTTTTTTAACAATAGAATAGTTGAACAGCATTTCTATAGTTTATAAAACGATTCTTTGAAAATAATAATAAGTACGCTGCAGAGACGTTAATATTATCAACACTAGGATTGTATTGTTATAATAATACAATCAAGCCATTTTTGTGTAAAAGGGCAATTCAATTTACAAAGAATTTTAATCTAATTGAGGTTTCTATGAAAACGAAAACTCTTTTCAAAACAAATTGAAGTTGAAATTGAAGTATGCACAAAAGTTTTGATAAAACATAGAGTAATGAAAAAATATTGAAGTACCCACGTTTCTATAATTTTGACTTTAATTAAGAGTTTTACTACAATTGAATATAATAATTCGAAAGCGTTCTATTTTTTACAAAGCTAATAAATAATGTTATCATTTAGAATTTATCTTTCAGAACCAAACGTAAAAAAATACATACATAGTTTATGTTCTAGGCTAGAAAGATAGAGAGGTAGCAAAAACCTAATGAGGAGGTCGGTTTTCTACGCAGAGGTGCTTGAACTCAAATCCATACCGCGCATCATTAACTTTTCCAAGTTAAGTGCGTAAAGAATACATAATTATTGCTTGCTAACGCCGACTGCTAATGAAGAAATACATTGTGAGGGGTGCATGTCTGAGAGTTCTCCATATAATTTGTTAATTTATGTTAAGAGTCTGGCAAAACCTTTTGTCAACACGTACTGGCCACTTGGCGTGGTCAGCTAAGGCTTTTTGTAGTGAGAAGAGGCCCAAGCTCAGGATTAGGATGGTTTATATACAGGGCTGGTATAATTATTATATCTGAAAGTTCTAAATATCTAATTATAATATGATTCTAAAATATAATTATATTAGGGTCATATTTCATTTTACTCGCAAAATATTTATGTTTATAATTTAATGTAACTTTAAAATATATGATACTATTTTTATAAATATTCGCTTCAAAAAAACGCCACTAAACTGTGCACAAATTGTTTCAGCCTAATTTTCGACTAATTTGTCAAAGTTTGTAAAAATTTTGGACGAAAAATTGCGCACGTTTTATAACGAATGGCAAATGTTTTCATACCGAAATAATGTATAAAACATGTTCATGCTTGTTCCCGAATGAAACCTTTGTGATATTGTCTATATTTTACTTTTTATTGATTTTCTTTTTTACTACGATTTTGTCTTTTGAACATTGTAGAAAAGTCATGAAAACGATTGGTGCGAAACGAAAGTGGATTTTTCTTCGATAAAAATTAGTTTATTCATTTATTTTTTTAGTAAGTTACTAGAGATATATTTTTATATAATTTTTTTGAGTACATTGCAGATGATTAATTATAACTATATACATTACTATCTTAAATAATCATACTGTCTAAGAATATATAAGTACATAAAACTAAAAATAAATAGTAAAAATAGGTACATATTTACAGGTGTGTTAAGGCGTCATTTTTTCATTTAATTATTATTCGTTCATTAACAAGTGGTCCTTCGAAGGTTTTGAACTAGTATACCTGTTTTTAGTCCACAAAAGTTTTTTCGTTTTTAGAACCTTTCTTTCAGTGACTAACATGGTGGTAACCAGGTCACAAACAAAACTCCCTCAAGAGGAGCGAGATGTACCCGCCCAATCCGGTAGTGAGGCCTTACAAGTACCACAAACCGAGTATATTCAGGTACATTCACAATTTAATCCTTCGAGTGCACAATCTGTCACGAATCGCACTAGCCGCAATAGCCGCACTAGTCGCTCTTCCGTGGTAATGGCTGCGAGAAAATCCGCAGCGGAAGCGCAACATGTTCGTCGTGTAGCTCAATAAGAATTTGCCCAAATGGAGGCAGAAATGCGTGCAGAATTAGAAGCTAGGTAGGCAGAGTTGCGTGTAGAGGTAGAGGCTAGGCAGGCAAAGATGCGTGCACAGGTAGAGGCTAGGCAGGCAGAGATGCGTGCACAGGTAGAGGCTAGGCAGGTGGAATTAGAGCGCTAAGCTGCTGAAGCTGAATATAAGGCTGAGCTTGCAGCAATTGAGGCAGAGGGTAGTAACCATAGTTCTCACAGTGGATGGAGACGTGCCAGCGTCGAACAATGGGTAGACACTTCCGCCCGTCTTGCCAAATTACCTGCACATCAGGATAAGATTCAATCTAACAATAGATGTGAGGTAGGGGCTACTAACGTTTTCTTGTGTTCTCAGTTCTACGTGACGTTCATAATGTCGTTTCTCATGATATCGCAGTACAGAGCCTTGGACCATTGCCTCAGCACAATTTAAGCAGGGTGGGCGGGACCGCTGCCATTGATATTCACAGCGACAGTGGCGATTCTATTGGCGTTGCGCAGCTAGTGGGAGCTCTAAAGGCACTTGCGAAGAATAACGTCCCCAATACAAATAAATATTTTATAAAACTTACGCATTTTGATGGTCGTTCTCCTCTCGACTGGCTTATGTTCAAGCGGGCTTTTCAGGATACTGTAAGTGAATTTACAGAGACAGAAAACTTTGCGCGCCTAAACCAGGCCCTAAAAGGCGCAGCACGCAAAGCTGTCAGCACGCTGTTGGTGTTGGCACCTCACGCCAACAACGTTATTGAAGCCCTGGATCGTCGCTATGGTAGACCTGAGCAAATCGTTCGACAAGAGGTGAGCGCTATCAAGGCGCTGCCCAAGCTGGGGCCGGAGGTAAGAGACCTACATGTTTTCGCCACCCGTGTGCGCAATTGTGTCGAGGTTGCCAAACTGTTGCAACATACTGACTATTTACGTTCTCCGGAGCTGTTTGGAGCCTTATTAAGCAAATTTTCTCCAATATTGCGCGCGCGGTGGATAGACTTTGCTGACAGGGTCGACAGGCAGGGTCGAACTATTATCAAGGTTCTTAAACCGTGAAGTGGACTTGGCAATGAAGTTCGGCGCTACGTTTGAGACGACAACGGCCAGCACTGCACAGAAACAGCAAACGCATACCGTTTCAGAGTCGTCGGCGGGAGCTTCGACTACACAAAGTTCTAAAAAAGGATCTGCAAAAGTATTCTATCAGGAAAATGTTTGTTTATTTTGCAAAGGGGGACATCAGTTGTCAAAGTGTCCGACATTTACATCTTTGACGGTCGACGAATGATGGCGTTTTGTTAAAGACAATAAAGTCTGTTGTCTCCAAAAAGTTCCGCACATTTTTAGCATACACACATATGCTCACGCCTTTTTCCCGTCGGGGTATGCAGAGACAATAGATCGCCACTTGCGTCTATCCTTGCAAACCTCACGCGCTTCCTCTACATTCATTACTCTTTTCATACATGCTCGCCGGTTGCGGGTGCTTCACAATTTTAGGTTTTGTAACAAAAATAAGGCTAGTTGCACAATAGCTGATTGTAAGCGTAGGCATCACATTATTTTACACAATGATACATTTGTTACATCGGCTTACGTTTCGGAGGTCAAACCTGAACCGATGTTAACGACGGAGGCTGAAAAAATGTATCAGGTTCTCGCAGCTGTCAACAACTCGCAGGTTGAAACCGCACTTCGTCCGCTATTGAAAGTAATACCCGTCACAGTCTCTGGACCAGCTGGGAGTGTAGATACCTTTGCCCTTTTAGATGATGGCTTGACGGCTACTTTTGAAAATACCGACATCGCCTCCAAAATTGGAGGCGATGGTCCAGTGGGTAGTTTGCATTTGGATTGTGTGGGAGGGTTATCTAGAGATAGCAGCGTGCAGTTTGTTGACTTCGAGATTAAAGGTCGATTAGGCCCTCAAACGTTTTCAATTCAACAAGCTAGAGCAATTAAGAACTTAGGGCTGCAAAGTTAGTCGGTCACACGCGAGTCCTTCTGTTCATTTCCCCACCTCTTCGACGTGATGAAAGAACTGTGTTATACCGAGGCAAAGCCCACTATTTTGTTAGAGATTGACATTTGGCCTCTTATCATAGCATCAGAGGTTCGAAAAGGAACAAAGACCCAACCTGTCGCCATCAGAACACCGCTAGGGTGGAGTGTTATTCGGATATGCCAGCAGTCGGACGGCTCTAGTAGAAGCTTCCTGCCACTTACGTGAGTACCCAGAACATGACTTGGAAGTGCTTATCAGAGATCAGTATAGGTTAGATGCAATTGGCATAACTAAACAGGACCTGCGCAGCGCAGATGACCAGCGGGCTTTACACATCCTCGAACTAACTGCCTAGCGCCGACCGGATGGGCACTTCCAGGTTGGCTTGCTGTGGAAAGCAGACAACCAACCTATCCCTGATAGTTATCCGTTGGCGCTGTCTCGTTTCAAAAGCCTAGAGCTAAAGATGTCAAAGGATTTTAATTTTGCCAAGCGGTACAGGGCTAACATCGAAGACATGCGGGCAAAGGGTTACGTTGAGGAGTGTACAGGTCAGACAGTATTTACCGCATTTTGGAGTGGTAAATCCCAACAAACTGGGGAAACTCCGAGTCGTTCATGACGCAGCAGCTAAAGTACAGGTTGTGTCACTAAATTCTATGCTTCTTTCGGGTCCTGATTTTTTACAACCTCTACTCGGAATTTTGATGCGTTTTAGAGAGGGAAAAATCGCCTTGACCGCCGATATAAAGGAGATGTTCCTGCAGATTAAAATACAGGAATGCGACCGAGACGCACAGCAATTTCTCTGGCGCGATGATCCTGCGGGTCCAATAAAGATCTTTCGCATGTCGTCTATGATTTTTGGGGCATGTTCTAGTCCATCTACGGCGATTTACATCCTCAACCGAAACGCATCGGAATTTATGTTCAAATATCCACAGGCTGTGGAGGTTATCACTTCTGATACCTACATGGACAACTATATCGGAAGTGTAGATAACCCTACGGCAGACGCCGCTCGATTAGCAGCCGATATCGTAGAGGTTCATAAGCGCGGAGGATTTGAGATGCGCGGTTGGGTGTCGCATGAGCCCAGCGCACTCAATGAGTTGACAAGCGAGCAGTTGTCTGACGTCTCATTAGCCAATCGCCGTAGCGTAGAGTTGGGTAATTTACCATCTTCAGTCACCACCACACGTACTCTAGGTCTAATATGGAAACCATCTCAGGACATCATTAGTTTCAATTCTGGTCTCAAGGATACACCTGGTCATTTCCAGAGGCGGCTCGTGAAAGATTATATTGGGTGTTTACTAAAAAAAAAAGATGAAACTGCCCACCATTTATTTTGTGAATGCTATTTCCAAAGTTTATTCACAGTTTTTTATAAAGTTTACGCTGTTATGTTCCATATTAGTTACACAAATTAACTGTCTTTCTTAAACATATACACTCAGTCACACATACAATTAAATAATTTTAACCACCAATCTTTTTCTAATTACCAACGCACTTGCAGAGAAATATTTTGCTTTTGTTTACATTCAATGATTCAAATGATACCGGAAAAATAATATTAAAAATAAAACGGCGCACACGTTTTAATTTTTCTTCGTGACAAATGGTCATAACATCATTTAGTCGGGTAATATATTCGCGCATGCGCACCTCGTCAAGCTAGCCAGGAGCGCCGCTCCGTATTTGGCTTATTTCTCATACAAATCTTTTGTCTCACGCGCCCATCGCATAGAACGCTCTCTTTCGCACTCATTACATTTCAGTATTAAGCGTTGCACTAAGCTTTTGTCAACCAAGATCGCTGTTATGAGCGCTCCACTCAACAATACCTATGTATGTTTCAAGAGTGTTGACAAAATTATGATAAACAGCTTAGTATTCAAATACTTATTTATGGATATGCATTGTAGAAAAGAGAATAGGTGTGTATTAAAATATTGAGTATGTTTATAGAAAAGATGTTTATAAGAGCTGTATACATATATTTTATAATTTTGGGAGTTCACCGCTCCAACGCTCCTTTGAACGAGCCGCCACTGGTTATTTCACAAAACGTATAGTGTTAGCCCATGTCATGCGCATTTATGACCCACTAGGCATTTTAGCTCCCATTGTAGTGATAGGCCGGATTTTATTCCAAAATTTACATACATACATACATACATAGACTCACGCCTGTTTCCCCGAAGGGGTAGGCAGAGGCATATTATACGCCCACTTTTCGCCAGTTTTTTATCCCACGTAATAGGTGGCGAGCCTATTGCCGCTTATTGGGACATTTTGTTTGCCAGAGCCTCGTCCGTTGATCGGCAGGTGCACCACTTGCAGGTGAGGTTGGCTTGGGACCCTAAGTTCTTGGTGAGAACCCTATGCACCCTGACAGTTCCTCGGTGTTATAATTTGTGTGGGTTTTCGGAGCTGGAGTTGCACGTGTTTTGTGACGCTAGCGAGCTGGCAGATGCCGCAGTTGCCTATTGGAGATTTGTGCTTCCCAATGGTGACCTGAAACTGGCGCTGATAGCTAACAAGGCACGTGTATCTCCGTTGAAACCGGCTTCGATCCCGCGCCTGGAACTCCAAGGTGCCTTGATAGCCGCTCGACTTGCTAGTAGGATTTGTGAAGCCCACCGCTTAAAGGCGAATCGGCGTGTTTTTTGGTGTGATTCCATGACAGTGTTAGGGTGGTTGCGAAGTGATGCGAGAAATTATAAACCTTTTGTGGCGCATCGTGTAGGAGGGATTTTGGAAATCACTAGTATAGGTGAATGGCGTTGGGTCCCAACCGAGCTAAACGTGGCTGATGACACGACAAGGGGGAAAGCCAACATTGAACCACGTTGGATATAGAAACTTTTAAACACTCGCGTTGCACGTTTATAAGAATATATATTATATAGGGGAATTAACACGAACATGCATTAGGTATTTACATACCTCATTTTGCTTGACGTTTCGAGACGGTTGCACGTCCCGTGGTCGCAAGCTGACTGGTGTTGCAATATCACGTCTCCGAGTGTGAGGTAGAAGATTCTATTGCTACCCCCGGGTTGTTGATTTTCGAAGTACCTGCGCAAAACACACTAACCGTATCTGTATATTGAACATTCGCCCACTGCGCATTAAGGTGGGGTGTTGTTAGTCGAATCACTGGATTCCACGCCGATGACAATTTGAAGCCCTCTTCCCGATTGAAATTTTTATGTTTTCTGATTTCGATCGCTTCACGCACAACTCTTGGGTAAAAGTGGCGTTCCGTGGAGAGTACTTGGGGACGATGAAATTCAATCCAGTGATTGGTGCCCGATTGAAGTAAATGTTCCGCAATCGCCGATTTGTTCGTTTGACGGTTCTTTACAGCTGCGATGTGCTCCTTTATACGTTCATCGATAGTCCGCTTCGTTTGCCCTATATAAGAGCTTCCGAAGCTGCAGTTGATTTTATAGACACCTGGGGTTTGTAGCGGCAGAACATCCTTTGGTGTGCCCACCATGTTGTATACTTTGGCCCCTGGTGTAAATACGGTCAGAATGGAGTAGTTTTTTTAACTTGGCTCCAATTTTATCCGTAACACCTCTAATGTAGGGCATGTAGGTCGGTTGTCTATTTACCGTCGGATATTTTTCTCGCGTGATAGGCCGCGTCATACGTCGTTGTACCTGGTATCCGTTCTTTCGAAGTACGTCCTGAACATGGTCTAGCTCTAGCTTCAAATGCTCAGGGTCACAGAGGTCATGTGCTCTGTTTTTTAGTGACGTCACAACGGATTGCAGGTGTCGAGGTGGTGCGACGTGGCGTGCAGATATCTATCTGTGTGTGTAGGCTTCCGGTATACGCAGTGTGTTAAGGACCCATCTGGTCTCACAGTCACTTTGACATCCAAGAATGACAAAGATCTGTCAGTATCCATTTCGTATGTGAACCTCAATTTCGGGTGAATGGAGTTAAGGTGTTGCACATATTGATCTACTTCCTGCTTACCTCCTTTTCAAACTTCCCAAACTTTATCCTGGCTGTGGCCTTCAGAGCCCAAAGTCGCAAAACCAGTAGCTCTTGGAGATGAAGAACTCAAACCATCTCTCCTTCAGTCTAAATCATTGCATCGATCACAATCAAATGTCACAGAATGCATTAACGTCACTAATTTCCACCAGTTACCCTTACCAGTTGTAGCTGACATTACCCATTTTAGTTCTTGGATAGGGCTGGTAAGGGCAACAGCTAGGACCCATAAATTCATTGCTGCCATTTTCAAAAATCATCGGGGTCGACAGTTTCAAAATTTTTGGATTCAGGGTATTTGTTTTAAAGATTTGCCCGGCGGTTTGCGGCCAGATGTCACTTCTCTCATTGCTCTAGTACCTTTAATCGCCGAGGACATCGTTTGTGCGGAGCTCCACATTTTGGCTAGCAGTCAGATAGCCAGCTTGTCCACAGATTCCGCTATTATGTGCCTACGACGCTTCATCGCCCGACGTGGTACGCCGACGAAATATTTTCGGACAACGGGACATCATTTGTAGGAGCAAATCGAGAACTGAGAGTTTTGTACGATGCCGTGGTACCAGAGTGCGCAGTGCCTCAGCACCCTTCATCCACTTCGTGGAGCATACTTGGAAGCGGTTGGTTCGGTCGGTTAAATCCGCCCTTAAAGTAACCCTGAGAGAGCGGGCACCGAAAGAAGAGGTTCTGGAAACTATACTGGCAGAAGCCGAGGCTGTAGTGAATACGCGCCCACTGACACATGTCTCCCCGGACGGGAAGTACCTGGAGGCGCCCACCCCTAGTCACTTTTTGCTAGGGGATTCATCCTGTCGCCCCTTTTCGACTGAGGTTTTGACGGATGCAGCGTTGATTGGTCGGAGCGGTTGAAGAAAGGCACTCCGGCTCAGCGATCATTTATGGCGTCGTTGGGTATTCGAATATTTACCCGCTTTGACGCTCCGCCGCGTACCGGGAGTAGATGTCGCGGTAGCAGTTGGCGATCCGGTCCTTATCGGTGACGGAGACTTAGCGCCAGGTCCCCCACCTGGCCGCGCGGTGTTATCGCGGCTCTGCACCCGGGGCGTCACGCAGTTTTACGCGTAGTAGATGTCCGGACCACAGCGGGCACACTGCGGCGGCCATTGAGAAAGATAGTCCTTCTATAAAAGCATGTTCCCGAATGAAACCTTTTTGATATTGTCTATATTTTTATATTTTACTTTTTATTGATTTTCTTTTTTACTACGATTTTGTCTTTTGAACATTGTAGAAAAGTCATTAAAACGATTGGTACGAAACGAAAGTGGATTTTTCTTCGATAAAAACTAGTTTATTCATTTAATTATCATTCGTTCATTAACAATGCTTAAACTCTATATTTTATATAGTAGACAGCCTCAGCGGTCCAGTGGCAAAATATGATAATATTATGTAGGCAATATCTATGTTATGTCCAGGACTAAATACGATGTACCTACACATTGCGATTAGTGCCGAATCAATATTAATCTGTCTCTAAATTCTGGCCATTTTCGACCCCCTATAACTTTGTTGTGGATAAAACTAGAAGCTTGTTTTTTTTAGTAACCAAGCAGGTATTATATAAACGTGGTATATTTCAAATTGCATTCAATTTGAACCAGTAGTTTAAAAATTATAACGAGTCAAGTTTCTTAATTTTGTCACTCATTGAGTGATCATCAAAAGTCTAAGGCACTTTTAGCAAACATAGAAGCTTCAAATTTAGAATAAAATTAGTGTTTAATGTATGGATCAAGGAAAAACTAAAATATTTTTCAATTTCTGTCCAGTTTTCGAGATACATCAACTGCATAAATAACTTTGTAATCTTAATATATAAAATCCCTGCGTTACTGACTGACTGACAGACAAGCTACAGCCGAAACTACTCGGCGCAAGAAGCTAAAATTTAGCATGTATGTTCATTGGGGACCGTAGTGGCGCACTAAGACGGGATTTCCCGAAATTCCCACGGGATCGGGCAAAACGGGAAATTCGAAAATATGTGCATGTGAAGCCGCTGGCGTCCACTAGTCCCATATAAATATATAGGATTACAAAATTACATTTGCAGTTAGGGCTTTAATTAAGAAAATTCGTTGTTGGTGTACAAGAAGTTTGTACCGGAAAGGAAAAAAGAGGACTATCTACAAAAAGAAATGAGTCAAAAAAAACAAATCTCGGTACCTACCGTTAAAAGTTGGGAGATCCATGTTTCATCAATCTATTTATTTAAAACATTTTAACCCACCAAGGCGGTTGATTAAAAATCTTTATTGTAATACTAGCTTTTGGCCACTGCTTCGCACGCGTAAATCACGATTAGAATTTTTTTTATATAAACACCCTCTTCAAGGAACATACATGCAAAATTTAACCTTCTTGCGCCTGTCAGTTAGTCAGTTACGAAAAGATTTTATATACACAGACTGAAGTGATTCAATTGAAAAATAAAAGTTTTTACACCAATCCCTTTTGCACCCTCTTAGGGGAAAATTTCCAAAATTAATGTCTTTGTGTTCGCTGACATTTGCGGATCCAATGAACAAAGTATGAAGTTAATCCCTTGAAGGCATATAAGGTTCTATGCAAATTATGACGCCCCTTTTTATCCACTTAGGTAAGAATTTCTAAAAAGACTTTCTTAGTGTTTACTAACTTCATTTGAGGAACCAATAGGTATACAAAGTTTGAAGTTAATCCATTGAGGGAATAAAAACTTTCATATAAATTCTGACAACCAGCTGAACCCCTTTAGTCAAAACAAATTTAATAAAAACAAACGAATTCATAGTGTTCACTATCGTTATTTGAGGAACCAATATACAAAGTTGAAGTTAATCTACTGAAAGAATAACAAGTTTCGTTTCATACACAATTTAAACCCCTATCTTACCCTCTGAGGGTAGGAATTTTTTGAAAAACAAATTCTTAATGTTTAATATTGTCGTTTGAGGAACGAATATGCAAAGTTTCAAGTGAATCCATTGAAGTTTTTTTTAAATTACAAAATGGGACACCCTTTCTTCCCCCATAGGGGAGTGACTTCGAAAACTCCTTTCTTGGTGTTCGCTAACGTCATTTGAGGAACTTATATACGAAGTTTGAAGTCAATCCACTGAAGGAATAAAAAGTTTCATACAAATGTTGACTCCTATCTTACCCCCTTAGGGGAGGAATTTCCAAAGAAACAATTTTTTTGTGTTCACTATCAACATTTGTGGAACCAATATATAAAGTTTGATGTCAATCCACTGAAGGAATAATAAGTAACACACTTTGACCCCTATCTTACCCCCTGAGGGTCGGCATTTTTAAAAAACAAACGTTCTTCGTGTTCACTATCGTCGTTTAAGGAACCAATATACAAAGTTTGAAGTCAATCCATCAGAGAGATGAAAAGATACATACAAACTTTGATCACCAGTTTCACCCCCTTAGGGGTGGAATTTCCAAAAATCCTCTCTTAATGCTACCCTACACTCCTAATGGAACATACAGGCTAAATTTCATCTTCTTGTGACCAGTAGTTTCGGCTGTAGCGTGTCAGTCAGTCAGTAACGCAAGGATTTTATATATTTTATAAATAATAATTATTTTTTAAAACTGCCTGCAAAATACATTGCACAAGGCGGACTTAATGCCTATAGCCATTTTCTCCCAGTCAATTTTTAGGTGATGCAGAGATGATCATGGCAGGTGTGTACTTACACAAAGAGAGTAAAATAAAATAGAATACCCGTTATGATACATACTATAAATACATACAAGATCCATACATACGCATAAATATATACATCAATGAATACATACATAAATACATATATATTTACATAAATAAATATATATTTACATAAATACATATAAATGTATACAAATAAAAATAAATATTTAAATAATAATAATAATATTTTTATTGGCAAGTAAATCATTGTAGTACATTACATGTTAAGTAGTTACAGTATCTGTGAAGTAGTTTACTACACAAAATAGTGGATGGCTTACTGTTTTCCTAGCTAGGCTATTAAATAGCCTGTATTAAGGATAAACAGCTCCAAACCCGCATTCATACAAAATGCATAGTATTTAACGACACTAGTTGCAATATAAAAGAAGGTATGTAAACTACAGTTTTAACACTTTTTGTATGAAAGAACATGCATTATTAAGACAATAGGTGGAGATATTATGCAAAAATTTATAAGTTGGTGTGTGTGTGTGTGTGTGCGTGCGTATGTATGTGATTGTGTGTGTGTGTATGTGTCAGTGTATGCAACCGTATCCAAAAAGGCAAATAGAAGCTATATATCAGGACAAAGCGATTAGCATATTTTCTGTCTCATCGTAATTTTTATGGAATAGGTAATTTAGGACGACCGACTTACAATCATGACTAGGTAAGTTATATATATAAAAAACTACTACTTTACTACAATGTTAACCGATTAGACGCCAAATAAAATGTTATAGTAATTTCTTTGAACTTTTTATATTATCTATAAAAATAAGAAAAGAAAACATAAAATTACATAAGAATCGTATGTATAGCAAATTATGAATATATCTATCCCTTTGGGTTGCGGAAGGCAGCCAGGCAGTAACTCTTTTCCCCCCGTGGGATCTCCACCTTGTCGTGGTGGGGGGGGGGGGGGCTCAGTAGCCATGGTTAGGTCACCCACGGTGAAGTTAAGCGAGATCCCGGGAGTGGACGCTCCTCGTGGGCTTGATGGAGGCCTGCGCAGTATGCGTCCAAAGGTGCGAGTGCGAAGGACAGTTCTTCTGTCCCTCGCAGTCAGGCGCGGTCGCGGGAGGAGAGGCGTGTCGGTGTTGCGTTGCCGCGCGCCCTATCTCCCGCGACCAAATGGGGGCGCACCATTTGTTGCGTTGCGGTGGGGCCGCAGAGGAAGAGGAGATGCGGTGTAGTCAGGTTGCCGTCCTCCCTATCCTCTGCGGCCGCTGGGTGTTTTGGTGGCGGAGCCCTTCATTCGCCGCCTAGGGGGTTTTGTTCGTGGCCCGCCTGACCATCTAGTGGGCCAATACCCGTCGGGAGGTAGCGAGGAATGCTTCGGTGATACTCGACCCTCCGACACACGAGTACATGAGGAACACGGGTTGGTTTTTAGTCAGTAAGAGTCTGATAGTCCCCTTCGCACTTTCCCCAAGGCGGAGGGACTCCATGAAGATTTTCCAACACGAAACCAAAAAAAAAGAGGCAGTAGCTCTTTGGAAAACTAATATTCTGTCAAATCCAGTTAGACTAGAATACGGACACCGGGTTCTAACTGGTATAACGCTAGGAGAATGATGGCTCTAACGAGTACACGGGCCACTTAGCTATGACAATTTCAAAAAATATTTTTTTCGATGCAAAGTGTTTTATGCAATTCTTGAAACGCCTCAGGAATGCATATAATAGATCGTTCAGCTTTGCTAATAAACGAGTAATAAACAATTACTTGCATTTGTTACCAACCGATAAAATGAACATTGTGATCGAGTCCTGTTATCCTAACCTAACCGAATAAAGTGTGTGGCTCGATATGCAATTGGCCGTTTTTTTTCCTTATTGAGATCTAGTTATTTAAATAACACACGATTAAGAGAGATTTATTAATATTTTATATCAAAGCAAAATCAAAATTTACAAATTTCTGAGGGAAAAGCCGCCTGTAATGACTAGCACATTTTCTTACAGAACAAAGCGATGAAAACTATTATAAAATAACTTATCACTCGTGATAATGATTTAGTTTGATGTATATTTATCAACATTGCATTAAATTTGTAGTTAGTTCTGAGAAAATAGTAGTAATTTTATATAAGTATAGTATTATTACGTAAATTCTACGTTATCGTACAGACTAATAGTTTAAAATATCTACTGAAAGTATCCTTTAACAATCCTCATATTTTTTTCTAAAACACTTGTTTATTCATATGTACATACATAGACTAGGGGTAGGCTGGGACTACAGACCGCCGTTCACAACGATCGTGACATATCTCTTTTGTTTCATTCACTCTCATCAATTCCGTTATAACAGCGCAAATCTTCAAACTATGCATAGTTTATTTCTTTGAATATCATTGTGTTTTTATTTAGCAGCGCAGGGTAAGTTTATCTTACCCTAAAAATGTTGACATTAATCAAGCAACTTTATCAAGTAAGTTTATAAATTACCTGTTACGTGAAAGTTTTATAAGCAAAATACCCTGGAGTTTGAAATGAGAAATGTAAGTTCATTATTATTATTTTCTGTGTTTCGAATTTCGAAACCAAAAAACAACGTACAGTGTAAATATCAAATTAATGATATGGACATGTTCAGTGTATCTAAAAATTGCTTTTGTAACACGGACGATGTAAGCACACTATAATATACAAACAAAGTGAAACTAAAGAGAATGCAGACAGAACAAACGTGAAACAAAATTGGCCATATACAAGGTTTACTTCCGATTTATGCAGAATGAACGAATTACTTACAATTTTATCTTTTGAAGAAAAAAGTTTAAAGGGGAAATAACGTGGGGCTAGCAAGATCAGCGCTCTGCCTTTCTGCCAAAAGCGATCCAATCATTCTCTTTATTGAAACATCCGTCTGCCGTCTTTGTTGCGGGAATTCCCTTGAATCCAATTTATGCAAAATATTTACGAGTGATAAGAAGATAAGTAAGATAAATTTATTTGACGTGCCAATTTTGCAATCCGACATTCCAGATCGCAAGCCACGTTTTAATAGTGCCTCGGTATGTTAGTGATTGAACGGTTCACATGATATTTTCTCTCGTAGCATGGGTGAACGTGAATTTTGTATATTTTATAGTGATATGAATCGCAGCCCTGGATTTACATTGCGTTGGGTTATGTGTATTATAATTATGAAAAGATTGCCAAACATTTATATATATTGCATCAGTCATATTGTTAATAGCATATTCTACAAATTTAAGGCAGCTTTAATATGCTAGTTGAGTGGCAAAGCGGCTGCGTATCATCTCAAAGTTGATACAAACCTTTAGACAACAGATTTATGAGTTCCTGTAGTCACTAGCTGACGAAGACAAATTCCTTATTTAGTTAGCTAACCACAAAACTGAGTCGGGTAGGTATATTATAAAGTATTGATGACTATAAACGACAACATCATTCATTCATCAGAGACCATGTTTCATTAAAAACTTGATGTCTGCCACTTTAATATCGATCGCTAAAGCTATGTAAAAAAGTGTTATTATCAGTGATCGGATAATCGGATGCATATTCACCTAAAGTTAATTTTTCGCTAGGATATTATGGAAGCGGCTTCTTAAAACATATTTTTTTAAATATAAATCCCGGGATTCCAGAAAATTCGGGAATGTGAAACTACTCTGTAACATGGTGAGGAAACGACGTCTTTAACATGTGGTTTTTATTTAAAAAGAAACTGGTCTCCGGGATTACATAATTATTAATGTGTATTTACTTGAAGTTAATTATAAGCTCCCCATTAATTTATGAGTATGTTGAGTGTAAGAGGAATGGTAGGCAGTGGGTGCTGTTGTATCTAAGTTAATAATTATTATGAGATTTAATGTTTTTTCTATGTAATTCTTATTTATTATTCGTTTGAGATAAATGTTTTGAAAATGGAACAAAATTAAGAGGATTTTATTATTTTTAGAGCTGTTTTTTGGTACAAAAGTTAAAATAAGTAACTTTACCATAACATTGTCAAACTCTCACTTTCTTTTTCTCCCTTTTTTTACTATTGTCTACTCCCATTACTTAATTCATTATATTATTGTATGTATATATGTATTGTATGTATATATGTATTTATATTATAGTATATTTATTAGTTTATTTGTATAGTATAGTGTGTATTCATATTTTGTATCACTAGTATCCTACTACGCCAAAACTGCCCTATGTCTGGCTCCTTACTTCTGTTTTTCCATAAGGGTTGCCTGTAAGAGATTGCTTTTTAGCGATAAGGCCGCCGTTTGTGCAACATATATTTATCTATTGTAATTACTGTGTTAAATTCATTTGGTGTACAATAAAGATTATTATTATTATTATTATTATTATTATTACCTACACCTGATTTGATTCTATAATAAAAAAAGAAATTTTTCGATTCCGTAATCCCGGGATTTTTCGATTCAAAAGTACATTCCATTATAGCCAACACCTCAACTTTAGGTAAATATGCATCCGATTATCCGATCACTAGTTATTATCTACGGGCGTTCCTTGTCGTACGGCATTTAGAGGGTATTTGATTAAGGATCCTTATTAATTTCGTCCAAAATCCCCGTAACGAGGCGAATGGAGGTATAGGCGGTTGGCGCAAAAATATCGTCATATCTATCTATAATAACCGTTATTAATGCTAGTCATTCACCAAGTTAGATGGATATGACAAACCTTCGATGCTCCGCTCCAATACAACATTATTATTAATATTATTGAATAGGTGCAAAACTCATTGTGCTAATCAAACACGCATTCGATTACGGATTAAACCAATTTAATAACAAAATTGTATATTTGATGTAGATAATGGATTTTAAATTAATATTTACGTTACACGTTAATTGCGGTTGATGTTGTCGTCCCTGTGGTTATCGCTTTGTTAGGTAACCGTCAAAGCTCGTGACCGTAGGACCGTAGAAACGAATGACAGTGTACGGTGCAAGATGTAATCTTGGTTTCTATTGGCGAACGTTTTGAGAATAATTATGTTCGTATAATCCTGACCGTGTCTCTGATGTCGGTGCGTCTCCTCCCCCTCCCCGCCACTCCACTGTCCTCACCCCTGATTGATGGCGCCGGAGATTGCATGTCAGGATTACATCTGCGGAGGATGTACGGATTATTTAGTCGCTGGCAGTGGGTAAATAGAGCGAACAATATTCACAAGAAACTTATAGTAACACGACGGCGGATAGACGGGTGCGAAAGGGATGGTAATCTTGTTTGTCTCTGCAAAAAAAATCATCTCGTGTTTTGTCGTCCTAGAAAAAGTAACAAACCAAAAACAGAATATATAAAACACCGAGCAAAATATGCAATGCAAAATAGAAAAGTATTAACCACATACTTAATCTGTTCTCCTGTTTTGTTTCTTTTTCTGGTTTTATTTTTACCTTTCCATTTCATATACCTAGTGTCAAAAATAATTGCTCACCACACATTTTTCTTACAAAGTAAGTGAGTATTCAGAAAACTCCGTTAACCATTAAAATGTTAATTTATTTATAAAATGAAAAATTTATAAAATTTATAAAATTTAAAAATGCTTATAATAAAGCGGTGTCATTTGCCGACTAGTCTTTTGTTAATTCACGGCTCTACTAAAAAAACTTAAATCAAAGAGTGACAACAAAGAGCGACTAAAAAGAAAACTGAGCGACGGCAAAAAATAATTTTACATCTGCTTGTATACCCCACGACAAAGAAATATTATTTAAGTATTCTTTTGTATGCATTTCAAAGCAGTACAAATATGTTACTGTTGTGCGCTATTGGACAATGCTATGATATACAAAGTTGATATAAAATTATGTAAGTTATTACCCTACTCAAAGTGAGCAGAGGCCCGTGTTCAGCAGTGGGACAGTATAAAGGGCTGATTATTATATATGATGATGTTACCGTAGGCATATATATCAATTGCAGCCGATATTTTATAATGCTTGATTGTTTGTAGAGACTTTGTAGTCCACTTGGAAGTTTAAAAAAATCAAGTAAGTATAATTTATTACTCATCCATAACATAGTGAAGTTTGAGGTTTGTAATGATAGACTTGATTTAGCGTGTAAAATATGACAAATATCTACATGACAGATCGTACGGTCTTTGTCTCATACTTATGAGAATTTTATTCATATGTCCAATATTATTTCCGTTTGAATGGAAATATTTCCAATAAGGGTCTGGTCGAGATTTTGCAATGTGACACCGCGATTTTCTTTTGAGTATCTGTTTCGGAGAGTGTTGCTATGTTTTTTATGTATCATACAATTGTGTTTTCGCATTTGATGCTAGAAACAATTTCATTATTTCGTATGGAAATGAGATGGTCCAGAGCCAAGCTAGTTGTATACCGCGATAGTTCTGGTAAAGTTCCGCGTGAAATATGACTAAGAATATTTACCGCTGTTATTGTATATTATATGTATAATGCTAAAATGTGTGAGGTTTAAAGGTATGTTGCAGAAAATGACCTTACAAGTACACTTTAATTTTTATTCAATATCACACGTAGGTATTAATAATAAATATCAGAAATAAAGTAGGTACCAATACAGATTTTTTATATACGTTAAGAGAGAGGCTAGATTTCGATATGTGTTAGCTATTAATAACTTTTTATTACATAGTATGCCCGGCATACACATTATACAATGTATATACATAATCAGTTTTATTGTTAGTAGCGTTGTTTGAAGTATAATAATAAATGCCAGTTTGTAGAATAGCTCTTTGTCTCAGAGGTTAATGTTCTGTAGTAGATGATGTGCAAGAAACATTTACACCAAATGGCATTTACAGTTAATGTTTACTGAATGCTGAAAATTAATATTTGAAAGCAAATAGTTATTATAAGAACTTGAATCGTAAAATGTTATTATTATTACTTACAATAATAATATTAGTGTGATGCTTTTGGTTTATATTTTTTTGATATTTAAGCGAATCAAGTAGTTTGTCCAAAATCGTAAACATGAAAAAAGGTTCCTTTGGAAATTATGACATTTCGAGTACAAATTTTATTTTATCCTGTAGGATATTCTACTGTACACCTCAATAATATCTATAAAACATTGGATACGTAGCTTATTGCCGAATCCACAAAAAACTGTAAGTAAAGTAGTAGTAGTAGGTAAATTCATCACAGTGAATTTACCTACTAACTAGAAGTGATATTAATAATGAAAGAAAAAGTTATAATATGCATTATAATATTTGATTAAATAAAGATATTTCATGCAACTTTCTGTAAACAACCGCACAGTATACCGCGACCTCGTCGCTACTAGAAGTCGAGGACACCGTGTTTATTCTAGTGAGTAGGCTTTATACGTCATTAGGGAAGAGTAACTCACAATATTGCCAGCCCTAAACTGACCGTGTGCGGTTGGTGCAATAAGGTTTCCACCATTAGCACCATTAGCACTGACGAATAAAAAAAACAAAGAAACATTTTCTAACATCTGAAAGGATCTTAGACTATATATATTATGTTATAGACGGAGGGATCCGCATGCAAGACCATCACTAAAAGGTCTGACATTTAATAGAACTTCATTTGAAACTTTGATAATTCGTTCATAGACATTTTGATTTATTCGTATAAAGATTGTGACGCACAAACATAGTGACGTTATAACTTTATCGATACTTTCATTTTACAGACTAGCTTCGGCCCACGTATTCGCCGATGTGGATGACAGTTATTGCCAAAAAAAAGCTAGCCTTTGTACTATTGTGATGTATAAGCTATACTGCAATATTTTTTTGAAATATAAGTATACTTGAATATAATTATTATATATCTCAAGAAAAGTGTTTTCATCCATCATCACAAAGTTTCGGCTATCGCACACAGGCTATCGCTGCTTTCACTGTTAATTTAAGATCTACCATTTTATGGAGTACTTAAGCTGAAACAAAAATAAAATAGGTTTTCAGCTTAAAATTATTATACACTAGAGGATGCCCGCGGTTACACCCGCGTTATTTAAGCCTTACTGCTCCTCTTCCGTCACTCATAGCGTGATGTTATAAAGCCTATAGCCTTCCTCGATAAATGGGCTATATAACACTAAAAGAATTTTCAAATCGGACCAGTAGTTCCTAAGATTAGCGCGTTCAAGCAAACAAACAAACACACGCTTCAGCTTTATATATTAGTATAAGATATAAGAATAATATTTTTTTATACACCGCTATTATTAACATATCAAGTGTTTATTTTTTACCACCTTTTTACCATCTAATAAATCAATCTTTCACAGAAGGTACTTACCCCGAACAATATTAAAAATATCAGTTATAAGACCAATTTACAAAAAAAGTCCAGAACTGATCCTAGCAATTACCGCCCTATTGCCCACGGCCTCATAGGTATTTGAGAAGGCTGTGTGCAACCGAGTTAACGCTTTCTGCGAAAAATATAGTATATTTAATGAATGCCAAAACGGCTTCCGAAAGAACAAATCAACTACACTAGCCGTATACAAATACGTCCAAGACGCTCTTAATATTATAATAAAAAAAAATACGCTGTCGGTGTTTTACTGGATATGATAAAAGGCTTATGATAAAGTCCAATATAGCATACTACTTCAAAAACTATATAATATAGGCATTCGTGATTCAGCTTACGACTGGTTTTCATCCTATTTAAGCGGGCGAAAACAATCAGTAGAATTGGAATATTTTAACTACGATACCAAAGAAATAAAAAAGGTACGCTCTAATACTGAAAACATATATGCATCAATTCCTCAAGGTAGTGTAATCGGCTGCCTATTATTTTTGATATATATAAACGATCTTCCCAAAGCCATAGAAGGGCCGTGCGTTTTATTTGCAGATGATATCTCCCTACTCACTTCTTGCCAAACTAAAGATAGCATTAACCAAAAACTACATTCAACACTCACAAATACAATAACCTGGATGAATGAACACAACCTAGAAATTAATTTTACGAAAACAAAAATAATAACATTTCACCCCTATCAAAAAGCACCCTTAAATATAAATTTTAACTTTAACGGAACACAAATCGAAACAGTACGCGAATTCAACTTCTTAGGTCTAATTTTAGATACAAATTTAAACTTTAAATCTCACATCCAAAATATAAAAGCTAAAATTTCTAAATTCACTTACGCACTTCGTGAAGTCAAAAAGGCAACAACATACCGCACTGACTACCTACTACGCCTACGCTTATGCCCGGCTTAACTATGGCATTATCCTGTGGGGAAATATCACAGATGCAACTTCTCTCTTTGTTCATCAAAAGAAATTAATTAGAATTTTAGGAAATATAGAAGTCACTGATAGGTGCAAACCCATCTTCCAAAAATATAAACTTCTTACCCTAACAGACATTTCCATATTAGAAATATGCAAATTCGTCAGAAAATATCCTGAATTCCATCCAAAACGTGAAGATACTCAAAAACAGTATTCCTTACGCCACAAACACAGACTAAATCTACTCACATCCCGGTTAAAAATGTACTCATCAATTCCCCTAGTCATGTCAGTAAAACTTTATAATAAGTTACCAGAGGTCCTAAAACAAGAAAATAAGTACAACATATTTATCAACAAACTGAAATTGTTCCTTAATAACAAAGCTTACTACACTTTAAATGAATATTTTAATGACAAAACACCATGTAATATAAAATAACCCAAAATAATCCCTTTAGTCTATTTATACACACAAAAGGTCAAAATTATGCCAAAAATAATTGAATAAATTCGTAAATATAATAAATAAGCTTAAGAAATCATAAAACAGCATTTTGAGGACATAACACAATATTAAAAATATTTATTATACATATATTTAATAAGTATACATCATAAATATCATTATTAAAATCCTCTTCCTCCTCTCTCCTAATAAAAACTTTGCTGTGCCCGACAGGGTCCATAATTGATACTACCCTTATGTTTAACACCTCATTGTAATTATGGAATGCAATCAAGTATTTAATATTGAGTATTAAATACATACATCATTGATGAAGGTAAGTCACGACTCTCATTAACAATGATAATGTTTAATTACACGAATTAATGTCTTTACACACCTACTGCACAAAGTAACGTAGCTAACAAATATGTACAGTCGCGGTCTGAAAGTGTTTACCACCACCACCATACAAGGCTTATAATTGCATGAACACATCAATGACACAAGGACGACGATATTGTACTAAGCAACTAATCTATGATAACATGCGTTGCGTAGCAACTGGTGTCAATAACGATTTATTATTCCACATTTATAACAATGAATACAGATGATTTACATTAAAGAAGCTTATTTCTTATGGATGTCATGTGCCGATTAAAGTTGGCGTATTGACGGTTGTCATTAGTGTAGTTCGTAGTTGGCGCCGTTGGCGGCGCTAGCGTCTTTCGCCATCTGTCTTGCATTGCTTTGGCGTAAGAAATAGACAGCTGTTGCACTGACACTCACGCGACTGTTACGCCGCCAAACGGCAATTTGGGTCGCAGAAAGTTTGTCTTAAAAGCGGCAATAAGAAAAACATCTCTATAAATAAATATCTATGCTCTATGTTTTTATAACATACGTTCATTTAATTACAATAATGATATTTACACTGAAACTAAAATATTTGTAGTCTTTAACCCTAGAGTACTAATCTTATTTTTTTACCGCTTAATAATAATGATCGCTCGTGAGTCTACTTCATATATGACACAAGATTTTAGAAAGACTTTTTTTTAATTGTTTTAAATTTGACAAAATAATGCAGAAAATTTAATTGCAATGGCAGATTTTCTTTAAAATTATAATTTCAGTCTTAAAATCAACCTCAAGTCTAACGTCTAACAAGGTTTACCTTGTTTAAACAGTCTTTAGAATAATAATAATAAAAAAATAAAAAGTCACATATAGCCTCTAATTTAGTATCTGAATTAAGTAATTTTAAAATTTTATATCACATTAAAGTAAAATTACCATTGTAATTATAAGATATTTGGCTTGACAGTAAATTAAAATCCGACTATATTTTTCTATCAAAATTACAGCAGTTTGGATCGAGATTGGGTTTGTAGAGCGACTTCTAACTCGGCCTTTGTGCTTGCTTGTATTTGAGACGTTTGAGGAGGTAAATCCAAATTGTTCGGAGCAATATGTGGAAGATCATCTTCAAGTTGGCACGAAGGATCAGCCACACTGTCGTCTGAATCGTAATCCTCAACGTAATCTTCAGTTTCACTGTCCGATTCTTCGTTTTCCAAATAGTTTTTATCTGGTTCTCATCGAGATTCATCTATGAAACAAAATAACCAATTCTCAGCTTTATCAAACAAATAAATAAAGAGATAATTGCAAAAAACGAAGAAACGAGATTGGTAGAAAACTTACCTTTAATACTAATGATCGACTCCCAGGCGACCGTGAGGTCAATAACTCGATACCTGCATATTCCCCGCTGAACCCGCGACCACTCTCCACTGCGTCACGGGGTGCACTGTATTGGCGTGAACGCACCCCGCAATACATAGACGTAATTTAAAAATATTCTTAAAAAATCAACCGAACGCGGCCTCTCAGGCGATGATTAGTAATCTAGGGTTAAATAATGTAATTTTAAACGTGCTATTTACGATTTTGGTATTTGTAATTAATAAGTTTATCAAATGATTTTTACATTGACAGATTATAATGAAAGGGATGGCGAAAATACGCCATCCTGAATATAAAACCTTTTTGAAAAAAATACAATATTTATATCATCTAGCGTAAGACTACCTCGTTGGTCTAGCGGTAGTGCACACGACAGCTGTTCATGAGGTCTCGGGTTCGATTCGCGGGTCGGGCTCGGAAAATGTTGCTAAGGTTTTCAGTTAAGAATTTCTTAGTGACAAGTTATTAGGAATTTCTGTCAAGAAATTCTTAATAATTAGCCAGAAGTTGGCGGTGTTTCACCCCCGTGCATCAGGAAGCACGTTAAGCAGTCTCGGCTACCATGACCTATGGCAGTCATTAATGGGAACTCAGTGCTCTCAAATATATAGGTCTAACCTTAGAATGATGTTAGTTGGCAGTCGCTCCGTGTAAAAACTGATATTCAGTCAAATCTCGGTAGACCAGTAATAGCAGGCCCTGGGCTCCGAAGCGCAAGCTTGGGATGCAACTAAGAAAATGCTAGGATGATGATGATGATGATATCGTCTAGCGAAAATCAGGGCGCGGTCAGACTGTGAGCTATAATGATAGTGGATGGTATGCTACTCGTAGTTACGTTAAAGTGCATGCTGATCACATAAGTGAGCTTTTGTTTTGATAGTACCATTTTATTACAATAAGTAAGTGTTTTTATAATAATATTAAAATACAGAACTTTTACAGGAAAATAAATGCAATTCTGTCATTATGTCAAATTATTTCATCGACCTAAAAATATTCATACTCTTTTTGTTTGAATCGATGCCTTACCTATGTACCAATGATTGAAAAGTAATAAGTACTCAGATATAGCATTTCAGACCTTGCTGAACCCAGCGTGACAAAGCATTAATATTAAGTTGGGTTTAGACGCGCGCATTAATATTAAGTTGGGTTTAGACTTATAAGTTTTCTTTGTTATTGTATTTTGTGTCTTTAAATAGTGTCCTACAAAATTGTAATCGGCATTAAAATTCGAATAGATATTTGTATTGAACTTATATTCTATAGGTACCTATGTCGTGCACTAGCATTCCTGCCAAAAATAAAAATACTTGGTTTATATAATTATTATTTTATTTCCATTTTAGGCCGGTGGGGTAGTGTAGCGACATCTGATACTCCTGTTTATCATATAATAAGCGTCTTATGTGTGTGTATGTCGAGTAAATGTGTATGTGTAGTGCAGTAAGAATATTTAGTCTAATCTCAGCCACTATTGTATTAGGACACGTTATGATAATATAATATTATTTACGTGAGTGTACCCAAAGTATTTTCATTTATCTATCCCAAGGTAGGGACCTCCATAGGCACTTCAAATGTAATTTGAAAAGTGGTAAACATTTTTAGACCGCAACCGTACATATATTTTCTAAATTAACAATTCTCTCGGTACAGTCTAACTACGGAATTCAATATTCGTATTTTAGATAGATCTGTAGATTTTAGATTCGTTTTTGACATTTTTTGACATAAGCTCCATACAAAATATGTCAAAAACGAATCTAAAATCTACAGATCTATCTTTAGTTCAAATATTGAAAATGGCTGTTAGATAACCGTTACATAACATGCGACTGTAGATAGTTTCTAAGCTAACGTATCACTGATTTCTTCCTAAGCTCATACGAGCGTTGTTCACCATTGAGCGCTAGTCTGGGGTGGCTAATATGCGGATGCGGGCGACCCACAATCCCTCCGATTCAAATGTAATGTATCGATGTATACTACAAAACCTTATCTTGGATTCACATCGTTTAATTTCCACATCAATAATATGAATGTCTTTGGGCTGATGAGTTTCAACTAATAGTTGTAATAAATATTAAAAGGACAGGGTGAATCTACTCACATCCCGGTTAAATTAATTCCTGCCGGAATAAAATCCCTTGTGATGAAACATTTTTTATTTTATATATTTTTTGGAACTGTTCTAAATTGTCATTATGCTCATTATTCAACGCTTTCATAACTTAAAAATGCTTGACTTGTGTTCCAACGATTTAATTGATGTCCTTGCATGACACCGTGCTGAAAAATATTGATTTATCGAAGAATGATGCTTCATGCTCTCCAAATCAAACGAAGTTGGACAAATGGAAATACCATTAATTAATGTCTACAATAATAGAATGTATCTTTGTAGCGAGAACAAAGAAGAATTCACTTAAATTGAGACGCGGTTGAAATATCACACAATGCTGTTCGATATTAAGATTCACCTTGTAATAAAAATATTTTATTACCAACAATCATGAAAAAAATACTTCCCCGCAATAAATAACACAACATGAATTATCACAACATAACAATTCAATACGCACATAACTCCGAAAAGTCATTGGTGCGCGCCGTGGATTCGAACCCGATACCACATAATAGATAGTACTAAGGTACAGAAGCATCACTTCGCAAACCAATTTAAAGAAATTGCGGCTCTTGCTACTAAGCAACAAAGTGCAATTCAGCTCGCATAAGCACTCAGTGCCTACCGCAATATTCACCTAACCGTTCCCGCTCTTTTCTAACACATAACGCTGTCGCTGTCTAGCGCGGAGTGACGCACTAGCTGTCGCGCTAGGGTTGTCGACTTGCCGTTGCTACTATATGCTGTCTATCTACCTACTTGACCACGTAATACAACAAATAAACAACTTCATGCAAGGGACACCCAGTGCGGTGACGTGAGCTCAACGCTCGTCGAGAATAGTTTGCAACTACCTTACATTTATGACATTATGTGCGATACAGAAAAAATCGAATAATGTAACTATCATCGTCATGTGAATTGTATGATTTGTGTGGATTTCTTGTTTATTGTGATAAAAGCATGGTCACACATGGCTATGCCGCCGTCGATCATATTATTAGGATGCATGGTAAAACTCAAATTAGTTTGTGTTTGCATCACAAGTATAAATGAATTGTGTATTGTTATTATGTTGTAAATAAAAAAAAAATTAAAAAACGCGTGGACCGATTAACATGATTCAAATAGATAAAATGGTTTTTGAACTAGATCTTTAATTTGACACCATAATCGATGGGATATCTCAACAAACAAAAAAACAAATTTTCAACTTACTCTCGTAATTATCTAATACTTATATGTAACTATGAAGTATAAAAGGCGTAACAATTCTTTTAAAAACTATCTTTTCGAACATCAAACCATAAAACTAGGATTCTATACGATTGTCAACATCATTAAATCAGAAATAATCAACACCTATTAAGTACGTAGTTTGGTATTAATTGGTTTAGCTTACCTTTCCGCATCTGTAGGTAATGTAAAAAATGACACACTTTTATCTCCCTTTTTGGACACACATCCGTGAAATATGTAGTAAAACTCCAGTTATACTTATAAGAATATAGTTTATATATTTATATTTCAGATATAACACTGTACAGATATTATAATATTGCCGAAGAGCCACCGTCCGTTCGGTACCGTCGCCAGGAACAGAATGCCCACGCTCGCCAACCGCCATTTTGAATTCTTTCGATAGTGATGTGACTCGGACGAGTCAATCGACTACAAATTATTAAATTGCAATCGATATCAATTTTAATAAAAATGGGGACCTTACACTCGTCCATCCTGACCTCGTGTATGTCCCCATACATGCAATCAAGCAAACTAATATAAACCTTACGCTCGGCGAGAGAGTGCACTTACAATCACATTATAGAATCCTGTAAACCCATCCAATTCTTACAGGCTTAGTTACATGTTATCATTGCCGCAAACCCATCCAATTCTTACGACAACGATAACATACACAAATTGAATTCTGCGAACCCATCCAATTCTCGCAAAATTAAATGCAATGCTTGCTAACCCATCCAGTTCTAGCAAGATTGACATTCACCGACATGCAGATCCTGCTAACCCATCCAATTCTAGCAGCAACTGCTACGTAGTAATACGCTTATAATAGCTTACAATTCTGGTCAACCCATTCAATTCTGACCAGAAATTTCACATAGACATTTAATAAATAAAATCATGGCTACATTAATAATTGTATCGTAATTTTATTAATACGGTTTTACAACCAACAGTGCAAAATATCAGCTCATACAATAATTAGCGCAACATGTATAAAACACCACTATTACTAACCATTTAATTTTTAGCACAAGTTAACAACATATTATTATCATAGCGACATAATATACACAAGAAATTAATATAAATTAGAATGATAGGCTGTTTTATCACAGCTACAAAAATAAGCCCATAACAATACAGCTCTGGACTGTACCATTAATACCTAGGTACATTAATATTATTTTAAATTAATATTTTTTGGAGAGGGGTGAAGTTACTCGTGTCAGTAGGAACTACCATCTTTTTCCAGACCCACCCTACACGTGCCCCCAAAAAAATAACTGTTATCCGGTCAAATGGGCTATCGGCTATACATTCACCCCAAAGGACAATAAAAGCTACCGCTTAGTCATTAAAAACCTCCACCATAGCCAACAACCACCAAAGATTGTGAACTACAACAGAGATCCTATGCAAGTGTGGTAGCCGCCGAGGCCGTAACGCAGTCAAAATCTACACCAGCTTCTGATAACACCACTGATATTACTGGCAATCAACGAAATCTGACTCTTGAAAGCATACTCATAAAACAAAGTGAGACGATCGATCTCCTAATTCAACAAATGTACTCCATGTTGGACCTTATCACAACTCTCATTACAAAACAACAAATTACTTCTCTAAACCTTGCAACGCGGTACATAAATGGCCTTTCACCTAACTCTCATGAACTTGAAGCATTCCTCCACTCCAACAAACTTGATGCATGCCTTATATCCGAAGCACATACAACCAATCGAAGCCAAATCTGCATCACCGGATATAGCGTGTACTTTACCTGCCACCCGGATGGCGGAGCTCATGCTGGTTCTGCGATTGTTATTAAAAATAGCATAAAACACTGCCTACTGCAGCCGTACGCGATGAAACACCTACAAGCTACCACAGTGCGCATAGAAGACGGCTATGGTCATATGAACCTCTCGGCCATATATTGCCCACCGCGACATTGCATAAAAGAAGTCATGTTCACAGAATATTTCCAGTCTCTGGGGAATCGCTTCATAGCTGGTGGGGTCTGGAATGCTAAGCACACCTTCTGGGGATCACGAGTAACCGTTACAAGAGGTCGAGAATTAAAAAAAGTTTCGATTCCAATCGATTTATACCATTATCTACTGGTGAACCGACATACTGGCCCACAGACAGCAACAAGATACCAGATTTGTTGGACTTTTATATCACAAAAAATATTCAACCTCTTTACTTTCATATAGTATCAAGCCTCGACGTCTCCTCGGGCCATAGTCTAGTGATGCTGATGATAAGCACAGCAATCATTTAATGTGTACCCTATAATGAGAACCTGTACAATGCAAAAACGGACTGAGGTAATTTTCGTGAATTTCTGGAATTGAATATAATTCTTAAACTTCCACTGAAAAATTCCGAAAAAATTGACCACGTGTACCCATACATCACCAACCTGATACAAGTAGCGGCTTGGAAAAACACTCCCACTCTAGAAACACCCAATCGTAGAAAACTAATTCCAGTTGATATCCGCAGCAAGATATCTGAAAAGTGCAGACTTCGCAGAGTGTGGCAACATTCACGCAATAGAGAAGACAAAACACGACTCAACCGGGTGATCACTGAACAATAGGCCTTTGTTCCAAACCCGATCGAAAGCCTGTTAGACATCGAGAAATGCTGCTGAGCAGTTCTCCTTATTTTCGAGACTTTGTCTTATCTTTTGGTAGACTCTATGCATTTGCAACCTGTGCGAGAGCAGGCTGCTCTCACTCGATCGGGTTTGGAACAAAGGCCTATTGTGCAAAATAAAAAGGACCCTGCCCCATACGTTCTACCTTCTTTTGACATCATATTTAAAAGATAGAACTCTCCAAGTCAAGCAACGCGGCTCCAGATCCCCTCCGCACACTTGCGACGCAGGAGCGCCTCAAGGCTCGGTCCTTGGCCCAGTGCTGTATAACATATTTACTCACGACCTACCGCAAGCTCCCAAACGTAATTATTGCGACGCCTGCGGATGACGCTGCATTTCTGACATCTAGTAGTGATGTCAGATGAAGCCTGGGGACCCTTACAAATCCAACCAGACCAAACCTATAACTGGTTGCAAAAACGGCGAATTAGAGCGAGTGCCCCCAAATCGCACCACATCACTTTCACGCCGCGAAAGTAACTATGCTACACAGCAAATCCTGTTCAAGTACCGCTACCTCAATCTACATGTGTTAAGCCCCCGGGCCTCCACTTGGATCAACGTATGACCAGGAAGGAGCATGTAAAACATAAACGGAACGAAGTCAACTTTCGTTTTATAAAACCTATTGTGGTTACTCAGTAAACAATCCGCTCCGTCCCTGAGTAACAAACCCAGAGTCTACAGCTCAGTTATAAAACCCATATGGACTTATGGATTCCAACTGTGGTCCTCAGCCTGCAAATCAAACATCCAATGCCTCCAGAGCCCAAAGTAACATCCTCAGGACTACAAGTGGCGCCGCCCGGCCCACTCGCAACTCTGAGATCCATGAGTACTTGGAGACGAAAACTTCTGGAGGGGTCATGAGGCAGCTCTTTGTCGTCCCGTTCAAGACGGCATCGCTGCTCACCTCGGCCGTCCTTTCGAAAAGACCGCATCTCATCCTGTCTCAATGATGTCGGTCTATGCGACGATACCAGCATCGTCATCAAGTCAGAGAAAACCAAACTGCTAATAACACACTATACATATTTGCGACCATCAGTAGAACCAGTATTGTATACACACAACCATTCAAGCTTTCATAATTTATCAAACCGTCAATGTAAACCGATTGAAAAAGTAAACTGTTTAAATACTTAGGCATGAAAATAGATAAACATTTTTCATGGTCCCATCATTTAGATTACCTTTGTGACAAACAGAGTATTACTTGGAAAATTCTATCATTTAAGCTTTAAAGTACCTAAAGGAACATTGAAATCCTTATATAAGTCACTCTAGGAGTCTATTCTCGGTTATGCTTTAGATTGCCATGGTCTTACATTCAAACACAACACAACAATTATACACTTTATTTAATAATAAAAATAGACTGTCTTGGAGCTTCCTCCTCAATACCATGGTTGCACCTTAATGTGACCTTGACCCTACGTTCACGGCACAAGCTAACCATAATCAAGTAGTATTCTTTTCGTATTTATCCGTTACATACATACACAGTCTCCCTTCTATATCCTCGAAGAGCTAGGCAGAGCTAGATATTGCTATACTCACTTTGACCAGACCAAAGAAATCCCAACAATACATTGCCCGATACGGACATCGAACCCGGGATATGTCCCACGAGAAAATTTATGCCGCGAGACCAACGAGACAGTTATAATCCGTTAGACAATTATTACACTATGAAGAGGGTAATTTTAAAGTTTCATCGTCAACAAAACAGAATACTTGAACTCTATTATTCAGAGTATTCGTAAATAGTTGTAAATTGGCCAGCTCAAGTAAGTCAACAAACGTTACGGCACTTAATTTACTTTCAACGTAGAATTTGTTTGAAGCGCTTATAAACAAATCAATGTAACTATTTTCCCAAAAACAAAATAAACAGACGAAGTTGAGCAATTTGAATATTTACTGTATTGATCATGAATATTATTACGATGTACAATACCCAAAATATAAATATCTTCATCTTTGATCTTTCAGCAATACACTACACATAAGCCTATGAAAATTAATAGCAATTGAGTCGCTATCGCTAAGACCAAGCGATTTACAAAATTAACATACTGTAATCGATTCCTGCTTCATCTCGCATAAGCATCGTAACGGGCCATTTACTTACTTGAATCTCGTTAAAACATGGAGTTCCTTGTCGTTTCTCACAAGCTAAAAGTTTTTAAGCATACTAAAGGTTGACATATTTTCGCATCATTTTTAGTCAATATACGCCCTAAATAATTGGTATGTTGCTTTTAAACGCTATTTAGAAAGCCGTAAAAATAAAAATTACTCAAGGTTATGAATGCCACTTTTGATATTTTTCAGCTTTTTTATACTGTGTTATTCTTTTTGATGACGTCATCTACTTGGATTTTTAGATATGGAGTACACAAAGTATCGGTGTACATGTAGCAAAAATGTTAAAGCCCACACTGTATGCATATTACGATCCATCTTAAAGATATAATCTCTCTGTAGCTTTAACCACTCTCAAGAAGGACTATTCATTTATTCACAGCTGAGATCACAAGCGAAGTAGGGCTGCTTAAAGATTGAAAAAGAGGTTGGTAACTAAAATTAAAAAGAAAACTTTTTGTGTATATTTTTATAAAAATGGTTATTACGAAAGTAGCAAATTATATAAACTATATATATAAAATAACCTTTAACACAAACTGATTTTATTTTACTGAAAACTATGGAAACAGGTAAGTTCTTTTATTGAAAGCACTAATGAAACTTTCATGAAAAATCATAAAAGTCCCATAACTAAGTTGTATAATAAGCAGCAATACATATTATACGTGTCAAACCGTCACACCAGAAATAAAAAAAATACTACAGCTCCATAACATATACCTAAGCAAAAACATTTGTCAAATCATTCATCACTGTTACAATGCCATTTTACTTAGCCGTCAGGCAACAACGACTGTTTGCTTTACATCTTGCAAGAAACTCCAAGTTGCAATAAGGAAAAGCCCACATCAACCTGTCGCAAACAGCGTGTTTACACTCATATGGATTCACGAGCAAATATGCTGATAAGGCTTTTCAGTGGCATATAAAATATATGTGAGTGTTCACAGCCACACTTACATCAAACCGAATGCAAAGTATATTATAATTTTACACCATTTTATAAGACTAAGATATAACAGTAAACTAATTTACATAAGATTAAACTTTGAAAGCGTCGTTATTATGTTGTGGCGCATGAACAAGAACGGCACTTACTATCGCATGGCAACAAATATGTCACCAAACCATTAAAATATCAGGTGTGTCACTTTGAAAATAAAATACAAGACGACTACTTTGTCAATGAACTGTTGCCGTATGGATTTTGGAAAACATTATGCACATAATACACTGATTGTCAAAGTGTGCGAGTAAGCAACAATAATAGCGTGAGTTCAAGAAGCGTATGAAAATAATTTATGATAGCAAACTCTCACACGTATTCACAAGATTAAAGGGAAATGTTTTCAAATGCCAGTATGGAATAATAACAAAGCGCTGGTTGCTTTTATCCAATTAAAAGGTACATTAAGCACTAGCTAGCCAGATACGTTGTAAATTGACTGAATTGGCATAATATGTCATTTATTATTTTAAAAACAAAGACATTTTGTTATGTCAACAAAAATAGATTTCCACATATGCAAGGTCCTCATGACTTTCTTGGTTCGAAAATCGAGAGTACCCCAAGCATCATATCGACCGATACTAGATTACATACGCAGTCGCAAATAAATACGTTAGAAATGCATTCCTGAAACCAGAAAATTAATGTGTCGAGTAAGAGCTTGTTTTGTATATCCTGTTATACACTATGTATTTCGTTATTTGCACTTTGAAGTTTGTACCTATGTAAATAATAAAGTAGCTTATTTTATGCGAATGGCAGTACTTAACGTTTATATCAGAAAATGATAATTAGCTCTCTCAATTTTGATAATTTGATCAATTGCTGAACGTCATTAATATATGTACGTGAAGTCGGCTCAGCGTATTACATTAGATAAAGTGGGTCAAGTAGCTATTTTGTTAGTTTATAGACATCATAACGAGGTTATCACAATATTGATAGCTTGGGCGTCTTAAGTGTCAATTACTTTTTATGACTCTTGTATTTATTTTTACGAAAAAACGTGGTAAAGAACGACATGGCGTGTAACAGCTACTTACTTTTTACATTTATTCCTTTTCATACTCGACTCAAGACGTCTGCATATTTAATACGTTCATTCACTCGCCTTTTAAATTTATTTACGTTATTCTATGGTTCTTACGTGGCTTTTGTTGGAAATTTAAATTCTTTGTTTTAGTTTTTAATAAAATGTACACAATGTTTTGATTTTGTAGCCTTTATGAGGCGTCTAAACCACAAGTTATATTGTGGGTTGAAAATATTGGTACTAAGAAGTTAAACAGTGTTATAATTCATCAATGAATCCTTATCTAAAAATTTTCAATAGTAACGGAAGGTTTGTCTCGAAGTCAACAAAAAGTATACAGCGGTACTATCTACTATCCAACTGGTGTGAGACCGGGCGCATGATTTATAGATATACTAGCCGTTGCCCGCGGTTTCACCCGCGTCCTGAGAGAACTACTTCGCGTACCACTGTTTTTTTGGATGATGTTGTGCTTGCGGTCTCTCTTGCTGCGTCTGGTTTTTCACAGACGACGACCACATGTTCTACTCAACGGAGGCCAATGCTTAGCATTCAGGTTCTAGGTTTACGTGGCATGGCCTTGATTGATACAGCTGCTAAATGCTCAATAGCAGGATATGCGCTTTATAAAATATTGAAAGGGAAAGGGCTTACCTTTGCTTCCAAGCAGCTGAATGTGAAGCTGGCTGATGGTGTGGTGCGACCTCGCGAGGTCTTGGTGTCTAACGTCGACGTCACCATCACTGCCGACAGAAGTGTTCCAGTCGACTTCGTGATTTTTCCGGATGCTGACAACAATGACACCCTTTTGGGAATCGATTTCCTCAACGCTGAAGGTATGGTCATTGATTTTTCTGCTTCAACCCTGGGTGCACGCAGACTTACCCGCTTGAATACGAGGGAGAAACCATGTCACAGCGTAGTCCGATGTCCGTGTCTTCAATGACGCTTAGGGCTGACGAAGGCTTATCGCTTACAAGTGATCAGCGCCAGCAACTCATTCAGTTACTCCAGCACCATGAAGACGTCTTCCGACTAGGAGGAGAGGCTACTAGCTTTGCTGAGCATTGCATTGACACAGGTGATCACCCACCTATTGCCGTCCCTCCATATCGCCTCACACCCGCGAAGCGGTTAGTAATGGAGGCGGAGATCAACAAGATGTTGAATGAAGATGTCATTGAAGAGTGCGAGTCCGCATGGGCCGCACCTGCACTCCTCGTACCTAAGAAAGATGGTACGTATAGGTTCTGTGTCGACTACCGTCGGCTCAATTCTATTACTAAAAGTGATACTTACCCTTTGCCAATCAACGAGGACCTTCTTCACGCTACTAAGAGGGAAGGATACATGAGTACCATAGACCTCCGGTCAGGGTACTGGCAGGTAAGCGTCTCCCCTGCTGATAGGGACAAAACAGCATTTGTTTCACCTTTCGGTACGTACCGTTTTACTCGCATGCCATTCGGCCTAAAGAAAGCTCCCGCCACCTTTCAAAGACTAATGGATCGTTTTCGGTCTGCGAGTTCCTTGAAAGATGTTACTCTTTTAGCTTACCTAGATGACCTATTAATTCTGTCAGACGGGCCTTTTCAGAAGCATCTTGAAGACCTGGAGGCCGTATTCAACCGTCTACGTCTTTTTGGCTTACGCGCCAACAGGGATAAATGAAATTTTGCCTGTAATCAAGTTAAGTGCTTAGGCCATCTTATAACTCCTAAAGGTATTATGCCTGATGAGACCAAGGTGCAGGCTTTTCAGCAAATGAATGAACCGACCAAGTTAACCAAGAAGAACGAGCCATGGGCATGGTCAGACGGCCAGCGTCGAGCCTTTGATGAACTTAAGAAGAGACTCATCACAGCACCAGTCCTCGTGCAGGCAGATCATAGTAAGCCATTCATAATTCATACAGATGCTAGCAATTATGCATTGGGCCCAGTCTTACTGCAAGGTGAAGGTAACGACGTGCATCCAATCGAGTATTCCAGCCGTCTGCTGACATCCGCAGAACAAAAGTACTCCACTACTGAGCGAGAAGCCCTCGCTGTGGTATGGGCAGTGGAAAATTATCGCCCCTATATCGAGGGTAACCCAGTAATTCTGCGACCTCCCAGTGGCAGATTGATGCGCTGGGTCCTCAAGTTGCAAGCCTTCGACACACAGTACGAGTATACCCCGGGTAAGACTAACGTTATCGCCGATGCGCTTAGCCGACCTCCTTGTAACAGCGCCACCCAAGAGGCACGTGGAGTTTACTCAGTGATCATCGACTTGCCACGTAAGAGTCCAGCTGACCTTCGTTCTGCGCAGTTATAGGATCCTGAGGTATCAAAAATCATTAAGGACATTGAAAACTTCGCTGACCCCACGTCTTTTACCCGCTGGGTAGAGCGCGGTTACCTGCTGGACCAGGGTGTCCTCTATCGCCTCGCTCCTGACTTGGATTTCGAGGAGCCACAGTTAGTAATTCCTGTATCTATGATTAAAGACGTCATGGAAGAATTCCAAGACTCCCCTACTAGTGGCCGTCAAGGCATCGATCGTACGATCGATTGTATAAGGCGGCGGTACTATTTTACAGGTATTCGTAAGTACGTTACATAATACCCAAAGAATTGTATAGATTGTCAAAGGTAAAGTTCTCCAACTAAAAACCCACCAGTCTTCTGCAGACACCGGTTTTAAATCAGAGGGGTGAAGTGTTAGCTGTCGACTTAATCGGTACTCTCCCCGAAGCTGAATCTGGTGAGAAGTGGGTATTCCTCATCGAAGATACTGCCAGTCAATGGGTGGAATTATACGCCTTGAAGGAGGCTACGGCTGAGGTATGTGCTAAAATTATGATCGAAGACTATTTCCTTCGCTATGGATTCCCCAGACGAGTCATTTCTGACAATGGAGGACAAGGCAATAAGAGGTTCGTGTCTGCAGTCATGCAGCACTGTATGTTTCTGTTTGGTATTAAGCAAAACTTGATACCTCTATACTATCCCGAGGCCAATCGCGCTGAAAGAAAAAACAGAGACCTGAAGGTCCAGCTGGCAATGCTTGTCAAAAACGATCATCGTTCCTGGCCTCTGTTCCTACCCCAGGTACGGTTTGCTCTCAATACTGCAACCTGTGTAACGACAGGACTGACACCATCGTATATGATGTTCGGCCGTGACCTGCGGACGCCGTTTGATACGCAGCATGACCTTCGCGCTATCTTAGGTAAGGAAACCTTTGTACCCCAGGTTACGCCTTATCTTTAAAAATTCATTGATTCCCTGCAGGATATAAGGGATCGTTTGAAAAGCAACAAGATCAACGTAAGGAGTATGCAGACTCTTTTCGACGGCCGTCTCCTAGTTTTAAGGTAGGTGACCAGGTTTTGTTAACTACTCATGCTCTGAGCAATGCTCCCAAAGGCCTAACCAGAAAGTTCATGCCAATGCGGGACGGTCCGTATACAGTTAAACGAGTTGTCAGCCCCACCGCCTTTGAGTTGGTCGATAGTAAGGGTCACCATTTAGGCCGTTTCCATGCTTCAGATTTGACAGCTCTTATCAGTGATCAGACTAACACAATTGAGCCAGTTCAGCCTCGTCAATTGCGAGGCCGGCTGCGGAAACCTAAAGCGCGCTCTTAGGTTTACCCAAATTTCTCTTGGGTCGATGTCGTGACTTGGAGGAGGAGGATGTAGCACGCATCACTAATATGACTAAACATCTATCGCATCACTAGTCAGGCGTACCACATGCACGCACACTGGGCAATCACAGATCGCGTCTTACGCGCCACATGCTGTGTACCAACGTTACGCCGCGCGATTGCGTGAGAGTCCGCTTCTGATTGTGTCGTCGTCGCCATGTTTTTTATTTTTCGCTTTGTCTGTACAAGTAAGTTTACAATATAAACGCTTGTACTTATGTTCCACGACTATCATTTGCGTTCCCGAACCCTACATCCTTTTTTTTTTTTTTTTTTTTGTTTTACGAGGTGGAAAATCCCTTCGGATCTCCGACTCTTGGGGGAAATAAGAGCCGGAGTATGTGGTGTTTCCACTAAAAACCACCTCGAATTCCGCCATGTACCCTTGTGTCGGAGGGTGGGGCATCACCAAAGCACTCGTCGCCACCCTCCGACGGGTATTGGCCCGCCAGATGGTCAGGCGGGCCCCGAACAAAACCCCCTTGGCGACGGATTAAGGTGTTGGACTCCGCCGCCAAAACGCCCAGCGGCCGCAGAGGATAGGGAGGACGGCAACGCAACACCGCATCTCCTCTTCCTCTGCGGCCCCACCGCGACGCATCGAATGGTGCGCCCCCATTTGGTCGCGGGAGATAGGGCGCGCGGCAACGCAACACCGACACGCCTCTCCTCCCGCGACCGCACCCGACTGCGAGGGACAGACAGAACTGTCCCCCGCACCCGCACCGTTGGACGCGTCCTTCGCAGGCCCCTCCAAGCCCACGCGGAGCGTCCCCTCCTGGATCCCTCTTAGCTTCACCGCGGGTTACCAATCCACGGTTACTGAGCCCCCCCACCACGACAAGGTGGAGATCCCACGGGGGGGCGAACCCTACATCCTTCCTTTTCAGTTGTCAGATTTGAAGACGATTTGATATTTTTATTTCAAAAGATATGTTTTGGTCTCAGTAATATTTACAGTCTTTCCAATAATTAAAATTAGTCTTAAATTTAGCAGACATCAAACTTATTGAATAGTATTGCATATTATTTTTAACAGATAAAATAAAATAAAATATAATTATAGCACTAATCTCTATGCAAGGAATTATATTTGATAGTTATCTATGATGTGCTCAAAAATATGCATGATCTCTACCTACCCCTTTACCAGCAAGGCTGACGATGGTTTGACCTTTGGCACAGCGAGTAAGCGTATTCAACTGTGGCATAAAAAATAACACGAGAGAATGTGGCATGTTTCTTTAAATAACTTAATACCATTAAGAAAAAAATATATGTATACAATGAAATATTTCCGCAACCGTAAAATTGAATAAGGTGACATAAAGTATATATTTACTTACTTTTGTTTATTTGTGTGATGTGATATTCTGTTTCCTATTTATCGCTGTCGGTTGACAACAGATTGCCAGAAGACAACAGTTACTACTGTACTGTGTTTTATCGCAATTGGATAGAAACTAAAAAAGTAGAACATTCATAAATCTTATGTTTACTTACCAGTCAAACGTTGCTGAAATGTACTGACAAAGGGCTTTTAGTATAAAAAGTGTCAACTTAAGTTACGATAACATTTCAGGTCAACGTCTAACGACAGTAAACCTTTTCCAGATACCTATTGGTAAGTACACTTTAGTAAACACCCTTTTAGTGAAGTATTTTTACAAGTTTGTTTTTTTATCTTCTTTAAGTCAAACAAAGATCTATCCACTTCAAGTCTTAAGTAAGAACTTGTTAAAGCATACTAACCATATAAATATTTTCTTTGAATAAAGTTTATATAACTGTAATGCCTTTTTTTTTTTTTTGTTCACTACGGTGGTAAAACTCTCCTTATGAGTCATCTCAACTCCGCCAACCCAGCCATTAGAACGGCTAGGCTTGGGACTGGCGGAGGAGGTATGTGGAGGCTCTCCCCTACAGGCGTTCGGGGCATACCCACTAAAAACCACCGCGGTGTCCCTACGGGTCCCGTGTGTTGGCAGGGTCACGCGATTCGCGATTAGCATACTTTCTCGCGACCCCGCCCGGGATTGGCCCGCCGTAGGTGTTGGCGGGCCCCGTCTCGTTATGATCTCGCAATCATCCATCAAACTTCTTGCATCCATCAAACTTCTCGCATCCATCACCTCACAAAGCTACTTGGGAGGCGGCGAGGACACGCACCGCCTCCCGCCTTTTGGCGGACAGGGAGCAGCCCCAGCGCTCACCGTCCGCAGGCACTGAATTTAGGGTGGTCGGAGGTCGTCTCTTGTGCGACGTCCCCGACGCCCGGACCTACGGTTGGGGAGAGGGCGGTGTATTTCCCTCTCCCGCTCCGCCGCCTCCTTGCTCAGCATGACTGCTTCGCAGAAGGAGGCGACGGCGATAACTGTAATGCCTAACTTCTTTAAACTAATACTAACCATCTCTCATATGAATTCTACGAAAAGCATGACGTGAAAGTTTGAAAAGTAATTTTATATTCACTTGGTAGCATTTATTATAAATATTTACAAACACCTACATTTATGTTTTTATTGCTATTATACTAGTATGGCTTTTGAGAGTTCGATATACATATTTCAAGAATCTGATTGAATTTGATTTTGTAGATTTAATTTTAAAAACTTGATTTTACAAAAAGACTAAATGAAATTAACTGTATAAATCCAAATATTTTTCTCACACATCCGCTTTTCAATACTTGAAATGCATGAACGTTATGCCAATTTCATATCGTCTCTTTCTCTTTAGTATTCGTAAGCTCGCTCCCTTTATGTATTCACCCGTCAATTTCATACTCCCGAATACTCCCGATGTCCTGTTATAAGAGACATAGTCATTTACGATGCGTGCACGTCTCTAGCCAGTTTCAGGAGTTCCGTCGAAAATTGACGTAGCATGTATGAAAGCGACCATTGTATGGAGTATTGGGACTTGATTGACAGTTTAATTAATGTCTCTGTTATGTTCACCTTTGCTGAAGGCGATGTTTTCGATCGACGTGAGCTTTTAATGGCTTTCACTGAATTACGTATACGTAATTACCTCTGAGTAAGATTTTGCATTGTTGTCTATGTCGTGTTAAGTAGTTTTGATAGTGTGGAGATTCTTTGTGGTTAATTAAGGACATTCTTTGAATCATTAACATAATATGTATCTCCTAAAGGCATGCTGTGCAGTGGCATGTTGTAATAAATTCTTACGAATGAAGATGCGTGGCTTAACAAAAAATAAGTTACGTTAGAATTACATTTTTAATTGAGGGTTGACAAACTGAAGTGACGGTAATTATTTTAGATATATTCAGTTATTTACTATAGAATATTTATTAAACTGACATAGTATAATGGATATGAAGCTGCAGTTATCGATTGGAGGAAGAACCTACATAAAACGTATTAGCAAAAATACGCTCAAAGTTGCATAAAAAGTAAGTCAACTATAAAATGACTTACAATAACTAGTTATATATACATACAGATAAACAACGTTAAGCAATGTAGTTAAGTAATTATATAATTACTTAACTCAACTAAGGCATATAATATTCGTAATCAAGTACAATTTCATGTTGTAAAGTAAAATACTAGGTGCAGTTTTAAGTTGACAGGTTGCATGCACATAATATCTAGGGATCGTATGTGACAAACACGATATCAGTTTTGTGAGCCCGAAGAGCTGTTCAAATACAAAGTTTTTATTCGAATGTATATTTTATCGGACCTAGCATGCCATACAAAATGTTATAAAAAATGCACATACCTATTTTCACGGTATCTTTAAATATCTCTCGTTGTTTTAAGTGCTGTTAAAGTAATGAGTAAATGAACTGAAATATTTTAAATTATATCGTTTAATTTAGATCGGTAGGTAATTTATATAACAACAATCCGACGAGCAACGATAACTAAGTGAAAATAAACTATTTTCGTCTCTAAAATAATTCTCTCAACACAAGAGTAAAGAAAATCGAATTGACATGGATTAGACGATCAGCGCACATTGTTTGAATTGCACTATAGTTACCTATTTACACAAAATAGTTAGACGCGAACAGCTGGAAATTGAATTCAGTAGCGTGCCCTTGGAGAAGTCTATATCCAGCAGTGGGTAGCAGTTCCTAGTAGCAGCCACATGATAATAATTATTAATAACCAATTTCTCAGACCTTTTGCCACCGATTAAAGTATCATCACTAGAGACCGGATTATATGCAACACAAAAAGCTTGAAATATGCATGAAAAATGCTTGAAATATGCACGAAAACTGACAGAATATGCAACATTAAATGACAACATTTTTTTTTTGTTTTGTAAATATTATTCCTTTAGATTTAAGTTTATTGTTAGTAAATACGTGTTTTAGGGGCGGAACATATCTGACGGAAGATCCGTCGCGTTTTATCCGTCGCGTAACGCCAATACATACAAATGTATAGAAAAACGTTCAACCTTTCACACCTGACCGAAGATCCGTTAGTACGTCGAGCGTACTGACGGATTATCCGTCGACGTCGCGCGCACCACGCACCACGTGAATTTTGACCATTGAGTAAGGAATATACATGGAGAGGGCAAATAGTACATAATAATATAGAAAAATTACATTATACACATATATTATTATATTTTTTATTTTTATACACTCACGCCTGTATCCCCGGAGGGGTAGGCAGACGTGTAATATTACACCCACATTTCACCATGATGTTTTATATACACATATATACGAAATCGACATAAAGCCACCAAACACAGTATTGTCTCGTTTTGTCTTAGGGATATCTCTGTCAGAAAAAAGAGATAGCCTTAGTTTACTGAATAAGTTAATCATGACGATATTTTATTAGAAATGTCATTCGTGCCACTGTCGCCATATTTTTGCCAAGGTTTGTGGTACATCTGCTGTGAAATCGTTGTATATCGAACATAATAATTTTGTTTTTGTGCATAAATATGTCTAAAAACCAGATGAATCAGTGCTTCAGGCAGTGTGTTTCATTACCGTATGTATGGTGCCATTCATGTCCGGTACTTTTTCAGCGACACAGTATCGATATTGGCTTTCATAGAATATTTGTTAGGTACATGTTTGATACAAGGGTCGTCCTTCGCTTTGCCATGTTCGCCCACTTTTGCATTATGAAATAAACTAATCTGGCAAAAAGATTTAAACTAACTAAAGTAACTTACCACAAAAATTTATTATTTTCCTCTGACCGCCTCCATATCGATATCGATTATATTCTGGAGTACAACACAAATGGCAGCCATTTTAAATTGCCCAACATTTCGTAGGTATGCACGCTAATTTCGTAGGTATGCACGTTAAATTCGTAGGTATTGGACATGTCATATCCATGTCATTTCCAGATCGGTGATTTTGAGTGACGCGTAGTACAGTAAGATTCCAGGGCCGCCAGACCTTACTTATTTTTCAAAAACGAAATGTGTAGAATAATGTAGTGTTAGTATGTGCTATGAGTGTACGCATACTTGCTAGCCTGGATCGTGGGCCAATTTTTAGGTATGAGGATCTAAAGGTCTACGGGAATTACTGCCGTCGTAATGAGTCTGGCAGAATCATTTATGATTTTAATAATATTTTCTAAAAAATACCTAAAAACCAGCACTGAGAATTTAAGAAAAGTTAGTAACATTTAGCACGTCATACCTAAAAGCTAGGGTCCATCATGCCATTATTATTAATATTTTATTGGCATGATGACTTTTGCTATGGGACTCCATGTACGCTTAAGATCAGGCGGCATGTAGTCATTTTCATAGGCAACAATAAAAAAGATATATTTATGTCAATGAGCACAGCATAGACTAATATATTATAACTGGAAAGAGCACAGATCGTTTAGTTTACAGGCCGTTCGAAGTATTTTTAATTGCAAATGTTTGATACAGAACGATTTATCACAGAAGTGCAAAACAGACTATGTCTGAGGAATTTAAAAGAAAAATGCTATAGGGACCGATCAGCCAAGCAACGGGCTTGGGAGGAAATTGTTACAATACTATTAGATGAGAGGGAGACATATGACACGAAAAAGGAAAATGAATCACGTAAGTTAATGTTTATTATATTACATATTCGTATTTTTAATAGTCAAACTCGAATTACAATATAAATAACTACCGGACTTCAGTGACTACGTAACATCAGGGAACACGAAAAATTATCAGGTAAAAGAATATGGCAGTAAAATATTGAGCTGCCCTGAGTACGGCCCTGCACGAACAAACTTATATGTGTGCATAATAGCCACGCTTTTAGCAAATGTGTGCAGGTACGCTCGACGCATTTTCCGTCAGATGTGTACCGAGTCATTTGACGGAATATACGCGACCGAAGATACGTTCGACGGATCTTCCGTCAGATATGTTCCGCCCCTTAAGTTTTACTTTATTAAGTATCTTTATAATTTATTGTATTTTAATAAAATAAAAAACTATTAAGTTTTAGATTGTTATTACAAAATCAGCATACATTTAGTAAACTATCCATTGATAGACGATAATCGATACAGTAAAATGTTACATTATCTAATATTTTTGTAAACATTAACAATCAAGTATTGTTCTAAATGTTCAGTGGTAACATTATGTCTTCGATCATTTAAAATAATTCTATACGTCAAAAATGATTGCTCCACATCTACTGAGGTAACTGGGCAGAATTTGGACTTGGGTGCTATGTTAGTGCTTATATTTTCTGGCAAAACTTCCACCATCCCATTGACCCTTAATCGGGCCGAACAAAAAAATACTTTTCATAGTTCAAGTGTAAGGCGGCGATAGCCAAGTGGATATACCAACAGACTGCCATGCAGAGGGTATCGGGTTCGAATCCACGGCGCGCACCAATGACTTTTCAGAGTTATGTGCGTATTGAATTGTTAATTATCGCTTGTCCCGTGCCTCGGAGAGCACGTTAAGCCGTAGGTCCCGGTTGTCATGAAGATCTTTGACAATCGTTACAGGGCGTCAGTACCTTCTAAACAAAACTGACACTAGTCTAAACCATGGAATATCGCTATCCCTTCGGGTTGCGGAGGTCAGACAGGCAGTCGCTCCGTGGAAAAGCTAATATTCAGTCAAATCCGGTTAGACTAGAAAGCGGACCCCAGATTGAAACTGGGATAACGCTAAGAGAAAGAAGTTCAAGTGTAAGTTCTTGTATCATGCTATATAGCAGTGTACATAAAAAACAATATAAATTACTGAAACTGAAAGAAAAAGGTTTTTTTCGTGTGGGAAATTATTTCACTTTGCCCGATTACGTCTATAAAATTTAATTGACTAGTAACTTACCCTGGCTTTACTTTTGAATTTATGTTCCTCAATCCTCAAATAAATTATTAGACTTCGAGCTGCTACTGGAGATATCCTAACGGAAACTAACGAAATAGTATAATATAATACGAAAAAAAAACAATAACACTTTGCCCGACCCGGGACTCGAACCCGAGACCTCCCAATCCCACGCGCACAGTTATTGGTGGTGCCTACCAACTACCATTGGTGACCAACGAGGCAGTCAGGGTAATAAACAAAATTACAAAAACAAAAATAAAAGTTGACAGAAATAAATCTCTACATTTTATATATATTGACGCAATATGGAGTTCAGGAACGGGCAATCGCAACTATTTTCCCACTTTCAAGACAATATTTGAAATGAATATAATCCACACAAACATAACATTTTTGTATTGAATATTATAACAATGTTACACAGAATATAATATACTATAGTCGTATTTTTTATTAGACGAAGCTATCTGACGTTTACTGTGTTGTCAGTTTATGATGAAATAAAAATAGTGTTGTGACAAAGTGAATGATTGAAAAAACTCTTGAATGAATTAAATTGCCTCGATTGTCTAGTGAATAGTTAGTGTGCTGAACGGCCGATATCGGGTATGGTGTTCGAGTTTTCGAAGACTATGTTCCTATAGTATTTACCTATACTGAATACCGAATGTTTTAAACATTAAGGAAAACATTGCGAGGAAACTTGTAAGACTGTTCTATTTTCAATACATCGTGTAGTTGAAACTATAGATGTATAAAATATAACAATTTATAGGTAGGTTATGAAAATAAAAACATCGCTTACTACATAAATTGCTTTTATTCATCATCAGATAAATAAACATCACTGTCGCTTGCGGTGACATTAATTATAAATCTGTCTGAAACATTGTCGATCATTTCATCAGTTGTCGAGACCATACATTTTGTCTTCTTCTTTAATTATATGAGACACGCAGCTACTCCATTTTTCAGGTGTGATATGTTGAAGACCTACTTCAAAAAGTTTTTTTACTTCTGTCACTTAGAAGGTTTTGTTATTTCTTGCAACATATCCTTTAGCCTGCGCCCATACCAACTCAATGGAATTGAGCTCACGGTGGTATGGAGGCAGACGTAATACAATTATCCCATGCTGCGCTGCCATCTCGTCCACAACATACATATGTACGAAACAATATAGCATCAAATAAACACAACAATTACCACAAACACAACGTAACGGAAAACTTAACAAAAACAATAACTAAATACTAAACAGCGTGAGCGCAGAAAAAACATTCTTGCTATCAGACCAGAGGTTAGAAGCCGAATGAATAACAAACAAAATGGCGACCGACGCGCGCCGCGCTTTGTAATAAGCCGTCAATATACTGATGTAACTACTTACATAACTATTAGTTACTTATATCAGAGCACTTTTATTGTAAAATAGAAATAATATTATTTTATTCTTTGAAATGATTACCTAACTATTCACACTCATTGTTCGTTCATCTGATTGAACGAGAACTAAACGCATCACTATTACTTTAAATATGACAACATTATTTTACAAAGTGACATTAGCTACTGTCAGTTGGCTTCGTCTAATTAAAAATACGACTATAGTCAATAACGGATCAAATATTCTAATCTTTCTTGAACAAACTTAACAGAATGATGTCTCCATTACATGAAAAACGCGCAATTTTTTCAAAAGTGACGTTAATTTGATTCTGACGTTGACATTTGACATTTGAATGAGTGGGGTCTATCAATAAAATAAATCAGTAACTAATCAAGAATATATTTGGGAAAATAATAGACTCGGCTGTCGGGGTGGGAAAATACTTCCTTGTGCCCGATTAACTACGGAATTCAATATTCGATCTATAGATAGATCTGTAGATTTTAGATTCGTTTTTGACATAAGCTCAAAGCTACAAAATACTGTAAATTATAGCGATAATATCCATTATCCCTAGATCTTAGGAAAAATATGCTATTAGCACTGGAAATGGCTTAAATACGCAAATGCATATGCAAATATGCAAATGCATATTATCCGGTCTCTAATCATCACTCATTATTTTTTTCTCCTGTGGATTGAATGAGAACATTATAGAAAAAATCCAACAGAAATGGATCCATAAGTGGAAAATGAGTGAGTTACGGAAAGAATGATTTTAATTTTTTACGGAAAACGTAATTCGTTTTTCCAACTATTTTTACACAATTAAAGCTGCTCGTGAGGTATTATCGTAACGAAAAGAGTGAAAAATAATTTAACTCCGTTAACAATAAAATTAAGCTGTGAACATCCAAAAAACACACATTATAAAATATATCCAATCAGCACCAGAACATCTCTTTACGTAGGAATAACAGAGGTATTAAATGCCGCAAAATAATATTGTATGACATCTCTTTTGTCTGTCAAAATAGTGGCTTCTTCGAAATCTTGATTACTTAAACATATGTATATATTAGCTCTCATGTTAAGTCAAGCCGCAAAGATATCTTTCGTATTTGAAAGGTTGAAAGGGCTAAAAAAGTTTTCTTAGTGTCTATTTGAGATTTATTGCGCAAGGTATTTATGGCTAAAAGTTGTTATAATTCTTTGGGACTAGTCCCACCCTCAATCCCACTACTGTGTCACCTATGTGGCTACATAGGCTATACCTGGCTAGCTAACCTGGCTAGGTTTAGCAACAGTGATAATTGACGACAACGAGTTTTGACACTCATGAAATCCCCAGGAAAGTCAAACTGTCTTGGAACCCGCAACGAAATTAATCAGATGTATATCGGAAGAGTTAGATTTTTTAATACTCTAAACACTTTTTGATTATGATATTTTAACAATTCGATGCTTAATTGATTGGCCTGAAACATACCATAAAGTTTAAATATCGAGGGAACGTGATAGTACAGCATAGTCAATCAATTAGAGAACCAACTTGGAACCATCTAGACACGCGTAGTAAAAGCCGCGACATACAATTTATTTTATAATGTTATAAACTAACCATGCCGCGCGGTTACAACCACTAAACCTTGTACATTGAACCACGAATTCTTGTCATGTTTAGCATTGTGTTACATAGACTTCACTGTACATTTCACTATTACTCTATTTTTACACAAACGTTTTCTTGAATGCAACTGGGATAACATTAGAGCCAAGATAATTTTTTGGTTGAAGATGAGTTTCACAGGACCTCCAAATACGAAATGCTATGCATGCTATCGAAAAAGATTTCAATGTTAGAACTTATTAAAATAAAATAAAACACGTAATAAAGGAATATAATCATGAAATATAAATATCATCATATACACTACGTCATAACGTAGTGACACTTGTTTTATTTGTAGACTATTTAATAAGTTTAAGAAGTTGTTGAAATAGTGTAATTCCAAAGCTGCCAGTAGGTGAAATTTGTATGTTGTTTATTTTCTTAAAATACTGTGGATGATTTTGATAGCTCATCAGTTACCTAGTAGATGTTATAAAAAAAAAGGTGAATATGTTCCGAGTCATCGTGTCGAATCTACAATAATGGTGACGGCGGTAGACGATGCGCTTTCGGTTCACGATCCACACCTATGACCGGTTCAGAGATGATATTATAGTTTTCATGGATTTTTTTTTTCATTTATTTTTATTTATTTATTTATAGACTCACGCCTGTATCCCCGAAGGGGTAGGCAGAGGTAAAATATTACACCCACATTTCGCCAGGATTTTTTTTATATTAAAAATGGTTTAATATTATATTAATGTAAGTATTAGGTACCTATCGAAGAGCCCCAGTATATATATTGTGCAATAGTTTAACACGGTCAGAACATCAATTTTAGGAATGATTGGTTACAAAATGAGATATTATAACCTACTTCCGAGAATCAGCTCGTTTGAAAACTCAGTTACGTGCTTCATGTACCTACTGCTGTGTGTATTCCAGCTAAGAGGAGAAATATTATATTACGAAATTTCAAAATAATTGCCAGATATAAGGATAATTAAAAACAAAAAACAGCGGCGTTCTCAATATTTATAGAACAACAAATATGATTGGTAATCACACTTAAAAATCTTCACCTTATTTAAGGAAAATACCCACCCATCAAAACAGACGTAATGGGATTGATATGATATTGAGAACTAATCAAATCATATTGAGCATTTCAAATTCAAAGGAAAAGAAATATATTTATACACCTTTAAATACTCTGTTTATTTTCGAAAACAACCATTTTGATTTTCATTCGTTTTCGTCCCTTTTTGTTTTTTTTTTCAAAACATATCTTCAAGTATGTGGTGGTCAAGGTTGATAATTTGGCAAGAGAACATTCTACATAATATGGCTTAAACATAGCTGTAATAAAATTGCATATTAAAATTTGGAATTTTCTATATTTTTTAAAATATAATCACAATTTTATAATAAGAATTTTTTTTAGGTAGTTAAAAGTGTAAAACTTTGCCAAATGTGTGCTATCTATTGCCTTCGTGTTAAGCCACGGACGATGGATGAACAGCCATTGCCAAAAAAAAGATTGCCTTGTATTTTACTACGGCGCCGTCAAAATCTAGAATAATCGTAACACATTTCTGAATATCCAAGACAAAGGAGACATAATTTGTAACAAATATTATATAACGTGTCTAGAATTACAGCAGTCAGGCAGGGATTTTCAAAGTGCGCAGTTGAAGCTGTAATACATCTACCTGACCACGATAGACAATATATCCAGACACAATGCACTGCGTTGCACAGAGAATCACAACCAACACTAATAAAATGGTTCAACTCACCTGATATCTTGATTGGGTCGGTCCTGCAACTAAGTTAGACTAGCACACGACTAAATTGGCCAATATAGTGAATGTTATATCTAATACTTAGCTCAAGCTGCAAACGCGACGTTTCAAGACACGAAGACACGTGGACGTTGCTACCGGCTTCAACAACTTTCGCAACTGTTCAATATTCACAACTTTATTCCTTATCACAATTTACCGTTGCCAGCACTAGCTCAGGCGGCATTCAAGACGGTTTACAGCACGAATTCACTTCGACACCACTATGACTCGCGGAGCACCCATGTGCTTTCAAGGGGCGATAATTCAAGATACGGCTTGGTCAACTTTTTACACCGGGTTTTTTCACTGACCGCGGGAAACGAACAAACGTTTTGTGAAGCTACCAGGCTTTTCAAAAGGCGATCAATTTATTTCAATTAGGTACAAGGCACGCGAGAGAGAGCAAAACGGCGTGTTAATTTTTCAAGGCGGGAACGGAAGTGACAGTTCAGTGTGACCATTGTCAGAAATTTTCAATAGACTAAACAAAATGTTACTCAATCGATCTAATCGATTTGACTTATAATAAAAACTAATTCTATTTTAAACATTCACCCGCCCCGGACCGGCCTACCGGTCCGCTAATAGGTTGGTAGACGTGACAATGTTGCAACCGCTCTCCTCAGAATCGAACCGTCCACCAAGACCTCAGCAAATCGGGGAACTCCATCAGCCCCAATTACCAAACAAAGGATGCGCCCCCTGTGCCATCTGAGTGGCGGAAGGTTAGCCTCCTTGATCAAAACGAGGTCACCAATCTTGGGTGGATCGGTCTTGTCGGTCCACTTAACGCGTTGCTGGAGTATGTGCAAATATTCCAAATTCCAGCGTTTCCAAAAGCTCTGAGTAATCTGGCGTACTAATTCAAAACGCGAGAGACGACCAGGTCTCGTATCAATATAGGGGTACTCAGGCAAGGCGACAAGTGGGCGACCAATCAAAAAATGGCCCGGCGTAAGGGCCTCCAAATCATTCGGATCTGAGGAGATCGGGCACAATGGCCGAGAGTTCAAAACGGCCTCAATCTTACAAAACACAGTTGCGAGTTCCTCAAATGTAAGGACAGATTCACCGATTGTCCTGCGCAAGTGTGTTTTGGCCGATTTTACAGCGGCCTCAAATATACCACCCCAGTGTGGACAATTTGGTGGGGAAAACAACCAATTTATCCCACGTCAGGCAAGCCTATCACCTATATCAGCCTTGTTGGTTTCAAGAAAATTAACAACATCATTCAAATAATTATACGTGCCCTTGAAGTTAGTGCCGCAGTCAGAACGGATCAAGGAAGGCAGCCCTCTGCGGGATACAATCTGTCAAATGTGGCTACAAACGCCTCGGTCGTAAGCGAGGAGACCAGTTCCAAGTGTACGGCCTTTGTGGAAAGACAAACAAAAACACACAAGTAGGCCTTAACAGTCTTGCTGTTTCGAAGTGTCGACGTTTTCTTCAAGAAGGGACCAGCGAAGTCCGTGCCAACACCGTCAAACGTCCTGCTTTCAGTTACGCGATCTGCCGGTAAGTCCCGCATCAAGGGCTGCATGGTAGAAGCCTTGAGCTTATAGCAAGGGATGCAGCGAAAGACTACACTCCGAATAATTCTTCGGGCAGACAAGATCCAAAACTCGCGTTGCAAAATGGCCAAGAGCGAATTACAACCAGTATGCGATTTTTTAAGGTGACGGTCAGTTACCAACAAGCGTACCAAATGACCGTCCTTGGGTAACAAAAGGGGGTGACGTGCCCCGTAAGGGACGTTGGCGTTCTTGAGACGCCCTCCAACGCGCAAGAGACCCATATCGTCTAAAAAGATGTTCAATTTAGTTACAGCTCCCGACAATTTCGATCTCCCTGACTTAAGGATAGCAATCTCCTTCTCAAAATGCGCCAATTGCACAGAACGAACCCAAAAGGTGAGAGACTCCTGTCGTTCCTTTGGTTAAAGAAACGGTGTCAGATGTTGCTTGGATAAAGCGTTTTGTTAAAAACAAAACGCTTTATCCAAGCAGTAACACCTAACAACTTGTCAAGGGAGCTGTAGCAATTCAACAAAAAATCGGGGTCGAAGGCGCATTCCACCTTTTCAAGAGCGAGTGTTCGTAGACCCGGCAAATTAGAAGTATTCAAAACTGGCGTTCGAGGCCAATGAGTTTCTGGTCGACTCAACCATTCCGGACCCCACCACAGCGAATGACCTATCAAACTAGGCGTCAAGCATCTGCGCGAGGCACAATTAGCGGGGTTGAGCTCACCTGGCACGTGTCTCCAAACAAGTTTGACTTCGGATTTCTGGATTTGGGAAACGCGATTAGCGACAAATACCTCCAAGGTGTGGACAGAAGCCTTCAACCAACAAAGAACAATTTGGCTGTCTGTCCAGGCGTAGGTCCCATTAATGCAAATGCTTTTACCCAAAGTACTGGACACGTGGTTCAACAAGCGTACAAGTAGGACTGCTCCCGAGAGCTCCAATTTTGGGATGGTCAGAGATGTCCGAAGGGGTGCACCCTTGCGCTTCGCCATGATCAGGGAAACTCTCACCTGACCTGAGGCACTGACTGTGCGCAAGTACACCACGGCCGCGTGACCACGTTCCGAGGCATCACAAAACCCGTGAAGGGTGGCCTTGTACTTCCCGGGAGGAAGGATGGGACGAGGCAAGGAGATCTCGTTGACGGCAGGAAGTGAGGATACAAAGGAGGTCCATTCCTCAACAAGAGTGCCGTGCAGAGGTTCGTCCCAGGTCAATCCTGCAGTCCAAAGCTTCTGCAAGAAGCATTTTGCCCAAAATATGATAGGACAAATCCAACCGTTCGGATCAAAGGTTCTGGCGACAGTAGACAACACGAGACGTTTAGTCCAAGAACAAGGCAATTGCAAGTCTACGTTATACGTAAAGATGTCTTGGACTTGTCTGTACTGAACGCCGAGAACAGCCATCATGGCGGGGTTGTCAATAATCTCAAATAGATGTGGATCTTGCTGATGATCCTCGGGTAAGCCTTCCAAAAGCGCTGGTGAGTTGGAAATCCATTTGCGCAACTCATAACCAGCGGAGGCCAAAATACCTATCAATTCGTCCCGCAGGAGGATTGCCTCGTCCGCTGTGGAGACGCCCGAGCAAATGTCATCGACGTAAATATCGTCCTTCAAGATGGCAGAGGCTCGTGGGAAACGTAGGCCCTCGCGGTCTGCGAGCTCCCAAAGAGAACGTATTGCCAAGTAGGGGCTTGACCTTAACCCGTACGTATTAGTGTTGAGCTCGTAGACGACCATGGGATCACGAGGAGACACTCTCCAAAGGATCAGTTGGAAGCGACGGTCATCAGGGTGGATAATCGTCTGCATGAACATCATTTTTATATCGGCTACAAAGACAACCTGATGTCGTCGGAAGCTGGTGATGACGTCACAAAGGTCCTTGACCAACTTGGGACCAGAATGCAGGCACTGGTTCAAGGATACGCCTGTTGAAGTCTACGCAGAACCATCAAATACTGTGCGCAGCTTGCCAGTCGATGGCTTCAATACCGCATGATGCGGGAGAAAGTAATGCTCCTCCGAACGCCAATCCAAATTTGACACGGACATGTGTCCCAATTGTTCATATTCTCTCATGAACTCAATATATCTCTCTCCTCTTCTCTGTCTGAGCTCCGGATCACGGCCCATGCGACGCTCCATAGCCAACAATCTCTTTTTGGCTAAAGGTCGTGACTCACCAAGCGGAGGCCGAACAGACAGAAAAGGTAGCCTCGTAATGATCCGACCAGAACGGAGTCGACCAGCGTTGTTCTGGAAGAACAGCTCGCACTCTTCATGTTCTGGATTCAAACGAGCAGCTTGAGGGGGCTCCTCTACCTCCCAAAACCTCTGAACCGCGTCAGAGAGAGCGAAGCCTACAGCCAGCAAATTATCAAGTTCAGGTGGGGGGGGGTCCCTAGGTACAGGTCCCATCAAAGCAAATCCAAATATGGTCAGGATGGCAGTCAAACCGTTTGGCACCAAGACCCGTTTCCCACCAATCAAAATTCCACCGAGGACATCAGAGCCAATCAACAAATCGATTTGTCCCGGTGTATCAAATTTGGGGTCTGCCAGTTCCAATCCCGATGTCAAATTCACCACAGCAGCAGGTAGCTGCTTCTGTGGGTGCATACCCAAAATATTCTTCAACACAATAGCCGAGGTTTTAATCCTCGGGTGTAAAGATTCAACAGGGCCAAACAAAACCTTAACTTGCCCTTCAACATTAGAGGCTACGTCACCTATACCCCGTATACAATTCGGAAAAGAGCCCATATTTAATTTAACCTGCCCTACCAAATAAGTGGAAACAATGCAACCTTGTGAACCTGTGTCCAATATAGCACGGACAACAACAGAGGTCCCCGTGGGTCCCCAGACCCTAACAGCAACCGTTGGTAGGATAACGGTCTCAATGGGGGAGGTTGGCGTTATAGGGCAGGGGTCAATGACCTATTGTTGCCTGGGCGGCGACCGTTGGCCAGGACCAGGCAAGTCAAAATGAGGGTGCGGCTTGAAGTCCTCAAAAGCGCGATGACTCGATCCGCGCGCCATCTTTGGGGGGTCATAATGACGCACCCGCCCAAAACGAGGTGGGCGCGAGTCAAGGCGGGGACGCTCCGCCAAAGGAGGGGAATGCCTGGGGCAGCAGTCATGGTGCTGGTGATGCTGAACAGCACATTCAGGTGCGCGAGAGAGAGGAGGCGTGCGCACGCTACGGTTCTCCAAGCGGGGCGAGTGGCGATCAATTGAGCGAGGCGACTCTCGGCTTCGCGCCGGTGAGCCTCGGCTGCCACCTTCAAAACACCCGCCCGTGCGCGGCGTCGGCTGGTTGGACAAGCGGCCAACCACTCTGGCATTTATACAGAGAATGTCCAAATGCTGTCCTCCACAGTGAGGACATGGGCGAGAGTTTGGGCAGTCTTGCTGGTAGTGGGACCCCAAACAAGAGAAGCAAAGGCGGCGGGCATTCGCGTTGCGCCTATGAGAGGCGACATGTAGGTCCAAGAATGCCCTACAACTGGCCGTTCTGTGCCCCGTGACCTTGCAGTAGGAGCACTCCGCTGGGCTCTGCGTGACCGCAAAGCGAGGAGGGCGCCGGTCAACATTGGCTCGGGTGTGAACGCGAGCCTGCTTCTTGACCTTGGGTGGCTACGTCTTAGCCGGCATGTCACCACCGGATTTGTCCAAGACCCGGCACTCATCCTCCAGGAACCTCTCCAGGTCAGCAAAGGGGGGCAGATGGGTCGCGCTATCCCCACCAAAGCGCTGTTCAAAACGCGACCTCAGGTCAGCAGGCAGCTTTTTCAGCACAATGTGCACCAATAGATAGGACTATTGGTCCACGGGCAGGTCAAGGCACTTAAGTGCGTTGATGGCCACCAAAAGCGGATTCAAAAGTTGGGTGCGCAACCCAGAGACCCGGGTGAGCGTCGGCAAACCCAAAATCTGCTCGATGTGCGTGTCGGCGAGGCCACGCTTATTATGGTACCTACGGGTGATTAGGTCCCGAGCCGTCTGGTACGCCTCGTCAGACACGGGCAGATGCTGGATGAGGCCCTTGGCCTCCCCATCCAGAACCGACATCAGATAGGCCAATTTTTGTGCCGGCCGAAGGTCAGCCCTTTCATTGACCAGGCTGTCAAACAAATTAACGAAGCCCAGGTAGCTTCCTAGGCAGCCATCAAAATGGGGGAGGTCCAAAGTAGGGAGCCTACTCACCAGCCCCGGTGCTGACCTAGGAAGCTCCTGCTTCAGGCCGGGTTGCCCTTCCCTATCGGCAACTAGTTGTCTCGCACTATTGGAGACAGCATCATACAGGTCTAAGACCTGGGCATAGTCTTCGCTGACCTTATTTCGCTGGTCAGCGGTGAAATCGTTGACTGACACTTCGAGACAGCAAGCGCTGAAAGTGCGGAATTGCTGTTCCACACTTGCCAGGCGATCGTCAATCCGCTCGTACCTTTGTAGTAAGGCCTGCTGGCGATCAGGCCGGTTCACTAAGGCACTGGCCAAGGCAAACCAGCGCAAATCTGATGCAATAGCACCAGCAGCCGCACGCAAGTCCTTGATAGCTGACATAATCAAAATTTCAAAAGAGCCCAGACAAGCGTTAAATAATATTAACAATCAAAACTTAATTTTTCTTAATTCTTTGAAACCAACAAAGTATTAGCCTGTTTACTGCTGGTACAAGCAAGTGACAGGTATCTACTGTCCAACAAAATTAATAGTTTCAATATATATTGACACAAAACAAAGTCAAAGTTATCAAAAGTTGAACCTCCAAATAAGTTAATTAAAGTTAAATATTCAAATAAATTAACTATTTACTTGCAACAGACAGACTGGCTGTGTTATTTGAGATATACAATAGGAAGTAAGCACAGAATATGTGTTACCTAACAATATTTTCTATATATTATAACAAGGTTTAGCAATGTAAGGTTCAAACTTAATATATCAATATATGCAATAAACTTAATCAATTGATACATATAACTGATATGTATCCAATCAAAGTGACTTATTAATAGTAACAGGAACAAATCTATGCTAGATTACAACAATTTAAATCAAACAATTACTGATTGAGGTTATGTGTGACAATGTGTTTCAAATTATCTAGGTCAACTTATACAATTAAATATTATGTATTTTAGACAATAACTGACCTGACCAACACTACAACACTGTCTACAAGGTGATAAGATACAAGCTTATACCAATCTGAGGTTTGTACTCAGTAATGCAACAGCGGCTTAATTTCAACCACGCTCTGCTACCAAAAATTATGTCTAGAATAACAGCAGTCAGGCTGGGATTTTCAAAGTGCGCAGTGGAAGCTGTAATACATCTACCTGACCACGATAGACAATATATCCAGACACAATACACTGCGTTGCACAGCGAATCACAACCAACACTAATAAAATGGTTCAACTCACCTGATATCTTGATTGGGTCGGTCCTGCAACTAAGTTAGACTAGCACACGACTAAGTGAATGTTATATCTAATACTTAGCTCAAGCTGCAAACGCGACGTTTCAAGACACGATGACACGTGGACGTTGCTACCGGCTTCAACAACTTTCGCAACTGTGCAATATTCACAACTTTATTCCTTATCACAATTTACCGTTGCCAGCACTAGCTCAGGCGGCATTCAAGACGGTTTACAGCACGAATTCACTTCGACACCACTATGACTCGCGGAGCACCCATGTGCTTTCAAGGGGCGATAATTCAAGATACGGCTTGGTCAACTTTTTACACCGGGTTTTTTCACTGACCGCGGGAAACGAACAAACGTTTCGCGAAGCTACCAGGATGTGCTTTTCAAAAGGCGATCAATTTATTTCAATTAGGTACAAGGCACGCAAGAGAGAGCAAAACGGCGTGTTAATTTTTCAAGGCGGGAACGGAAGTGACAGTTCAGTGTGACCATAGTCAGAAATTTTCAATAGACTAAACAAAATGTTACTTAATCGATATAATCGATTTGACTTATAATAAAAACTAATTCTATTTCAAACATAACGTAAATACGTCCAATAGCCTCGTTTTCCCCGTGGAACCGACCCTAGCTGCCTTCAATATTTGACAATATTTCGGTGTGAACATAACGTTGAGTGACAAACAAAATATTACATTGTATTTTATTCTTATACATAAAAAGGTAGTGTATAAATTGACGAAGTGCCTCGGGATTCGTTTATGTTTCACGTGTTTCACTATTTTATTACTTCATAAAAGTTATATAACATAGTATATAACATACACTTAGTAAGATAGTTTACCGTCAGAATAGGATGTATACCAAACGTATCCAGTATCTAAAGTTAATATGATTCTTTATTGAATACTTAGTATTGGGTTGTGTAATCTTACCTCAGATGATTACCTATATACGTAAAAAGCATCACAAAAAATTATTCATTACGAAACTGCAATTCATAGAAGTGTGAATATTCTTCTTTGAAGCTTTCCCATTTAATTACATTCAATAAGGTTTTCCTCTTTTACTGAACTGACAAGAAACATTCACTTGTCATTTCGATATATACCTACACAGAAATGCATGACTAGTATTTTTTATAGACTCAGGCCTGTATCCTCGAGGCCGAGGTGTAATATTACACCCACATTTCGCCAAGATTTTTTAAGCCCCACGTAATAGGGAGCGAGCCTTATTGCCGTTACTGGGCGCATCACCGAACTCCGTGCTGCTACGGACAATTTTGAAAAACCCAGTAGATAACATTTTTGCCCGACCCGGGAATCGAACCCGGGACCTCCAATCAGTCGATGCATACGCTATCCACTGGACCACGGAGGCAGTCGTGGCTAGTAATAAAACCTTACATAGAAAGTAGCATGATATACATCTGACAGACAGTTGTAACTGCCTGTCAATTCAATATCATATCCAAAGGATCAGTCGATGAATTATAAGTTCGAACATGATTTGAAATTCTAATACACTGTAATATTTTCAATTGATTTCAGAACTGCATAAAATTACGTAGTACGAGGCGTTTCTTCTTAAAATAAAAGAATGAATTCATATTTTCTCGCGGTGCGTTTTATAAATAGCCTCGGTCTTAATTATCCATCGGTACCACAGCTTCCTCTTCTTCATCGTTTAATATGCCGGAGATTGATCCACTATGCTCTTAAATTTTAATTCACTTACGTGTACGAGCTTAATTATTTCAAACAGTTTTAAACACGGTTTAGTATGGCAGAGAATAATGTTATAATTGAAACTGTCTTTTCGATGTTATGTGCGTATTGAGTTGTTAATTATCGCTTGCCTCTTGCCTCGGAGAGCACGTTAAACCGTCGGGCCCGGTTGTCGTAAAGATCTTTGACAGTAGTGATAGAGCGTCAGTACCTCCTAAATAAACTGACACTAGTCTAAACCATGGAATATCGCTATCCCTTCGGGTTTCGGAGGTCAGACAGGCAGTCTCTCTGTGGAAAAGCTAATATTCAGCCAAATCCGTTTAGACTAGTAAGCGTACCCCAGGTTGAAACTGGAATAACGCTAGGAAGGCCATAAGTGACACAAAGTTATGTACCTATCATCAAAACATTGAATAAAATTTTAATAATTTAGCACGAAATTAATATAAAGAATACTTTCTCTAAGCGTTTGTTCGCTTATGTGTGCATATTGCATGCAAATATAACGAGTTTACTTCTGCATCATATTATAAATAATAATTAGAAACCACTTGGCAACAGCCTTTGATTATCAACATATTGAACTGAAGCCTTAACCTATCATTTATGTTCAAAGTAGTGAAATATCAATGTTCACCGTAATACTAAAGCCGTGAAAATCATTTAACTTCATATACATATTCGTATATACGTTCATCAAGGACAAACATTTCAGCTAACACTCGTATTTATTTAAGCATTCAAGTCAGTAGCGCAAACTGCGGCGTTCCATTTGAATCTCTAAAACTCTGCGGAGAGGTTTGGTGTAAATTGTAGCGGATGCATTTCATGCACTCGTGGTTTCTCCGTCTACGTCTTAAATATGGGATGCGGATCGTTATCATGCGAATGACACTGGTTATTTGTTATATTCTGTCTTGTGTTTGGATGGGACTTATGAAAGTTCCGTTTGGTTAAACACTGTTTGAGCAGTTTGTCGTCTTGAAAAGATATACTACTCCTTTATACTTCATCGTCTAAAAGTTTTAAATGAATGGGTGATTATTAAAGTAATTACTCTGTGTGATACGCTGATATCTTCTCGTAAACGTATAAATATGATATTTGACGTGTATAATTAAATTGCCTCTGTGGTCGAGTATATAGCGTATGCGACTGCTGATCGGAGGTCCAGGGTTCGATTCCCGGGTCGAGCAAAAGTGCTACTGGGCTATTCCGAATTCTCAGTAACAACACGGGGTCTAGTGATGTGCCCGGTAACGGCAATAGCCTCACCCTCTATTACGTGGGACCTAAAAATTCATGGCGAAATGTGGGTGTAATATTACACCTCTGCCTACCCCTTCCGGGGATAAAGGCGTAAAATAAAAAAGAAATAGGATTCCAGTGGCTTTTTCTGAATTTGAAATTGGGTCCACACGAGAAAAATTAGAAACATCTGTTGCAATATTCAGATTCAAATTTTTGTTATTTTTTCACAAACAATTTAATTTCACTAACGCTAAAAGAATTCTGACCTAAGCCGGCACTTTAACGTATCATTTATCCATTCATTAATTTAAATTTCCTTGCATATTAATTATTATAAAATAATAGGACACAGTGTACTGGTAAAATGAGTTACCCGTACTATGATACAACCACCCTTTTTTCAACATTATTACTAACATCAAGTGGATTACTTGCTCATCTGTCACTGTCAATAAAACATCACATTGGAATAAACACGCTTTGCAATACGTCCTACAAAATCCGTTAAAAGCCTGTGTCACAATTTTGGCATCAATATTGCATTTTCAGCAGAAAACGTTCGCCTTTCAAGCGACATGACGCCACAAACAAAACAATGCGTTATACAATTTGTTACGTTAATTTAAATAAGGTTACATTCTCGTTCATATTTGAAGTGCGAAGGGAGTGAGAAAATATATTATATAGACAGAAAGGAAGAAATGGAGAATTTATTAAATAATATGTATAAATGGTCTCGCACGGGTGATTGGTTTGTAGGTGGTGAGCCAGACTCAATCACTCGCCGATCAAAAAAGGAAGAAAATCAGGTTTTACTTACAAATGAAAACACTTTTAGAATAGTGCACTTCACGATATAATTGCCTATATAGGTAGATACAATGCAGCTACTTTAAAACTAAGACTTTTACTAATTGAGAACATGAGTAAATTCAGGGCGTGGTCCGACAAGTATAGTTGGTGTTCACTGGTGTTCCGAAGGCCAGGGTCTTGATAGGAAGAAGACTGAACTGATGGCCGTGAGCTGGAGCAGAGGGCAGATTGAACAGCGTCGCACGCTTATATATGGAGTGCGGGGCGCGCGGGCAGAGGCGCTCCCTCCTACGTTCGACGTCACAGTCCAGACGGAGGGGCACGACGTCACACACCCCCCAACATGTTACGTAAGTTTGGTACAGTTATGTAAGTTTGGTTGTTTACTTAAAATACCGACACCACTTCCACTACTTGATTACAGGTAATCCTCAACGAGCTGCCAGTCAAGAGAATTTTCCCTAGGGAAAATTCTGCCCTGAAGAGGGAATTTGGAAAAATAAACAAAGTATAGGTTATAAGTATTCGTTTTTTATTTTATGTAATTTTATGTATCTTTAAATCTTTTGTATGCCATTCGTCAAGTTGTTTAACATTCATATATAATTTAGTTCTGATGAGTTCTGCCGGATTAGGGCGAAGATTATAAAATAAACAATTGCGTTGATGAGTCGACAACAGAGCTGAGCATACCTTCTCGAAAATAGAAGATAAATACATCAACGATACGGCATAAACTTCACTTGGCTCATACACCATATTGGAATTGAATTCCATGTCAGTATACTGGGAACCAAAATATCCTTCAATTGTGTTTATGCACAATGAGGGGCGTAGGTATCCAATGGCGTATAATTCACATTTAGAACATTTTATTTTAACATTAGATTTTAAAATTAGTGTCAATAAATATAAACATTGTTTATTATAAAAAAGATTGTAGATGTAGTAAAAAAACAACACATTTTATTTTATCACTTTGTTATTAAAGTTTATGTATTTATGTATGTTCAACAAACATTTTAAAACAACAAATAGGCATTTATATTGTGAAGGTATTTATGAGCGATAACTCATCGCACGAGTTTATGTAGATATTTTACAACGAACGCCAGACACCTGGCGATTAGTGATTAGGTGATTACGCGCAACGCGTTAGAATAATAAAACACATAAAGAGTTGACCAACAGTGGGCAAAAGATACTGGGTTATCCAGTAGTGACCCAAAAAGAAAAAAATAAATATATACACATATTATATTATTATATACACTAAGGTCAGACAGAATGACCATCATACGCTAAAATTATTTAGTAAGTGTGGGTTAAAATCATAAACATATTTAACGACTTAACCCGCTTTTTTTTTTAAACACACCTTTTTTGTTTATTAAAACACAATTTATTGTTATTACCTGATAGACAACAAAAATAAGTAGGGTTACCTAAAAACCCTTAACACTAAAAATCTTTAGTCGGAACTTGAGAGTTTAAAATGAAATGCCAAGAACCGTTAGTAGAACTTGAACATTTTAAGAACGAGTCTTCACCACGTTAGGATTGTAGTGAAAACAGGTATAGAACAACAAAAATATCAGGTAAAAACACTAAAAGACAACAAAATCATCGATAAATCGACGCAACCCCGCGGTCTAGCCACAGCAGTAATTCGAAGTTAAAACTCCAACTTTTTAAAGAGGCGTTGTCGGTTTAATCAACAGACTCCATAACATTTTAAACACGACAATGCCCGCTCTTCACAGCAAGAAGAACAGATAAATATACCATTCATCTCTTGTTTAGCAAGAGCAAAAGTACCATTAGAAAATGGCAAAACAGAGCACATACATCATCAGAACGTTACGTTTGACGTCACAGTCCAGACGGAGGGGCACGACGTCACAATAGATATGGAATGAATAAGTTTACCAGGAACACAATTACATTTCAGACTATAAAATTCAAAATAACGTATTTACCCACATACTGAACCTAAAACTAGCATACGAATAAAAAATAGAAATATAACAAAAAAAAAACGACTGAGTGTCCAAGAATTCCTCTCCACAACGTTGTCTACCGGTAGTGTGCCCAGAAGACTGGCGGCTTTTACGGATTAGTCACTATTAGGACTGTTATGATTTTACTAGACATTGAATGCTGTGAGTCCACCCTAACGCCATCTAACACAAATTCATTCTGAAGCCTGAGTAACTTAATGCATCCAATCTCATTTTCCATAACCCGCGCGGATGAACCTGCGAGCGATTGATAACGTTCCACAATTAGTTACCATGGAACCATAATTATTTTTGTTGATTAATCCCCCATCCAGGTGAATCAACGACCTGTTTTATACAAAGACATCTGACCGCCATAATATTACACTTTAAGGATTATGGTAGCTTGCAGTAATAAATAGGAAAAGAAAAGAAAAAAGAAAAGAAAAGAAAACGTTTATTTTGTCCTCACATGACACTTTTGTACACTAAATTCTCATAGAGAGAAAAAAAAAGTAACAAAAATAATATAGGAAAATCATTAGTGAGGCCAAAATTGGATTCTGCCTCAGCGAATCAGAATACCAGCGCTGCGACAAACTTTGCCGCAGCGCTGGTATTCTGGCAAGTCCAGTAAGTGGCGTCACGCATTCACAACAACAAAAATAAAAGCATACAAAATAAAACCTATAAACATCAAACACAAAACATTATTATATAAACATTTTTAACCTTATATCCATACTTATATCTAATTATTAAGTTATTGTAACAACAACACTTCTCTCCAGTTTCTGGACGAAGCATTCTGCATTAACCCTAGGATGGTAACAGGGGTGCCCCAACACCCCACGCAAGCAATCACGCGCCGATTTAGCGAAAACTGTTTGCTGTCTTGCTCTAGCATTTTGTGTATTCTTATGTTTTACCATGAGCCATCAATACTCGTTGCGCGGTGGGAGTGCCAACACGTAGATTTCGTTCTGCAGGTATGTGTGGGGTGTTGCGTCACCCCTGTTACCATTAACGTAGGTATTATCTTTTGTTAGTGTATTTTTTGTTATGTTATTTTCGGTTCATTATGGCGTTACGTAATGATGAAGAGCTTGAGACTTGAGGCTTGTTTTGAGACTACAACGCGACAAAGGGAGGTGTCGATACCTTTGATAAAATGATGCACAATTACATGACTGTGAGGGGTACTCGACGCTGGCTTCTCAGGTTTTTCTTTTGGTATGTTAGATCAAGCAGGGATCAATTATATGATTCTCTATCTAGAAGCCAAGCATCCGAACATGCCAGCTAAGAAATTTAAAAGCAATTTTCTAAAAAATCTAGCATTGCAGCTAACCGAACCGCACATGAAACGACGTCTGGAGTGAAATTTACCTCAAAAACTAACAGGAAACATAAGGGCCATTATAAATATCCCCGAAGAAGTTCCTGCAAGTGAACCCCCCGCCAAATTGAAAAAGCATGCTCGGTTTGCGTTGTGTCCTCGAGAAAATGACAAAAAAGTTAAGATTTTTTGTTCAAAATGCCAAAAACTTGTGTGCCCTGACCATCGTGTGGAAATTTGTTTTAATTGCATTTAAATTGCCAAAAACATTATTTTTAAATCTAATATGATTTAGTTACTCTTTGATCTCAAGAAGAGTGTTTCTTTAGTTTATATTAAGAATAAAAAGTTTTATTCTTTATTTAACAAAAGTTTTTTATTCAATTTATTATTATGGGGTGACGTGGCACCCCTGTTACCATGCGCGTTAATTTAAATTATGTTACCATCCTAAGGTTAACACTGACCATAGAGGTTTATGACACTGACAAGTGACACTTGACTTGACACTTGACACTTAATCTTTATGGCATTGCGCATCAAAAATGGCGTAATTGTTATTTATAATAAATAATAATCTTAGTTTACATTACAATAAAAAGAAATATACTTATATTATAATTTACTTGTGAGTCTTGTGACATAATTATGTGTGTTCTATATTTGTGTAGTGTATTTTTTGTGTATTATATGTGTATAAGTATATGGTGTAATGGCTGCAAGATTTCATAGCGAGACTATTTTTCAACCTGCTATGCTATTACAAGTAAGTACTAATTAAAGCTGTTGTTATGCTGCAATCGTTCATGTATATGTAAGTGTAAGTCCTACCTCCCGAGCTTCTGCTCGTCTAATAAAAGCTTCTTAAGCCTAATGCGGAAAGTGTAAGACGTTTTAAGAGTACGAAGAGGAGGCGGCAGATCGTTCCAGCATCTTGTGGCAGCATACCTAAAACTACCACGAAAAGCAGTTGTTCTGTGTTTCGATACAACTAAGAGGTGTCTAGATGCTCTTGTGTGATGGCAATTGCTGTCCCTGGACCAAGATAGCTTCTTCAACAGATAATCTGGGTGCCCAGACCGCACAATGTCAAATAGTAATGAAGCTAGGTGAAAACGCCTGCGTCCAGACATTTTCAATAGGTTGCCATCATTCAAATAAGTAGTGACATGGGTATGGGGTGGAATACTGTAACAAAACCGTGCACATGCATTCTGTACCCGCTGAACTAGCCTCTGAGTTCTGCCTATTATGCATGTACCATACACACTATCAGCATAGTTCAGTTTAGATAGTATCAGAGACTCGCAAAGCATGATTCTCATGTCTGTACTGAGGTATTGCCGCACTCTGTACAACAATTTGAGACGGTAAAAACAGTTTTGTACAGAAAATGGTGTGATTCAAAATTATACATTAAAATTGAAGATTAAGAAACGCGTCTACACGCAGACCGTTCATAATATTGAAGGTAAAACACATTACAATTAATGTTTCCCTTCTTTTTTCTTTTTTTGCCCAGCCCTTTTTTAAAGGTAGAAATCCTGTGTTACTTGAGGCATTACAAACCAATAAGAAGAACGAAAAGAACACTCAATAATGTGTGGATCGAAACCACAATACTTGATATGGTGCCAAAAGACAGTTAATGAATTTTGCAGTCAGTTAATTTTACCTCAATATCTTAATATATAAATTCCTTGCGTTACTGACTGACTGACAGACACGGTACAGCTGAAACTACAAGTCACAAGAAGATGAAATTTAGGGTATATGTTCCTTGAGGAGTGTAGGGTAGCACTAAGAAAGTATTTTTAAAATTCCACCCCTAAGGGGGTAAAACTGGAACTGTGTGAAACTTTTTATTCCTTCAATGGATTGACTCTAAACTTTGTATATTAGTTCCTCAAACGACGATAGTGAACAATAAGAATATTTTTCCTGGAAATTCCTCCCTAAGGGGGTAAAATAGGGGGTCAAAGTTTGTATGTATCTTTTTATCTCTCTAATGGATTGACTACAAACTTTTGTATATTGGTTTCTTAAACGACGATAATGAACACTAAGAATTGGTTTCCTAAAAATTCCGACCCTCAAAGTGTAAGATAGGGGTCAAAGTGTGTTACTTATTATTCCTTCAGTGAATTGACTTCAAACTTTATACATTGGTTCCACAAATGATGATAGTGAACACAAAAAATTTGTTTCTTTGGAAATCCTTTCCCTAAGGGGGTAAGATAAAGGTCAAAGATTGTATGAAACTTTTTATTCCTTCAATGGATTGACGTCAAACTTTGTATATTGGTTCCTCAAACGGCGATACACTTAGAATTATTTTTTTCGAAAATTCCTACCCTCAGGGGGTAAGATAGGGATTGAAAGTGTGTATGAAACGAAACTTATTATTCGTTCAGTGGGTTGACTTCAAACTTTGTATATTAGTTCCTCAAATGACGATAGTGAACACTAAGAATTACTTTTTATTTAATTCTTACCCTCAGGGGGTAAGGTAGGCGTCAAAGTGTGTTACTTATTATTCCTTCAGTGGATTGACTTCAATCTTTATATATTGGTTCCTCAAATGATGATAATGAACATTAAAAATAGGTTTCTTTGGATATTCCACCCCTAAGAGTGTAATAGAGGGTCAAAGTTTGTATGTAACTTTTTATTCCTTTAATGGATTGACGTCTAACTTATATTTGTTACTCAAACGACGAAAGTGAACAATAAGAATTTGTTTTTTGAAAATTCCCACCCTCAGAGGGTTCGATAGGGGTTCAAAGTGTGTATTAAACAAAACGTATTATTCCTTCAGTGCATTGACTTCAAACTTTCTATATTGGTTTCTCCTAATGACCTTAGTAAACATTAAGAAAATCTTTGAGGAACACAGGAATTTCTTACCATAAAGGGTTAAAAAGGGGCGCCGGAATTTCTATGAAATCTTTTTATTCCTTCATTGGATTAACTTCAAACTTACATAGGTTCCTCAAATGACGTAAGTGAACACCAAGAAGCAGTTTTCGAAGTCACTCCCCTAAATGAAAACTACAATGGATTCACTTGAAACTTTGTATATAGGTTCCTCAAGTGACGTTGCTGAATTCACCACTAAAACGGGGAGTTCAAAAAGGGGTCCCAGTTTGTATGAGACTTTTAATTCCTTCACTTGATTTTTTTTCATCGTCCCTGATGTGCATTTAAATTAATTTTAGTTTTAGTAGTGAAGATGAAGAACGCTTAGTTGAGTCTAAGCGCTCTTCATACTCACTAACTAAAATATGGGATGTTTCTTCTAAAATACTTAGAACCGTTATTTTACTATTTTCATTTATTTTTAAGCAGGTAAGCACTTTTTATGAGTTATCTGCTTTTTTTTTTGTGTCGGGTTGGATAATCCTCATGGAGTCCCTCCGCTCTGGGGGAAGGACGAAGGGTACTGTCAGACTCTTACTAACTAAAAACCAACCCGTGTTCCTCATGAACCCGCGTGTCGGAGGGTCGGGTATCACCGGAACATTCCCGACGGGTATTGGCCCGCCAGATGGATAGGCGGGCCCCAAACAAAACCTCCTTGGCGGCGGATGAAGGTGTTTGGCCCCCCTTCCTCTGCGACCCCACCGCGACGCAACAGATGGTGTGCCTCCTTTTGGTCGCGTGAGATAGGGCGCGCGGCAACGCAATACCGACACGTCTCTCCTCCCGCGACCGCACTCACCTGCGAAGGACAGACAGAACCGTCCCACGCACCCGCACCTTTGGACGCGTACTGCGCAAGCCCCTCCAGGCCCACGCGGAGCGTCCACTCCCAGGATCTCTCTTAGCTTCACCACGGGTGTCCAAGCCACGGTTAGTGAGCCCTCCCACCAAGACAAGGTGGAGATCCCACGGGGGGATCAGTTATCTGCTTTGTCCAACTGCTGACCAAGGCTTCTCTCATTTCTTTAACCTTAAGTACTGAGGAAGGGTTTTTGAACTTGGATAATTTATTTTAAATTTCTTTTTACAATGTCGCTGAGATATACAAATGTATACTGTGACGGAATCCTTGACTTATTTAATTTTAACTAGCTTTTGCAAGCAGCTACGCCCAAAAAATTTCATAGTTTGTTCGAGAGTTTTCATGAACCATTAGTAAAATACACATCTAAATCGATTCAGCCATTTTTAAATTACCCTGAATAAATATACAGAGAGAAAAACTATCTAAATCAATCATTAGGGTACTGGAATCGGGTAAGCAACAATATGCAATGCAGTTATTTTCAGATTACAGACAGTTTGTTTATTTTTTTACAGTCTCAGGTGTAATATTACCTCCACATTTTGCCATGTTGCATATTAGGTCCCACGTGATAGGGGGCGAGCGTGTTGCCGTTACCGGGCACTTTGGCAGACTCCATTCTGCTTCTGAGAATTGGGAAAAACTCAGTAATGCTTTTGCCCGACCCGGGAATCAAACTTGAGACCTCCCGTTTAGCAGACGCATACGCTACCCACTGTACCACGGAGGCAGTCAAATATTTGTATAATCTGTCGGTATATAAAATCCTTGCGTTATTGGTTGACTGACAGACATGCTACAGCTGAAAAAATTGAGCGCAAGTAGATGAAATTTAACATGTATGTTCCTTGAGGTGTGTAGGGGCACACTAAGAGAGGATTTTTGGAAATTCCGCCCCTAAAGGGTTTAAACTGGTTGTCAGAATTTGTATGAAACTTTTTATTCCCTCAATGGATTAACTTGAAACTTTGTACACCTATTGGTTCCTCAAATGAAGTTAGTGAACACTAGTAAAGTCTTTTTGGAAATTCTTACCTAGGTGGATAAAAACGGTAGTCATTATTTGCATAGAACCTTTTATGCCTTCAAGGGATTAACTTCATACTTTGTTGTTTATTGGATCCGCAAATGACGTTAGCGAACACAAAGACATTTATTTTGGACATTTTTCCCTAAGAGGGTGGAAAAGGGATTCAGAGTTTGTATAAAAACTTTTATTTTTTCAATGGAATCACTTCAATCTGTGTAAAAAAAATCTTTTCGTTACTGACTGACTGACAGACACATTACAGCCGAAATTACTGGGCACAAGAAGGTTAGATTTAGCATGTATGTTCCTTGAGGAGGGTGTTTATATAAAATATTTTATCTAATCGTAATTTAGGCGTGCGAAGCAGCGGGCAAAAGCTAGTTTTTTTATAAAATAATAACTCTTTTATGCCCTATAATACCATAAACTATTTATCCGTTACTTTCAAGTAGCAAGTCTATTCATGATGCGAGTAAGTACGAACATCATACTATTTTTTATGGCAGATAATGTATTTTTGATGCGCCATGCTTCGAAAACATCCAAAACTGAGATGCGAAAAACTGTTTCAGAAATGAGGAAAAGTTTTGGTGATACGTAATAGGCGTGGTAAACAGATTAACATGGTAATACTTGGGTGTAACCGTTGGTAACAAAAAGTATTGGACCTTTTTTATTCCCATGGTATGACAATAAGTTTTTTAGATGAAGGACATACGGAAATCGTCGCTTAAAACTGGAACAGCTTCCCTCAGCTATTTTGGCTAAACTGAAACCACGATTAAAAGAAAGGGAACGCCAACCAACGTTTGCTGACCAAGGAAGTGTTAAGGTGTCTCTGCCGCATCTTTATCTCGACCGTTTATCAAATGAATTCACAGTCCCAGAGAAATTTATTAGTTTTCGAATGGCCACCTCTGCTACTGTGACTTGGCGTTATTGCGGCGAGAGGAAATCGCTTGTGAAATGCGACTTTCCTATCCTTATACTTAAGTTTTAGTTGACTTAAAGTGATAGTTTTTGTGGATGTGGGGGAATATTTGAAGTCGAGTTTAATGGCGCTCGCGAAGGTATGTCCAAAAATTTATAGGGTTTCATTTATTTTTATTACGTTATTTAAATTCTAAGAGTATGGTTTGTCGGAATAATTTTAATGTACTTTAACTTTAATACCGTCTGTTTTTGTCTTTCATCAAAATCAAGGATTCTCCTTTGCTCGAGAAATCTATTTCAGATGCAGATTAATAAACAATCCGTTCTAATAGGCCATTTACTGTCATGTTTACGTATTTATACTGGGACAGACGATTAAGGTTAAGAAATTAATAAACTCAGAAATCCTCAGTAGCCATATTCAGGGCAAAAGGCTATGTCACAGTCGTCGAGCTTCCATCAGGTTAATAAATTTCTAAACCATGATTGCTTTCCGTAAATATTTTTTTTTATAGTCTCACGCCTGTATCCCCGAAGGGGTAGGCAGAGGTTTAAATATTACACCCACATTTCACCATGAATTTTTAGGTCCCACGAAATAGGGGGCGAGCCTATTGCTGTTACCGGGCACTTCACCAGACTCCGGGCTGCTACTGAGTATTTGGAAAAACCAGTAACACTTTGCTCGACCCGGGGATCGTACCCGAGACCTCCCAATCCCACGCGCACATTTATGCCGAGAGACCAACGACGGTACGGTAGTCCGTAATTATGTTTTAGAAATTAATTAACACTTACTTTAAAGGAAAACTTTGTGAGGAAACATTTAATGTAGAGAGTGGGCCGATAGTAGAACGCTTAAAAGTACGCTATATTTAAAGATGCCTACAATATTATAAAAGATTCAAAGAAATAGTCATTACTCCTAGATCACAAAATAAACTTTTATTTATGATGCTGTTTTGACATCAAAATATTCTATCCAAAATGTACTTTATATCTACTATTTAAGTATTGAACTTTATTACAAGTTGTATCTATTGAGGTTGATTTTCTCTTAGGTCGTTCCTCCAGAACTAAGAGCTTAATAAGTAACTGCAACAGTACTTATAATATTTACCTACCACTTTCACAAATCTTTAAATAATTAACCCAAGAGTACTAATTTTAGAATTGAACACACAAAAGTTGATGTAAACCTGTTAATGCGTCACGATGTGTGATGATTTTGTTCTGAACAAAAACGTCAAAAAGTCTTAAGATTTAAGACGTCAGAACATTTATTGTGCGTAGCAAATATTTCAATTATGTCAACTAAAGACCGTGACGGGAATTGGCATTACAACAATAAACGTCATACAATGCGGATAGAAATCGACAGAAAGGATAGCATAAGAAATATAAACAGCTAACATTTCATTATAAGGCTTCGCCTGTATAAACTGAGTTTGTTATGAACCTTTTTGGTTTCGATTTTGTATTTAGAACACGCTTTTGACTTCGCCATCATTAGACCATATTAGGTATCTGATACACACGTTTGTATGTACTTAGGTGTAAAAAAGTGAACTATATTATACTAATACTTATGAGATTTACGTGCAAAACAATGATAACATTGTATTGAATCTAAATTTAGTCATACAAAACAAGAAATGGTTAAAAAATCGAATTAGAACCGAAAATTTCCTCAAAGACAGTGGATGAGACAGTCCAGGGCATAACAATAGATGTCAAATATTTCTAACGGTCATCGAGACGACTGCATGGTCCAATGAGTTAAGAATGAAGAATATGAAGTATTTTTCATATTGTAATACGCATACTGTATAAAAAAACTATTCGGTAGTGAACTAAATATCACAACTTCACAAAGACATTCTACAGTTCACTAATATACAATATTTAATCAGTTACCCAGCAAGACTGACACTAAAACTTAGAACAACATTTGACCCATGTTATATGACACCATTCATACAGACGATTGAACATTCCAACGGGTATACTGCATAGTTTTATGTATTTGATCTCAAGCCTTACGGCAACCAACCTTACGGCTTGTAGATTCATAAATTACCCGCCCATGTTTTTGTATAAAGTTTATAGACCTTAACGAGGATTACATAATTAAGCAGACTTTCTGGTCACGCAACGGTGGCCAATGCAATAAAGATGTCATCATATCAGCCGAAAGACATCACTGCTGGACAAAGGTACCCCCAAGGCTTGCCTCATGGATCTACCGTCCCTGGCCAAATTATTAGACGCACTATAAGATTTTATGAAAATTTTAATTATCTGATGATTCTACACAGGTTTATTATAATTACCAAATATAATGTTTATTTTTTTGGTATCCATTTATCTTGTTTTTGTCACAAATAAATATGTATTTATTGACTCTGAAAGAAAATAGAAATAAATATAATTTTATGTTTAAACTGCAATGCGTCTAATACACATCCTTATAATCCTAATATACATATTTTATTATATTCATTGTATAAAGTAAAACTGCTTTTTTGTCTGACGCTGTTTTCTTAGGGCTGCCACTTTATGAAAAACTCTGTATTCGAGTTTTGTTATATTGGATATAAAGGCGTTTGTCTACAGCAAAAAGTTCTGCCAAGGTATTGTAGTGGAACAATGTTCGTACTTTTGCGAAAAAACTGGGTTATATTGAAAATTTACATAGTAATTTGAATTTTCTGTGTATTCAGCCTTGTTATGTAAAGTATGTTGTTACAATACTGTTCATTAAACGTATTAGGATAATAGTCTATTTCGTTATAATTTAGTAATGCACATATTACCTACGTATAGAATAATAATTGCCATAATTCTTTAACTACCAGGAATGATGATATCATAAATCAAATTTAATCATTTTTATTGCTTAAATAATGTACAATAATAACAATGCGATGAATACCTATTCGATATTATTCATGGTATGTTTTTTACAGTTTACAATAGGCTTTCTGTTTGTTTATTACAAGAGCTTTGAGCAATAAATTACAAGAGTAATAAACAATCAGAATAACAGTAGCCAAAATAAATATACTATCGATCGTACATGGTCAATACGTAAACCATAAGATACATGAAACGTTCACATACATAATTATATGTGTCGTAATTGCCGCTTCAGTTTATGCAATTCTCACTAACATCATTTTACTTTTCAACCTTAATGATATTTTTTTATTTGACCCCAAGCTTCCTGTCAACAATAATTTATTGAATTATATCATTATATGAACGGGTATCGAAAACCAAGTGAACCAACCAAGGACCATTTCCAAAAGAAAACCGCCTGACGGCAAAAGAAAATACAAAACCGCGTTCTAAACTCATAAAGATAAAGTGATTCCCAAGTGATTGCGAATGTAAACATCATACGATTTTATTCGTAGGTTTGACATTGGGAAGTGTGTGTTAGAGTACAATAGTGAGTTCCCGCGAGTCGTACGTCCCGCGACGGGGGAGAGCCCAAGGCTTCAACGCTACTAAGTAAAATAGCTAGGAGAATACTACTATTATCGTATCTTGTTATATGTAATCGCTGAGAATAGGTGAATCGCTCTGTATATATAAAACTCTTGCATTATTGATTGACTGTCAGACAAGGTTCAACTGAAACTACTGGACGCAAAAAGCTAAAATTTGGCATGTATGTTTTTTGGAGACCGCACTAAAAAGGGGTTACTTGAAATGCCCGATGAATCAAATAATGTGCGGGCGTAGCTGCGGGCATAGCTGCGGGCATTCTCTAGTTGGACTTAAAATCATTAGCAACATTTTATTCAACCTACAGTAAAAAATTAAGGTACAGTCAAAATTTCTATCTGTAACAACATCCAATTTTTTTATCCGTTGAGGAAGATAAATTTAAAATTTCACATCTACATTTAAAAAGGTCAAATAAATACAACTGATTTCCATTTTCTTTGATCTAGAATATCTTTCTTGCTTACTTTACTCTCAACGCGTTATACGAGCATGCTTGTTGGTGAAGTACTCCTCAACCGAGCACTCTGATCGAGTTAAAGAATATCGGCCTGTCATTTTCTTAGGTAAGATATGCCGTCGGACGTAACTACTGGTAATGGAGACGTTTTATGTCTTTAACTTAATAAAATGGGCTTCAAATATACGTTTTATGTCTTTAACTTAATAAAATGGGCTTCAAATATACCTACAACAACATTTGTAAAAATAATTTATAAATAACAGACAATGTAAGCTTAAGTATTTTAAAGTGACACTTCAGGGGCTAATAAGGAAAATGGTGACAAGGTCCATTGAATAAAAATATAAAATTAGACTTACTCTTAAAAGTCTCGCCATTCCCACAAAATTCGCTATAGATATAAGATGAGACTTACACTTAAAAGTCTCGACAGAATTCGCTATTTACAACCAAACCGCAGCCTCCACAACAAATGTCGCGATATACAAGCGAAAAGAGGCATAGTACAGTGAGGTGAATGTTTGACGTCACGAGATAAATAAAACTTTGCGACAAGTATGTATACAGCCCAGTTTCTGTTTTCGGCCTCGTTTTGTCTCTCCTTGTTACGTATGTAACGACATTAAGAATTTGTTTCTAGGCGAAATGCCTTGTACTCAGTGTTGAGATAAGCGCTGCTAACGCAATGCGTCGTCGTCGCAAACTTTGTAGCGCGTACATAGCTGGCGTAAATTTTAAGTTAAGAACTCTAGTGAGTTTCAAATGGCGTTGATATTCGAACGAAAATATTTTTTTCTTGTAATCATCAAGGTCCATCCCGGAAAGCGGTAGGATTCACCCGGCTCAAGATCGGTCTTTATGGAGAACCATGGGGAGGCCTATGACCAGCAGTAGACGTTTCTAGGCTGCCATGATGAATCATCTAAGTATACATAGACCTACATTATTTTTTCAAACTACTCGTCCCTATCGTAAGCACTGTTGTAAAGGACGATGGAAAAATAATTTCTAGTAAAATCATAAATTTAATCCAGAGAGTTCTCTGAATTTTTACAATAATTGTTTTGTTAGTGTATACCTTCACTGGGAAAGCGTTTAATAACATGTTGAATGTTATTCTTATAGAAATATAGAAGATCCTTTGTAAAATAATTTCCATTGAATTCATTAGTAGTTTCAGTGCAACAAAAAGTTCTCTTCAGAAAACCATGAGGCACTGCAGAGTGCGTACTTCCAAACCCGATTGTCCTTTAAAGACTTCGCACATAATTTGTCTATGTAAGTGTAGGTTCATTTGCTTTAGAAACCACTGGCTCAGACGGGCGCATGAGTGATGTTTTGAACTGAAACAATGTTGCACACGAGTGTACCAAGGTAGCCACACGACGTATGATACCAAGTGTTTTTGAGCAAAATTGTGTGTACGTTTTTAGACAAACTCCCAAGAGGAAGTAGATATAACAATGCTTTTGTTTACTTTCATCAGCCTTTGAGTGATGTTTGGATCCTGTATTATGAAATTTATACGTAAAAGGAAACAGAATGAGTCGAGTCCCTTGTTACATAAAGCCTTATAGTGGTCAGAGCGGCGAATCCAAACCCATTTACGTATAAAACCACAAACGTATTTGTTTTTGTTCGTCTATTTGTTTTGGTACACAATAAAATGTAACAATGTGACGTGAACAATAAATAAAATAAAATAACCTGTAACTAACTTACGTACAAACTTTTTGTCTTAACGAATAAAGTATTACTTTTATTGGGTAAAAGTTTGTAATTGCTTTATTCTGCAGGCGATAAAATAAAATGATCAGTGTGGTTGATATCAGAAGCAATACATAGGTATGTATTGTTTTCAAATTGTTTTTATAAAAGAATTGGCAAAATTCGATGTCGGAAGTAAACTCTCAAACAACGACAACCTCAACCTCTCTCAAAGTAACAATACGATTCTGAAAATTCTCTATCTTATTTCAAGCTACATTATCTTTAATATGGTAAAGATAAATTTTCAGTAATAGAATTGATAGATGTCTTCAAATCACATCCGATAAAATAATGGTTGGTTCAGAGGTAATAAAATAAGTGAATATCAAGAATATTGAGCATATTTCTGTTGAAAACATTGGTTTTATATGAACTTATGATTCCTTGAATTCAGTGCTGTCGTAAAACAAATGGTCTCTGCCCATACTATTCTGACGACCACAACCGCTGTGTCAAGAGCGCAACGAATAAAAAGAAAACGATGTCATACAATATCTAAAAGCTAACTCACAAGTCTTAAAATATTCCACCTACGATCAATTTAGAGCTGCTTGAAATGTTATGCTGCTGCATAAAATTCACTAGAAATGCATTCGAAATCGTAAAACTGTAGATACAAATTGGAACTAACTCACAATGCGGTTGCTGGAACGCCCGCCCGTTAGTCGACATTTGATAAACAGAACCTTAATGCTAACACTTCGTTAATGACGAACACAGCTCTCATGATTGAGAGCTTCGTCCAGTTTAAGGTCAGTTTAATTAGGCAAATCGAATATCGTTTTTAAGATATAACGTAAGTTCACGCCTTTATCCCCGAAAGGGTAGGCAGACGTGTATTACACACCCACACTTCGCCAGTCATGTTTCGGTCCCAATGTAATAGAGGCACGGTGTCTGGTAATGTGCCCGGTACGGCAATAGGCTCGCCCCCTATTACGTGGAACCTAAAAATTCCTGGCGAAATGTGGGTGTATTATTACACCTCTGCCTACCCCTTCGGTGATACGGGCGTGAATCGATTTTTTACATGATATCTTTCAATTTCAGGGGTAATACAGTAGATTGAAAATAAAATATAAAGAATCATACATTTTACACACACAATGTATATTAATTGCAGTTATCTGGTGCACTGTTTAATAAGTATGTAATTATGTTGCTGGTAACACTTTCAAATTCCTGTTGTATTCAGATGCCTGTATCGCCACCGAGGCAACCACAGACGCACAAGTTACATAGGCTCGAACAGACCTATTCGTCCCTTGAGCTAACCAAATATAATGTATCTATAATATTAGTATTTTATTAAGAATTAAAAGATATTTTGCTTAACTTGGTTCGATTCCCGGGTCGGGCAAAGTGTTATTGGGTTTTTCCGTTAGGAAATTCTCAGTAGCAGCACGGAGGTAATGCGCCCGGTACGTCAATAGGCTCGCCCCCTATTACGTGGGACCTAAATATTCATGGCGAAATGTGGGTGTAATATAACACCTCTGCCTAGCCCTTCGGAGATAAAGGCGTGAGTCTATAAAATAATAAAAATAAATGTAATAGAGGTCGAGCATAATTCCATCTACTGGGCACATTATTAAGTGGGTGATATTTAACATTTTTAATACACACATAACCTCGAAAAGTCGGAGGTGTGTGCCCAGGGTACCTGAGGGAACCCGAGATCATCGTCTCGGCAGTCCGTTACTGCTCATTCACCATTATAGCTTGGGCATGCAGCTTAGGTTTATTATAATAGTTTAGGTACCTAGTTATATTTATATCCTAATTATACTAGTATGTGTAATAGCCATGATAGTCTTCGAAGAAAGATGTATGCTTCTTACCCTTTCACGACATAGCTGCTGAAGGATATTCATGATTATTTTCAGTAATTGATATAAAAGCCTATAAATCAGAATAATTGATAGTCTATGGCTTGTCACGATAATCAACACATGCGGGTGATGCGGGCAGAATATAGTACATTTAAATAACATGACTGTATGGGTAGCGTTGTGGTTTAGGTGGTCGCCTCACCGTTTAGCTACACGAGAAGTGTTGTAGGTTCCCACATAAAAATGACAAAATTATTGATTAGTATTTCCTTTACGCGTTTCTTTTATAATATTATAGAGCATACCACATACCCACAGCTACGCCCGCAATTATTAATTTAATCGTTTCTCGTCGATCCCGTAATAATTTCGAAAAATCCTTTCTTAATGCACCTCTAAAGACTCCAAGGAATATACATGCCAGATTTCAGCTTCTTGTGCTTAATAATTTTAGGTGTGCGTTGTCTGTCAGTCAGTCAAAAACGACAGAATTTTATATACACAATTTAAAGAAGATTTGACATAAAATAAAATTTAAACTTTCAGCTTAAATGACGGATGGGCAAGTCACATATCATCCATTTGCTTTTCACTTGGTCAATTAGTGTAGTTCTATTTTCGAGGTCAGTTTAGTCTGTGATATTAATTGGCGACAGCATAATAGATTGCTATTCAAATACAATAGATGACTTATTATGCTAATAATCTCATCAATATACTTAATAGTTTCTGGTATTGGTCACACTGGTAATTAATAACCATTCAAAGGGTTTGCTTTCATTTGTGTGAACTTGTTTAATTAAAATAACCTTTAACCTTTTCATGTCGTAAAAAATTGATAAATGCAGGTCCCTTTGTTTTTTCTTACACCATGTGAAAAAAAATTCCACAATACACAAAAATTATTCACGAAATTCACGAAATTCACTTTCTCTCTGCACTAATATTGACACGAGTAGACGACGCGACAGTAATATACATTAATTTAGCACAGGTCACCGATATCACTTCACAATAACCATTTATTCATAGCAGCGAAAAATTTTGCGCGATTTTGACGATCCGACGGAAAATATTTCTCACTCACAAAACATATTTATACCTATTTATAGCAAAAACAATACGAAATGTCTACTTACCAGTGGATTCTAAGACAACTTTGTGAGAAATTTATCTATATTTAGTAAAGTAATTAATAAATACTTATAATCATTTAAAATATGGAGGACGGCTAGCGGCCAGCGCCCGAAAATTGCATCACAAAAATTACTAACACGTTTTTGTAAATGTTTTTATACCTGGCTAAAAAATATTTGAAACGTTTACTTCACTAAATTGTCAATAATTTGATATATAACACTAATACAATCACTTAGCGTTTGCGTTGAGAATACATTTTTGAAAAATCACAAATTCAACTTAGTTGATCGCCACTGCGCAATATGGCGGCACGGAGAAAACTGAGCACCGAAATCAGCAATTTTATTATTTTTCTCGGTCGCAAGCTTGGAAATATGGTTATAATTTATGGTATTATGTTGGTTAATCTGTAACTAGTCGATGTACGTTTTTATTATTGTAACCAATCACACAACACCGGAGTGAAGTTCACACAAATCCTTATGTGCACACCGTGCCCGTAGGACACTACCGGCCTATTTCCCTTTCCACACATTGACCGTAGGACACTCAATGGGTTAATATAATTATCATATAGAGTAACTTCTGAACTGTATACGATTTAAAATTTACGTCATATAATTACACCAAACGCAAGAAAATTAAAGTTTTATAGCCTAGGATCTTATAAACAATACATCTTCAAAATAGCTGGACACTACCGGAGAAAATGCATTTTGGAGCGGGGCATGCGAGGGGATATATATCTATAAAGATACTTATATAGATTTACTCAGAAATAAATAAATATTAATTGTGAAGTGACATTATTCGTGACAAAGACACGAAATTCAGTGATAAAAGGCAAAAACTTTTTAGAGGGGCTATTTCTACTCTTGAAACTTGCTATTTTCGTAATAGATTTATGATAAATATTCTTTTAATAGTTACGAAAGACATAAAAGTACCCAGATTATTTATCTGAAAACATATTTTTGCAATTAAATACTAGTATTGTTGTACATTTTCACTGTTATCGTGTTTCAAATGGTAAATAATTCACAGCCACAGTGTTCGTTACAGTAACATGGCGGCCTGGCACGGCGAACTTTTTGTCACGCGTTCGGATTATAATTTTTTTAGTGGCGTTAGATTCATTTGTTACAAATAAATAATGTACTGTGTGAAAACCTAAAGGTATATGTGATAATGTTTTTGTGTTTATGAACCAAACAAGTAAAGATATTAATTAATATGTGATGAAATGTTTGTGCGAACGAGTGAAAAAAAACAAACTTCTAAGTTTGTAAGCCTGTTTTGCCGGAAAGGTGAGTATTTAGTTGTAATACATGTTATTATTATGATAGCTGATTTAATACCCAACACAATGATATGCAATTTATATGATATAATTATATAAAGGTGTCATAATTATTTTTTTTCCGGTAACTTATGCCAATGAAAATTTGCAGCAACGTGACCTTTTGCACTTGTGGCACTTCGCCTTTAATTTGATCGCACCTCAAGGGTTAAACCAAAACTCTATAATATGTTAAGTATACCAAAAAAGTAAGTTCAGAAACTAATGGACTTGTCGCACAGATAGCGTACAATTTTCTTCGGACGCAAAAGTTTTGACATTGTCATCACTTTCGCGTTCTTTCGGTTGCACCCAAGACCTTGGAGTCCAGGGTCTGCTTTCTAGTCCAGCCAGATACTTATGGCAGAAAATTAGCTTTTCCACGGAGCACTTGCCATCTACAAGACAGCCAATGATTCATCATCAGCCCTGTATATATACTGTCCCACTGCTAGGTACAGGCCTCTTCTCACTATGAGAAGATTACTGATTACTAAGTATGGCCTTACGGCCCTAGTCCACCACACTAGTCAAGTACGGGTTGCAGACTTCACATATCTTTCGAAAACATTATGGAGAACTCTCAGACATGCAGGTTTCCTCATGATGTTTTCCTTCACCGTTAAGCAAGCGAAAATCAACAATTTAATACACACTTAACTTCGAAAAGTCATTGGTGTGCGCCTTGGATTCGAACTCGAGACCCTCTGCGTAGCAGTCTGTCGGTCTCTCCACTAGCCTATCGCTGCTTTATCCAAAGATTAACAATTTAAAATGAATTAAGTCAAAAGTTATCTATGATAAGAGTAGGTATCTAACCGTTCCTTTTTATTAAACTTACTTCTATATCTATGTCTAAAGATTTTCAGGTCTTTGGTAGTAAAGTATCCATTTCTAAATTATACAAACAATAAAATTCCTCACCTGACAATAGTATGAAACCGAAAGCCACTTTTCACGTGACCCGATAACCTGACATAAAATGCAACGTATTGGAAAATGTTTCGCGGGACCAAAATAAAAGCATCAGAATAGAAGAAACAAAATAAATAATATTGTACACAAAAAGAAAAATGACACCTAAAAGCGTACTCTCAATAAAATCGGTCTCACATAAACTACAAAAATATTGTTCACAAGCCTCTATGGGCTACAAAAGAAATAACATATATGAGGGTCACTAAAAAGTCAAGTGTGTACCTTCTTCTTTGGGATTTGCGCGAAAAGAATGGAACATCATTCCTAGACTGTCGCGAGTGTGCTATTTTTTAAAGGATTCTCAATAGCTTTAACACTGTACACTGTCAAATGTAAACTATACGCAACAAACATATCAGTATCATCAATATACTTTTACTTAGAGATTAATTAAAAGTAGGTACCTATGTAAGTAATTTAATATGTACCGGCTCGATACCCTTCTAATATAAATTAACTTAATGGGCGCAATAACGCGATCCTAAATATCTGTTAATTATAGATGCTGAAATATTACTGTTGTAAAGGTTCCTTACCTCGAATGGTAAAACACAACCCTTATCATGTATAGTGTCATTTTGCTTTCCATTCGTCTATCCATCGTAAAAAAAGCGTGATATTTTAAAGTTCATATTTTTATAAGATAATTAGGTCAAAGTGTATTGTAAATAAAACCTATATAATAAATGGATAGTTGCCATTTAGCACGAGTACGGGCATAATCGAAGATAGAATTTATACATCATTACAAAATAAATGTTTTACATGCTATAAATATTTGCGGTTACAGAATCAACTATACTGAAAATCCTTCAAGTCAACTTATCTTTTCGATGGAATAACTTTCAATAAATTTCTAAAGGAATACGGACTGCAGGGTTAGTGTAGTGCACTTTATATGGAGACTACATGATCTGTGCTCAAGTGGTTCAAGTTGACAGCACTTTGTATCATTTTCACAAATCGTTGTTTCGAGTCTGGAGTCTGTATGATTTGTATCCATTTGTTACATTTTTAGAGAGGCCTACGATACAGGATTAATAAAATTCTTTAAAATATAATAATATTTTAGTCAAAATTTAAATAGTCAAATCTAAATAGACCTTTTTTAGTTGTGATTCAAAGTATCCTGACATGACAAATTGGGTATTTTGAGTAAGTTTAAACAACAATGGTATAATATAGTGACTAACACATATAGGTTTAAAAAATAGGCACACTTTAGTTCAAACAACTACAGATCTCAAGAAGATTTTTTCATGCATATATATCGAACTCGTGTCACATAGACCGCAATTTTATTGCTGGTTGGATGAGTTCCAAAACTTTTTACGGAATTTATTGTGATATGAAATACATTTTATAGGATTACATTCTTCTTCATAAAATATATTGTTATAAATTCAAAAAGGATGTATGTATCGATGGTCTATTTTAGTAATTTTGACTAAAGACTAAATGGTGAATATAAATAGCTTAGCGGCTTATCAACCTCCACAAAACGCAGGAGTCAACTAAGGATAATTGTTATGATAGTGGTTAAACCGCTGTTAAGGTTTCCTTAAGTGGTGGCAGCAGACCTTAACTACTTTTATATATTCCACTGAAAGTTTTATGCAACGGCTTGGGGTGCTATTATAGGAATACGAACGCTATGTGTAAGGGACCAACGTGAATTAGAATAATGCTACAATTTGTTGACGTGTGAGAGTGTAGTTGGGAGTTTTCTTGTGTGTATTGCCCTTCTGGGTTTTCTGTTTCGATTTCGATGTCTGAAGTACATCGCGTACATCGGATTCGCAATACATTTTGTAATAGGCAGTATACAATCATTTTTTGACTATTATAAACAGTTTCTTAAGTTCTTTTTTACATAATTGTGGCTATAATAATTTGAAGATTTACTTCAAATGGTTCCGTTATGCATTTCTAATATTCTTTATAAGTTCAGTAATACTACTCGGATACCATACAATGGCTTTTGTTGAGTGGAAACTTTTCATATTATTCTATATACCTAGTTGGATATGCGATGTCAAACTACATAGAATAATATGATTCGTACTAGTATTATGTTCCAAAATAATGTTATTCTGTAATCCTTGTAAATAATTTATATAATTATTATAGAAAAGTTGGAACCTGGAAGTATGCCAAAATATACACATAGACCTTCCTCATTAATACTCTGTCTACTGGAGAAAACTGCATAAAAATACGTTATGTAGTATTTTACTTTATCGCGAAGAGGTAGGCTTACTGCCCTCTGGAGAAAACAGCATAAAAATCAGTACAGTAGATTTTGAGTTTATTGCAAACAAGCAGACAAACTACGATATGAAAGTATGATTCATTACTCATACAGATACAGTTACTCGGCAAGCAGATCTATGCGAGATACATTAGCTTAACAATAATGTATCTATTATTGTATTTTAGCATACGAAATTATAAGTATACCACATAGTTGGTTTCAAATCGATGTGAATGATTACGGGTAATGGCACAACGCAGACGGGTAAATGTCAATTAGGATAAATACATGTTACGTTTATTATTTGTGACAATGCGAGCAAGAAAAGAGTTACACGAAATTAAAACCGGTCTCGCAGACATCACAGATGGCGTAAAAGTGGCGAAAAGACTGTAGTCTGACTGCACGAAGTGCACGCTTCCAATTCCAAACTGCAACGCACCAATCATGCTTTTGCAAATAGCTATCTAATCATGATTTTGTTATGCAAACGCGTCGCTTTGCCGTCTTTGATCAGTAAGAACTCGTATTTTACGGATGTTTTAATCTTCAAAGCATAATGCCAATTCGATCCCGTTTATAATAAAAGATAATAATTCTGTAAAATGTTTTAAAATAATGCACCAAAATATCGCCAGTATTTTAGCAAAACAGGAAATCCTAGAAATTACTCTTAAAGAATTGCAAAATAAGCATAACGAACCTGATGTAATATGCCACTCGGAAACTTTCTTAAGAAACGAAAACGAAACATATGTTAGTATTCATGGTTATAATCTAGTTGCTTCATATTGCAGGGATAAACAAAGCGGTGGTACATGCATCCTACTGAAACATGGCATCACTGTTAAAGAATTATTATTTATTAAACATCATGCCTCACAAAATTGGCATAGAAATCTTGAATCATTAAATTATAATAATAGGCCTTTACAGAACCCCTCAATCAGACCCTTCAATCTTCATCATCATCATCTTCAACTCCTTACAGTTTACTGCTGGACTAGGCCTCTCCTTTGAAAGGAGGAATTGGTCTACTATACCACGCTGGCCAAACGGGTTGGTATAGGGTTTATTTCAAGTTTTTCTTCTCTTACAGTGCTGTTCTCTGCATAGTATGATCCCTCTGTCGGCTCTTACGACACCCACGGGATGATATGTGGTGGTGACATTCTGTATTCTTAATCCGTCACCACACGGATAATGGTATTCTTAACGAAATTAAATAATTTAGTAAATTACATTATGAAAAGGTACAAATTTAAAATACAACTAGTCATAGCAGGTGACTTGAACATTAATATTTTAAAAAAGGTGTCGTTACAGATGAATTACATGCCTTATCATATAATCATAGCTTAAAAATTCATATTGATGTGCCAATTCGAAAACACTCCTGTATTGACCACATATTAAGTAATATACCAAATGCCACAGCATCAGTATTGCCCCTGTATCTCTCAGACCATGACACTGCTCAAATGCTAAGCGTTCCATTAAAGTGCAAAACACAAACAATATCAAACTACTTTGTTTACAAAAGAGACTTTAACAGCGAAAACGTAAATAAATTTAAAGAATGTCTGCAACAGTTATCGTGGACAGATGTATATGTGGAAAATGATGCAAATGTAGCATTTACGAACTTTCACGAACATTTTTGCCTATTTTATAATCTTTGTTTCCCAAAGAATCGAATAAAAATAAATATCAGCAGTAAAATAAAACAAAGCTGGATGAGCAAGGGCCTGAAACTAAGCTGCACTACAAAACGTAAATTACTATATAGATATTACAAAGACAAAAATGCTTACAATAAGACTGAATATATTCTATATTCAAAGATATTGAAAAAATGTATTTTTAACTCAAAAAGAAACTCAAATATAAAAATCATAGCAAAAAATAATAATAAATGTAAAGCCACATGGTCAGTAATAAAAAAACCGGTCAAGTGCGAGTCGGACTCGCGCACCGAGGGTTCCGTACAAACCTGTAGGTATATAAGTAAAAGTTCACCAGTCATAGTTATGGTATTTTTATTGCCAAATGAAATCCATAACATTACTGTATGGAAAGCTGGAGGAGCATAAATTAAAGAAAAAGGGGTCTTTGTCGTTTGTAATCAGTCATCCTTTATTTTATATTAACATAAATCCCTTATTTTATAATATAACTTAAATACCTATACAAGCCTTGCAGCAGCCTTGCAAAAGTCTGCTGATGAATTATGGTAAGATTTTTTATCAAAGTTATTGATTTACAAAGTTTTTAGTGACTATTAGAAATCTGTTACAAAAGTACTTATAAAGTACAGAATAATTAGCAAAAAGGTTTGAAGACTATGTAATTATTTGAAATCTCAATCTCAATCAGCCTATCGCAGTCCACTGCTAGACATAGGCCTCTCCCAACACGCACCCACAGCACACGGTCCTCAGCCTTCCGCATCCTTTATCTGGGCTATAAGACGTTGCTTCGTACAAAATTTCAAGATTTTGAGTTCACGGATAGTAACCCTGTAGGTTTTGATTCCCTTGCGAGTAGTCGCGAGTTTGAAAATATGATTATATTGCTCTTTCTTTTGATTGCGTAGACCTTATTATATACCTGTATATTATATACCTGAATATTTGACATGAATTTCAATTTAATACCTCCACGCGTTCAAGACAAAGAGGTAGTAACTTTAAATTTATTAAAAATATTTTTTTATATGCTGTAACTAAAAATTTACGGATTTCGCAATTTTTACTTTATGAGTGATATAAGACGTTGCTTCGTACCAAATTTCAAGATTCTGAGTTCACGGGAAGTACCCTGTAGGTTTTGATTCCAATACGAGTTTGAAAATATGCTGCAATTTGCAGCATATACGGCTGTATCTTTTGATTGCGTTGGATTAGAAGTTTGATTTTTTTACAACTCTATGGAACCGTAGATTCCAGTATTTACTATAAATTTCAGTTTGATACCTCCACGCATTCCTGAGAAAAAGGGTCTTGACAGACGGACGGACAACAAAGTGATCCTATAAGGGTTCCGTTTTTTCCTTTCGAGGTACGGAACCCTAAAAACGAAATTAACGCCTGTAATCCCAAGTACAGTATTGATGATCTAAAAATTAACGAGTTAGTACTGACAAAACCGACCGACATAGCATCCGCATTTAATAACCACTACATTAATCTGGTTCAATGAGCGATACAACACAATATAAAAACCCGCAATTGTAGCAATCAGAGTCATAACTTTCATTCAATGTTCATTTTGCCAATGACGGAGAATGAAGTCAAATTAGAAATTAATTCATTGAAAAATACTATTTCTGAAGGTTATGACAAAATTAATACCAAGATCTTGAAAGCATGCTCCGATGAACTTATTAAAGTATTAACATTTTTAATAAATTTATCATTCGCGACTGGGACGTTTTCAGACGCCTTAAAAGCATCTATCATTAAACCTCTTTTTAAAAAGGGAGAACGAAATAATATAAATAATTATCGCCCGATAACGTTAATACCAATCATATCAAAAATATACGAAAAATGCATGCTTAAAAGGCTAATAACTTACTGTAATAAATTTAACATAATCCATACAGACAAATATGGATTTCAAAAACACAAATCCACAACTCTGGCAATATTTACGCTTATAAAAGAAATACTAACCGGTGTTAACAATAACTACTTTACTACTGGATTATTCTTTGACCTATCCAAAGCCTCTGATCTCGTTTCGCATAATACGCTTCTCATAAAACTGGAAACACTTGGAATCCGAGGACTTGCACTGGAATGGATAAATTCGTATCTAAGTAATAGACAACAATAGAAATCACAATATGACACCATGTCTGTCTGAAAATCAAATCAACAGACATGGTACACCGCAAGGAAGTGTTTTCGGTCCAATTCTATTCGTATTTTACATCAACGACATAATAAACACAACAAACCACAAGTGTGTCTTATTCGCTGATGACATATCTACTGTGGTGATTACAAATAAAATAATGAATACCGTACATGATCACGAATCTGACATTAATAATACTATTGACAAACTCATAGACTGGTTGACATTACATAATTTAAAAATAAATCTGGACAAATCACTATACATACAATTTAATAAATGCCATAATAATAAATACAACCTGACATTAAACGTAACAACAATTAAACAAGCAACGCAAACTAATTTTTTAGGAGTCATAATAGATGAGAGTCCGTTTGGTGACGGATTAAGAATACGAATTGTCACCACCCCATATCATCCCATGGGTGTCGTAAGAGCCGACAGAGGGAGCATATTATGCAGAGAACAGCATTGTAAGAGAAGGAAAACTTGATACAAACCCTGTACCAACCCGTCTGGCCAGCGTGGTATAGTAGGCCAATTCCTCCTTTCAAAGGAGAGGCCTAGTCCAGCAGTGGACTGTAAAAAGGCTGATGATGATGAATAGATGAGAACTTGGACTGGAAAGCAAACCTAGATAATATATCAAGCTAGACTAATAAATTTGTATAATTATGCTTTAAAACACATTAGAAATATAACTAATACAAAACAGCTGTTGTATCGTACCGCGCATATGTAGAATCTGTTCTTCGTTATGGACTTATAATGTGGGGAAATAGCACCGATTCAAATAGAGCCTTCGTAGCGTAAAAGAAATGTGTTAGGGCTATATATGGTATCCAATCTGACCAATCTTGTAGGCCTTTATTTAAAAACACCGGTTTGTTACCACTGCCATCACTTTTTATTTATGAAATTTGTATGTTTGTAAAAAAGCATAAAGATTATTTTAAGACAGTAGAGGATGTAAGTTGTAGAAATCGTCGTGACCCAAACAGGCTTATATTGAACAATATTCCAAGATCGACAAAATACAATAAGAATTGCTTAGCAATGTGTGTTCGTATTTATAATAAAATTCGTCATTCGATAAAACAATTAAATACACAGTTATTTAAACGTTATTTACAAGCTTGGTTGAATGAACACAATTTCTACAGCATTAACAAATTTTTGGAATATACACATTAAATATTTCGACGCCTATATCTTAACCATCTGAAATGCCATGTTTTTATGCAAATAAATATTATTTTATTCTATTCTATTCTATAGTTTTATTCGTCAAATTCATCGTCAGTTATCATACAGTTCTTTCAAACTCACAAACTATTATAAAATTAATTACTATCCATAACTTTGAACAAAGTTGTGAAGAAACAACAGCCTTATCTTACAAGCAAAGCGATCCCTTTATCTGTCGGATGTCAATAAAAAATCTTTTTGTCCGAATTTCAGACATTCAGTTTTATGATAAAGAGTTATAGACACTTGATCCTAAAGTTTGTAAAGTTTTGACGATAAATGTTTTGTGCTAAAATATTTGCACTTTGTTCAATGAGAATGCTGAAGCGGCCCAATAAACAATGAGACAATATTTTATTTATTTACTCAGCGTATTCGGCATCGCTTTTATATTACATTCAAACACTAAAGACTATAAGCTTACTGACATAATACGAGAAATTTCTTAATCTTCAAATTGTATTCTAAAATATAAAGTTGTTGAGCATTAAATACCACAGTGTATTTTTGTGCTTTATTTATTATTATCTCATTTAGATGATTTTCTCATAATAATATATATTTTATTTTCGGATAATAATCCATGATTATGTATAAAGCAGCAAACGACAAGAAGGATCGCCTGGTAGTAATCGATTACCGGCGCCAATGGGCACAAGCAACACCAGAAGAGTCACAAGCTCTTTGTTGCCCTTCGGGTTGGGAAAAGGAATAGGAGGAGGCTGGGAATAAGGAAGACAGAAAATAAAAAAAACGTATTGTGTGTTATACAGAATGCCTGTTTGGGTCACGACGATTTCTACAACTTACATCCTCTACAGTCTTAAAATAATCTTTATGCTTTTTTACAAACATACAAATTTCATAAATAATGTGACGGCCGGTGTCATGCCAAGCTGTCATCACTACCGTTGCCAAGGTCTTCTGACGTCTACACGACAAACTATCCGGTCATCAAACACAATAATTTATTAGCAAAGAGGTTTGAAGACTATTTTATTATTTGGAAATGAGTTTTTAGTTCGATGACGTATACACTCTGTCAAGTGTTCGCCAAATTCACCAGTCATTGACAACAAGGCGATGGCCGTGCGGATAACACATTCCGTTCACGTTCTGAAGGCGTGGGTTCAAATCCCAGTCATAACTGTTATGTGGATTATGGTTTTTATGAAATTTGGAAAATGTTTATGAATATTTGGCGAATATTTAAAAGATTATTTAAATATTTTGAGTAAAAATTAGAAAATTCTAGAAACTTCAGGAAGGAATGGAAAGGTTAAAAAGAGACAAGAGATGGAAACATAAATTTAAATATTTCGAGTAAAGATTAGAAAATTCTAGAAACTTCAAGAAGGAATGGAAAGGTTAAAAAGAGACAGGAGATGGAAAAACAATTGAATAACGAAAAGACAATCGAAATTAGTAGATCTAGAACATTCTTAGGGGTATATAAGGCGGTGTAGACGCGCTAAGCGCCAGTTTAAGTTGAAAAGTGGTAAAGTGAAGAAGAAAAGGAAGAAGTAAAGGAAGAAAGAAGAAGTAGTAAAAAAAGTGAAGTGAAAGTATAGTGCAGTAAAGTGCAGTGAAGTGCAGTGAAAAGTGCAGTGCGAAAGACGCTAGTGTTGGTGCTGTCTGCGTCGGAATTAAACGGCGTGTCGTGTGTCAAGTCGAATAAAGTGTCATCAGTGCTACTCGGTGTTTCCTTTCAATCCCGTTACCCCGTCCGTAACAATTGGTGTCAGAAGTGAGATTGGAAGGATTAAAGATGCCAGTTATGCCGAGGGAAGGTCCTACGACACGTGCGAGGGCTGCCGCTCAAGAACAAGGCGACTCTAACCCAGAAGTTGTAAACAGGGAAGCTCCTTCGCAAGGTGTCGGATCCGAAGGAGGGGTATCTACGTCCGCAAGCGCAGCTAACCCGCTATCTCTCGCAGACTTCGCGGCAATATTCCAGCAAACCTCGCAGCGACTCGAATCTCGACTCGAGCAGAACTCGCAGCAGCTTAAAACCGAACTCCAGCAAAACTCGCAGCAGCTTAAGACCGAACTCCAGCAAAACTCGCAGCAGCTCAAGTCCGAACTCCAGCAAAACTCGCAGCAGCTCAAGTCTGATCTCCAGCAAAACTCGCAGCTGCTCAAGTCCGAACTCCAGCAAAACTCGCAGCAGCTTAAGTCCGAACTCCAGCAAAACTCGCAGCAACTCGAATCTCGACTCGAGCGATCATTACAGCAAAACTCGCAGCAACTCAGCGAGATAATGGAGAGCCAGGATGAGATTCGCCGTTATATATCTGAGAACGCTCGTAAGATTGCCGAGATAGAGATGTGTATCGGTGAAGTGCAATCTCGCGTGACTACCATTGAGGAAGAGATGCAGACCCGCATGGCGTCAGTAGTATCGGAAGAGGTGCAGTCCCGCATAGCTACTGTAGAGGAGGAGTTCAGGAGGATAAAGACTAACGTCCCTTCGGTTACAGTAGCCTCATCAGGTGCTGGTAATTTTAAAGTACCTTCTTTCGACGGTACCTCATCTTGGGAGGCGTACAGGATGCAGTTTGAAGCCGCTTCTTCTAGTAACAGCTGGAACAGAGAACAGGCCAAGAATGCACTCGCTCTGGCGTTACGCGATGGTGCGTTATCAGTGCTACAGTCTGTGGGGAAAAACGCCACATATGAACAGCTCATCGAGGCTCTTGAGTCCAGGTATGGAGAGGCGCATTTGGAATTTGTATTCCGTGCTCAGCTGCGTAACCGCTGTCAGCGCCCTAACGAGTCATTGCAGCAGTGGTCTATAGAAGTAGAGAAGATGGTAGGAAAAGCTTATTATAATTATAATTTTATATAATTATAATTTCTTTTTTTTTGACATTTTCAAATTGACATTTAATTATTATTATTTATTTAGTGACATTTTAATTAGATGACATTTTATTGTATAACTTTTAATATTATTGTTCACAACATGTACTCAACCTTATGATAAAATGTAAGGAGCAAGTACAATGCGGGAATTAGTAAACTTTTCAACTAATATTAGTGGCAACCTGTCTGGTGGCTTAGGCTGGCATGCTTATGCATACACCTACTGATGGCGTGGAGGCATAATGATTCAGGTCGTGCTGGCTCCCTCAATCAAGGTTGAGCCGTACGATGGCTGTTGAATGCGGGCCATCAGCGGGCTGAGTCAGTTTTAAGCGTCAGATGATATCCTGCATTGTACTCGCATCTAAACCTATTATGTCTGGACTTCAAAAAAATATAAACGAAGAGATGAAATGACAAAAAAAGCAATGACTCTGAGTTTGTTTCGGCCTTTCTTCTCAAGAAATCATTTAGCTAGGAAAAGCCGGCTTCATCTAGAATAGGGTTCTGACATGTATAAGTGTTGTAAACAACCAAAATGCAGAAATAAATATGTCTTTATGTCTTTACCAGTCTGCACCCCCGGCACAAGTCCAAAGCATGCGTCTCCAGGCGTTCATTGATGGCATTTAAGACGATGAGGTCAGGACAGTCGTTCGTCTGAAGCACCACGACAATGTTAAGGACGCTTTAGCGCATGCTCTAGAAGTGGAGGCTGTCCGTCGAGAAATTAAGGGTGGACGAGTCCGAGTTGTGGCCGCAGAAATGCAGCGAACAGACCGAAGATTTGTCCCAAAATGTTATAGCTGCAGGGAACCAGGACATTTAAGCAATAGCTGTCCGAAACGTAAACGTAAGACTGACGCTATTTTTCAAACGTCAGAACACGACCAGGAAAACTAATTCCAGCCAGGGCCGCGGGGCAAGCGCTGGCCGGTAGACGAAAAGCCCCTAAAGTTTGTATCCGACAAAGCACAGATGGGAACAGCTTAACCATTGATGGAGCGGTCAATGGCGTTACCTGTTTGTTGACCTTGGACACCGGTGCGTCACGAACTGTTATAGGGACTCACCTGATAAGGAAGAATGGGAAGATTCTTAAACAGTCAATTTGACCTCGACTGACTACGGCTACCGGCCAGCACATCCCAGTCATGGGAGAGCAAATAGTGGCTTTCAAAGTAGGTGACAAATTATATTGGCAAAAAGCACTGATTGCAGACATCGTCGACGACTGCATTATTGGGCTAGACTTCTTCAGAGATCACCAATGTAGATTGTATATTAAGTGTGGTATCCTAAAGTGTGGAGACGTGGAGATTCCAATGAAAGGTGGAGGCACGGGAAAGGTTTTGTGCCTCAAGGAGAGCAAGCTGGCACCTAGGTCACAGACCTTTGTTCCTGTCACATTACCTGCCACTTCGACTCAGCGACGTTGCATAATGATAGAAGACAATAGAGATGACGATCCATGGTTGCCGGCGTGTGTAGTTGTTGCTTCTTCACAAAGGGCAGTTATACCTGTCCTAAATTTAAGTGATGAAGAAAAAGGGTTGAAAAAGGGTTCTGAGATAGGAGAGTCCGAGGAAGTCGCTTGGTTACGAAACTGCCAGAAAACCAAGAGTCTGGCTGAGACTAACATTAACGTGGATAGTGTATTAAAAGGTTGCAAAGACGATCTAACGGAAATCGAAACAGAAAAAGCAAAGAAATTGCTGACACAGTACGTCGACATTTTCTCAAAGAACGACGGTGACATCGGAAAGACAGGAGTAGTAAAACACAATATCAATACGGGGAATGAATAACCGATCCGTCAACGCCCACGACGTGTACCTTTTGCCAGGGAGAAAGAGATAGAGGATATGATCGAAGATATGAGGAAAAACGGGGTTATCGAGCCATCGATTAGCCCATGGTGTTCGCCGGTGGTATTGGTAAAGAAAAAGGATGGGTCGACTAGATTCTGCATTGACTACCGATGATTGAATGATATAACCAAGAAAGACAGTTATCCTTTGCCTAGAATAGACAACACGTTAGAGACCTTATGCGGAATGAAATGGTTTACAACAATAGACTTAAAAAGTGGTTACTGGCAAGTGGAAATGGACCCAAAAGACAAAGAGAAGACAGCTTTTTCAATGGGCAGAGGGCTTTGGCATTTTAATGTTATGCCTTTCGGATTGTGCAACGCACCAGCTACTTTCGAAAGGTTAATGGAAACATCCTTGCCGGGCTTTTAGGGGAAGCTTGTCTGGTGTATCTCAATGACATAATTGTAATGGGCCGAGACTTCGATGATCATCTCACGAAGCTAGAAAGTGTACTCAATAGATTGAAAAATGCAAATCTGAAACTCAGTCTTAAAAAATGTTCATTTTTCAAGCGACAAGTTAACTACTTGGGTCATGTCGTCTCTGAAAATGGCATCGAGAAGGACCCTGCCAAAATTTCGGCGGTTAAAGATTGGCCCATGCCTAAGGACAAGAAGCAGGTGCGCTCATTTATGGGGCTTTGCTCTTATTACAGACGTTTTGTGAAGAATTTCTCGAGCATCGCAAAACCCTTACATGAGTTGACGGAGCAAAAACGACCATTTAATTGGGATGAAAAATGTCAAACTGCTTTCGAAGAGTTGAAGAAGCGTTTATGTGAAGCGCCAATTCTTGCATATCCCGACGTCAATGGAGAATTCATTGTTGACACAGACACAAGCAATGTGGGTATTGGTGGAACTCTTTCCCAGAGACAAGGAGATCAGGAGGAGGCTGTTATTGCCTACTTTAGCAAATCGTTGTCTAAACCTGAAAGGAACTACTGTACCACACGAAAAGAGCTTCTAGCAGTAGTAAAAACTCTCCAGCATTTTAAAAAGTACTTGATTGGAAGAAAATTCCGGATCCGGACGGACCACGCAGCGCTTAAATGGCTTTTACAGTTTAAAAATTGTGAGGGTCAGGTAGCTCGATGGATAGAACTACTTCAAGAGTACGATTTCGAAGTTGAGCATCGTGGCGGAAAATCTCACGGTAATGCTGATGCCTTATCAAGACGTCCCTGTGATAAGAATTGCAAGCATTGCGTGCGACAAGAAGAAAAAGAAGAAGCTGCCGTCAAGGTTATTAGAATGGATACTATCGACGGGCGATGGAACAAGGAGTTCATTATTAAATCTCAGGAAGAAGATAAAGATTTGAAACCGATACTGGAGCGGCTAAAGAATAACTCTCTTTGGCCAGAATGGAGTGAGGTAGCTGATACTAGTACCGTCACGAAAAGCTATTGGGCGCAATGGAACAGCCTAATAATACAAGATGGACTACTTTGTCGAAAATGGGAAAGTGCTTCTGGAAGAGACAGTTATCTTCAAACAATAGTGCCAAAATCAATGATTCCTGAAGTTTTGCAAGTTTGTCATGACGGCCCATCTGGCGGACATCTTGGAGTGCGAAGAACCTTACTGAAGATTCGTCAACGTTTTTATTGGCTGCACTGTAGGGAAGACGTTGAAGACTGGTGCAGGAAATGCGTTAAATGTTCTTCAGTTAAAGGGCCGCAAACTCGGAGCCGCGGAGCACTAAAACTGTACACTGTGGGAGCTCCGTGGGAACGTGTTGCTGTGGATATAGCTGGACCATTTCCTTTGACAGAAAGTGGTAATCGCTACATTCTGGTGGTAATGGATTATTTCACGAGATGGCCAGAAGCTTTTGCAGTCCCCAATCAGGAAGCAATTACAGTTGCAACAAAATTAGTAAATGAAGTATTTTGTCGATATGGTTTACCGTTGGAAATCCACAGCTACCAAGGGAGAAACTTTGAATCTCAACTCTTTCAAGAAATCTGCAAGATGATGGGGATCCACAAAACTAGAACAACTCCGTATCACCCTCAATCGGATGGAATGGTGGAGAGATTTAACCAGACATTGGAGCGCCATCTTGCTAAAGTAGTCGATAGCCATCAGAGAAACTGGGACGAATATATCCCACTATTTCTTCTGGCTTACAGAGCCGCAGTACATGAAAGTACGGCAACAACCCCGGCACGAACAAATTTAGGAAGGGAGCTACGACTTCCAGTAGACCTTCTTGCTGGATGTCCACCGGGGACACCTAGCTGTGTTACCGATTATGCATGTGAATTAAGAAGAAAGCTCGAAGAAATTCATGAACACGTTAGACAAGAGAATTTACAAGCGGGAGTAAGAATGAAGACCCGATATGACAGACGCGCAAATGCAAGAGAATTCGAAGAGGGAACTTTGGTGTGGCTTCATAATCCGGTCCGATGTAAGGGAAAATCTCCCAAATTACAGCCAAGCTGGGAAGGACCATATACTGTAATAAAGAAAATTAACGATGTAAACTACAGAATTCGAAAGACACCTAGAAGTCCACTGAAGATCGTTCATGTGGATAGGATAGCGGTATATCATGGATCCAACAATGCTCAGGACGAGCATGTCTTAGAGAGGGGGTAGTGTGACGGCCGGTGTCATGCTAAGCTGTCATCACTACCGTTGCCAAGGTCTTCTGACGTCTACACGACAAACTATCCGGTCATCAAACACAATAATTTATTAGCAAAGAGGTTTGAAGACTATTTTATTATTTGGAAATGAGTTTTTAGTTCGATGACGTATACACTCTGTCAAGTGTTCGCCAAATTCACCAGTCATTGACAACAAGGCGATGGCCGTGCGGATAACACATTCCGTTCACGTTCTGAAGGCGTGGGTTCAAATCCCAGTCATAACTGTTATGTGGATTATGGTTTTTATGAAATTTGGAAAATGTTTATGAATATTTGGCGAATATTTAAAAGATTATTTAAATATTTCGAGTAAAAATTAGAAAATTCTAGAAACTTCAGGAAGGAATGGAAAGGTTAAAAAGAGACAAGAGATGGAAACACAAATTTAAATATTTCGAATAAAGATTAGAAAATTCTAGAAACTTCAACAAGGAATGGAAAGGTTAAAAAGAGACAGGAGATGGAAAAACAATTGAATAACGAAAAGAAAATCGAAATTAGTAGATCTAGAACATTCTTAGGGGTATATAAGGCGGTGTAGACGCGCTAAGCGCTAGTTTAAGTTGAAAAGTGGTAAAGTGAAGAAGAAAAGGGATAAGTAAAGGAAGAAAGAAGAAGTAGTAAAAAAAGTGAAGTGAAAGTATAGTGCAGTAAAGTGCAGTGAAGTGCAGTGAAAAGTGCAGTGCGAAAGACGCTAGTGTTGGTGCTGTCTGCGTCGGAATTAAACGGCGTGTCGTGTGTCAAGTCGAATAAAGTGTCATCAGTGCTACTCGGTGTTTCCTTTCAATCCCGTTACCCCGTCCGTAACAATAAAAAGTGATGGCAGTGGTAACAAACCGGTTTTTTTAAATAAAAGCCTACAAGATTGGTCAGATTGGATACCATATATAGCCCTTACACATTTCTTTTACGCTACGAAGACTCTATTTGAATCGGTGCTATTTCCCCACATTATAAGTCCATAACGAAGAACAGATTCTACATATGCGCGGTACGATACAACAGCTGTTTTGTATTAGTTATATTTCTAATGTGTTTTAAAGCATAATTATACAAATTTATTAGTCTTGCTTGATATATTATCTAGGTTTGCTTTCCAGTCCAAGTTCTCATCTATTATGACTCCTAAAAAATTAGTTTGCGTTGCTTGTGTTACGTTTAATGTCAGGTTGTATTTATTATTATGGCATTTATTAAATTGTATGTATAGTGATTTGTCCAGATTTATTTTTAAATTATGTAATGTCAACCAGTCTATGAGTTTGTCAATAGTATTATTAATGTCAGATTCGTGATCATGTACGGTATTCATTATTTTATTTGTAATCACCACAGTAGATATGTCATCAGCGAATAAGACACACTTGTGGTTTGTTGTGTTTATTATGTCGTTGATGTAAAATACGAATAGAATTGGACCGAAAACACTTCCTTGCGGTGTACCATGTCTGTTGATTTGATTTTCAGACAGACATGGTGTCATATTGTGATTTCTATTGTTGTCTATTACTTAGATACGAATTTATCCATTCCAGTGCAAGTCCTCGGATTCCAAGTGTTTCCAGTTTTATGAGAAGCGTATTATGCGAAACGAGATCAAAGGCTTTGGATAGGTCAAAGAATAATCCAGTAGTAAAGTAGTTATTGTTAACACCGGTTAGTATTTCCTTTATAAGTGTAAATATTCTCTCCATGGGAAAATTAACACCGGGTACGTTATTGCGATTTCGTTTCTTGCGCAAAATAGTGTGATGTATGTGTACCTACTCTAGTTATTTCTAATTAAAGTAGCAACAATTATTTACTAGACAACATTATAAAAATATTTTGCTTGGAATTATCTCCAAAATCATTATTAAAGGTTTTGATTATATCCATATCTTTGTGTAAAATATATTATCTTTTATTTGATGGTTCTATCAATTTACTGTTTGTAGGGTATGCCATACAAACAGTTAACTGATAGAACCGTCAAATATTAAGATCTTCTTTCGGCATATTCTATAATTCAATGTAAAATTTGCGCTATGTTTGAACAGTTTAGAAATAAACCAGTATACTACAGTTGGCATAACCAATAACTTATTATAATTACATTAGCATAGTGTTGTTCCTCATGTTTATATAAAATATGTATGATTTATGTCTTAATACAATTCTGTTTCCGTCAGCTAAACATAACATTACACAAGGTTATTCTATACCAAGCGAAATAAAGATCCTTTGAATACACTTTGATGCGAATGCAGAGGGCACCCAGAAGTTTATGGCAGTCGATCCCCGAGATAGAGTGATAGGAAAAAATATAGCGGCATCCAAATATCGGCTCAATGCCATCAGCATAATAATAACATCGTCACGGCCAAGGAGTCACTGTCGTAAAACTTAAACTCGTATTACAGGGCGAGGGTTCTGACATACAAATCAACTGTAGAAATAATTCTGGAACATATAATTTACAAATTCTGAAACATAATACACATCATATTAAAATTTATATGAGATTTTTTTGATAATATTTCAACGAATGACGATGTACAATTTATAATAATTTTTATTGTTATCAGTTTTGTCCGAAAATCGCACGACAAAATTGTGCATACCTAAGTAAATTCTTCTTAGGAAATGTAAATCTATTAAGTTTTTACAAAATATTTCAGTTATTATGTTATGTTTATCTATTATAAAATCGTCAACATTGTGCGATACATAGGTTCTGTCTACACTCTTAATATGTAACTATATCATGCATCATATTATTATCAATGTAATAGGTAGGTAGACACAAAACCACAATTCAAACTGTGAATTAAATGCAAAGAATCGGAGATAGCATTCATTACAGCAAGCTCATTAAGGTTTAACCTGTGACATATGCGATCCAAGCAAGGCTTACAGAAAGACAGAAGAGAGTCGCCTATAGCGTTTTCCCGATAGTTGCGCCGCAGTCCATTCCATACCAACTTTCCTTAGCAAAGAAAAAGATAAAGCTCCTTCAGGAAATGGGCCATTCGGCGCCCTTTCCCACAGCTATCGAGTATAAGCAATTTGCTTTGTGTTAGACAATCGGCTTATAAAAGTATTGGGGGAGATAAGGAAAAAGGACTTTGAGAATTAACTCTTAAAGCGTTTACTGGAAACGTGAATTGAACGGTACGATGGGACAAATAGTAGTATTTCTCAGAAGGTACTGTTTAATTATAGATAGTTTAGGTCGTTAAATGGTGAAAACGTGTAAGGAGCAAGAGCTACTTTGGCTGGATAGTTAGGGGTTGATGACCGGGTTGGCATTAAATGATACGGTGACTTGCCGGCGTCCATAAGCCTAGTCTCTGTATAATTATAGCAAACTTTATGTGCATCATACAAGCTCACTATCCTGGGCACCTTTTCACCGTTTTGCGTGAAAGGGTTACAAACAAAGCATCCATCAATCCATCCTTACAAACTTTCTCTTCTGTAAAATAGTAAGATTATTACCTCAAAACTTACTATTTTTGCTACAGTATTTGGTATTGAATGTACTACAAATCTTATTTCTTCAGACAAGGTACTATTTGACACACAAAAGAGATGAGATGCCTTTTTTCTATTGTTCGATACAGAATCGAATAAAACCGCTAAGTATATCATACTATAGAATTGTGTAGCGTATATACTTAAAAAACATATTGTACAGCCACGGAATCGTTGAAGAATCGTCAATACCTCTTATACGAAAAAAACTACTTCTACTTTTTACTAGTCTCACGGTACAGTGCTTGTGGTCAACACAGTTGGGTTTCCCTCCTGCTTTGGCGCATTCCTTGTGCATTGAGAGAGAGGTCCTTTAATCATAGACTTCACCTGGTCAGTCCAGCACATAGGAGAACTGCTGCGTGCTCGTGACCTCAACATTCCGCCCTCGCTGGTCCTTGTTTGAATCGGTTAATGCAGTAAAAAATAACCTTTATTAATCTCAAATAGAAAATCATATAGTGAAAGAAAGATGAACAAATAAACAAACATGCCTTGACATCTATAATAGAAGAATGGATTTTACCATTACTTTCTTACTGTTATTTATTAAATATAATAAGTAAACCGTAATACAGCATCTTGTTTAGTTGTTAACCCGGTAACATAAGATAGTAATTGCGGTTTTACCCACTTGGTCTAATTTTCTTACTACCTGCTGAAACCTACTTACCTTATAATAACGAATGGATAAAATTTATTTTAAATTAACGTAAACTGTTGGCACCCACGTAGAATTTGAAACAAGCCTTCTGAAAGTAAAAAAACAATACGAATTCCTATTTTAGGAATCGAGCTTACCAAAGCTTTAAGAGCGTTGAAATTAAAGTGTCTAAACTATAATATAGCCTGTATTTTGAAGTTGTTTTTTTTTTGTAATAGGTAGTGCGTGTGCTGTCTCGGATAACCTTACAAACATTCAACCAAAGGAACACTCAGACTTGAAACAATAATTTTATTGGTAATTTAGCTGAGCCTGCAGTTACACCCACGTTATTTGAGGCTACTGCTCTGCAGCTGAGGCTTATAGCGTGATGTTATATAGACGATATAACAACAAACAAAGATAAACATATCCAATAAAAAAATATGATTCAAGTCGGACCAGTAGTTTTATAAAATTACTATCGATCAGACAAAGTATTGCCCTGGGCTCCGTCTTGAAATCGAGCTCACAACACTTGGCGTAGTACCAAGCAAGGAGACAAACACGAAAATTACTACGCTAGCCATAAGCGTGATAAAGCTACTATCTCTTCTATAAAATTAGCATAGAATAAAACAGGCATATAGGTTATCTCACTTCTTTAAAGACAAAGTTATGTAAACATTACAAAATCAGTATCTTCAGTAAATCGTGTGAGTGAGATGCCTGAGACATTCCATCTCATCTGTAATCGTGCTTGTGACGTAATTAAGAAGTATCTACTGAGTGCCACTATGCTACATATAGCAATGTATGTGTAATCATGGAACCTATATTTGAGCCTTTTTCGAGCGTGATTAGTAAAATACGGGCCTTTGTGAACAACGCATGCATTTCTTATCTATTTCTGATACACGCTTTTGTCAATTATATAATAACATTAAAATAAATATGATCATAGTGAATACAATTTTGATAAAAACAAACCTTGAAAGGCTTTTTCTTCATAGTTTTAATCTAAATCACGGGCTCATTCTTCGCCACATGGTTGGGCAGACAGTGTATAATGTATATGTCATTTTCCGCTGCGGCGTTCGGTATCTTTTAACCACTACGTTGTACGTCGAAGGTATAATAATAATTATAGTGACTCGACTTATCATACTTTTACCCTATCGCGCCGGGAATGTTGCAAAGGCCAAAATGAACGATTTTTTAATACTAAAATAATTAATATTAGTCCATTTAGTACAAGACAATTTTAATTCCATTAATTCACCATCACTCTAACCAAAATTCTGGTTAATAATTCCATGAACTAAAAGATTTGATAAACAAAACGTATGAAAAAGTAAACAACAAAATCGTGACGCCGAAGAACCAAGAAATTAATTTGCGAATAGAGCATTCGTTGGACCGTAAAAACTACAGACATTTTGATTTATTTCGTCTATTGTAATCTATCGGTGAAGTCTCTTGTTCCCGCAAATCTACGACAGTGATCACTTTGTCACAGCTTCTGTCTTTCGTTTTATTCTTGTAATTATTAACAATTGTCGCGAGTATTGCTCGTTTCACTAGGATATTTTAGAGCCTATCGCCAAAAAAACGGTTTGAACAATTTCGTTGATGATAACTGATACTTTTGTTGAAAATGCAGTTGTAGTTAAAGTCTTGTCTTTCCTTTGGACGAATACCTATTACACTTAGAAGTAGTAGAAAAAATTATACTTGTTAAGATTATTGTATATGGAACGGTCCGAAGTACTTGAAATCGGCGAGCATGTATGAAAAGAGTAATGAGTGTAGAGGAAGCGCGTGAGATGTATAAGAATAGGATCATCATCAGGTGTTAACTCAGCCTCCTTTGAAAGGAGGAATCGGCCTACTATACAGCGCTGGCCAAACGGATTAGTATAGGGTTTGTATCAAGTTTTCCTTCTCTTACAGTGCTGTTCTCTGCATAATATGCTCCCTCTGTCAGCTCTTACGACACCCATGTGATGATATGGGGTGGTGACATTCCGCATTCTTAATCCGTCACCACTCGTATAAGGATAGGAGCAAGTGGCATTCTGTTGTCTCTACCTACCCCGACGTGGAAAAGTCAACGTCAACAAGAACAGAATTATTGTATGGCCGAGCCAAACAGTAGTTATTTTAAACCAAGATATCCTTATTTACCTAAATACACGATTGTTTAAATTTGGGTGCATAGCAATGGCCGCAATGACGGTGAAACTTGCCGACACGAACACAATATCATGTAACACCTCGTTTAAATTAAGCATAACATTCACCATCAGGAGATTTTTACATACGATTGGTATTGATTTGCATTTTAGTTTACTTATCCAAGTTTATGTATTTATAGCTTTCGCAGACAAACGTTTATTAGTGCCACGATCTGCTGGCGATGAGAACGGGAAAACTTAATATCCAGATGAATATTCAATTTCTCATCTCAGCTTATAACATAAACATAAATATTCATATTTATGTTGTATGTTTTGTTTTCTCTGTTTTCTAGTGTACGCTGTCTGATGCTGAGCAGTATAAACGATTCGATATATTTCTGGAATCAAATCGAAAGAGTATGGAACACCGGAGGCAATTTGTTTCTACAGTTGTTTTAACCTAACTGTAGTTTGAATATAATATTCTAAAACAACCAGCATCGTTTTAACAACCAACACATGTTTGTTTCCGACAACATTAAATAATAACATTGAACTTTGGCAGAGCAATAAGTTTATTTAATGTTAAATGCGGTATTCTCTCACTTACTAATATATACGATACCGCAGAAAGAAAAATATCAGGGATGGTTGATACACAATTCATCTGGGGCCACAAAACGTAACCCAAAGCAATCTCAAGCTACGTTGACACGAAAACAGGCAAGCGGCGGGTAGAGTAAGGAGCACACATTACGTCAGGAATATTTATGGAAGTAGCACAAGGCTGTGTATCCGCATTTAATCCGGCAATCAGCACTTCAATTATTGGTATTGATAACTCTCGGCTCGCAAGTTATTCTCGCACTTGGCCTTGGTATTTCCTTTGTTTTTTTTAATTCTACTTAGGTGTTTGTCTGTTTATTTTCATTTAGAAGTGTTTTTGCCTGTGCATTCAGTTTCTGTCACGATTGTGTATATACCTTATTTATTTCTGCAGCATATTAAAATAAACGCGATGCTGGTTTTATTTTATTGTGCTTGTCGGGTTTTGTTAATATATACGATACCGCAGAAAGAAAAATATCAGGGATGGTTGATACACAATTCTTCTCGGGGCACAAAACTTAAGCCAAAGCAATCTCAAGCTACGTTGACACGAAAACAGGCAAGCGGCGGGTAGAGTAAGGAGCGCACATTACGTCAGGAATAATTATGGAAGTAACACAAGGCATTTAATCCGGCAATCAGCACTTCAAATATTGGTATTATACATACATACACACTACATATAGACTCACGCCTGTTTCCCGGAGGGGTATGCAGAGACTATGGAGCGCCATTTGCAACGATCCTGACATATCTCTCTTGCTTCATTCACGCCCATCAGATTCTTCATGCATGCTCTTCTGTTCAGGGTGCTTCTAACCTGTCCTGTTTTTAGGATGTCTCCAATCTGGTCACAGAATGTCCGCCTAGGTCTTCCCCTTCGTCCTGTCCCTTCCACACTTGCCTTATATATCTGCTTGGTCAGTCTTTCGTCATCCATCCTCTCCACGTGCCCAAACCATCTTAGCATGCCTTTCTCGATGCTTGTCACTACATCTTCTTTTACCCCACAACACTCTCTTATCACACAATTCTTTACTCTGTCAGTCAAAGAAATACCAAACATCGCAGTGCTCTCATTTCTACAGCATTTATTCTACTTTCATGACTCTTCTGCCATACCCAACTATCACTACCATACATAAGAGTAGGTACTAACACCCCTCTATGGACAGCCAAACGTGCCTTTTTGGACACATTTTGGCTATTCATAAATGCCTTCAGAGCTCCAATCACTCTATTACCTGCATTAACTCTTCTTTAAATATCTTCTACATTCTTACCATCTCTTGTAAACAGCGTACCTAAATATACAAACTCATTCACTAGCTCCACTCGCTGTCCATCGATCATAACATTACAAGCCGTAACGCATTCCTCCTTTTCAAAAACCATAACTTTCGTTTTACCTACATTCACTTTCATTCCTTTCCTCTCTAACGCACCATGCATGATTGTTAATAAAATCATTTATTGCATCAAATATGGTATAGTACATAGGTGTTACAAAATTATATAGTTCCACATACTTGGCCGTTACACAGCATGCAACAATTGTTTAAAAATCATGAAGAATATCATAAGTATAATAGACACAAAGGGCACACGGAGATCTTTTATAATTTAAACTGTTTATAATAGCTTTCACTAATGTAAATATTGCTAAGGTAGTAGATCTATTTTGCCGAAAATCAAATTGTTGATTAACTAAAATGTTGTATTTATCAAAAAAATAAGTACCCGCTTATACATAATTTTCTCGAACACTTTTGATAATGTTGGGGTCAATGATATTGGTCTGTAATTGTTAACATCTGTTTTTACGCCTTTCTTATGTAATGGTTTTATCAATGAATACTTCAACCCATCAGGAAAGCAACCTTGTTCCAAAGAAAGATTGATAATATGAGCTAATAGGTAACAGATGTAATGGGATATGGCCTTAAGAAGACTAGTAGTGATGTTATCGTATCCCGCAGCTTTTGTATTTTCAATGATTTTATTGTTTGGTAAACTTCACAAGCACTTGTGGGTTCTAAGAAAATACAATTATCATTTAGTTTAATATTATGCATGTCAAAGAAATAATTATGTTCGTTAGATGGCATATTAGTATTTGTAATGTCAATAAAATAATTATTAAATTTATTAGATATATCAGATCCAGATGTCAAAGTAAAAGTTTTGTCAATTAAACTACATATATCTGCAGCTCACGAAAACGATCATTTCCCATATGACGCCGTATAACATCCCATGTAGCCTTTGCTTTATTATTGGCAGAAGTTATGAGTTTTTGGTTACAACACAATTGCATACTTTTGATACACTTTCTTAACAGTTTAGAGTAAGTGATATATTTATCTTTATTCTCGCTATTTTTGTTTGAGTAATATTTATATCTAAGTTATCTTTTAGTCTTACTGCTAATTTTTATGCCTTTACTAATCCACTTTGGTTTTTTAGTATCATGTTTTGTATTCTTTACTTTGATAGTAGGAAAACATAGTCCGTAAAATAATTTCAAGATGTCATGAAACTCATCAAAAGCTTTGTTGGTAGATGAAATTTCAATTACACTACTGAAGCTTAGACAGCTGATATACTTAACAAATTTGTTGACTTTTCTCTGCTTAAGTCATCCATGATCATAAAATAGTGACGATTATCAGTATTTCCACCATTTTTCTCAATTGTGACTAATTGGGCTGTATTATGATCAAAGAGATAGAAATTATGCGTAGTGCCTTTCACATCACTAATATTACTAATTATATTGTCTATGCATTTGTTTAGTCTGGTGGGTTCATGTATATGGTACTGCATGCCATAGTTTAGAAGAAGTTCTTTAAATTGCACACTATGCTTATCAATATTCTGTAAATCAATATTAAAATCACCGCAAATTATGATATTGTATTTATTATATTGAAGTTTTATTAAAATTTTGGCCAAACAATCAAAGAATATATTTATGTCTGAATTTGGCGTTCTATAAATGCAGAGTACTATTATTTTTATTTTTTTGATTTCGACACCACATATTTCAAAATGTTTATCTGTAGCAAACTGTTTCGTTATTTCTAATTCGTTACTGTAGGGGTATCAAAATGATGTTGTGTTGGGTGAAGAAAGAAAGGTGCCAAAAGAAGAAAATATATACTTTACTGTGGTACCACATAAGGATATGAATAAACTACATAACTACGACCTTACTATACAAGAGCGGGAAGACGACTGCATCGCCGCACTTACACAACCAACTTCTTCACCTGCGGAGTACTTGTTTTTGGAAATTGATGTCAAGGGAGCTAAAGCTGTCCTTGGCGTCGTTTATTGTTCCCCTTCTGACGATTATTTCTTTTGTCTCGAGCCGATTCTAGAATCTTTAGGGTCACAGTATTCTCATCACATCATCATGGGTGATTTTAACACTAATCTCCTTTCCCGTCAGTCCATTCGTTCCCGTAAACTCCTCGAAATTCTTGAGTCAGCCAGCCTCCACGTTATCCCCTTGCAAGCTACTCACCATAACAGCAACGGGGAGGACACGTAGCTTGACTTAATCCTCACCTCTGCCCCTTCCCTGGTCTCATCACATGGTCAATATCCTGCTCCCGGATTTTCCCCGTTATGACCTTGTCTCTCTGTCCTATCGCCTAAAGCCTTCCAAATCCCCACCTAAAGTTGTGTTCATGCGTTGCTTTCGTCGCTTGGATGTGACAAAACTGGGTCAGGATGCTTCCGAGCTTAACCGGGATAGCATGTTATCTGCTTCTTCTATCGACGAGAAGATTTATATCTTCAATCACAATGTTTGTCAATTGTATGATGTCCATGCCCCAGTGAGGCGGGTGAAGCTGAAACGACCTCCTGCACCCTGGATCACGACTGGTATTAGGATGGCCATGAGGCGTTGGGATCAAGCAAACATTTCTTCACTGCCACCCCATTGGATCATCAGACCAAGTGTCACACTATCAACTACCTAGCTGGTTTAATACAACCTGATATTGAAGCTTTTCATTTTTCTCCAAAGTCTCCAGATGACATCAAAAAGATAATCCTTTCCATTAAATCAAATGCACATGCATGTGTGCACAAACATATGGCTCGGTTTGTATACCAAAATAACTTATTAAGTCCTTTACAATCAGGCTTCAGGCCTGGACACAACACCACTGCCGTTCTCCTTAAAGTGACTGGCGATATTCGTGAAGGCATGGAGAGCACTAAAGTCACAGTCTTGGTGTTGATTGATTTTTCCAATGCCTTCAATGCAGTCAGTCACGATATCCTTTTATCCATCCTTTCCTATCTCAAGGTCTTATCTGGAGCTCTGGATTGGTTCTCAAGTTATTTTCGAGATCGTCAGCAATCTGTCCGCATCGACGATTCATCTTCAAGTTGGTGTGATCTTAGCGCTGGCGTTCCTCAAGGCGGTATTCTTTCTCCTCTTTTATTTTCTCTCTTTACATATATACATACATACATAGACTCACGCCTGTTTTCCCGAAGGGGTAGGCAGAGGCATATTAAACGCCCACTTGTCGCCATTGTTTTGATCCCACGTAATAGGTGGCGAGCCTATTGCCGCTTATCGGGATATTTTGTTTGCCAGAGCCTCGTCCGTTGATCGGCAGGTGCACCACTTGCAGGTGAGGTTGGCTTGGGACCCTTAGTTCTTGGTGGGTTCTTGGCGTTCTCTCTTTATAAATCTCATAACTCAAAATCTTCAGTGTGCGTATCACTTGTATGCCGATGACTTGCAGATATATACTCAAGAAAATCTGGAGTGCGTATCTGTGGCAATGGACAAAATAAATAAGGACCTAGCAGCCATACAAAATTGGTGTGACAAGTTCGGGCTAACTGTTAACCCTACTAAGAGCCAAGCCATTATCCTGGGTAGCCAATGGATGCTAAAGAGACTGGATGTTTCATCTTTGACTAACATAATCTTTAACTGCACTAACGTGGACTGGTATACAGTTGTTAAAAATCTTGGGCTTCATATGGATGCTTCGCTTAATTGGCGAACTCAAGTAACTCAGGTAAGTCAAAAAGTCACTGGTACTTTACGCGCATTCTACCGTCTTAAGAACTTTCTCCCATCCAAGACTAAAGTGATGCTTGTGCAAACTTTAATCTTTCCCTTGATCAACTATGCTGATGTGTGCTACTACGACCTGAATGCAGATCTACTCAATAAACTTGATCGTCTTCTCAATAACTGCATTCGATTCATTTTCAGTCTTCATAAGTATGATCACATATCTGCTTATCGTTCTCAATTGAAGTGGCTTCCCATTCGTCAAAGACGCAGCTTGCGTGCACTCACTACTCTTTATACTATCCTTATGTCCCGTACCTCCCCTGAGTATTTAACTTCTCACTTTCAATACCTGTGTTGCAACCACGACCTAAACCTGACTACGATTAAGGAGCTCCTGTTGGCTAAGGCAGCAATAATATCATAGAGTAACGTTATTATGTACCTAAATGTATTATATATATATATATATATATATATATATATATATATATATATATATATATATATATATATATATATATATATATATATGCATATGTTTATATTTTTATATATAATGTATTTATGTTATATTATGTATGTATTTTATAATATATAAAGGTATTTTTATCTGTTATCTGGTTTTTATAGTACACGCTCTATATGGTTTAGGATCAGATCGGTGTGAGAGTTTTCCCAAGATATTTCTGATATACTTAGGACGTACTTATCTGTGTAGTTGTTGCACTTTTTAGAACTTCGTTTATGATCGGCAAGTCCAGTTCTATATAATATTATTCTATTATTCTTTTCCTATATATATTCATACGCAAAAAGGCAGCGCGTATTTTAGCAGCTGCCAAAAGAAAAGGGACTTAGCAAACTTTAACCAACGTAATAAAGCAGTTGCCACTATAATTCATATGCAGCCATCTAATAATACTCGCCCTAACGCACCACAAAGTTGGCTCGTGGTTTATTCTCAAAACTGCCACGAAACTAAACTAGTGCGGTACTAAAATAGCAGATGATTAGACAAGATGACGTCATACAGGTTATATGTGATATATGATTTCGTACATGAAGCAAACTTGTTGGGCTGTGGCCTAACTGAATATTTTCACGGTCCACTGATCATAAAATTGTAAGTTGGCTTAAGCCGAAATTGATTACATTTACGTGTTGTTAGTTTGTCTATGTTTACCGCTCTGATAAATAAATATTGCATCTGCGTGCCTATATAAGAATTTACGCATATTATAAACATAGATTTTTTTGGCAATAGACCCTATATAGTGGGACCTAAAAATTCATGGCGAAATGTGGGTGTAATATTACATCTCTGCCTACCCCTTCAGGGATACAGGCGTGAGTCTATAAATAAAAATAAATAAATAATTTTTTTTGCTATGTACTTCGCAATATACTTGGATAAGGCAAATATTATCTGCTGCATCTCTGGATCCTTTGAAGGTTTTAATCACCTTCAGACTCCTGATTCTTCCTTATTTGTAGATTTGCTCATTAACCGAAATATGCACACAGATTTGTATGTTATCAACGTAAACACATTCCGGACTTACGATAGCTGAGAGAAAAACAAACACAATGTAGGTTAGAAGAGTTTTAAACAATCTAAGACTTTTCCTCGTTTTGAATAGTTTAATTTGAACATGGTTGCGCAGTGACATTTTTAAGAAATCCGAAAAAAGGCTTTATCGGATTGTTTTACCGACCCCAAACTGGGGTAAAATAATTGAGTTTTTCTGTTCGAATAACCGTAGCTACCTATACCATGGGAATGTTATTGTGGCCGATAAAATGCGATGGGTTCACGCCCTCGGCACATTGTCGAATGCCTACTTACCCTTTTAGGATTTTCCTTGAAGCTGCAAATTTCACTAGAATATTGTATTGTTTGAGTAGTCACGCTTTAGAAGAGCTAGTGTGTGATGTTATTGTTTTAAACAACTTTTGGATGTAGATTTTATTATAAATGTTGCGCGTAAGTCGTTTTTGTGACGTAATAATCTTGGCTAACGGATCAAGAGCCAATCTCAATTTTTTAAATTGAACTACGTGGAGGTTGATGGAATAAAAATTGGCAATTATTTTATTGGTTTTGTTCCCTTCGTAAGTTTGCGTTTATATTGCAATTTAGAGATATTAGGACTATTCGGTCGTCTTCTGCGGCAAGGCTAATAGATAATTACTATTGATATGTAAATTAAGTGTCCGTAATAACTCTGTTAAGCGACGTACCCGGTAAATGCAAGCGTTCATCTCTCGATAAAATACGTAAGTGAGTTTATAGAGCTTAACTGTTTTCTCGGAGTTTTAGTGAAAATTATATTAAACATATTTTTGATTTATTAAAGTTATCACCTCAGAAATTAAAACCTGTATCGCAGTGGCCTAGCCGTAGTTTATGTACTGTTGTACACTTTAGCTACCTAAGCATTCAGATAATACAACACAAATTACCTAGACTAGAGACAACAATTTGTGGATCACACAGTGTTGTCGCGTAAGGAGATCGAACACACAACAGTGCGTGGTGTGTTAAACGGTAAGGCGGCCGCCAAACTGCGCTTACTGTTTATCCATCCAAACATGAATTGCGCCAAATCTCAAGCTTCAACGTGTGCATACTCTACGATAACGTATCAAAGGTTTTGTCTTCACGTATATATAAGTATAGCGATAACGATGACTGTAATTATGCCGTTATTTGCTTATCCACCAAAAACGTCAGGCACAGCGGCACTAGCGATTTGCTAGTTCAAACATTCATCAGTGGTATCACTTATTTGCCAAGTTTCATGGTTGTCTTCCACGAACTTCGCTCATTTTTCCAAACCCAACTCTTTACATCTTTGGTTTTTGGAAGCCATTTTCAATAGGTACTAGGAATGGATGCTACGTCACAACTTAAATAAATAATGCTTTTTTATGGAATAAGCGGCAAATGAGCAGACGGATCGCCTGATGGTAAGCGATTACCACCGCCTATAAACAAATGCAACAATGAAGAGTAATGCGTTGCCGGACTTTTTTATAGAGAACGAGTGGAATGAAGGGAAGAAGGAAAAGAACATGGGACCCGGTGGTCCCACCGTCACTCTTACTCACCGATCGAAACGAAACAGAACAGATACTGTTACTGTTCATTAAGTCGCCTTCCACGCAAGCCCTTAACATGGCTCTACTACCTACGAAAATGCAAAAACGGTCACTAAAAGCAAATTTCCCAGTTATGCAACCATTATTATCATATAGTAAACGATAATGCATGAGATGATTTTCATTATCGTGATATTATTTTACCATTTGCAGCCCGATAGAGTTAGCTCATAGGAACATCAAAGATATAAATGTTAATATTATTTGATAATTGATAACATTATGCGTGGGTAATATTATTTAAACACGATACATCGCAATAACAAGGGGATTATTTTAAATTAGTGAGGTGCGTGTATAATTATAATAATAATTAAAATTGCTCTATTACACAAAATATAATTTGATTCAATGTTTATACTCTTCTCATAATCAAATAGAATCAGTGATTATGAATTGATAAGCACTGAAAAAGTTATAATTGAAGCCATGTGTCATTAAATTTGATCGTTTTTCATATTTTATTTTGTTCTGTCTCAACCATTTGTGATTAAAGCCACATTTAAATAAATACGATCGTGCACCTCTTCTGTTCATTGACTGAGTGGCATGGGCTGCGGGTGCACTTGACTTGCAAGTAACAAAAAGCATGTTTGAAGATCACTGAGCTTAAATCTCACACGAATCTTTGAAATGTGCAGGTTAGAAATGTCAGTTTTAAATCGAAATTCAACAAAATATCTATTCAAAACTGCGATGCATGCGTTGCAAAAATCACCTAGAAATGTTGAAGTTAAACTCGAATCTTTGTGAAAAAGTCAAAAGATTGCTACAAAGCTACCGCTACTATTTTTATGTGTTTTACCTCAATAAGAGATTTTTTTCCAAAATAACTACGAACTTCTACTGTTCTAAGCAAAATGAAGGTTCCACTTTCAATAAAATGTAAGAGTGAAGCCTAATGAGGCCAGTCAGTCCAAACCCAAGCAATTGGACAAACGAAATTACCCAGTTTTATTTGGGTAGTGATGAGGCCCTTTGAATACCATGTATGGAGTCGCTCTATATTAAAGAGCTATTTGTTTCATAAAATAAATGTTTGAAAATGTCTCTAACTTGCACAAACAATAAATCTTTTTAATGACTATAGTCTAGGCTTTTCCATACAGGTGAAAATGTTGAGATTAAATTTTCTAGAGTACTTGATTTGTTTTAAATCATTTAGATGATTCAGTTGGCGCACTATATTATATTTGAACACATAAGTCTTTTGCCAAATTTTCTTATCCGATTCAAAGGTCTGAGATTTGATAACCATCACTAAGATTATTCTGAAGGATGGAAACCAAACTATATTCGATAATCGCTGAAAGCTATTATAGTTCTCGAAACGACCAGTATTATTGGAGTTCTAGCACTAGAGATAGATTTAGAGACATAATAACAAGTTGCCCAATACCGCAAATTATAAACTACACCGTTAATTTTGCTCAGTTGCTCGATAAATTTCTATATCGAATTTACACAATTTGTAGTAACGTATCTGTTCTTGTAATAGCGACAAGAAAAATAGCTGTCTTCATGACACATTCCCAATTTATTTTTCAGAGTAAGTAAGGGTAAACGAAACCTCAAAAGGTTGTAATATACTTAACGATCTTTTGTTCAGTATATTAACCGGGACATTGCTACTATGAGAATGTATGTAGATAGGTCAAAGATAAATTCATTGCAACGTATAAAATGTCGTAGTTCACAAAAAGATGTCAATATAAGGCTAAAACAAAACATTAACAAGAAAAAGTTTCAGATAAAAGAACAATTCACATGAATACATCCGACGATTGTGGCTTAACTTTATACCGAGCAATTCTATCGAACGGGAAAGAGAGTAGCCAAGTTGGAAGTCATTAACTTCGTTACTAGACTCAGTCGATGCTAGATGTCGGTTCACCCAGCTGTGTTCGAAAATGAATGAAATAGGATAATGACGTTGAGCTCCTCTATCCTTCAATACATCACGACTGTCATTGGATAAATATTGAACAAAAAGTAAGCTCGCTCGTTGCCCTCATTATTTATTTCTAATAAGAGAGCTTCGTTAAAAGCATGTTTGTTTTTCAAACATGATGGGTTAATTAAAGCTACATAAAGCAGAATTATAAATTAGTACTTAAAGGCTATGTGAATGTATAATACCTGTATTAGCAGAAAGCACAACAAAAACATTATCCGGTGTGCTCGAGTGGATATTAATATTCTTATATTCATAACGTTAACACGTACTGCTATAAACACTTTTAGTTGCGACTGTACTCATACTTATTTATTTTACCTCAGTCTATCTGATGTTTCAGACAGGTTACATAGGCCGTCGTTGCTAGCTTTTTGACTAAAAAGCGTTGACCTGAAAACCTAATTAGGTCCGACCTCTACGTAAACACAATACCTCAATATTATGTAGATAGTCCCTTTCTGTCTCGGGGCTCAGACATATGATATTAAGCCTTTATATTGAATATTTTTTATTAGTTATGTTAAAAGACTGGTAATACACAAAGAAATGTTTTTTATAATAAAGACTTCTTGGGTTACTTATAATTTAATGGAAAGGGTAATCCAATGATAATAAGTATAATGCTTACTTAACTGTACTGCTTGCCTACGAATCCAAATAAAGTTTCTTTGGCAATGTTACAGATATCCCACAAAATTACTTTACAAGGACAATGTTTTGGATTCAGCAGTTGGATGCCAACAAGGTGACCCTCTTGGACCAATCATTTTTAGTTTAGCCATACACCCCATTATTCGGCAAATAAGTTCAAAATTTAATGTGTGGTTTTTAGATGATGGAACCCTGGGAGGCGATCTAGACATTGTATTACAAGACATGGCTTTTCTAAAAAATAAATTCAACTCCATTGGCTTAGAACTAAATTATAGTAAATGTGAACTTTTTATAAATACAACAAACTCAATGAACAAACATTTGGCAATATCGAAATTTAATAATTTGGCACCAAATATCAAAATTGTTGAAAAAACTTCTCTTCGCTTCCTAGGTTCACCAATTTTTGAATTAGCTTTTGAATCTTTCGTAGAAGAAAAGATACAAAATTTTAGTGATATTTCAGATCGCCTATTTAATATTAATATTCATTCAGCTTACACAATTATTCGATATTGCCTTTTCATCCCTAAATTTACTCATACTTTAAGATCGTCACAACTTTGGAAGAAAAATGCACTTTTAGGAAAAATTGATCAAATTATTCAAACAACCTTAAGAAAGATATTAAATGTGGACATGGACGACCGAGCCTGACTACAAGCGTCATTACCTATACGTCTGGGTGGGCTTGGCGTTCGCAAAATTTCCAGTGTCAGTTTACCGGCGTTTTTGTCTTCGGTTCACAGCACGGAAGAGTTAACTAGGAAAATTTTAACAGCTACACTAGTTGATTCGGAAGTGCTGTGCAAAATCGAGGCTTTAAATGCCTGGAAAATGGCTTGTCCAAACACTGAAATGCCTACCAACCTTTTCTCCCAGAGACAGTGGGACTTGCCGCTCTGTAACTTAGTAAGAAAAAATATTTTGTCAACAGCTTCTAATGTTGCAGAGCGTGCTCGCTTGCTGGCTGTGGGGGAATGGGAGTCCGGTCTTTGGCTACAAGCACTAACATCTTCCAACACAGGAACTATGTTGGACGATGAGACTTTCCGTATTGCCACTTGCCTACGTTTGGGTGCTCCATGTGTTTTTCCGCATCGGTGCCATTGTGGAGAAGACGTCGATAGCCTCGGACATCATGGGCTTTCTTGCAGCAGAAGCGCAGGTAGAATTCCACGACATGCTAATTTAAATGACAAAATTTATCGTACTCTTGCCGCGTCTGGCGTACCAGCTGTACTCGAACCAAATGGTTTGGTACGAGACGACGGGAAGAGACCTGACGGTATGTCATTGTTGCCATGGAAAATGGGTAGGCCTTTGGTGTGGGACGCAACGTGCGTAAATACCCTTGCGCCATCACATATTCCAAGCACAGCAAGTCATGCCGGCGCTGCTGCTGCAACGGTGGAAACCCTCAAACGACGCAAATACGGAAATTTAGTCGGCAATTACATATTTGAGCCGTTTGGGGTAGAAACGTTGGGCCCATGGGGTCCGAGCGCTCGTATTTTGTACCGAGAAATTTTGAAACGCTTGATCGACGTCTCACGTGACCAGAAGGCTGGTTTATTCTTTGCTCAAAGAATCAGCATTGCCATCCAGCGTGTCAATGCTGCCAGACTTCTGGGCACGTTACCCCATGACATTGATGCGGAGGTATACTACGACGCCTAAACGCCTCGTGCCTTGCGTTTTGTAAGAATATATTATTTTATTTTTAATTTAGTTATAGGTTTATAAGTATAGTTTTAGCTGTAAATAGTAATTAAGTAATAGTTAATAAAAATGTAATTAGTTGTAAAATAATTAAATTGAAATAAACATTCCCAAATTAACTAAAAAAAAAATCAAGGATTAGATGTTTTAGTTAAGATATCAAAGACGAATTTTGATGCTTTTTATAGTATTTAAAGTATGGCATGACGCCGTGTTTTAATTTTCTTAACCAAATAATGGAATAAGTCGAAAGACATATTTTTTAAGTTTGCTATATTTTATATGATTTGTGATAAAACAAATAACCATATTACCATTATCATCATTCTAAACCCTGCACGGTTGGCAAAGTGGTTTAATCGGGTGCCTTGCCGCTTGTCACTGCGTCGAGTCTTCCCGACCCAGAACGAGACTTTTCAGACTTTGTGCGATATAAAATGTATAATATTTGTTTGTTTTTAGCCTGGATTTTCATACTACACATTGTGCCCCTTGGTAAAAAATCCTGTATTGCGGCGGACTTTGTACCTATGTAAAAATTATATTTAGATTGCGTAAATGTTTTCCTCCTTGAATGCAGAGGTCCGCTTTCTAATATGAGTTTCAGCTTTGCCAAAGCACGACTCTCGCTTGACTCTTGCAACACAAAGGGTAATGCATTATCGGGTAATTTGAAGTCACATACCATTGTGATAGCCGGAGATGAGAGCTTTGTGTATGAGAAGTCGAGAAAAGGTAACTTTTTATGACCGGTCACTCATTAATAAATTAGACGGTAACGAATATTATAGAATCTTAGGACGCCAGTTTGCCATAGATCCCTCTAAAACGAGAAAACATGCTATCGAGGCTGTAAATAACAATGACTGTAATATTAGCCATTATGATTGAGATAAAAAAATATATGTCGTTTGCTAACGGAAAATAACATCATCATTATCCTTAATGAAAAACATTTAAAAGCGTAAATAACAGACTGTGACAGTAATATATATCTTGCAATATTTCAGTACCAAAACCAACACTTAAATAGAAATTTCTTATTAAAACAACATTGGAGAGAACATTTCGTGGTCGTTGAACAATTTTGTTAAATTACAGTGTTTTGTCTAACAATAATCTTTGGCCGCCCGCACTATGAAATTCCAAGTTTATTTCGCGCAGTCGAGCAAAAGATGTATCTGACAATGCTGTAGTTGCTCGTTAATTAGCAAGAAAACGCTGCACCGGCACTAAGTTCACTTTCAAAGCGAAAACTGTACTACTAAGTACGCGAAAAGTGATAACAGAGATGAAGCTTTAGTCGCAGATAATTTATTCGAATCTTGTGTAGAAAAATGTAATGTATTATTTAAATTCAGTTCTATTAGTTATAGGCCAATTTCAATACTACCTACTTTTAGTATAATCTTTGAAAAGATAATACTCAAGCAACTACTGAAACACTTTAATTTGAACAGCCTCCTTCATACTGAGCAATGTGGTTTTACTTAGGGTCACTCGAAGACGGATGCAGGAGTAGCTTTACTCAAACACATCTACAATGCATGGGAGAACTCTCAGAATGCTATTGGTGTGTTTTGCGACCTTTCGAAAGCATTCGATTGTGTCTGCCATGATACGCTCTTATGCAAACTTAAACATTACGGCATCCAGACTAAAGCATTGGATGTTATTAAAGCATATTTAAATAACAGAATCCAATGTGTTGAAATAAACGGCTCGAAATCTAGCGGCGTACCAGTACAATTGGGAGTGCCGCAGGGTAGTATCCGAGGACCTTTCCTGTTTCTTGTTTACAAAAATGATTTGCCATTTTACCTGAGAAATATTTGTGACGTGGTATTGTTTGCTGACGATACTTCATTGATATTTAAAGTAGATTGAAGGAAAACTTTACCGAAATAAACAGTGCTCTAATTCAGGTGACTAAATGGTTTACTGTAAACAACTTATTACTGAACGCCAAAAAAAACAAATTTGTTAAGTTTGCTTTGCCAAACGTCAGAAACGTTGGTCCTAACATAGTTTTAAATGGTGATGTACTGAAAACAACTGAATCAACATTGTTTCTAGGAATAACACTTGACAATGGGGCGCACACATTACATATCTGTCAGCGAAACTTAGTTTGGCTGCTTATGCCATTAAGAAATAACTACGTCTGGCGCTGAAGTCGTGTAGATATGCCGTCGACAGGTCTAGCACGACTCAGCTGACGTGGAATGACATCATAGACAAAGCGACGATATGTTCAGTCCACACACGTTGGCTGCGCGCCAGACACCCATTCTTTGAGCTTTACACCACTATTTCATTATCCTTATAGACGTCAGTATGGAGAGCGGGTGCATGGCGCAGTTACAGGGTTAATGAATGTGTATCGTGTGCGCGAAGTGTTTTGTTTAGTCCTTTGACATTGTTAAGCTTTGAGAAATATTTATACACGAAATTTTGTTGTGAAATCCTTTTTGAGTTTGGCAGAGTTGTTTTTGTCGCGTGAAATATGCTTTAAAAAGTTTTATGCTGTTGCTGGCTACATAACGGCACTAATATGGTGATTATTAAAGTCCACTTGTTTTTTAATACCTACCAAAGGGCAGATTGAATGACAGCCGAAGAAGGTTATACAACAATCATCTCAGCTTAGAGACCTCAACTGCCAGACATAGGCCTGCCGCAAGGCTTTTCAAACATACCGATCTTAGGCCTTCTTTACGCAGCAGTTTTCTGCGATCTTAGGCATATCTCCGGTTCACCTCGCAGGAGAAGTACCTCTGCTGCGTCGACTACGACGTGGGTGCCACACCAGAATCTTCTTTCCCTATCGGCCATCGTTTCTTCGAGCTATGTGCCTTGTCTTTTGCCACTTCAGCAATACAATTCAACAATAAATTTCGTTATAAGACCTGAAGAAAGGAAGTGCAATATCATTTTATTTTCATTAATCGTTAACGATAATACATATAGCAAAGTATTATTATTTTAGTTTGTACCCCAGCCAAGTAGGGCACAAGGTACGTTATATTTTCTCAGAAATATTCTGTTTCATACAATTCAATGCTAGAATAGTCAGATTAAAATAAAATACCAAAAGGTTTTCTTCATAACTAGTATAGATCTATATCTATACTAGTTATGTCATGCTATCATGACATAAATAAACTCAGACTTTTAATTAAAATATAAGTATTTTAATTAAAAGTCTGTGTTTATTCTCACTAAACTTAAACTCGTACTCGTAAAAATTAAACTCGTTGGTCTCGAGGCATAAATGTGCGCGTAGGATTTGGAGGTCTCGGGTTCGATCCACGGGTCGGGCAAAGTGTTATTGGGTTTTTCCGTCAGGAAATTCTCAGTAGCAGCTCGGAGTCTGGTAATCTACCCGGTATGACAATAGGCTCGCCCCCTATTACGTGGGGACAAAATAAATCTGGTGAAAAGTGGGTGTAGCAATATACCTCTGCCTACCAGCTCTTCGGAGATATAGGCGTGAGACTATGTATGTATGAATATGAACTTAAAACCGACCAAGTGTGAGTCGAACTCGCGCGCGAAGTGTACCGAACCATTATGTATAAAAAAGGCAAAAGGACATATTTGTTGTATTATTACTAGAGGACGCCAGCAGCTACGCCTGCATTTCTTTTTAAATTTACCCGTTTTGGCCGATCCTGTGGGAATTTCGGGACATCCCTTCTTAGTGCACCTCTACGGTCCCCAAGGAACATACATGCCAAATTTCAGCTTCCCGCACCTAATAGTTTCGGCTGTAGCGTGTCTGTCAGTCAGTCAGTAACGCAAGGATTTTATATATTAAGATTTGGCCTCTTAATTTTTATTTTGTTTAAAAAAAAATTGTTATAGTACCAGAAATACATCAACTGCCAAAATTTCAACTGTCTAATTATTACGTTGCATAGGATGCAGCCAGGTGGCAGACAGAAACGCGGTGGGGCCGCAGAGGAAATGGAGATGCGGTGTTGCTAGGTTGCCGTCCTCCCTATCCTCTGTGGCCACTGGGTGTTTTGGCGGCGGAGCCCAACACCTTCATCCGCCGCCAAGGGGGTTTTGTTTGGGCCGCGCCAGATCATCTGGCGGGCCAATACCCGTCGGGGTGTAGCGACGAATGCTTTGGCGATACCCGATCCTCCGACACACAGGTACATGAGGAGCACGGGTTTGGTTTTAGTCAGTAAGAGTCTGACAGTCCGCTTCGCCCTTACTCCAGGCCGCTTGGTGACGCGTTGCAAAATCCTCATGGAATCCTCCATGAGGATTTTCCAACGCGACACCAAAAAAAATCGCTATAAAAAAGTATACAACGTTTACTTGACTTTATAATTATGTTATTTTTAGCTAGATGCATGCTACTACATATCAATATGATATATATTGAAATTTACATAAATATACTCCTGTAAAAACTTCTAAACTACATAGAATTGGACGCAGTTTCTGAAAAACGTTCCAACCCACAATCGGTTCAAAATAGAGTTATTGATACCAAAAAAGTCACGTGATTGCTATTTAATAACTGTCAAAATTTGGTGGCCCTACTGTCATTTGAATAATGAAAATTATGATATAGCAACCCAACCCACATGTATGGAGAACAGTGATAAATATTAAACTAAAAGAGCTCAAGCTGTTTGGAACAACCCGAATATAAGAAAACCTCATTAATAATTTTCTTAAATGTGATCTGTTTCTACCTGAAACATTTTTGATTTTTGTAAATCTAAGTGACCTTAGTAAAATATATTTTTCACTAAAATGTTCCAAGTCAACTGAAACGTTTTTGATTTATTAAATCTGAACGACCTTTGTAATAATAAATGTTTCACAAAAACGTTCCAAACCACTTGAAACATTATTGTTTAAAATAATATGTGCACTCTCCGTAGATTTAATATTTTATTTAAATGGTCCAAACCATTTGAGACGTTTTTGATTTAAGTAAATGTTATCCATCTAGAAAATATATAATTATCACTAAAAAGTTCCAAGTCATCAGAAATGTTTTAGATTGAAAACATTCTTGACATCAGGCAATTGGACGTAGACATAATATATATTAGTCTAAAGGACGTAGTTTTTGAAAAACGATCCAGCCCACAAGCTTACCATTTTGAGATAATTGCGATTAAATTTCAATCTTGTATTACTCTACGAAATTTTATTTTTTAACTACCGATACTTTTGTATGTTAAAGTGGACATGAATTAGTTTTAATTTGACCCTATTTTAGACTTCCAATGTTACTACTTTTTTCAATATTCATAAAAATATGGCTGTGGAACGTTTTTGATTTATTGCAATATTCAAGTTACATTCGCAATTTAAAATTATTTAAAACGTTCCAAATTGCTTGTATGACAAGTAAAATAATATTAAAACAAGATTAAATAGAAAAAAATAATATATTTGGTGTCACCACCCCCTATCTTCCCGTGGGTGTCGTAAGAGGCGACTAAGGGATAACACGATGCAAATACCATATTTGCATAGAGACGGAAAACTCGACATCAAACCCTATACGACTGCCTCGTTGGTCTCGCGGCATAAATGTGCACGTGGGACCGGGAGGTCCCGGGTTCGATTCCTGGATCGGGCAGTGTTATTGGGTTTTTCTGTCCCAAAATTCTCAGTAGCAGCACGGAGTCTGGAAATGCGCCAGGTACGGCAATAGGCTCGCCCCTTATTACGTGGGACTAAAGTATATCTGGCGAAAAGTGGGTGTAGAAATACACTTCTGCCTACCCCTTCGGGGATAAAAGGCGTGACGATATGTATGTATGTATGTATTTGGTGTGAAATATATCTATGATTAATGTTCTTCTTCATCATCTTCAAAATCAAAGTCTTGTTCACCAGCAAATCCTTCGATATAATCGGGTCCTTACATGCCCTGCAGGTTTTTATAAAAAGACAGACAATCCTCTGCAATTAGACTTAACATTGACTTTAAGCCGTTTAATTTAGCCTGGGTAGGTAATAGGTTTTCCGTTTGGCCAGAGTGGAACAAGAAGTTCTGAGCTTAATGTAGAAGACTTCCTTTAACTTTTCGCCCTATGTACAGCTCTTGATATTCCTCAATATCAACAGATCTCATGAAAACAGAGTGTATATATTTTTTTCTTATTTGGATATGTTTGGTCTTTAGCCAATTAGCTTTAACTTTATTATTGAACATGTTTCAGTTTGTTACATTTTTTTCTAATTTCACAGCGCTCACAAAGTCTTCTTTTTCCATCTTTATAGGCACTAGAGGATTCTTTTTTGTGCAAGTTTTTATCACATTCACGTAATCTTCTGTAGTTTACAATCTTTGAAAATGTTTTAAATGACTTTCAATTTTACCAAAGTCAATGTCATTTGGCAAAATCGTATGACCACTTTCCAGGTAATTTAAATCAATCACTTTTAAGGAAGGATGGCTGACTAAAATTACTTTGATACTAAATATAGTCTCACGCCTGTATCCCTGAAGGGGTAGGCAGAGGTGTAAATATTACACCCACATTTCGCCATGAAGTTTGGGCACCCCTACCTGCTTGACCCTCAACCCAAACAGGAGAGGTGAGTTATTACCGGCACCAATACAGGACGACTGTTTTTTAATATCAAAGCCGATATTCCGTCCCATCCTATAGCGCAGTCATTCCGCAATTGTAAAATCAAAGACTCTATTTCGGCCACATCTACCTCGATTATACCAAATGAGTTTACGGGCGAGTGTAACGCGTACATCAATCTGCGGATCGGCAAACATATGGTTTGCCGATCCGCAGATTGATGTAAGTTGTTATCCCCTGACATAATTTCTTCGGCCATGTTTTTCCCCACTCTACCAAAAAAATTACAAACCTCGTTTAGAGAAGTTATGGGGTTGCCCTGTAATTGTAAACTTTCTAGTGGACTATTGCAATTTCTTTGGGTGTTGGTTATTGTTTTAATAGTTTTCCATAATGCCTTAGGATTACTGCTAGCTTTATCAAGTTCATTCTTTTCGTAGCAAGTTTTCAGTTTTCGAAGAAGCGCATTGCAATAATTTCGATAACGGGTGTAGGTTATTTTTAATATTAGATTGTTTGGTGTTTTTTTGTTTGGGCGTGCAATTTATCCCGATGTCGAGTACATTTTAGTAATCCAGGTGTCATCCACGGTTTTAACGTTCTGTTTCGTCTTGAGATTTTTATTTGTTTTGTATGTGTAGATATAACTGATTTTAATATGTAAATGAATTTATTCATACCTAAAGCATCCGTTATTGTATAAACAGTTGTGAAGTCAGTGTTTTCCAACTCTAGTTTGACTACTTCATAATCTACTCGGCTATATGTATGGTATTTATTTCGAGTGGGTTTCACGTTAGCCATAGATAGTAACAGAGGCTTATGGTCTGTGATGTATGAATTTATTACAATTATTGTCGCCTGTAAATTAGTTTTCAAGAGTATATGATCTAAAATGTTTTCTAGTCGCCTAGGAAATAAATGGGCCGGCAGGAGACCATGCGAGGCGTTTAAAATGAGATAATCTAAACTCCGATCGCTTATATTATTTTGCCTAATATCTATATTTAAGTGGCCAATAAGTACGATATTTGGGCTACGGATGCTTTCGTAAACATTATTTAAACTAGTTAGAAAGGTATCAAAATTTTCCCTTGAGTTGTATGAAGGGGACCGGTATACAGCTACTAATGTCAGTTTGTTGTCGACTTGACATGCTAGGCAGTTCCCACCCTTAAAATTTGATTCCCATACCGTGATTGGCAATCCCAGTCTGGAATATATTACTACGCCATCATTTTGGTTGCAATTATTTCTAGTAGCGTGTGACTGAAAATCCGTTATAATGGGGATGTTATGGACCTTACTGAGCCAGCATTCCTTGAGGATGATTATGTCAACGTGCATATTGATTGAGTGTAGTAATACTTGTAGTTGCTCGAAATTTTTATTTACGCTGCGTATGTTGAGATGTAATAATTTTAAGTCATAAGCGGTTTGACTGCTACTCGGCAGTTGTTCGGTAACATAGACTTGCATTCCCCTGGTATACCCATGTCTGATGTGTTAATTTTTCCTTGTTTTGGTTTGTCTGTATTGTATGATCTCACCGCAGATATCAGGGCTTGTTTTTTCTGTACGGAAGTAAAATCAACAATTATAGGACGTGGGGTGACAGAACTGAGTGATTTACCTGGTATCCGATATATATTGTCCCGAATCTCACAGTCTGAAAGAGGTACTCCAACAACCTCGCCTATTTTACGAACCGTTTTCATTAGGGTTGAACAACATTCCGCGCTATCCTGTGGTATATTTCTCACTTCGACACCGGACGAGCGTGATTTATGCTGTAGGTTTTTATCTTGCGTTTTAGGTTTTCTATATATCTTTGTTGGTCTTGGCGCTCTTTTCTAAGATCCTCTATTTCCTTTTTCATGTCTTCGAACTGCTTATTGATGAATGACAGGGAGATTTTCATTTCCTCATTTGACTTGCGAATTTCATCATTGGAAGTCTTAATGTGAGAATTTTGGGTGTTAATTTCTGCTATATCAGCCAAAGTTTAGTCATTAATATAGTCTGTTCCGCTTGAATCGAAGATAATTTCGCATCCTGTTCTTTTTTCCAGCTGGACAGTGCATCCCGCACATCTTGTGAATTTAAGTTTAAGCCCCCTTGCGGGGAATTAGCCGATCTTGGACGTTTATTTATTTTTGTGTTCACGAGTTTGATGTAGCCGATCCAATGAAACATTAATCATAGTTATTTTTCACAACAAATATATTATTTTTTTCTATTTAATCTTGTTTTAATATTATTTTCCTTGTTATATATGTAATTTGGAACGTTTTGAATAATTTTAAATTTTGAATGTAACTTAAATATTGCAATAAATCAAAAACGTTTCACAGCCATATTTTTATGAATATTGAAAAAAGTAGTAACATTGGAAGTCTAAAATAAGGGTCAAATTAAAACTTATTCATGTCCACTAATAGAAAAGTATCGGTAGTTAAAAAATAAAATTTCATAGAGTAATACAAGATTGAACTTTAATCGCAATTATCTCAAAAATATGGTAAGCTTGTGGGCTGGAACGTTTTTCAGAAACTACGTCCAATTGATACCTTTAAGCGTAAAACGTTGTTCAAGTCCTTATACGAGAATCTACAATCGACAACAAGTATTCTATTATAAAGTCGTGAGACGTCTGAGCTGACTTAAAATGTTGTTTGGAGTTTGACTCACTTCGAGAAACTAGAAAGAAAAAAAACTTCTCTGGCGACAAACTTAGTTTATTTCATTTTTCTGACACTACGAAAATATTCGATATAAAATTATAATTTTTAAAATGTACTTATGAGTCGCATCTGGCTGGACGTAAACAATAATGACAAATGATTAAAATATGAGAGTTTGCAGCACGGCAGTTTGTCGTGTAAGAAATAAACGTTGCTCCATCAAGACAATTATATCGACGGAAAAAGATAGATAGATAGATAGATAGATACGCTTTATTGTACACCAACATAACATTGTACAGTACATATTTTGTAAAGTAACTTACAACTACGATAATGTACAATCGGCGGCCTTATCGCCTAGGGCGATCTCTTCCAGGCAACCTTGAGATGGACAGGAATGATATAAGCAGAAATATGGAGCGGTGGTGTAGTTGCTTAAGTTCAACATTGAAATAATACGAAAAACTTAGATATGATATATACATATATACATACACACATATACACACACATATATATAAAAATATATATATACATATTATAATTTTTATAAATATACGTACATGTATAAAAAATATATATTTAAAATATACATAGGTATACAATAAAATAAATAAGCAGACAATACAGATGCAGTGAGTATGGATGATGTAGCAAGAAAAAGAAATTAAATCAGGAAGTGTATTTTAATCAAGGTTTTGAAAACGTTTAAGGATTTTGCTTTTCGAATCTCCAGTGGTAAAGCATTCCACAGACGCACAGCTTGAGCAGTGAAGGATTTTGAAAAGTAATTTGTGGAATGCTTTGGCATCTTCAGTGTTAGATCCTCAGACGACCTCAAGGATTTTATATGTGTGTCATGAACGAACACAAAACGTTCTTTAAGATAGCGGGGAGTACTAGGATCAAATAGAACATTGTATAATAATGTTAGAATGTGAGTATTCCTGCGAAGACGAATTGGAAGCCACTTGAGTTTATTGCGAAAATCTGAAACATGATCATATTTGCGCAGTCCAAATATAAATCGTATGCAGAAGTTTTGGAGTCGCTCAAGCTCAATATAACATTTATCTAGCTGCTCTTCAGTGATATCGAGATAGCTGGCGTCAGCATAGTCAATAATGGGCAGGATGTCGTCACGAGTAACGCGCCAAAAGAAAATATTATTGTCAACCACGCATTTTTTCTCCGTCTTACAATTTCATGTTATTCATAGCATAAAGAGTTATTATTCCATACGACATTGAACAAACAAGTGTTCGTTCGTGCTCGTTGAATCACGTTTGAACACTTGGAACAGGAAATGATTATTTTTCTCTACCTGATAATGCTTTTATTTTATTTGCCATTTTTATTAGAACGGCTACAAAATTATTGACATACTTTTTAGACTTCTGAGTCCTTTATACGAGTAGGTAACGGTATAATTATTGCAAATTTTTGTTTGATTTTTATTTTCTCCTTCGATAACAGTGCTTTAGTTTTCGATTCCTTACATTAGGCAATATAACATTTTCAAATATAAACAGTGATAAATAAGGAAAATATTATTCATTTAAACTTTGTTACCTATTTAAAAGTTTCTTATTCAATTTAAAATCCTCTAGAATCACGAGACATATTGTAATTATTTTCCAAATAGAAATATTTTATACAACGTAATTCGCTTTGAAGCTCAAAAAATGATTGTGGCGTTGTAGAGGAAGTGCAAAATGGAACGAAACAATTAGTGAGACCGCAGTACCTCGCCATATCAGGCTAACAAGCGCTTATATCAGCGGAACGGCGCATCACACACCGAAGTAATAAAGTCTTAAACGTAAATCCATTGTTATCTCTGCCGACAAACGTATTCGTACAGCACAGCTATGAAACGAACCAAATCTGCATAAATTTGCAGTTGACCCTGTTATTACTATATACACAAATTTATGTACACGACAAATTTGATGCCGTTTTGCTTCGCGAACGGTTTTAAAATGATTCTGTACGTGAAGTTCGTGCCCGTTCCCAACGTTGTTTACGCTGGATAAATTTTATTGAAATCAACTGGCATTTTTACATAAATTGAGCACTGGCTTTCGATTTTGTCAAAATATAATTGTTGTTAAGATCACATTTCATTGAAAATAAAACCCGCCGTCGCTACTCACGCGTTTATAAGAAAGTTGATAATGATCCATTTGCAAATGAAATGTTTTGTCCCATTACCTAATATTTTCAACATTAGCTTCTGTTCTATAAAAATAAAGTCACTTGTTGAGTGGCTCATCTTTTCTATTTTTAATACATGACCTCACGGAAAACTTAATTCAATTGCTTCATGCTTTCCAAATATACGAATATGTTTAGTATAACAAAATTGCTTAAACATCAAATGTTAATTGTTTCGACAGATCTAGTTATACATATATGTATACCTACTTTTATTAATAATTCAAATTCCCAATTAATGTTTTTTGTGAATGTTTTGGCATAATTTGGATACGTACGAAATTTTGACTGGAATATATACACGAATGGGAACCGATTCAGAATTATGCTAAATCGAAACCAAAAATGTAACTTTTGGTAAATCCAATATTGGAATACCTACAATACTGGTACTTTCATTTATGTATTTATAAACGCTATTACAAGAAATAATACAAAAAAAATTAACATCAAATTTTATTTAAAATAAACGAAACGAGTAAAATAAATACGTATTTACATACAAACTCAATGAATTTAAAAATAAGTAAACATGGAACATTTCGGAGGCAAACAAAAGGAACACGCGGTTGAATAATAGTGGGGCCGTGCTCTATAGTTTCGTTTCTGTTGGCATCTGCGGGACTTGTGGCATGCAAATGAAGCAAGGTATTACATTTTTAGCGTGTGGGCTTTTCGGAAGGGTACATAGGCTTTTGAGAGCTGTAAACTACATTAAATAATGCCATATGTACATTTGTACATTGTTCTTAAAGTCGAGTTTGGGGTGGCACCCCAAAAAGGGTGACATCCGGGGCGGACCGCCCCCGCCGCCCCCTCTCCCTTCCTACGCCACTGTTTAAAATATTGGTAAACAAAAGCATCGCTTGCGCTCATGTGATTTATAATACTCTCCTTCCCTCTCACACCTCTCGGACGCCAGTCAGGGCGCCCGTCTGCTCTCAGTCAGTCGACTCGTGATTCTCACGGTGTTATCTGTGTGTCCTAAAAACAGGACAGGTTAGAAGAACCATGAACCGAAGAGCATGCATGAGGAATCTGATGGGAGTTAATGAAGCAAAAGAGATATATCAGGATCGTTACAAAAGGCGTTCCGTAGTCTCTGCCTACCAAACAAACAGGCGTGAGTCTATGTATGTATGTATGTTACATACATATATAGACTCACGTATCGTGTTTTCATGTGTTTTCGTGTATCCTCTCGGCACATATAATTTAATCCACCGGCAGGTCACCTAAATGATATTATTATTGATATTGATTGACATGTTAATAAAAATATTTTTAACTGTTAGCAGCTGTTTTATTTTTTATGTATTCTTTGCACATGGAATTAAAACTAGTTAAAGATGTGAAACAACAAAAACCACAACGCCATAACAGCATTACTTTGCAGGATTATAGTTTATTTATGGTAGGAGAAAATAATATATATAGAAAAATAACCCCATGGATACTTCGCAAAAATGAGTTTATATCTTTATATTTAGTGCTTTATAAGTATATTCAAAGTGGTCTCATCTCTGTTGGTGGGTGAGCCCAGGCTTCATACATTTTTGCCCCTTTATTCAACTTCTTGTTTGTATTTAATGGAGTCCGTGACTAATACTGGTCACGTAGTACATACTCGTTTAGATTTCACAGAAAAAGAACTTCGCACATTCTTTTTCTGTGAAATCTAAACGAGTATTGATCACCAGATGATACGCAATGCCAAACGCCGACACATCATAAGCAATTTCGACTGTGGATCTCCAGGTGATATCTGGCGATTTCTAGGGACGTTGAGGATAGGCAGATCGAGGCAGTGCAGTCTACCGGAGACTATTGGGTTAGACGATATCAATACTCATTTCATTACCTCGAATACTCTGGATCGTTTAACCATGCGTCAAACGATTGACTTCATTGCGGGACTGCCTACACTTAATTTAGATCCTTTTAATTTTTTCTCCCGTCACCTTCATCATCATATCAGCCAAACGACGTCCACTGCTGGACATAGACCTCCCCCAAGGTTCTCCACACAGACCGGTCTTGAGCCACCCGCATCCAACCGCCTCCCGCGATCTTGACGACATCGTCGGTCCACCTTGCGGGGGGCCTACCTCTGCTGCGTCGTCCGGTACGTGGCCGCCACTCCAGAAACTTTCTGCCCCAACGGCCATCGGTTCTTCGAGCTATGTGCCCTGCCCACTGCCATTTCAGCTTGGCTATCCGGAGAGCTATGTCGGCAACTTTGGTTCTACTGCGGATCTCCTCATTTCTGATTCGATCTCGCAGGGAAACTCCAAGCAGAGCTCTCTCCATCGCCTTCTGAGTGAACTTGAGCCTTCTGATAAGGCCCATGGCTCCCGTCACCTTAGATTAAGTTAAAAAGTCCATCCTCTTAATTAAGTCAAGAGCAGTCAGGTACGATAATATCAGTCGTCGCATGATTACCACTGTCCTTGACCAACTCCTTCCTGTTATCTCTCACATAATCAACATTTCTCTGTCCTCGGGTCAATATCCTGCCGTCTGGCGAAAAGCCTACGTTCGGCCTCTCCCTAAAATATCAAATCCTACTATGCCGAACCACTTTAGACCCATTTCCATTCTCCCATTCCTATCCAAAGTCGTAGAGGCTTGCGAACACAAGCAGTTATCCCGATTCATCCTATCCAATAATATCCTTAGTCCATTCCAACCCGGATTCCGGCCTGGTCACTGTACTGTTTCCGCGCTGCTGAAGGTGACTGGCGATATTAGGGTGGGGGTGGAGAAAGCCGAGGTAACTGTGTTAGTTTTGGTGGACTTCTCAAACGCCTTTAACACCGTCAGCCACAATGTACTTTTGGCCATCCTTTCCCACCTTAATATTTCATCTGAGGCTCGGGATTGGTTCTCTTCATATCTTCGTGGTCGCCAGCAATCAGTTCGCAATTATGAGACATCGTCGAATTGGTGTGATCTGGACGTTGGGGTTCCACAAGGCGGAATTCTCTCTCCACTTCTATTCTCGCTATTCTTTAATCTCATCACTCATGAACTTCAGTGTGCGTATCATCTATATGCTGACGACTTGTAGCTTTACGCTCAGGCAAGGGTGGACAAGCTGCCCGATTTAATTGCAGATGTTAATCGAGACTTACATGCTATAGGAGTGTGGTTGGACAGATTTAGCCTTTGCGTTAATCGTACAAAATGTCAAGCTATCGTGGTGGGAAGTCCGCGTATGATTACCAGAATAGATTGCACAAACCTGTCGCCTGTAATTTTTAACGGGTGTGCTATACCATTCTCGACATCTGTGAAAAATCTTTGTCTACACATAGATAGCAACCTTGACTGGCGGACTCAGATTTCAGTCATCAGTCAAAAAGTATTTGGGACTCTGCGCTCACTGTATCGTCTCTAAAATTTTCTTCCATCTAAAACTAAGGCAATGCTTGTGCAAACTATAATCTTCCCTATAATTGAATATGGTGACGTATGTTATCTTGACCTGAATGCAGACTTACTCAATAAACTTGACTGACTTCTCAATTATTGCATTCGGTTCGTTTTTTAGGGTTCCGTACCTAAAAGGTAAAAAACGGAACCCTATTACTAAGCCTCCGTTGTCTGTCTGTCTGTCTGTCTGTCTGTCTGTCTGTCTGTCACCAGGCTGTATCTCATAAACCATGATAGCTAGATAGCTGAAATTTTCACAAGTTATGTATTTCGGTTGCCGCTATAACAACAAATACTAAAAATAAAAAAAAATAAAAATTAAGGGGGGGTCCCATACAAAAAACGTGTCTTTTTTCGTATATTTTGCTCAAAATTACTAACTGTTACAGGTAGACGCTTTAAATTTTTAAAGAATATGTAGTTGTATATTACATTTCAAAATAAATAATTAAATTTAAAAAAAGTAAATGATAAAGGGGGGCTCCCATACAACTAACGTAATTTTTAAGCAATTTGTTACTCGATCTTAATAAACAGGTAGAAACTTATAAAGTATTTAAGTATACATACAACGAACGTGATTTTCTTTAATAGATTATGGTACGGAACCCTTTGTGCGCAAGTCCGACTCGCACTTGCCCAATTTTTAATCTGCGTAAGTTCGATCACGTTTCTAAATTTCGCAAGGAATTAAAATGGTTGCTGATTCGTCAGCGACGAAATTTGCGTACTCTGACGACTTTAGACTCTTTTCTCCACTTTTCTAACGGTCCGTAATATCTAGTACCTTATTTTCAATATCTTTGCTCCAACCATGATAAGAACTTGCGATCTTCTATTAAACTTCTTCTTCTCTGTCCATCTCACACTTCTAGTTTAGTACATTCTTCTTGCAATATCCAATCTATCCTTCTTTGGAATGCTCTCCCATCCCGAAGTTAGGACGTCCACTAGCCGTGCCACGTTCAAATTTAGGGATCGCCAGCTTTTGTATAGCAAATTGTCGGAAGTCCGCCTTGTGCAATTTATTTTGCAGGAAGTTTTTAAATAAAACTAAATAAAAAATCTCGTTGCTATTTTATAGGTATGTAGTACACTATATACCTATAAAACTATCTACAGATGAAAAGCCATACTTATATTATAATAAACTGAAATCATCAAATAGAGCAACGGATTGATGTGTGGTACGCAGGCAATTAAAGGGCTAAAGAGTGATATAGCCTACTTTAGATCTATGGCTAGCGAAGCGTTGTGCAACAGCTAGTAATAATTGAAAGGAGAAATAAAAATCTCGTAGCTAGTTACCCATTTACGTTAGAAAAATAAAATGTTATTGCCAATATTCGTTTAAACTCAAAAAAGTCACGGCCCAATTTTATTTTAGTTGAGACCATTGAGACACCGCGAAACCTTAAAAAAGTTTGAAAGTAAATAAATAAAAAGTAAACTCAGTTCTCGCGATAAGTCTCGCTTCTATTTTCGGCAGTTTTTGCTTCTTGTTTGCGTCAGTAATGGTGCTGTCACTCGAAGGCTCGCACTAGCATTGTACACCTGAGGTTTATTATTCAGTACTTATATCTCAATAGGGATCATTATCTCGTAAATGTTAACGTTCCACGGTCATCATTGCCGTATCGCTGCGAAGTGAGGATAAATGACTCTCTGTTTCTACCCCGTATCTAAGATTTGGGGGCTTAAGGATTTTCTCTATGATATTTTACTGAGAACGGTCAAGATAAATCGCTTCTTAGACAATTTTCCTGTTACAATAAGCATTTCCATGTTAAAGGACTATGGGCAAAAATGTATGGGCTCCGTCCCCATATACCAACACACATGGAACTGATGCCAATGTGTACCTGAAGTATCCACTAATTGATTAAGACCCTTTTTTACTTAACCGCTTGACCGCGCACAAGTGACTATTCTCCCTTTTTCGAAATGCCGTAGACCGCGCACAAGTGACTATTTTCCCTTTTTGGTTACAGCGCTATACTTGGTCTGAACTTACTGTTTCTTTCTATTACGTAATGTTTTAAATTATTTTTCTCTGTTCTATTCAAATCATTGAACATTTCTTCATGCTGAAAATACGAAGCGAGTCCTAAAATCGTTAACCCGGAACGAAAAAATAATGTCAAATGCCACTCTTTGTTTCGCGCGCTTCGTGATTACGTGCTTATCGTATGCGTGTAATTAAATATTTTTATACTATGATGCATGTTTTTTTTTATTTAATTCGGTGAAGATAGAATCCCTCTACAGTTAAAACTCATAAAATATGTATGTCATTGATTTACTTTTTAAAATAATCCTGTTTAAAATACACAAAGTGTTTTTTCAACGATAGTCAATGTTCGCTGCTAAGTAATTACGTGCTTATCGTATGCGTGTAATTAAATATTTTTATACCATGATACATGTTTTTTTTTATTTAATTCGGTGTAGATAAAATCCTTCTACAGTTAAAACTCATAAAATATGTATGTCATCGATTTACTTTTTAAAATAATCCTGTTTAAAATACACAAAGTGTTTTTTTCAACGATAGTCAATGTACGCTGCTAAGTAATTACGTGCTTATCGTATGCGTGTAATTAAATATTTTTATACCATGATACATGTTTTTTTTTATTTAATTTGGTGTAGATAAAATCCTTCTACAGTTAAAACTCATAAAATATGTATGTCATCGATTTACTTTTTAAAATAATCCTGTTTAAAATACACAAAGTGTTTTTTTCAACGATAGTCAATGTTCGCTGCTAAGTAATTACGTGCTTATCGTATGCGTGTAATTAAATATTTTTATACTATGATACATGTTTTTTTTATTTAATTCGGTGTAGATAGAATCCCTATACAGTTAAAACTCATAAAGTATGTATGTCATCGATTTACTTCTTAAAATAATCCTGTTTAAAATACACAAAGTGTTTTTTTCAACGATAGTCAATGTTCGCTGCTAAGTATAATAAATTAGAAAGTAAATATCAACAAAAAATTCATACGAATTGAAAGAGTAATTTATAAGGTTGAAGAAAAACATCATTTCAACTTACTCATGTTACCGACTTATCAACAATAAATGTTTATGTTAGCGCGCCCACCTGGCGAGCGGCGGCGCGACATTTTGTTTAGAACGTGAGCGGTCAAGTGAATTCGGCGAATTGGCGCTAGCGGTCAAGCGGTTAAATCCATGGGATATATCAATAAAAAAACAATTGATTATTATTAATCTTTATATATAAAATCCTTGCGTTACTGACTGACTGACAGACACGCAAAGCCGAAACTATTGAACGTAGGAAGCTGATATTTGGCATGTATGTTCCTTGAGGACCGTAGGGGTGCATTAAGTAGGGATTTCCCGAAATTCCCTCGGGATCGGCCAAATCGGGAAAATTAAAAAAAATGCAAGCGTAGCTGCTGGCGTCCTCTAGTTATCCTATATTTTCGTTTTACACTTGCACGTTATTTTAACATTATGGTTATATTATAGTACTATTATAGTACAAAACATGATTAAGTAACGATACAAAATAAAAATAATGTATTTTTAATCATATTCTTACATTTAAATGATTATGAACGAATAATACGAAAATAAAAATCTAAAGTTGAAGATGTGGGAAAAATGCTGCTAACCATAAATGGAACTGAGCGGTCCATGTCAGCCGTATACATGAGGATCGTTGTGCGAAGGTCTCGACACTGTGGGCGCCAGAAAATGGTCATCGTCGCAGGGGTTGGCCCCTAAAACGGTGGTGAGATGACCTAGACGCCTACCACAAGAGTTGGCTTCAGATTGCAGGCGACAAGAGAGCGTGGAAAGATCTGGGGGAGGCCTTTGCCCAGCAGTGGGACAGTACAGACTGAAAGAAAAATTAGAACATAACGAATATAAATGAATGAATCATTTAAATTCATTGTCTTCTAATATCCATTCTTACAATGCTCATAGCAGGCAAATAACAAAAGTAATAGAGTGTTAATATTACTGGTCTATTTTTATATACTATATTGACGACCGGTTGGTGCCGCGGCTGCTACGCCGAAGGTCGCGAGTTCGATTTCCGCACAAGTCAAACATTTGTGTGCATGACCATGGATATTTGTCTTGGTCTGGGTGTTTCTATATATAATATGTATGTATTTACAAAAAAAGAAGTATTTATGATTGTTTATCCATTATCTAGTACCCATATTACAAGCTTCTACTTAGTTTGGGACTAGATGGTGTTGTATGCATGTGGTAGAATGTACCATAACTTCCTATAATAGATAAATGAGTAGGTATTTTACAATTAATCGTCAAGAATGCGTAAACAAAATATTTCTTTAAACGTTAATTACTATGACAACCCCATGCATTTGGGCAACGTCGCCATAGTAAAAAAATATCATCTTGCCAAGATGTATCGATTGAGCTACATTTCATTTCTGTTGATGGGTGGGGACGATTCCGCCCATGGTCCTTTGAGCAAGCAAAAATATAAGTAATTTCTTATAATAAAAGTGTTCGCGACAGACATTAAGAACTATGACAGTGAATAGTGTATTCGAAACCGCGAGTGAAAATCGTATAAAATCAGTGTTATCTAATCGTGCGGTACACCGGGTTCGGTTCCCGGACGCGTCAAAGTGTTAAAATAAAGCTAGAATAGTGTAAATAGTTAAATCGTTAATATAAAGTACGACATAGTACATGAACATTAGTCTAAAACTTGTGCTAACTGTAGGGACCTAGATATCGATCATACTGTTTCTAACGCGCTTCCCTTGAGACTTCTTCTCAGTCTCGCTGTATTCTCCACGTTGTTGAAGAAATTCTTGGTGGTGTCGTATATCGCCTTGAACGACAGGCACTCGGTGTGCGCGCCGCCGAACGTCGGTAGCGTCATGATGACTTTCGAAACCGCCGGGTGTGGTGCAACTATCGATGTGTCCGGTGGCTTCCTGTCGGCGAGCGCGGCGATTGCGGAGGTGAGATCCGTGATGAACGGCTTCAGCGAATCACCTCCCTGTTGATGAACGTCCATCTTCTGTGAGTGTCGGCGAGGTATAATGTTGCTTAAGGGGTTTGTAACTGAACGCCGATAGATATTACAGTTTGACTAATGTGAGTGGAAAGATGGAATGTTTGACTTACATCTCGAAACCTAGACAGCTCTTTTGACCTCGATGCCAAGCATTTGTCAGTATGTTTCTTCCAGTATCATTTCAGTGCGACCTGTAGGTTAAAAGGTTATATGATTCCACTGTCCGGCAGTCTAGTATTGCAGTTCAATCAATTTCTATTTAGATTACAAATATATAACTTTATGGGTATAATTTCATAATAATATCTACTACCTGTATACAGGTCTTTATAAGTTCTATTTGGTTATCAACACATGTTAAAGGTCGTGTATCTATTCTAGCCTCTATTTATTTGACAATGTTTGACAATTGACTATTACTTAAAGGTATTTTGTAGTGTCCTTTTCATGCAATGTTTCACTAATCCGACTAGTCGTTCGTAGAATCTCTCCACAAAATATGCATTGGATAGTATTTCAGATATCAATTTGAAATGTAACGCGTTGTCTGAGATAACAAGCGTTTGTATTCTTCTTGTTGAAATCATTCTTCTTAACGCAAGTTAGCCTTCTTCTGCTGATGGTTTGTACCATCATGGTTATTATCTTTTTTTGTGGGTTTCAATATGATACTATTTAAATATTCACTCTCTTTGGGATCCATATGTGATAACTTTTGTCCTTGTGTTATAAGACCAATCCGTATTTATAAGACGTCCTTTACATCTGAGTATGCCATCCACATCCGTCTAAATTCCTTTTTAGATTTGTTCCTTTTCTATTTAATTCTTCAGAAAATTATTCGCTTTGTATCCTTTTATTTTCATCACTTTTGAATCTAGTTGATCTGGATGTTCACTTGAAATTGGTTTACCAATATTTAAATTCTGGTCTTCTTTAATATCATCTTGTTCTAAAATTACATTATACGTGAGACTCTCCCCAACGAGAAATGTCGAAACTGTGTTTCTGTCCTTAGGCCAAGTCGTTTTATAGTTTTTATAAGTGTTTCTTAGCTTCGTATAGGCTTGAAATCATGTCTAGGTACTTTCTTATTGCTAGTTATTACCTTATATAGTTAAAATAAACACAATAATAAACATTTGCATGATTATCATAAACTTTGTTTATGTACGATAGAGTTTACTTAAGAAAATCTGTATTTTTTCTTATGCATCATAGGTTTTCATGTAATAAGTTCGAATTGAATAAAGATATTTTCATGGTGTTTGTTTTAATAGATGCCCCATATAGTTGCACATAACGGCCTACCAAAATTACATATATAAATTTAGTATATAATAGTTTTTCAATAGAAAATATAGTGGGCGGACCCTTGTGTGACGGCATTTTTTGGGAGATATTAAAATAAGTGTGCACGAGAAAAGAAAAATTGTTTGTAATAAGAAAATATTGAGTAATCTTATAAGTATTATATACAGAACTACTGGAAAATAAGTGTAGATTTCACATTGAGTTATAGTTTATCGAAAAGTCATAAATATTGCAGTGAAAAAGTAACGAAACTTTTGTAATGCACTTATTACGTTCCCAAAGAATGGCGGCCGTTATTTTTCGTCGCGTAAACAAAAACGTCTTATGGTGAAATTATGATTCTAAAGTAAAATGAGTTGAGTTATCTTCGCACATTTTATATTATTTTAACGTAATAAAGTGCTCGTTTGGTGATTATGTGTGGATATTCGACAAATTGTGATAAAGTTTACAATTTATACCAATGAAATTTCTCAAAATCAAAATATATTACATCGCTGCGAGAACAGGTCAGTTTTATTTACATATTGAAATATATAACTAGTTAGATAAGCTCGTAACGAAGCCAGGAAGGCTTATAATTCATGCTATATTATTTACGTTTTTCTGCAAGTCTACGTAAAAATTAAAATGTATTTGAAATGACGTTGCATTTCGTGCGTTGGGCAAAGCGGGCCTTGCGCAGGATATGGGTTAAAATACCTTGGCAGCGGTGAAATATCCGACAGGTATTGGCGTTATTATAAAGACCTGTATACAGGTAGTAGATATTATTATGAAATTATACCCAGAGAGTTATATATTTGTAATCTAAATAGAAATTGATAGAACTGCAATACTAGACTGCCGGACAGTGGAATCATATAACCTGTTAACCTACAGGTCGCACTGAAATGATTCTGGAAGAAACATACTGACAAATGCTTGGCATCGAGGTCAAAAGAGCTGTCTACGTTTCGAGATGTAAGTCAAACATTCCATCTTTCCGCTCACATTAGTCAAACTGTAATATCTATCGGCGTTCAGTTACAAACCCCTTAAGCAACATAATACCTCGCCGACATGGTAGAGATGCTGGGATAAGATCCTCGGTTTAAATGTAATGCAATATTGTATCTTATGAAATAGCGTGGCGGATGGAATGTTTTGAAACTTCACTTCTGTCTCGCTTCAATACTGATTTGAACAGTTACTTTAATATAAGTCAGGAACCTAATGCTGATGAAATATCAAATTTAACAAACTACCAATTACAAGGGGAGCAAGCATTGGCTGAATTAGAAGTAAAAATTCAAATGAAAAATGAATTCTCAACAACATCAACGAAAGAAAACGGAGCATTATGTTACAGTAAATTACCTGATTTGAGTTTACCTCAATTTGGTGGAAACTTATTAGAATGGCATCAGTTTTGGGATCAATTTGTTTCTAATATGTCTAGAAGGAGACTGAACGATGTTGATAAACTACTCTACCTTAAAAGTTCTTTGATAGGCGATGCGGCAAGACTTATAGATGGATTGAATATAACCAATAGAAATTATCAAATTGCGTTGATATACTTAAAACTAGATATGGTAAAGAAGGCGAAATAATATACGCCCATCACAAAGCTCTCTCAAATATTAAGAGAGCTGGAGGAATAGATGAGTGCAGACAAGTATTAGATGAAGTGGAAAGACACATGAGAGTTCTTCAATCTATGGGAGAGGATACTGAGTCTACGACTATGAGATACATGATTATGGAAAAATTTCCTCAAGAGATAATATTTGAATTGAAAATGAGAATAGGGTCTTATGAGTCCATTGACAATATGAAAAAACAGCTGGCATTAATAATTTTAGCCAAGGAAGAAGCAAAAAGGATAATTGAAGGAACTACACTAGAAAATTCTCAATATACTGTTCAAGCACTATACAGCAAAACAGAAAAGTCACAAAGTGAAAAAAAATATTAATAGTAATCAAACTAAACAAGACAGGAGGAATAAAACTCATAACTTCAATTTAATTAAACCAAGAAACAATCAAAATTATCAATGTAATAAACGAAATTTTCACAACAGACAAGATGAAAACAAGATGGAGTTTAAAAGAAAGAAGTTAAGCTGTGTCTTTTGTGGTAATGACCATTTTAATTATAAATGTAGACAATTTAAAACTCTTCAAGATAGAACAATAAAATTGAAAGAAAGTAACCGATGTTTGAATTGTCTTCAAGTGGGACATATGTATAAGCAATGCGTACACAAAAAACCTTGTTGGCATTGTGGTAGATCAGCAGGACATAATAGGGCGTTATGTCCCAAGATATTTAGCGAAGAAGAGTGAATGGGAATCTACAAGCACTATGTACATTGTGAACAGCTATGGTTCTACGATGTTGGTAACAGACACACTTCATTTGAGATTTAATTTAACAAACCAAAGGTTGTAACCAAAAGAGGCGTTTAAAAAGTTATTGCTTCTGTCTACGACCATGTAAGTATGTAGTGCCTGCATTGCTAGCAGTAAAATTATTTCTGCAAGAGTTGTGGAAACAAAAGATAAAATGGGATACAAATTTATCCACTGAATTATTGGACAAACGGTCATGCATACAAATGATATTGAAAATCAAGAAAACGCATCTACTAAAGCTTATGCAGCAATGGTCTATGTGGTTGGAAATAACGCTAAAAGTTTCGTCATTGGAAAATCACTTCTGGTACCAACCAAAGACCAAGATAACTTGAAAATACCACGACTTGAACTGTTAGGGGTATAAACAGGAAGCCCTTTAATACAATATGTTGTTAAATATATTCAAATTCAATTAATATTACAAAGCAATTGGTATGGACTGATAGTCAGACAGTTATAGATTGGTTCAACTCTAATAAATTACTAACACCATTCGTATCAAAACGGATTGATGAAATTAAGAGGAATAAAAAATTGTTTGTCATGAGACATGTTTCTTCTGAACGAAATCCTGCAGATGTAGCCAATCGACCAGCGACGTTACAAGAAGTTAGACACAAGTGGTTGAATGGTCCAGAATTTTTGGTACGGGGTCCAGCTAGTTGGAGTTTAGCCGATATTATACGTGCATCTTTTATATTTTCATCCGTTATTGACCACAGACCGACATAATCATTACTTAGCGATTGTATCTCTTTAGCAATCACAGACAAACGATTTAACATTATATTCTCCATTATTGTAGTATACCATCAATGTTGATCAATTTTGTACCTAAAAATAAGAATTAAATTTAAGCAAATATAGTATTATACCTTTAAGATATAATTTCAATAATCTATTTCCTTTTACTTACTGCATGTGCCGATAGTGAATCCCACACAACACGAAATGTCACAAAACAAAATATCATAAAATTATAAAATAATATGATAAATCAACTGTTTCAAATTATTGTCTACCAATAATCTCGAATTGGTAAAATTGTAGTTCACATAATGTTTGAAACTGAAGTTCCACAGTTAGCTCGGAACTGATTGGGCATGCGCGACCGGATGAAATCATGAAGGAGTTGGAGCTGCAGTTCGGACGACCAGACTCGATCGCAAAGGCAGAGACGGACAAGCTGAGAACCCTGCCACGCTGTAGCGAAGCACCTAAGGACATATGCGCGTTCGCGAGCAAGATTAGAAGCGGCGTCGTCACACTTCGTGCGTTGAAAAAGGAACACTACCTCATCAATGCAGAGCTAGTGCGTGTGTTGACCGAGAAGCTACCGAACTCGCTACGTGTGCAGTGGTACAAGATGTACACCGAGAAGTGCCATTCGAAGCCAGATCTCAGCCGATTCAGTGACTTCGTGACGGAGTATGCGCGTTACTGTAGCGCGTTCGCACCGGCTGAGAACATCACCGATGGGCCGCCAAGCAGACGTACCGTGCAGAGGACATACACGGCGACGGCGACGGAGAAGCGAACCCATACGGACACGTCTAACGCGAAGTGCAGGATATGTGAACGCGAAGGACACTACTCGTCGGCCTGCAGCACGTTTCGTAACGCCAACGCAGAGAAGAGATGGCAGCTAGCTAAGCAGCATGGATTGTGTTTTCGCTGCTTACGCATACGCCGAATTGAACACTCGTGCAAGCCCAAGAAGTGCGGTGTAGTAGGATGCCGCGCTACACACAACCAGCTGCTTCACTACGATAGAGGAGCCCATAGGACCGAAGACGTGAACATAGAAAAGCAAGAAACGGTCGCCAGTTCGTGCATACGTGCAAAGGCTCAAGCATACTTAAAGATAGTGCCCGTGCAGATAGTCGGACCGGCGGGAGAGGCGTCTACGTTCGCCCTACTCGACGACGGAAGCACCGTATCGCTCATAGACGAAGACATAGCCAAGGAAGTCGGCGCGGAAGGGAACCTGGACCCGTTTACGATCCGCGCCATACGTCGATCGTCATGCCAACGTCGCGACGCGTAGACATACACATACGAGGAGCCGGCGCCGACAGCAAACAAGTGCCTTTGTGTGCGCGCACCGTAGCCAGCCTGCACCTATCGCCGCAGAAGATCGCCGAAGAGGACCTGATAGACTGCAAACACCTCGAAGGCATCAAGAAGAAGCTGGTGTACGACATAGGCGTGCCGAAGGTGCTAATAGGGCAACTGGCACCTGCTCATAGCGAACGCAGTACGAAGAGGACCCAACGATCAACCGGTGGCGTCGCTTACGTCGCTGGGATGGGTGCTGCACGGCGCGCGCTCACGCACCTTGGGAAACACCGTACACTTCGTCAACGGTCTCTCCGCCACAGATGCAAACATAGAAGCGCAACTGAAATAATATTTCGCTCTGGAATCGCTCATAGTGAACCCACGTCGACCGAACTCGGACCCCGAGAAGCGGGCTACAGATATGTTAGAAAAACATACGAAATAGTTAGAAGATAGACATATAGAGACGGCTCTTCTGTGGAAACAAGAAGACATCGTCATGCCAGATAGTTACGAGAACGCGGGAAGGAGGCTCGCACACATAGAGAAAAAATTAGATAGAAACATAGAGTTGAAAACAAGATATACAGAACAGATGAACTAGCTGATAGAAAAGGGATACGCAGAAGAAGCTCCCACGAATAGTACGCCAGGGAAGACTTGGTACTTGCCTCACTTCGATGTACACAACCCCATGAAGCCTGAGAAGATTCGTATAGTTCACGACGCCGCCGCGAAAACCAGAGGTGTGTCACTCAACGATTTCCTGCTCACGGGACCGGACTTGCTACAATCGTTGCCGGGGGTGTTGATGAGGTTCCGTCGACACCGCGTTGCCGTCTCAGCTGATATAACGGAGATGTTTATGCAGGTGAGAATACGCCCAGAAGACCGAGACGCGCTGCACTACCTGTGGAGAGGTGACCGGCGGGAGGGACCGCCCCAGGAATACCGTATGAAGTTCATTATCTTCGGCGCGGCAAGCTCACCGTGTACAACTATATTCGCGAAGAATTGGAATGCTCGCAAGCACGCAGAAGAGTACCCAGAAGCAGCAGAAGCCATCATAGATAACCATTACATGGATGACTATCTGGACAGCTTCAGAGACGAGCAGGAAGCGACGAGCATACCGTCACGGGTGCGAGACATACACAGACAAGCGCACTTTCACCTCACGAAATGGGTGTCGAACTCTAGAAACGTCATCAAAGCAATAGAACAAAGTCAACATCGCCAGGAGACAGTCGGCCTCACCAGCAAGGGGCAAGAAGAGAAAATTCTCGGCTTGATGTGGAAAACGAGCGCGGACGAGCTGAGCTTCAACCTTACACTCGCACGGCTTCCAGACGGCCTCATCGGCACCGAAGCGCCTACCAAACGAGAAGCGTTGAAAATGGTTATGTCGCTATACGACCCACTCGGCCTCGCATCGCCCGTGACTGTTCGAGCCAAACAGATACTACAGGAAGCCTGGCGACTCGGTACAAATTGGGACGAGAAGTTTGACGAAAGCCTCAGAGTGCAATGGGCATCGTGGATACAGCACTTAGAACAGTTGAAGTCGATACGCATCCAGCGGTGTTACCCCGGGTACAGTGACGCCTGTACACTCCAAGTACATGTCTTTACGGACGCCAGCGAAGCGGCCTACGCAACAGTGGTGTAGTGGCGAGTGACTACACCAGATGGGCGTGTACACGTGACGCTCGTTATGGCGAAGGCGAGAGTGGCACCGCTTAAGGTGGTGTCAATCCCGAGACTCGAACTGCAAGCCGCCGTCATGGGTACGCGAGTCACTCAAGCGGTAATAGAAGAACATCGCGTCAAACCCGAGGTCGTTGTGTACTGAACGGACAGCAAGACCGTACTGACGTTGATCAGAAAAGGAGCGCGGGCGTACAAACCATTCGTCGCGCACCGCCTAGCCGCCATAGAAGAGCATAGTAAAGTTAAAAATGTAATTTGTAAAATTAAAGTTAAAAAGCTGGGTACCTACGAAGATGAACGCGGCGGATGCGGCTACACGCGACGTGCCAGACGGCTTTAACTCCGAACACGAGTGGTACACCGGACCGTCGTTCCTGTACGAAGACCCGTCACTATGGCCCGTAGCACATCGCCCCTGACGCGACAGGCGAAGAACGCACAATGACAGCTGTAGAGAAACGTCAAACACATAGAATTATAGAAGCCGTACCGGACCCGTATAGATTTTCCAAATGGGAAAGGCTCTTACGAGCAACAGCGAGAGTTCTACAATTTATAGCTTTGTGTAAGAAAACCGCAGAGAAGGTTCTATATAAAAGAACGCAGAAAAATAGACAGAAGGATCCAGATTGGCGTCACATGACGAAGACGAAGCACAACATCAAGTCGGGCAGAGTGGCATCTCGTCCAGCCGCCGACTCCCGAAACTTCGTGCTTCTCCCCGCAGAACACAACCGCGACGCCGACGACCTTCTTGTGAAGGCGGGACAAGAGAACTCCTTTCGGCGCCGCCCTTCGGGAGCTGCGGCGCGGAGGAGGTGTCGCCAGAGACAAACAACGGAATGATCACTCTACGCAGTCGTATAATAGCTACAGAAGAGATCTCAGAACAGACAAAGATACCGCCAATCTTAGACGGCGATCATCGTATTACACAGCTATACATAGATTGGACACATAGAAAATTACATCACAGCGGTACAGAGTTGGTGATCAATGAAATACGCCAACACTATTGGATTCTTCGTCTGCGGCCGACTACAAAGAAAATAGTACATAGTTGTCTACCATGCCGCATTAGAAGAACGCAGCCACCTGAGCCAGCCATAGGGGATCATCCGAAGACGCGCCTTGCTCACCATCAGAGGCCCTTCACCTACACGGGCCTTGATTATTTCGGGCCGCTCTCTGTAACCGTCGGTAGACAGCGTCACAAACGTTACGTGGCACTGTTTACATGTCTCACTTCCAGGGCAGTACATCTGGAGGTCGCCGCCAGCCTGAGCGCCGACTCCGCAATCTTGGCGCTGTGCAGGTTCGCAGCGCGCCGAGGTTGCCCCGCAATGATCTACTCGGACAACGGCACCAACATGCATGGTGCCGACCGAGAGATGCGAGACGCCGTCGCCGAAGAAGCGAGTCGCCGTGGCATCGTATAGCACTTCATCACCCCCTCAGCGCCATTCATGGGGGGCGCATGGGAGCGCCTCGTCAGGTGCATTTAGACCGCCCTCTATACGGTCCTTCACGAGCGCCATCCGCACAAAGAAGTCCTAGCTACACTACTGTGTGAGGTCGAGTACACAGTAAACAGTCGACCCCTCACACACGTCTCCGTCAACGCAGCAGACAGCGAGGCCATCACCCCGAACAACATCCTGTTTGGTGGTTTTGCTCGCCTCCCTCCAGGGCGAGTTCAGCGAGGCTGACCTCAACAGCAGCAAGCACTGGCGGCGCGCCCAAATCCTCGCCGACATGTTCTGGCGCCGTTGGGTGCGCGAGTACCTACCCGAGCTGCAACACCGGCGGGAGCCCCATGGGTCTGGGCTCAACCTCGAGGTCGGCGACCCCGTCCTGATCGCCGACGGCCAACTCCCGCGCAATACCTGGCCTCGCGGTCGAGTTGTGGCTGTCTACCCGGGCGCCGACGGCGCCATACGCACTGTCGAGGTGCGCACAGCAGCAGGCGTCCTCAAACGGCCGGCTAAGAAGCTGGTCCGCCTGCCCAAGTGACGAGGCGTCGCTCACCGGGTGCTCTGCAGCACCGCCACACGACGGGTCACGCGCGTTGCTGCACGGCGGGAGAGATGTTCGCGACAGACATTAAAAACTATGACAGTGAATAGTGTATTCGAAACCGCGAGTGAAAATCGTATAAAATCAGTGTTATCTAATCGTGCGGTACACCGGGTTCGGTTCCCGGACGCGTCAAAGTGTTAAAATAAAGCTAGAATAGTGTAAATAGTTAAATCGTTAATATAAAGTACTACATAGTACATGAACATTAATCTAAAACTTGTGCTAACTGTAGGGACCTAGATATCGATCATAAATAGTGTTATCAGTTGTAACAGATAAGAACTAATCTATATATTCTAGTTACACTATTTATAACTGAAGAACGGTTGAACAGATTTGGCTGAAAATTGGTGGGAAGGTAGCTCAGAACCAGGAAAAACACATAGGATACAATTAGTTGCAAAAAATAATCTGGGAGGGATTTTAGGGAGGGTCGAAGTTTGTAGGGACAAACCCACTACCTATTGACAGTAATAACGCATGCGCCGTAATAATTTAGAGCTGCGCGCGCATGTGCTATCGTGTATCTGTCAGTACTGTCACATTATACATTGTCATATGGTGCACTGTCATTACTTCGTTCACTTACTTTTAAAAACTAATAATTATTGTAATAGGTGCATAGGGTTTCCACCAAGAGGTGCATAGGGTTCCCACCAAGAACTTAGGGTCCCAAGCCAACCTCACCTGCAAGTGGTGCACCTGCCGATCAACGGACGAGGCTCTGGCAAACAAAATATCCCGATAAGCGGCAATAGGCTCGCCACCTATGACGTGGGATCAAAACACTGGCGAAAAGTGGGCGTTTAATATGCCTCTGCCTACCCCTTCGGGCAAACAGGTGTGAGTCTATGTATGTATGTATTGTAACAGCCTTGGCTCATCCCTACTAATATTAGGTATAAATGCGAAAATGTGTATGTATGTATAAACCGGCTGGACCAATATTCTGTACTCATAAATGCGAAAGTGTGTATTTACATTTGACTGTATGCAAAGTGATGTTGTTGAGCGCCGTTAAGTAGATAATGTCATGGATACTGACCAAGTTACTTCGTACCCTAAAGAGTTTCTGAACTGCTTACAATAATAACAGGAGTAGGTACCTTCACGCAACTTGAGACTGAACGTTGGTGTTTCAGTCCTGTTAATGCGGAATTTTAATGCACCAAAGCTTTGTAATGGCAAACGGCTACAAGATACACCTAGGACAAAACATTATAAAAGATATTCGCTATTACGAGTCAGACTCGCTCATAAAGGGTTCCGTAGTGGAGGTATCCACTTACCATAGTTAGCCATTATCTTCGACTTACTAATTAATTACTATTAATAGTATTTGTATAAACGACAAAGCTATATTTGCGGTTTTTAAGGTGTGCTTTATTTCAAAAACTGCTGAATACATATCGTTCAAACCAATTTTCGTTGGAAGTTTTTATAATGATCTACAGCATATATTTTTTTTAGATTTGTCACTTTCTTACTTTAAAAGTAAGAGAGACACACACACACCCATTTTACCACTTTGGAACGGTATATCTTTCAAACAATTGATGATGATTTTAGGAACCTCATTAACGACCCATTTTCCACATCAGTTCCATGTATGAAGAACCTCCCGTAATATTCAATATTTTTGATTTTCTATAACGTTGTAAAGCGGTTCACAGAATAAATATTATATACCTACCAATTTTCAAATGTGTAAACTGAATAGTTTCGGCATAAAGTGGCTGTGACATACGGATAGACTAACAGACATAGCGCGTTTATAAGGATTCAGTGTTTAGCTATTTTTGGCTACGGAATTCTAAAAATACTGTTTACAGAAATCTTTTAATTACTTCTTGCGGTTACATTTCTTATTAGTCCCTATGAACAGATAAATACTATTGAACGATGAAGGAGTTGTGTGTTACTCCGTATTTAACGTGAGCGAAGCCGCGGGCAAAAGTTAGTACTTGATAAAACAGCTGTTTGTTTACATAGTCGTTTTATAGTTTTTATAAGTGTTTCTTAGCTTCGTATAGGCTTGAAATCATGTCTAGGTACTTTCTTATTGCTAGTTATTACCCTATATAGTTAAAATAAACACAATAATAAACATTTTCATGTTTATCATAAACTTTGTTTATGTACGATAGTGTTTACTTAAGAAAATCTGTATTTTTTCTTATGCATCATAGGTTTTCATGCAATAAGTTCGAATTGAATAAAGATATTTTCATAGTGTTTGTTTAAATAGATGCCCCATATAGTTGCACATAACGGCCTACCAAAATTACATATATAAATTTAGCATATAATAGTTTTCCAATAGAAAATATAGTGGGCGGGCCCTTGTGTGACGGCATTTTTTGGGAGTTTTTATAGAATAACTTAGTGACGCCAGTAGTTAGGTTTAGGTATTGTATACCGATAGATACAACTTTATGAGACCTATCTAACGATATATAGAACATATATATATATATTTATATCTATTATAGTACCTAATATAAATAGACATTTGTACTGTATAGAAAATTAAAAATAAACAAAGATTCTCTGTGCACGTGTTCGGTGCGATGGTCGTCGTTAAGGTAAAGTTTCGAAGTACCTTAGCAATCATGTATTCGACCAGTTTATTGGCGTCCTAACCATCATCTTGTGACCTATGTAACCATCAAGCACCAAACACCTGAACAGCATCGCTCTCAACGTATGCAGATGTTTTATTTCTGAAGCCCCAATACATAGAAGCCATACAGTCCACACATATAGAAGAACACACATCGTCGTAGGAACACGTCAGCAACACACCACCAGCGCACTGTAGCGATTCCTGGCATCAGTTACAAAAAGTGTTTGAATAATTTACGCGTGAAAATTATTTTAAATTACTGATCAAAGAATACTTTTTTAAGACGTTGACCTTTACTTATTTATATTTATTCGATATTTTTTTACAAATGCTTCATCCAAATGAATATTTATGTAGCATGTACAATATTTTTTTCATAAATTATTACTTCTTTCGTAATCGTTACAACATGTAAGTATTTCCCGTTGCCCTATTTGTTTAATCTTCGCTATAGAAACCCGACTTACGGGCTAACAACCCGTCTCTTGGGTCAGCCTGTGGAGTCGTCCTGGTAGGAGAGAATCTCCGCGAATCGTGGATAGCATACTTTTACTCACCGGCGGGACTAGTGACCATATGGTGCAACCGAGACCAAAACGCTCTTCCAATCCATGACAAAAACATTGGAATATTTTCTACTTGATTAAATAGAGATTATACTCGAAATTCATTTAAATTTATTCGAAAACAAAAATGTTTTATTTTTCAACATTGCATACTTAAATAATTTATCCTAATCCAGCTCATTGCTATACGATCACCGGCTTACAGAAAATACTCACATTTTAAGACACAATCTGTAGCGAGTAAAAACAAGTAACAATAAATTACTTGAAGATGTTTATTAAAATATGTGAAAGGTAAAATACAGGGTAATTTACGAAAACATTATACAAAGGAATTACACGGAGATTTACGTGTCTTGGTAGAATCAGTATGCGTACGGTGTGCATACGTACCCTTAGAGGCGAACAAACGATAAGTGCAAAGAAAACGACTGCTATGAAAATTGTGTATGAAAATAATGCGAATTTCTCAAAGGTTTCTTGAAGGCTTTAACAGTTTCAGCTTGTCTTGAGCGCTATAAATATTACACGTTTTATCATCCTTCGTTGACAGTAACATTCCAAATGGGCATAACTATTTTTATTGCTACAACTGCTCTTCGCATGTTTATGCGTAGAATTGTGTACTCTGAGATAGAGACACTCCAATATAAAATGAATACATAAAAAGTTACACTACACAAAACCTAATATCTTTATTTTATAAACTCAAGTTGAATGGACTTAATATACAGCATAAATTCATACAATATCCCTATTATAAATGCAAATGTTGTGTGTGTGTGTGTGTTTGCCCTTTTTACGTCTCAACGTAGCGATGTTCGGGTATGGTTTTTGTGCGTAGACAGAATTAGGAGACTGGAGAGGGACATAGGCTATTGCGACCGAAATCTTGTTCAAAATAAACCAATATGTAATACCTATTGTAATGACAGAATTTATTTTAAATTGAGTTTTGCTTATAATGATAGTTTCGAGCAATGTCAACGACGATTTCTAAATATATATACTTACAAAACAAAGACAAGGTTAGCGTTTTCTATAAATTGACATCTGCAATGGTATTTTTGTCTTAATACAATTAAATTAAGTTCATTGTTTTCAATCTTACCACAACAACAATCCAAGTAAAACAAATAGCCTCAAACTATTCCAAAAAAATGCGGCTCGCGTAAATGTTTTACGTAACGTCAATATCATTTAATTTTAAAGCACTCAACGAAACGGGAACGTGTTGCAATCTCGACATTTGCACCGCAAGTGACTGCTATCGCTATGTTCCATCCCATAAATCACGTGGTGAGGATGAAGTTATGGCGTGGCGTGGCGCCATCTGTCGACTTCTGCCGTTATGACGCTTTCTCTAAACAATTATTGCAACAAATAAAAATATTTCAAACACCGTATTGTAACGACTTTATTTCTTTTCTTTCTTATTATAATTCTTACTTAAGATTATCAAATGTTTTCACTAAATAAGTATACAGGTTGAAAGTAATGAAGGCAACTCAGATAAAGTCAAATAAAATTAGTTTTAGACGTTAATTAAAGTAAATAAAACAGAATTAAGCTGCAAACACGCCATTTAGAAAATTGGTTTCTGGGAATTTAAAGACGAAACATTTCGTTTACCTTTGATATAAACAAATTAAATTTACAGTACGTCTAACAGAACTGAGATAGATAGATTCGAATCGTCAATTTGGGCAAGCGCTTCGAAGCTGAACCCCATTTTAAATGCTTGCGGTCGGCTTCACCAGTTTGTTCTATCTACTGGTCTCCTACGATTTTGGCCCGAAATTCAGGAAAAGCGCTGGCATCGACCAACGTAACCCATTCATTTGGTCTTCCCATCAAAAGGGAGCTTTTAACTACAGCTAATTTATGCAGCGCACGGTTTGCTGGGGCAGATTACAGAGTGGCGTGTTCATTTTGTGCTCTGTTTTGGCCTGAATCACGCCTGTCGAATGTGTTTCATCTGGCGGAACATTTCTCCCTATTGGCTCCCTATTTATTCGTTTGATTTGTGGTGGAAGCACGCCTGAATATTATTTCGTGAAATGTAATTCCACGGTTCACCACCACGTGCCAGTTGAATTGAAGGACGTATGTCATAGTTGGCTAGTTTCAACATTGTAATCTAGCAATTCGAAATTGTATTTAGCAGCATCTGACTTCCGTTTTCAAACAGTATTGTGACGTTGAAAGGAAATTTAAAAGAATTTTGGCGTTACATGATTCATCAATTATTAGTTACACCCGTCCTGTGTTAGGATCGACGAAATGTCAAAAACGAAATATTGACGATCCTATCAGTGTGATAGGATCGTCAATATTTCAGTGAAAAAGATACTTAAGATCATGAAAGATTTACAGGCAATTAAGATAGAAATATATAAAGAATATATTAAGACAGGCAGCTAATTCGTATAAAAAATTGCAAACGATCTAATAATTTGCAACGTCTGTTTTATTTAATTAAAGGATTGTTTATATTAGTAAGAGTTTAGTGACCAGATCAATTAATTAAGTTCAAAATTAAACTTGTAATTTTTATCGAAGAAAAAGTTTCTATCGAATGAGAATTACAAGAGGTACTTACTTATAGTATTGTCTATGTTTTTTAATTTGAAGTAACATTGATTATCTCTATAGTGCCTAATGAAAATTCTAATAAGTAATGTAATTATTTACTTTATGTTCAACACTTGCGTTAACATAATAAAGGATAAAATTTAATTTTAATGCAGACAGTATTGAAAGTTTATTTAACAATAGAATAGTTGAACAGAATTTCTATAACTTACAAGATTATTTGAAACTATACAAAGAAATCTAAAAATGAGTATGCTGCAGAGATTTTAATGTTATCAACACTAAGAGTTTTATTCTTATAATAATAAAAGTAGGCAGTTTTTGTAGACGATAGTTTTGTGTAAAAGGGCAACTCTATTTACAAAGAATTTAAATGTAATTAAGGTAACTATGAAAATGAAATAAGCTTTTCAAAACAAATTGTAGTGTGCACAAATGCTTTGTGAAAATAAAAGTAATCAAACATGTTCAAGTTCTCACGTTTTTATTCTAAGAACTTTAATTACGAGCATTATTAAATACAATTGAATATTAAAACATTCGGAAGCATTCTATTTTTTATAAAGCTAATAAATAATGTTGTAATTTTGATTATATGTTTCAGAACCAAATGTAAAATAGTTACCTTATACCTACATAGTTTAAGTTCTATACTAGATTGATAAAGAGGTACCAATCGCCTAGTGTTGAGGTCAGCAGATTTATATACCGAGGATTTCTGATTGAAATCCATGCACCATTAACTTTTCCGAGTTATGTGCGTACGTATAATATCTTCTTCTGTCCCTTATCCCAGTTCAGTTGGGGTCGGGTCTCCTCAATTTCCTGCGCCAAGATGATGATTTCCTGTCTTGGGTTGTCGTTTCAGGCAACTGGGTTCTCTCGAGGTCTCTACTTATCAAGGACCACCAGGTCAGCTGCGGAAGGCCCCTACCACGTCTGTGTTCAGGTAGTTTTAGGGCAATATTAACAACGTGATCTTCTCCGCGTCTTTTTTTTTATGGCAATAGGCGGCAAACGAGCAGACGGATTGCCTGATGGTAAGCAATTACCGCCGCCCATAGACACAAGCAACAGCACAGGAGTCACAAGTGCGTTGCCGCCCCTTGTGGTTGGGAAAAGGTATAGGATGAGGAGTGGGATCAGGGAGAAGGGATAGGGGATAGGGCTTCCGGCACTCTCACTCACCGAACGAAACGTAACAGTTTAGGTACTGTTACTTTACGTCGATTTTCTGTGAGAGGGTAGTACTTCCCCGGTCGAGCCGGCCCATTCATGCTGAAATCAGCAAGGCTCTACTACCTTGAGTGAAATCAGCAAGGCTCTACTACCTTGAGAATATATGTCCATACCAACGAAGCCGGTTTTCAGTTATTTTGTCGGTGATTGGTGCAACTTTAAAACTTCCTCTTATGTACTCGTTACGGATTTTATCTTCTCTAGTCACACTGCCCGCCCACCTAAGCATTTTCATTTCGTTGGTATGCACTTTTTGCTCACGCGTCTTCTTAACTGCCCAGCACTCAGTTCCATAGAGCAGGGACGGGCGAACTGCCGTTTCATACACTTTGCCCTTGGTTTTAATTGGGATACGGGGATCACAAAGCACGCCGGTAAGTGAACGCTATTTTAGCCATGTTGCACTGACCCTGTGGTTGACGTCCGCATCTATATTTGCGTTCGTCGTTAACATGGAGCCAAGATATTTAAATTTGTTTACCATAGGTATAGGCGTCGTACCAATACAAACAGTTTCTGGACAAATGTACCCACTAAAAGGGCATTTTAGATAGTCTGTTTTGCTCCTGCTAAATAATAAATATATATAATATATATATACCGGAAAATAAAAAATCCGAAAATTTATAAATTTCCTAGAAAATTTATAAACTTTCGTAGGATTCTAAACAAGAGAAATTGTATTATTTTATGCTCAGATTTTCGAAAATTAGTTCGTTAAATTATAAGTAAACGATAACCAAACGCCTTGTGCGCTCTGATTGGTTGACTAAGTCACGTGTTCAGTATCAGTTCGTCCGTGTCAAGTCCGTGTAAGTTGACGGAGCCCTACTTCGCAGGGATTCTATTTTTGTGATCAGGGTCCCAAGAAAACCTAGCATAACCTATTAAGTTGAACTGGTGCCGACCTTCATTATCACCGACCGACCAATCAGAGAGCTGTGTGTTATTTGCCGTAATTTTAAGAAGCGTAAAATTTAAAGCTCTTCTGTGATTAGTCGAACCGTTTAGAATCTTTCGAATGGATAAGCCTTAGTTTATAGGTTTACGACGAGACGTCGCAAATTGATAAATTTCCCAAAATCTGGGCGTAAAGTAATACAATTTATCTCTCGTTTAGAAACCTACGAGATTGTTTAAAATTTTTAAGGATATTTATTATTTTCCGGGTTTTGATAACTTCCGGTGATATATTAATACGGGTAATATTTCGTTTTACTTGCAAAATACTTGTGTTTATCATAGAATGGAACTTTAAATATGATAGTTGTTTTATAAATTATAAATATTCACTTCAAATAATGGGAGCCTCTAAACTGTGCACAAAATTGCCAAACCATCAATCTAAAAAATTAACCATCACCTTCATAGGTATGTTATCAATAGCTTCTTGTGATGGGTTTGCGATTTGTGTCATTCGGTATATGTTTAATGCCACAGTCCAAAAAGAATGACATTTATGTACTGCCTATGAGCCTCGATCTGTTGACGAACCAAAATAAACAATTGTAATGCATGTATTTATAATACCAATATAATATTTGGATTAGTTAACATAATTATGTGAGTAAGTTGTTGAAATGCAAAATACATACCACTTGCGGTGCAATCCATTGAAGTATTACTTGTCGTACTTCCACGAGATTGAGAATATGTCTTCTCCGCTGTGTAATATTGGTACCACAATTGATGCAATGCATTGATTCATGATCATGAAGCGAGATTGGGTAATCCATGTTCAAGCGCAAGTCATCGTTCGAAGCGGGTACTGGGTCCGCAGGCAAGCCATGATCGTCGTGAGGAGATTCCGTGTTCCGGCGCAAGTTATCGTATGAAGCGGGTACTGGGTCCGTAGGAAAGCCATGGTCGTCATGAGGAGAATGTTCGGAGTCCATTTTAGAAAGCACAAGAAGAAAAAAAAACAGCTAACACAAAATCAAGTCCACAATACGATCAAACAAAATTACGAAACGAACGCAAAGCGAATGACGGAAACAGAATTGAAGTTAGTCAAGTGTTGCTAGAGTATGAAAATAAATACCCAACATACTTAACCATTATGATATTATTAAAAATAATATCATTATTTTACGTTAATTATGACTGTCGTCTGAAAAATATATAAAATAAAAATTATAAAAAATATATTAACGTACTTTCAGGTTTGTTAAACACTTTTTAACGATATTTTTCCACCGATTGTTTACAAGGCAACGCAAACGAACCATTCAAATAGTCCATTGACGTACCTACACGTTTATATCAAATGAAAATATTTTAAAATCCATTATTATTATGTGTTTATTTCATACTACTGAATAGCGATCAATATTTATAATATATTAAAACAAAACCTTTTAGTAATTTACTTTTTTTAAGACGATTGTCCACGTTCAAGCCAACTTTGGCCGGTCTCCTTGCCGCGGATTTTCGAAACTTGCAAGGGAATCAAAACCTAGATACTTCGCGTGAACTCAGCACCTTGAAATTTGGTACGAAGCAATATCTTATAGCACAGATAAAGGGAAAATTGTGAAAACCGTAAATTTTTAATTATATCACATTATTTTTTAAATAATTATATATACCAACAGGTTTGTACGGAACCCTCGGTGCGCGAGTCCGACTCGCACTTGACCGTTTTATTTTTGATGCAGAGTGTTTTTTGCAATTCTTAAAACGCCTCGGGAATGCATATTATAGATCGTTCAGCTTTACTTATAAACGAGTAATAAACAATTACTTGCATTAGTTACCAACCGATAAAATGAACATTGTGATCGAGTCCTGTTATCCTAACTTAACCGAACAAAGTGCGTGGCTGGACATGCACTTGGCCGTTTTTTGCCCTTATTGAGATCTATTTATTTAAATAACACACGATTAGGAGAGCTTTATTAATGTTTTATATCAAAGAGAAATCAAAATTTTTAAATTTCTGAGAACAAAGCCGTCTGTAATGACTAGCACAACATTTTCTTCAGAACAAATCGATGACAATTATTAAAAAATTACTTATCATCACTCGTGATAATGATTTGGTTTGATGTGTATTTTTCAACATTGCATTAAATTTGTAGTTTGTTCTAAGAAAATAGTAGTAATTTTATTTATGTTTATTTTTTTTAAATAAACATAAATAAAATTGCAAATAAAAATTGGGTGCAAAGGGTTCCCACCAAGAACTTAGGGTCCCAAGCCAACCTCACCTGCAAGTGGTGCACCTGCCGATCAACGGACGAGGCTCTGGCATACAAAATATCCCGATAAGCGGCAATAGGCTCGCCACCTATTACGTGGGATCAAAACACTGGCGAAAAGAGGGCGTTAAATATGCCTCTGCCTACCCCTTCGGGGAAACAGGCGTGAGTCTATGTATGTATGTATGTATGTATGTTATTTTTTTATTTATAGACTCACGCCTGTATCCCCGAGAGGGTAGGCAGAGGTGTAATATTCCACCCACATTTCGCCAGGATTTTTTAGATCCCACGTAATATGGGTCAAGCCTATTGCCGTACCGGGCACATTACCAGACTCCGTGCTGCTACTGAGAATTTCCTAACGGAAAAACCCAATAACACTTTGCCCGACCCGGGAATCGAACCCGAGACCTCCCAATCCCACGCGCACATTTATGCCGCGAGACCAACGAGGCAGACCAATTTTATATAAGTATAGTATTATTACGTAAATTCTACGTTATCGTTATACCTTTAACAATCCTTATATTTTTTTCTAAAACACTGGCTTAAACATATGAACATACATAGACTAGGGGTAGGCTAGGACTACAGACCGCTATTCTCAACGCTCTTGACATAACTCTTTTGGTTCATTCACTCTCATCAACTCCGTTATAACAGCGCAAATCTTCAAACTATGCATAGTTTCTTTCTATGGATATCATTGTATTTTTATTTAGCAGCGCAGGGTAAGTTTATCTTACCCTAAAAAGGTTGACATTAATCAAGCAACTTTATCAAGTAAGTTTATAAATTACCTGTAACGGTAAAGTTTTATAAGCAAAATACCCTGGAGTTTGAAATGAGAAATGTACGTTCATTATTATTTTTGTCTGTGTTTCGAAATTCGTAAATATCAAATTAATAATCTTGACATGTTCGGTGTACCTAAAAAATGCTTTTGTAACACGGACCATGTATGCACACTATTATATACAAACAAAGTGAAACTAAAGAGAACGCAGACAGAACAAATATGAAACGAAATTGGCCACAAACAAGGTTTTCTTTCGATTTATGCAGAATGAACGAATAAGAACCCGATTTGCGGCCCACGACCGTTACTTACAATTTTATCCTTTAAAGAAAAAAGTATAAAGGGGAAACAACGTGGGCTTGCACGATCAGCGCTCTGCCTTTCTGTCAAAAGCGATCCAATCGTTCTCTTTATTGAAACACGTCTGCCGTCTTTGTTCCGGGTATTCCCTTGAATCCAATTTATGCAAAGTATTTACGAGTGACAAGAATTTATTTGACGTGCCAATTTTGCACTCCGACATTTCAGATCGCAAGCCACGTATTAAAAGTGCTCCGATATGTTAGTGATTGAACGATTCACATGATATTTTCTCTCGAAGCATGAGTAAACGTGAATTTTGTAAATTTTATAGCGATATGAATCGCAGCCCAGGATATATACGATGCGTCATGTGTATTATAATTATGAAAAGCAACTAAGCATTTACGCAAAAGTAATTAGTACTAAGATTACCAAACATTTATATATATTTTTAATAAGTCATATTGTTAATTGCATGATCTACACATTTAAGGTAGCTATAATATGCTAGTTGAGTAGCAAAGCGGCTGCAAGTCATCTCAACGTTGATACAAACTCTTAGACAACAGATATATGAGTTCCTGTAGTCACTAGCTGACGAAGACAAATGCCTTAATTAGTTAGCTAACCACAAAACTGAGTCGGGTAGGTATATTATAAAGTATTGATGACTATAAACGACAACATCATTCATTCATCACAAACCATGTTTCATTAAAAACTTGATGCCTGCTACTTTAATAACGATCGCTAAAGCTATCTAAAAAAAAGTGTTATTATCTACGGGTGTGCCTCGTCGTACGGCATTTAGAGGAAATTATTTGATTAACGATCCGTATTAATTTCGTCCAAAATCCCCGTAACGAGGCGAGTGGAGGTATAGGCGGTTGGCGCAGAAATATCGTCATATCTATCTATAATAACCGTTATTAATGCTAGTCATTCACCAAGTAAGATGGATATGAAAAACCTTCAATGCTCCGCTCCAATACAAAATTATGATTAATATTATTGAATTGGCGCAAAATTCATAATCAAACATGCATTCGATTACGGATTAAACCGATTACTTAACAAAATTGTGTATTTGATATAGATAAAATGGATTTTAAATTCATGTTTACGTTACACGTTAATTGCGGTTGATGTTGTCGTCCCTGTGGTTATCGCTTTGTTAGGTAACCGCCAAAGTTCGTGACCGTCGGACCGGAACCGTACCGTAGGAACCAAACTAATGACAGTGTACGAAGTATATAGGTTTTATTCTGCAAAGTGTAATCTTGGTTTCTATTGGCGAACGTTTTGAGAATAATTATGTTCGTATAATCCTGGCCGTGTTTCTGATGTCGGTGCGTCTCCCGCCACTCCGCTGTCCTCACCCCCTCACCCCTGATTGGCGCCGGAGATTGCATGTCAGGATTACATCTGCGGAGGATGTATGGATTATGTAGTTGCTGGCACTGGGTAAATAGAGCGAACAACATTGACAAAAAACTTATAGTAACACGACGGAGGATAGACAGGTGCGAAAGGGACGGTAATCTTGTTTGTCTCTGCAAAAATGACATCTCGTGTTTTTTCGTCCTAGAAAAAGTAACAAACCAAAAACAGAATATATAAAACACCGAGCAAATTATGCAATGCAAAATAGTATAGTATTTACCACATACCTTTTCTGTTCTACTGTTTTGTTTTTTTCTTTCTGGTACTATTTTTACCTTTCCATTTCATAAAGTAAACATTTAGATAATTCCTTTAGCTATTTAATCTATTCATAAAATTAAATGCTATGTAACGGGTTCTGGTAGTAAAACGCAGTAGAAGATCTCGATGCGGTGATTTGCCGAGTATTGCCTCACTTCCCTTGCCACGAGTATGACCGACCAAAAACACGACACTGGCCTGAACACTAAGGGCTGCAGTCTCCCACGCTGTTCCCTCCGGTAGTGTGTAGGCAGGCTGCTCGAAGGCTGCGCGTAGCGGTACAGGTCCTCGCTGACGTTGGCTCAGCTGGCAGGTGCCGGCGGTGCGAGTATGATGAGCAGGGCAGGCCAGACTCTTCGGCAGAGGTGACGCCGAAGGCGATGCAGGGAAGTGTAGCGGTCTAGGAGCGTAGCCGGAGTCTTAAGGTGAACCTGGAACCTGAAGGAAAGCAGCATTAGGAGAGCCACAACTAATAGAGTCAGGCAGGCGGCGTCAGCCGGCCTCAGCTAGCAGGTAGAGAGATGGGCAGTACGCTAACGCAGTAAATGTAGTAACTTACCCACAGCTGGGACCAGGATACACGTATGAAGTAGTATAATTATAGATATAGCGGTATAGAATTTAGTAGCGGTAGTAGGTTAGTGTAGAGTAGCGGTGCCGGCCTCTCTGTCGGCCCCTTTATATACAGGCCCTCCATCAGATTCGTGTCGGCGTCTGACCAAATATGGGCAAAACTCACGGGCGCGGACGATGGCCTTCTCTGATTGGCCGAGCGTATGGACGGTATTATGACGTACACTCGGTAGGTACCGGTCATACGCTACAATACCGCCCGCCTTAGGAGATGATTTTACGTGGCTAACAAGGAAAATCCGACTAGCTGCGTTAGGTCTATGAGTCCGCTACTGTCCAAGCTAAGACGGCATATAGAGAGAAGGAAGGGAAAGTCTTCTACGGTTTGTAACAAATAGTTAGGCACCATAGTGTATAAGTTTTAGGTCCTTAATGTGCCAAAACCCAATGGAATTTCCAGAAGCGTCCGACAACTCGTAAACGAGAGGCGACTTTTTATTAATCACTGTGCACTTCACGAATTTAGGGGCTAGTTTCTTACAAAAGGACTTATCCTTGTCGCTATGATAAAATTTCCTTTTCCACACAGTGTCTCCCACATTAAACTCAGCTGGTTTACGGCGTAAATTATACGTTTGGGAATTCCTAGCATGAGCTTGAATGAGGAGTGCCTGAACTTTGTCAAATATGCCTGATAAGTGACCTATGTTTTCTGCGTAATCGTCCCTAGGTATGTATACTATATCATCAGCGTCCGTGTCGACATAGTGTGAGCCGCATGGAACTAATTCACGTCCGTAGACTAAAAAACTAGGTGTATAGCCCGTGACTTCATTAACTGCAGTATTTAATGCAAACTGCACCTTAGGTAGGAGAGTGTCCCATAATCTCTGGTCATTTCCTACAAACGCCGCTAAGGTAGAACCAATGGTTTTATTATAGCGTTCGACCGTATTGACATGTGGGGAATATTTAGGAGTATAATGAAGATTAGGGATTTTGTACTTGCGCAACATAGCTTTTAAAGTAGCACTGACAAACTGTTTACCATTGTCCAATATAATTGTAGATGGTATACCATGAACTAAAAATATTTTTTCTTCCAAAATATTAGTTATTATTTCAGCAGTTGCGCGCCTGATAGGAAAATGTAGACAATATTTACTAAAACAGCAAGTTACTACAAAAATGTAGGCGTTTTGTTTTCTTGTGACGGGTAGTGGCCCCACCAAATCTACACTAATGGTTTGGAAGGGTCTTGAACACACTTTGGGTCGTCCCATGGTTCCCAATGGTGCATGGTTCTGATGTTTGTGCGCGATACAAGTGTCGCAAGAATTTATGAACTTAACTACGTCATCGCGTATTTTGGGCCAATAGTAACGCAGTGCTAAGCGCTTGTAAGTTTTAAATATACCGAAATGCCCCGAAGTGGGTTCGGCATGGTTCTCTAATATGGAATTATTTCGATCAGAAGAAGGTAGTACTTCTTTCCATTCGAACTCCTTACGTAGCATACACCTAGATTTAATCAAACGATACAATTTATTATTTTTAATAGAATAGTCTGGATAGTCATTAGGCGAAGATAAACAACCATTGTAGGTGGCTGAATACCATTGATCAGTGTCAACATTAGGGTCATTCACGTTATTATTATTCGCGTTAATTATATTTACAGGTAGGGATCGTGATAACGCATCGGCTATAATATTATCAGCGCCGCGCCGATGCTTTATTTCGAAGTTAAAGGCTGACAGACGAACCGACCACCGAGCTAATCTACCAGTCGGGTTGCTCAAGTTTAGGAACCATTTCAGTGCGGAATGGTCAGTATACACAACAAACTTTAACCCGTTATCTAAATAACAGCGCCAATATTCGAGGGCTGTTAGAACTGCTAATGTCTCCCGTTCTGTTATACTGTAGTTTTGTTCCTGTGCATTTAGTGACCTACTCATGTAAGCGATAGGTAGTTCCACGCCATCTATTTCTTGTGTAAGTAACCCACCGATGCCGCTCGCACTCGCATCTGTGTGAACTTGAAAAGGTTTCTCGTAATCGGGACACGATAATATTGGTGCGGAGCTTAACAATTGTTTTAGTTTACAAAACGAGTCATCAGCTTCCACCGACCACTGGAATGGTGCAGCTTTCTTACCGGTAGAAGTAAGTTTGTTCAAAGGACCGGCAATAGTACTAAAATTAGGTATAAATCGCCGATACCATGATGCAATGCCTAAGAACCTTTTGACTTCTTTTTTATTCTTAGGCGTAGCGTATTGAAGAATGGCTTCCACACTTACATGGGTCTACTTGTAATCCTTTAGAGTTTACTACGTAGCCCAAGTACTTCAATTCATCACGGAAGAATTTAGATTTTTCTAAGTTTATTGTAAGGTTGGCCGATTTTAATTTTTCGTATACTTTATTTAATAGTGACACATGAGCATTAAAAGATGGCGATATAAGCACGATATCATCTAAAAAAACGAATACAGAGTTTTCGAACTCAGGACTGTTCGTAAACAAGTGATCCACCAAACGCTGTTGTGTCGCAGGCGCATTTGTTAAACCAAACGGCATAGTCACAAATCTAAATGTTCCTCTAGTAGGCACATAGAACGCAGTCTTATCACGATCACATTCGCGAAGACGCGTCTGCCAAAAGGACTTAGATAAGTCTATACTACTTAGATATCTAGCGTTCCTAAGGTTGTCTAAAATTTCGGATACGTAAGGTAGTTTGTACGCGTCTTTTTTAGTAATAGAATTAAGTTTCCGACTATCTAAACAAAACCTTAGTTTACCGTCCTTCTTAGGCGTTAGTAAAATTGGTGACGACCACGGACTTTCGCATTTTTCTACCACTCCCAATGCAAGCATTTCGTCTAATTCGTCAATAATTATTTTTAATTTCGCCGGCGGTACCTATAATATCTTTGGCGTATCGGCGCAGAATCGCCAGTGTCTATTGCATGTTCTATTAAGTGAGTTCGTCCTAAACCGGTTTTTTCAGTAGAAATCGACTCGTATTGCTTTATAATTAACTTAGCCGTTCTTTGTTGTGACTCACTCAACTCACTAAAATATTGCAATACGTTCGTGTTACTCGGCTTATTTTCACTTAACACACTACACGGCAATGTTTCAGACATGCATACGGATGCGATATGGTTAGGCAGTAATTTAAATAGTTTCCAGAAATCGATGCCTAAAATTAAATTACTTGTAACTTCTGGAATAATATAAGCTTTCAATAAGTGGGTTTGATTATTAAAAGTAGTGGGTAAGTTGATAAAACCGCGCGGCAACAAGATATTTGCATTCGCGGTCCGAATGGAAATAGTGTTGTGACACTGCTGTATTTCTAACCCGGTTTTAGTAATTACCTCCAGATGGGAGTTGTTACCTAAAATTGTAATGGCTGAACCGGAATCGAGCAATCCACAAATAGGTAAACTTTTAATCGTTACGTTAACATAGGGCCGTAGGTCATTTTTAGGTTTATTATCCAGGATCGAGGCGACGGAATAACTAGAGAAATACACTTTTAGAGTGTTTAGCCAATTTCTCCAATCATCTTTGTCAAAATTGGTTGAATAGGTTGTAGAACCTAATTTAGATTTTGACACGCCCCGACCCTGACCAACTAGTTTTTTGGTTTCGTAGATTTACAGTTCGGGCAGTTAGGGAATGTCACATCCTTACGGCCGCACTTGAAGCAAATTGCAAACCGATCGCGTTTGCACTCATTCAAACTGTGATCATTGATACAACAGCGCGGGCAGTACTTGGACGTGACTAGAGCGACAGAGCTAGGTTTAGACTTAGGTTTGCTAGGTTCGTTGTTCTCAGTGAATTCGGGTTTACCTGGCGTACCCTCTATAGTGGCAACGGGATAATTATTGAAGGAATTATTGCGCGCTCGGTTATTAGGTTTGTGACTGTAAGCTAGGTCTGGTGCCAACGTGTCGTTACTATAGTACGATTCGCGGAATTGAGAGTTCAAACATTTCATCCGTTCGTAGTTTAAACATAACGTCTGCAGTGCTGCTATACTGTCTATTGAAGATATTGACGTAGCTAGCACTAGCGAGTAGCATGGACGTATGTTATGCAATAGGATGTCTAACTTTTCGCGTTCGGACAATCGCTTTGACGGTGACAGCCTAGCGAACAGCTGATTCATTATCGAGAGATAAATTATTATAGTTTCGGTAGCACCTTGAGTACGTCGGCGGATTTCATTTAATAAACGGTAGTCATAATCGTACGGTGTGAAATCGTCTATTAATTTAGTGGTGAGTTCTTCCCATGTATTGAAATATTCTTTTAGGCCGCGGTACCAGTGAAGTGCGTTACCGGTGAATATTTCGGAGGCATATGATAAAATTTTAGTGGAAGGTAGATTACGCGCGGTTTGGAATTCGGTTACGCGTTGTAGGAACGCTCGGACGCATCCCATACCGTCGTATTTTAGCTTAGGCAGTTCGCTAACTCTCAAATGCTCGCAATGCAACACTGGGGCTAACCCTGCCTGCGTCGAGGTAAACGGCGCAGGTTGGGCCTCAGCCAAAGCATCAGCTGAGCGAACACCTGATTGTTCAGTGTTCAGCTCCGCCGAGAGCTTGTCGAACCGGCTGCACAATTCGGTTATTCGTTTTGAATACGCCGTAGGACGTTCCATCCTACGGAGTCTATGGAAAATGTGGTTGTGCAGTGCGGTAGACCTCCTAGCTAGGTTCGCGTCGTAAGAATTGGTTAATAAATTCACTCGCTTGGCCAGCTCAGAGACGGCCTCGCTAACGCCCTCGAAGTCCACCGCTATGGCTAGACCCGACTCCAAAATGTCATCATTTGGAATGGCTTCCAGTAATTTAGGGAGCTGCTTCCGCAGACCTAGGACAGAGGTAGCCGGCTCCTCACCTCTAATCGCGACCTCGTAAGCTAACTCGTTCTTGTTTAGCAGGAAGTATTTTATGGGGTGTGAGCCCATTGTGTATGAAGGAGTACCGCGTAAGTATAAAACTACACACTACACTTAGTGCGCAAGCGTTCCGCCCTTACAAATGGCCTACTTTACGATTAGGCGTAAAAGTTCGACCGTTAGGACTAATTAGAAAAAAACGTTAGAATTCAAAATTGCGAACTAGTACGTAGTAGGTAGTTACACTAAAAGGTAGACAATTAGTACAACAATACGTACCAGTTCGCTGTAGCCGCACCTGCTCGCTTACAATGATGGAGACCTGCTAGATGAGAACTCGAGCACGGAAAGCGAGACAATAACCCACGTAGGCGCCACTGTAACGGGTTCTGGTAGTAAAACGCAGTAGAAGATCTCGATGCGTTTATTTGCCGAGTATTGCCTCACTTCCCTTGCCACGAGTATGACCGACCAACAACACGACACTTGCCTGAACACTAAGGGCTGCAGTCTCCGGTAGTGTGTAGGCAGGCTGCTCGAAGGCTGCGCGTAGCGGTACAGGTCCTCGCTGACGTTGGCTCAGCTGGCAGGCGCCGGCGGTGCGAGTATGATGAGCAGGGCAGGCCAGACTCTTCGGCAGAGGTGACGCCGAAGGCGATGCAGGGAAGTGTAGCGGTCTAGGAGCGTAGCCGGAGTCTTAAGGTGAACCTGGAACCTGAATGAAAGCAGCATTAGGAGAGCCACAACCAATAGAGTCAGGCAGGCGGCGTCAGCCGGCCTCAGCTAGCAGGTAGAGAGATGGGCAGTACGCTAACGCAGTAAATGTAGTAACTTACCCACAGCTGGGACCAGGATACACGTATGAAGTAGTATAATTATAGATATAGCGGTATAGAATTTAGTAGCGGTAGTAGGTTAGTGTAGAGTAGCGGTGCCGGCCTCTCTGTCGGCCCCTTTATATACCGGCCCTCCATCAGATTCGTGTCGGCGTGTGACCAAATATGGGCAAAACTCACGGGCGCGGACGATGGCCTTCTCTGATTGGCCGAGCGTATGGACGGTATTATGACGTACACTCGGTAGGTACCGGTCATACGCTACAGCTATTTTAAAATGCTTATAAAAAAGCGGTGCCATTTGCCGACTAGTCTTTTGTAAATTCACGGCTCTACTAAAAAAAACTTAAATCAAAGAGTGACAACAAAGAGCGACTAAAAAGAAAACTGAGCGACGGCAAAAAATAATTTTACTTCTGCATGTATTGAGGTATACGACAAAGAAATCTTATTTAAGTATTCTTTTGTATGCATTTCAAAGAAGTACAAAATAGGTTACTGTTGTGGGCTATTGGACAATGGCATGATATATACAAAGTTGATATAAATTATTGTAAGATAAATAACTTTGGAATGTATATCAAATATTCAAATATTATATCTTATTATCTCTAAAACGGTCTTGTTGATGGCACAGCGCTTTTATCAGAAAGTATGTTACCGTAGGCGTATATATCTATTGCAGCCGATATTTTATAATGCTTGATTGTTTATAGAGACTTTGTAGTCCATTTGTAAGTTTAAAAAACTGAAGTTAGTATAATTAATTACTCATCCATAACATATTGAAGATTGAGGTTTGTGATGATAGACTTGATTTAGCGTACAAAATATGCTCTACATGGCAGATCGTACGGTCTTGTCTCATACATATGAGAATTTAATTCATATGTCCAATATTATTTCCGTTTGAATGGAAATATTTTCAATAAGAGTCTGGTCGAGATTTTGCATTCTAACACTGCGATTTTCTTTTGAATAGTTATCTGTTTCGGAGAGTGTTGCTATTTTTATTGTATCATACAATTGTGTTTTCGCATTTGATGCTAGAATAATTTCATTGTTTCGTATGGAAAAGAGTCAGTCCAGAGTGCACGAACTATAAGAAGAAGGTTAAAGGAAGCGGATATCACCCCTTCTAGACCAGCAAATGGTCCAAAGTTTTGTGTAGCTCATAGACAAGCTCGCCAAAAGATTTGCGCGTGATCACCTAAATTGGACAGAAGAGCAATGGGCCTCCGTATTGTTCACGGACGAGTGTAGGACATGTTTATATGGTGCAGATGGTCGTAGACGAGTCTATCGTCGACGTGGGGAGCGATATGCTCAAAGTTGCATTGAGGAGCGTGTTCCTTTTGGAGACGGTTCGTGTATGGTCTGGGGTGGCATATCGATGAACGGGCGAACAGAACTTGTGTTCATGGACATGGTCTGTCAAAACGGTAATAGAGGGGGTTTGACTGCACATCGCTACATAACAGAGGTCTTAGAAGATCATGTGGTGCCTTACATTGGATTCATAGTCGAAAAAATTTCTTTAATGCAGGATAATGCCCAGCCGCACGCTGCTGCAGAAGTTCGACAATATTGCGAAGAGGTACGTATACGTACAATGAATTGGCTAGCACGCAGCCCGGATCTTAATCCCATTAAGCATGTTTGGGACAATTTAAAAAGAGCTGTATATGCGAAAAATCCTGTGCCCACGACAATGGCAGCACTAAGAACAGCACTTTCAGAAGAATGGGACAATATTCCGCAAGATCTTTTAATAACCCTAATAAAATCTATGCGATAGCCTAGTGGAAATACCAACAGACTGCCATGCAGAGGGTATCGGGTTCGAATCCACGGAGCGCACCAATGACTTTTCGGAGTTATATGCGTATTGAATTGTTAATTATCGCTTGTCCCGTGCTTCGGAGAGCACGTTAAGCCGTCGGTCCCGGTTGTCATGAAGATCTTTGACAATCGTTACAGGACGTCAGAACCTTCTAATAAACTGACACTAGTCTAAACCATGGAATATCGCTATCCCTTCGGGTTGCGGAGGTCTGACAGGCAGTCGCTTCGTGGAAAAGCTAATATTCAGCCAAATTCGGTTAGACTAGTAAGCGGACCCCAGATTTAAACTGGGATAACGCTAAGAGGATTATGATGAAAATTTATGCGAAGCCGATTAGAATCCGTAATAAGGGCACGTGGAGGTAATGCACCTTATTAAAACATAAATAAACCCTTGCATAAAGTTTGTGTCTATTGTTAAAACCAAATTTTTTATTATACCAATTTTCCTTAAATTTCTGTTTTTTCTTCAAAAAAGTCTTAAGGTCCTTACTAGTACACAAATTAACCTCTTGTTGTGTGGGTATACATATATAACTATATATTATGTGCATTGAGAAAGTATGCGTTTTGTATACAATATTCGGTAGGGGCAAATACAGCACAATACTTCTTGGACTTGTTTTTATTTACATTGCTATTTTTTATATTGTGAGTGTGCCGCAAACACTGATGTCGTTAATAAGCCACTCGGAGGCCTCCAAAGTGACCAACTTATTAGTATTTATTTGTGTGTCACGACTTCTGGACAGTGACAGCTTTAAATTCAACTTATATGAGAAGCCAGTTTCCACTTTCAAACAATATGACTTGAAATAATATGAAATTTAGATAAGCTTTTGAACTAGTATTTACCATAGTACTGCTACTATATTAATCACTAAAGCTCAATTCCCTTTGGTAAATAGAAGCGAGTCATGTGACGTCTATAGACGTATGATCGACAGAAAATGTACTACGGCAGGACTCCTACGGCTTTTAAGACTGATTGTACTAATCTTAAAAGCTATCTCTGTTTATTGTGATAGCTTTTAATATTAGAACAATAATTCTTAAAAGCTCCTTGCAGGCATCCCAAGAGGCGCATTTCTCTTTAACAATGCGGCGTTCAGACCTTGTCCACATTGATGACCATAGCACAGGGCGGGATCATTCAGCATCTTCAAGGCGGAATCTTTAAGAAAAACTGACCTTGCTGCATTTATAGAGCTTCCGAAGACATATCAAAGGTTTCTGTAGGCTTCAGTCTTGTGAAAATTGATTTCGGAATGCCTTAATACTTTAAACGTATGTGAAATTTGCTCATTATTGTCATAATTTTTATTTATATTCCTTTCCCAGATTGTGTCCTAATAACACTACTGTGTGCGGATATTAGAGTGACACAGGCAAAAATTTTACCACCGAACAATTAGGTTTTGTTAATTTAAGATGTATATGCCCTTTTATGGAGTACTTAAGCTGAAACAAAAATAAAATAGGTTTTAAGCTTAAAATGATTATACATCAGACTTCTTTATACACCGCGATTATTAACATATAAAGTGTTTATTACATACATACATAATTGATGAATTGATGGGTCACGACTCTCATTAACATTGACAATAATGTTTAATTACACTAATGAATGTGTTTACACACCTACTGCACAAAGTAACGTAGCTAACAAACATGATATATTTTCTAAATTACCAATTCTTACAGTACAGTCTTAGATTACCGTTACATAACATGCGACTGTAGATAGTTTCTAAGCTTACGTATCACTGATATCTTCCTATGCTCATACGAGCGTTGTACACCATTGTGCTCTAGTCAGTGTCCGGGGTGGCTAATGTGCGGATGCGGGCGACCCACAATCCCTCCGATTCAAATGTAATGTATCGATGTATACTACAATACCTTATCTTGGATCCACATCGTTTACTTTCCACATCAATAATATGAATGTCTTTGCGCTGATAAGTTTCAATTAATAGTTGTAATAAATAGTAAAACAGGACAGGGTGATGCTTCTCAAACACATAATGCGGGGCTGTAGAAAATAAAATATTGGCTTGCATAAAATCTCTTTGAGATGAAACATTTTTTATTTTATATATTTTTGTAACTGTTCTAAATTGTCATTATGCTCATTATTCAATGCTTTCATAACTTGGAAATGCTTGCCTAGTGTTTCAAGACTTTAATCGATGTCGATGTCCTTGCATGACACCCGTGCTGAAAAAGAGTGATATACATATAAGAATGAAAATAAAAAGTTCAGGCACATTTTACGTCAGTCATTCATCATGTGGTTTTACGAAATTTCGAGATAAAACTGAACATATACAAGTAACTTTCATGCTCTCCAAACCAAACGAATTTGTACAAATGGAAAAACCATTAATCTACAACAATTAAGTCTACAACAATAGAATGTAAGTAGGTGTAAATTGGGGTTTCTGGATCAGAGGAGATCCAGAAACACCCAATTTACCCTATCATTCATAGTATTTAGAAATAGGTACTATTTGCTCTAATATTCAATCATTCATAAATCAGTTCAGTAACAGGTATAGTTGTAACAGAACTGATAACAGTACAGGTATCAGCTCAATAACTGTGGTTTCGAAAGTCGCTTAAATTGTTTTTCAATCATTCATAATTCAGTTCAGTAACAGGTATAAATGTAACAGAACTGATAAGAGTACAGGTATCAGTTCAATAACTGTGGATTCAAAAGTTGTTTGAAATAACTGTGAGTAATTTATAAGGCATTCTTGTCAACAACAGATTATCGTTGGTCTAATGATGTTATGCAGACATTAATTAAACCCATATTAATTACAAAATCTTCAACTTTTATGACTTTCCTAATGTACTGTAAAAAATGTAATGAAATATCATAGTTGTTACAATTACCGTATATTTAAAAAGATGGGATAGGAAACTATTAAGTAAAACAAGGAGAAAAATATTTTAAAAGAAAAGGTTATTTTTAAACACAAAACATTTCTTAAAGCACATATTGAGTCATAATATATGCAATTATACACTTCTTTAGAATATTTATAACGATCATACAGACTTAACAAACTAGGACAATCTTTATTTTCTAAATTAATTACTTTATTATTATTTAAAATATTTTTAACCATTTCACTTTTTCTAGACCTTTAGTATAAACACAATTATCATTTAAGAAATCTTAAATTAAATACTGATAGTTTGAATAAGGTATAAATCCATCATTCCAGTATATTTTCCTGTGACGCTCAATCCAGCTTACTTGTCGTCTTTCTTGATTTGTCAAATCGTAAAAGGGAAATGGTGGCAAGTCAAGTCAAGTATGTGTCTGGTGCATAAGTCAGTATTTATTTCAACATAACACTATGTTTCAACCATAATTTGTGTGCATGAACATGGATGTTTGTCTTGGTCTGGGTGTTTCTATTTATAATATGTATGTATTTACCAAAAAAAAAGTATATATGTATGTTTATCCATTATCTAGTACCTATAGTACAAGCTCTGCTTAGTTTGGGACTAGATGGTGAAGTGTGAAAAAAAAACATTGTTCTGAGATAGAATAATAGTAAATAAAATTTTAATTTCTAGTGTTTCTAGGTATTTCACAGAGTGTGAACACAGAATTCAAGTATGTCACACTCACCATCCTGCAGTCCTGTATTCGATAACATTGACCAACAATTTGACGTAAGTATTTCAATGATTATAGATGTTAATTAATAATCGAATTGATGTTTGGTGTCGCTTTACAACAGTAAATCATTCATTTTTATTTAATTTCAGCATTTGATTGGGGGCTCTGATCCGGTTTTAAATCCATTTTACTATGCTCGAGGGAAGCCCGTGCAGGTCAACGCATATTTAACACCACTGATCTGCACTGACTTCTACTCCCTTCATCTGAGTCCGGTGTAGGGAGTGGCGAATGGTCTCAGGGGTAGCGCAGGTCGCGATGATCCCTTAGGCAAGGCTGATGGACTATCCTTCTCGAGGTTGCCGCCCGTTCTTGGTCCAGTTCCTTCAGAAATGGATGCAACCAAAACCTCCAGCCGAAACACAAACAACAGGCACATTACACAAACACATACACACACGTACACACATGCGCGCACACATCCACATACAGGAACACATCTCTTCACCACGCCCCTTCGTGGTCGGGTGGGTGTGGGCTCGTAGTAAAAAGTCACGGGTAAGAGAAGCTGACCACCTGCGCTAGGACCTGCGCAGTCGAGCGTCGTACGCGGGGATGACGGAGTCCTGGGGGGTTGAGCCGAGCGGCGCTGGCGGTAATGTGACCGTGAGGCAACACGCCCACTTTGGTCCTGATTTCACGCTAAACGGTAGCCCCCGCTGTGAGCCGCAGCGGGGGAAATGGCCATCGTGTCCCGTCAGAGGGCCACAGGCTAGGGACGTAGGGTCCACATCAGCAGTTGGAATTTATTTCGGCTGTTGATGTGGTTGGTGAAGGCTATACGGAGGGCGCAAGCGAGGGATGACGGCTAGAGTTGGTAACTCGGCTCAGGCCGTTGACCCAAGCGGGCGCCCGAAGTCGTGCTGTAAACCAGCCCCGCGTTCCTATATCCCTCTGGTAATCCTAACGTCCGGATGACGTTCCCAGTTGCGGGCTCCATGGAGGGTGGGAAGCCAGAGGGATGAAGTCTTCTGTCTGTGAAGTCAACTTGTATGGATACCGAAATCCCTTTAATTACCCCAACTGCGACGGTGGCAGCGAAAGCTGTTCCCGCCGCATCAATTAAACAGATGGTTGACGCCGTGGCCTCGGCTGCAGGTGTTAAACCATCCCCCAAGGACGAGACTTCAGCGCTGGCTAACGCTAGTACTGGTCCCGTCCTTACAATCATCAGCCCGTTTGAAATCAAGCGGGAAGACGACTCCTCCTTCGCAGGCTGGCAAGTGGTAAGTCACCACAAGGGCAAGGGTAAGGGCAAGACCACCAATCCTGCCCAACACCCGCCCACCACACAACCGAGTGGCCCCGCTGCTACCAGCTCTGCGAAGAAGAAGAGGGCAAACAAAAACAAGAGACAGCGCCTGGCAATAAGGCGGAAGGCGGCACAAACCGCTGCCGCAGCCGGTGCTGCCTCTACAAAAACAGCGGTGCAGGTCGCTGTCGCAGGTCCCAGTAATGTGACCAGCGCGCAGCCTGCGCTCAGCAGTAGGGGGTGCACAAAGGCCGGAGGCAGTACGGGGAAGCCGCCTGCCGCCAAGCGGCGGGCTGGTCACCCTGGACGGCATCTAGCCCCAGCACCACCAGGAAACACGGCAGGTAAAACTGCCGAAAACAAGGAAAGAGGTGAGGCCAAACGCGCTCTCAACGAGACCAGCTCGCCTCGAGGGGAGCACAAGAAGCCCCGCCTCGACTCCTCCACTATACAGGGTAAGTCCTATGCATAGGTCTCCAAGGCATCTCTGGGCGTTGCAGTAACATGCAAGCGCACAGGGAACTTGCCGAAGGAGTTCGTGGACCGGATACTCACGGAGATTCAAAGGAAGATCCTGAGTGACGCCTGGTCGACTAAAACTCCAAAACGCCCCGCCCCTGCGTTCACCAGGAAACCCATGTACGCGGACGGGGTCCTCAAACTCTGGTGCGCCGACGAGGCAACGCGTACCTGGCTGACGGAGGCGGTCTCTCTCCTGGTCCCACCACCGGGCTTCGAACTGGAGGTCAGGGGCCAGGAAGAGGCCCCGAAGAGAGTGCGGTGCGGCGTTGTCGTTCCCAACGAACAGGGGGTCTGGGACGACGTGCGCGACGTGGGTCGGGCTCTGGAGTTCCAGAACCCCTGGTTGGCGGTCGACAAATGGTCTCTGCTGCACTCGGAGAAACAGTCAGGTGGGTGGTTCCTGGTCGTGGGCATCCCGGAGGAACAAGTCCCGGTCCAGGTGCAGAACGAGCGCCGCCTCGCGTTGGGGCTGGGTGCAGTCTACGTCCGGTTCCGGGACTCTACAGGAAAGTATGTCGACCATCCTCCGGGATGTGACAACTCCACACAACAAGCCTCAAACACCCAGTCAGGGTGCTCCGCGAAATCCGGCCTGTCAGAGCCGGCCGCGTCTGGCTCGGGGGCTGGCCCGTCAGCCGAGGGTAACTCGGAAGATGAGAGCTTGCTCCTGAGTCCGGTGCGGCGGGACGACGGGGTGGAGGCTGGCGACATCCTGGCTGGCCTAACGCAGCTGAAGGTCGGGGAGGAGGGGACATCACCCACAGATGAACCCTCTGCCTAGTGACGTCAGCTGCCTACAAATCAACCTCCATCATAGCCAAACGGCCACTGCGCAACTGCGCAAATGGATGGAGGTCCAACATTCAGCCATCGTGCTCATCCAGGCAGGAACCTTGGATAAGGGGTGGCCTCATTAGAGGCCTCTCCAGCCTGGGAGGTAAGATTTACTATTCTACTGACCACACACATCCAAGAACCTGCATACTTACAACTAAAAACATCAGAGCCCAAGCTTTAACGGAGTTCTGTTCCAGAGACATCACAGCAATACAAATTGAAATAATACAGCAGCCAAGGAGTATAGCGGTCGTTTTCGCATCGGTCTACATGCCCGAGGCCGAAGACCCGCCTCCGTTCGACCTCACGCGTCTGGTTAACCAGTGCGAGAGAACCAATACGGAGGTCGTAATAGGAACGGACTCCAATGCCCACCACCAAATGTGGGGCATGGACTGCAACAATAACAGAGGTACGTCATTGGTTGAATACTTATTCACCACTAATCTTACCCTATTAAACACAGGTACGGAGCCCACCTTCGTCACTAAACGTAGTCAGACAATTATCGACTTAACTCTCGCAACAGAAGGAGCGGCTGAACGCATCAAGGGATGGCACGTCTCGAAAGAGGCATCATGCTCAGACCACAGATGGATCAGCTTCTCCATGAAAGTCGATATACAGCCCACACAGCCCCGCAGGAAACCACACAACACTGACAAAGCAAAGTATGTCTTACTACTTAATGAGAAACTTACCCTTACGGCCACGCCGCCGGTACTGGGTGACACTGAACAGATCGACGATCAGGTATGTATACTGACGCAGTCGATGCTAGACAGCTATTATGCAGCTTGCCCGGAAACCACTCCACCTTCAACCCCGGGGAAACAACCCTGGTGGGGCGCTGAACTTGAACGTAAGCGCAAGAAGGTAAGAAAGTCTCTAAATAGGGCAATGAACACAAGCGCGGACGCAGATTGGGACGCTTATAAAGCGGCCAAATCAGACTTCAGAAAATGCCTCAGATTCAGACGCACCATGGGATGGAGAAAATTCTGTGGGAGCATTGAATCCTGCCAACAAGCAAACCGGGTAAGGAAACTACTGGCCCAGCAACCGACGGTTGCACCAGGTACTCTCCGTAAACCGGATAACACATACACTACATCGGAGGAGGAGACAAGACGCGTCCTACTCGAAACACACTTCCCAGGCTGCGTCCTCACCCCGGTAGTAACGTGGCACGATACACCAACAGTGGCGACCGAACACGAATGGAGACACGCAAACAACGTGGTCACAGAAGAAAAACTCCGATGGGCCATCGATAGCTTCCACCCCTTCAAAGCAGCCGGACTGGATGGCATCTTCCTAGGGTTATTACAATGGGGAGGGGAACCTGTCCTTAAAAGACTCCTGGCAATCATGAGGTCTAGCCTGGCCCTCAGATATGTACCGAAGAGGTGAAGGGAAGTCAAACTAATCTTCATACCAAAACCAGGCAAAACAGACTATACCCATGCAAAGTCCTTTAGACCAATAAGCCTTACCTCCTTCATGCTTAAAGCCTTGGAAAGGCTTTGCGAGAGGGAACTAAGAAGTGGGGCTCTTTAGCACCTACCCTTACATGCCAACCAACATGCATACAGCTCAGGGAAATCGACGGAATCGGCCTTACATCAGGTCGTGGCCCAGATAGAAGCTGCTATACAACAAAAAAGCATCTGCTTGGGCACCTTCATCGACATCTCTCCGTCACCAACAAAATACTCCTCAGTGAAGCTAAGAGGATTGCCAATGAAAAACACTACAAGTACGTTTGGGTAAAAAATCAGACTATATTGATTCGTAAAAACGACTCCAGTAACGCAATACATATTACGTCAGATACTGATTTAAAAAAAAATGTATGAGAATTGTTTTACGTAGTCAGTTTTTCATCCCTTGTAAGTTTAATTTAAATACACTAGTAAATATTTCTATTATATCGTTAAAAACAACTTCTAAAATTAAATATTGTGTAACCGTTAATTATTTTTTCAACGTTAATAACAACATGTACAGAAGGGTGAATATATCAATAATAATGGTGAGTGTTTTGCTTTGGAAAAGACATCTTGGGTATTATTACACTTTTTTGAATTACTTGAACTCGAGAACGGAATTCAGGTTTGGCATATTTATTATATCTTGTTTTAATTTTCTGAAATGTCTTCATTGGGGGACGGCTGCTAAAATTGTATGTATTAAGTTCGGTTTGATACAATGGGCACTGAGTTAAACATATACTATCAAAATGTACGAGGATTGCGCACAAAGACTAGTATATTTTGTAACAACCTATTAACATCTTCTTATGATATAATTTGTCGCAGTGAAACCTGGCTGCTGCCTGGAGTCTATAATACCGAATTATTTGACAAAAGATACAACGTTTATAGGTGTGATCGTGACTATACATGTCGTTGTGACAGTAGAGGGGGTGGGGTTCTTATTGCAGTTAAAAAAGGTATCATTGTTGAAAATCACAAATTATCGTATTCAAATGATACAAATACAGCTGATATACTATCATTATGCATACGTCTAAACAAAAAGTCACAGCAAATTATACTTAGACTATATTGTTGCTATTTCCCCCAGTGTAGTTCTCATCATAATGAATTGGTCGAGTTATTTGACAAAGTTTCGCAATGTATTCTAGAGAATCCTTCAGATTACTTATTATTATTGGGCGACTTTAATATTAGGGAAGCGCATTGGTCTTCCGTAGGAGGGGAGGCTCGGGCTTTTTTAAATGCAGCCAGTCATAATAGTCTCACGGAAGCATTATCTAGCTTTCTGTCCTTTAATAATCTTGCGCAATATAACCTTGTACCGAATAAGAACAATAGAAAACTGGACTTAGTTATATGTAGCAATGACTGCCAGGTGCAAAAAGCCGACTTCCCCTTCGTCCCAGAGGATGATCATCACCCAGCCCTCGAAATTTGTTTAATTAATTTTCATCTGCGAACTTTACGTTCACCGCCTCGTACTTTTCGTCATTTTGCTATTGCTGATTACGATCAAATTAATTTTGCATTGGCTCAGCAAGACTGGAGCTATATTATAAATGATAAACAAAGTATTGATGAGTCATTGTCGATTTTTTATAACATTATCAATCAATTAATCTGTGAATATATCCCATTAAAGGTATCAAATGATAGAGAAAGGTGGCCGGTATGGTATTCCCCAGCATTAATAAAAATCATAAAACAAAAAAATAAATATCATGCTAAATGGAAACGTTTTAATAATTATCAAGATTATTGCATCTTTTCACTTTTAAGAGATAGGCAAAAGCGAGTCGCTAAACAGTGCTATGATATATACATAGAAAAGGCAGAAACGAATATAAAAAAATGTAGTAAGAATTTTTGGAAATTTGTGAAATCAAAGAAGGCATCAGATACCATACCGGATAGTTTGTTCTTAGGCAGCGTTACCTCGTGTGATGGAAATACAATTAGTAACCTTTTTAATACCCATTTTCACTCTGTTTTTGAAAATCATCATAATACATCTCCTTCCTCACCGCATGAGCTTACTAGAAGTTCAAACACAGTAAATCTGAGTAGCATACACATCCAGTTCAATACTATTGTTAAGTATATCAAATCACTGGATGTGAATAAGGGCGCAGGTCCTGATGGTGTTCCGCCGCTATTTTTAAAGAGGTGTCATAAAAATATTGCAGTTCCCCTTTATATGCTATTTAATAAATCTTTACGAACAGGTATTATGCCCTTAATGTGGAAACAATGTTACGTTGTACCTATTTTTAAAAGTGGAGACAAGCATGACATTACGAATTATCGCCCTATTTCTAAACTAAGTACTATACCAAAGCTTTTTGAGCATATTATTAGCGACATGATATCTTCAGTGATAAGGCCTAACATAATAATAGAACAACATGGATTCGTTCGTGGCAAATCAACTGAAACAAACCTATGCGAATTCGTGGATTATTTAGTTACAGCTATGGATAATGGACATCAGGTGGATGTCGTGTATACCGATTATTCCAAAGCCTTCGATAAAATATCTCATAAAATACTTATAAATAAGCTGAGGAACATCGGTATACATGGCGACTTACTCAGATGGCTAGAATCCTACTTGAGACAACGTAGTCAAGCTGTTACAGTTAAAGGGTTCTGTTCTTCGTTTATACCAATTTCTTCAGGCGTCCCCCAAGGCTCGCATCTTGGAACTCTTTTGTTTAATGTGTATTTGAATGATATTTTTGAAGTTTTTAATAAATCTAAATTTATCCTTTATGCAGATGACAAGAAAATTTACAAAATCATAACGAATTTAAACGATTGTCTTGAACTACAAGCAGATATAAACAGATTATGTGACTATTGCAATCATAATTCCTTGTTTTTAAACATAAACAAGTGCAGTATTATTACATTTACAAGAAAGAAAAATCCGATATTATATCAATATAAGATGAATAATGTAGTTTTAACTAGAGTATCGGAGACGCGCGACCTTGGGATTCAAATGGACGACAAGCTTTTATTTGATACTCATATTAACAATATAACTAACAAAGCGTTCCGCATGCTGGGCTTTATATTAAGAATAGGTAAGGATTTCAATAATCTGACAACACTTTTACTCCTATATAAATCATTAGTTAGGCCTTTAGTAGAATACGCTTCAGTAGTGTGGAATCCGCAATATGATAAATATAAAAACCAAATCCAAAAATTACAAGATAGATTTTTTAAATATGTGCAATGGCGTTTTAACTTCAGTCCTGAAAAAGCACCAAGCCTTCAGTCTTTAGAGGATCGGCGATCTGAACGTGACCTAATATTTTTATATAAGATTCTTAGAGGTCAGTCTGTCTCCCCTTACCTCCTAAACAAGATAAGTATTAGATGCCCTCGCCCAAATACCCGTAAAAGATCTCTTTTCCACGTAAATTTTCAAGAACCAACTATGATAAAAATGTTTTCGTTAAAAGATCGTGTCATACGTATAATAAACAAATTTGTTACTCACCTAGCAATGGCATAGATATATTTCACCTTTCTTTGCCCAAATTTAAATTTTGTGTTAAAAATACTTTTGACTCTAAGCCCTAAGCACAACCCTAAGTCTATGTAACAATACTATAATAATATCACGTTTGCTATTGTTTACCAATCTGAGGAAACTATTTAGGATAATGTTTTAGACTTATGTTATAACTTAATTATGTAATTATATCTGTTTGTTTCCCTATAAATAAATAAATAAATAAATAAATAAATAAATAAATAAATAAATATCTGCATGCATCAAATATGATATGCGTGTTGTAAAAAGTCCTAGCGAATCAAGTTGCGGGTTTTACGAAAAATAGTTACTGGATGTTTTATAGATGAGATATGGATTATTTTAGCCTCATATACTGCTTCAACTTCATATGTATTCTTTTAACTAGCGGTGAATGAGCCGAATTGGCGGTAAATTAACATATATTTTTGTAAATAATATTCACTATAGAATATTTATGAAACCGAAACCGTATACCGAATATGCAGCTGCTGTCGTTACTTTAACCCAATACTGAAAATAGTCATTAGTCTTTATAATGAAACTTACTTTTTTGCCAAGGTACATGACAAGACAATTAACATAAAAATACGCAATTCAGCAACTTACAAGCAGTGACGGTTAAGTTTTACACGCAGAATGGCTCCATGTTCAAATGTTTTTCCTATGCTCAGAAGCCAAATGCTTGCCATGCTATAGGAGGAAGAACCCACAAACAACGCTTGTACTAAAATATGGTCAATGTTGCGCTTAAACGAAGGTCACATAAAAAACTATTAACTGTAAATTATGATTAATAAGTACAATCAAACAACTTGTCGCTAGACCACCATAAGGGCGAAAATCGCTCAGCAAGAAATCGTCGCTTCCAATGCTACTTTACACCCACATTGACCCTCGTATACAAAACCAGTTTCTAGAGTGCCTCGACTTTATGAGCGGGCCAAGGGATTTTTTTCAAACTGGTCCACCGCCAACTTATTTGACTGTACATATTATTACTAATGTTAAGCAATGTAGCACACATAACATGCATTACATGTATGTACAATTTCATGTTGTAAAGTAAAATACTAGGTGCAGTTTTAGGTTGACAGGTTGCATGCACATAATATCTAGGGATCGTGTGTGACCAACACGATATCAGTTTTGTGAGCCCGAAGAGCTGTTCAAACACAAAGGTTTTATTCGAATGTCCATTAAAGTAATGAGAACCATCTCTCGTTGTTTTAAGTGCTATTAAAGTAATGAGAAAATGAACTTAAATATTTAAATTCTATCGTTTAATTTAGATCCCTAATTTACATAAGAACTAAGTAAAAATAAACAATTTTTGTTTCTTATAATAATGAGGTACTAAAATAAGAGCAAAGAAAATTTAATTAGCATGGAACAAACGATCAACCCACGTCAGTTTAATTTATCTAAAGTTACCTATTTACACAAAGTGGCTGGTCAAGGGAGAGCCAGAAATTGAGCTCGAGGCGGCCCTTAGAGAAGTCTATATCCAGCAGTGGGCTACATTAGGCCGATGATGATGATTGTGCATAACCAATTGCCCAGTCAATCATCAAGCCACCGTCTAATGTATCGCTGGTATCTCCTTTGGGTTATATGAGAACAATATAGAAACATTCCAACAGAAATTGATCCATTAGTGGAAAATGAGTGGGTTACGAAAAAAAGCATTAAATTTTTTTTATGGAAAAGTTATTTCGTTTTTGCAACTCTTTCACAATTAAATACTCGTGAGGTATTATCGTAACGAAAAGAGCGAAAAATAATTTAACTCCGTTAACAATAGAAATAAGTTGTGAACATCTAAAAAACACACATTATAAAATATATCCAATCAGAATGAGAACATCTCTTTACGTAGGAGAATAACAGAGATATTAAATGTCGCTAAATAATATTGTATGACATCGCTTTTTGTCCATCAAAATAGTGGCTTCTTTGAAATCTTGATTACCTACTTAAATATATGTATATATTAGTTTTCATGTTACGTCAAGCCGCACAGATATGTGGGTTTTTTTTTTTATTGACTCATGGTGGAAACCATCTACCAACAACATACATCAACAACAAAATAACAACAACCATCCCCTTGAATGGCGGGGTCACGGGATCTACGTTAGCATTACTGCCGCGACCCCGCCTGAGCTGGCCCGCGCAAGCGGACCCCATCCCTCGCATGCATCCATCTACATTCATCATACTTCTCCTCATACATACAGATATGTGGGGCTGTAAAAAATCGTACAGGGTTTATCCACAAAAATGTTGTTTAACTGTCTATTTGAGACTTAATGTGCCTAGAGGCTATTTTTATTTTTTATTCTCACCCTCATTCCCACTACTGTGTCACTATGTTAAGCAGTAGTGACCATTGATGATCACGACTTTTGACACTCGTGAAGTCCCGAGAAAGTCAAACTGTCTTGGAGCCCGCTTCGAAATTAATCAGAAGCATATTGGAGGAGTTCGATTTTCATAATACTGTAAACACTTTCTGATTAAGATATTTTTACTATTCTATTAACTATATTTATATGATGATGTGAATGATATTTATATATGATTGGCCTGAAACATATCATAAAGTGTTAGTATCGAGGGAACGCGATAGTACAGCATAGTCAATCAATTAGAGTTCCAACTTGGAACCTTCTAGACACCCGTAGTAAAAGCCGCGACATACAATTATGTTATAAACTAACCATGCCCCGTGGTTACTACCACTAAACCTTGTACATTGAACCGCGAATTCTTGTCATGTTCTTTTTTATCCCGCGACTCTAAGCATTATGTTACATAGACTTTACTGTACATTTCACTATCACATAATTTTTACACAAACGTTTTTCATGTTACCTACCTTTTCGATTTCTAACATAGAGAGATAGTTTTCTTGAATGCAATTAGGATAACACTAGAGCCAAAATAATCATAATGAGAGAGAAAGTCGATTTTTGGTTGAAGATGAGTTTGACTGGACCTCCAAATACGAAATGCTATGCATGCTATCGAAATACATTACAATGTTAGAACTAATTAATTGACTTAATGAGTTAAATAACACACGTAATAAATATAATCATGAAATATAAATATCGTAAATATTAGGTACCTACTGAAGAGCCCCAGTAAATGTATTAAACAATAGTTTAACAAGGTCAGAACATTTTACTCATAACCAGTTTTAGGAAGGATTGATTACAAAATCAGAAGAGAGAACCCTCTTCCAAGAATCACCTTAATCTGAAAACTCAGTTTCGTGCTTCAAATACTATGTAGGTACTGGTATTCCAGCTAAGAGGAGAAACATTATATTATAAAATAAAATAAAAATTAATAACAAAATAATTTCCAGGTATAAGGATAAATTAAAAAAAAATAGCGGGTTTCTCAATATTTATTGAACGCAAAATATAATTGGTAATCATACATAAAAAATCTTTTACTTAATTAAAGGAGAATACCCACGCATCAAAAAAGGGGTAATGGGATTGATATAATATTGACAACTAAACAAAATCATAATGAGCATTTCAAATTGAAAGGAAAATATTTAATATTTATGGACCCTTAAATACTCTGTTTATTTTCAAAAACAACCATTTTGATTTTCATTCGTTTTCGTCTATTTTTGGTTTGTCAAAATATATCTTCAAGTATGTGGTCAAGGTTGATAATTTGGCAAGAGAACATTCTACATAATATGGCTTAAACATAGCTATAATGAAATTGCATATCTAAATTTTGAATTTTCTATATATTTTAGACTGCCTCGTTGGTCTCGCGGCATAAATGTGCGCGTGGGATCGGGAGGTCCCGGGTTCGATTCCTGGGTCGGGCAGTGTTATTGGGTTTTTCTGTCACGAAATTCCCAGTAGCAGCACGGAGTCTGGAAAAGTGCCCGGTACGGCAATAGGCTCGCCCCTTATTACGTGGGACTAAGGTATATCTGGCGAAAAGTGGGTGTAGAAATACACCTCTGCCTACCCCTTCGGGGATAAAAGGCGTGACGTTGTGTATGTGTATTTGAGACTATATTTTTAATATACCTAATCACAATTTTATAATAAGAATTTTTTTTTAGAAGTAGTTCGTGTTAAACCATGGACGATGGATGAACAGACATTGCCAAAACAAAATATTGCCTTGTATTTTACTACGGCGCCGTCAAAATCTAGCATAATCGTAACACATTTCTGAATATCCAAGACAAAGGAGACAAAATGTGTAACAAACAGTATATTACGTAAATACGTCGAATAACCTCGTTTTACTCGTGGACTCGACCCTAGCTGCCTTCAATATTTGACAATATTTGGGTGTGAACATGACGTTGAGTGACAAACAAAATAATACATTGTATTTTATTCTTATACATAAAGATATAGTGTATAAATTGACGAAGTGCCTCGGGATTCGTTTATGTTTCACGTGTCTATTTTATTACTTCATCTAAGTTATATAAGATAGTAAATAACATATACTTAGTAAGATAGTTTAGCGTCAGTTTCATGATAATGAATAGGATGTAAACCAAACCTATCCAGTATCTAAAGTTAATATCATTCTTTAATGAATATCTACTTAGTATTGGGTTAAGTAATCTTACCTCAGATTATTACCTATATATCTACGTAAAAAGCATTACAAAAAATTATTCGATACGAAACTGCACTTCAAAGAAGTGTAAAGTGTCTTTGAAGCTTTCAAATTTAATAACATTCAATTAGGTTTTCCTCTTTTACTGAACTGACAAGCAACATTCACTCGTCATTTCGATATATACCTACACAGAAATGCGTGACTAATTTTTTTTTAAAGACTCACGCCTTTATCCCCGACGTGGTAAGCCGAGGTATAATATTACACACACATTTTGCCAAGATTTTTTAAGTCCCACGCTCGGCAGCAAGCTCGCAGGCTCGCCCCCTATTATAGGGGGCGAGCCTATTGCTGTTACCGGGCACATCACCAGATTCCGTGCTGCTACTGAGATTTCGGAAAAACCCAGTAACATTTTTGCCCGACCCGGAAATCGAACCCGGGATCTCCGATCAGCAGACGCATACACTATCCTCTGTACCACGGAGGCAGTCGTGGCTAGAAATGAAACCTTAAATAGAAAGTAGCATAATATACATCTGACAGACAGTCGCAACTGCCTGTCAATTCAATATCGTATCCGAAGGAGCAGTCGATGAATTAAAAGTTCGAACATAATTTGAAATTCTAATACACCGTAATATTTTCAATTGATTTCAAAACTGCATAAAATTACGTAGTACGGGACGTTCCATCTTAAAATAGAAGAATAAATTCATATTTTTTCGCGGTGCGTTTTATAAATAGCCTCGGTCTTAATTACATTAGACCATCGGTACCACAGCTTCCTCTTGTTGATCGTTTAATATGCCGGAGATTGATCCTATAAGCTATTAAATTTTAATTCACTTCCGTGTACACGCGTAATTATTTCAAACAGTTTAAACACGGTTTAGCATGCCAGAGAATAATGTTATAATTGGAACTGTCTATCAGAAATGTAGTTCTTTTTTAATTGAATTGGATAATATTTCTATTTTAATATAATTTTACGGATCTTATTTTATAGCATAACAAATACCTAGTAACAGCGATAATCAAATAATTACTTCCTGGATATGTAATATTTTATAACAGAATAGACAAAAAATTTATAATATTATTTATTAATAGTCAAATATTTTTTTGGTCGTAGGTAGGTGGCTGCAGAAAGCAGCAGTAAACGACGTGTCGCCGTCGTCCCAATTTGGCAGTCACCAACAACCATGGTGTAAAAAGATCGTGCCTTAAATGCTGTCTATATAATGATGAATAAAATGATAAATAACGAAGGCAGCGCTAGTCTAGTGCAGATACCAACAGACTGTCATGTGGAGGGTATCCGGTTCGAATCCCCGGCACGCACCACTGACTTTTCGATGTTATATGCGTATTGAGTTGTTAATTATCGCTTGCCTGGTGCCTCGAAGAGCACGTTAAGCCGTCGGTCCCGGTTGTCGTGAAGATCTTTGACAGTAGTTATAGAGCGTCAGTACCTTCTAAATAAACTGACACTAGTCTAAACCATGGAATATCGCTATCCCTTCGGGTTTCAGAGGTCAGACAGGCAGTCGCTCTGTGGAAAAGCTAATATTCAGCCAAATCCGGTTAGACTAGTAAGCTTACCCCGGGTTGAAACTGGGATAACCCTAGGTAGACCATAAATAATACTTAATGAAGTTATGTATCATCAAAACATTGAATGAAATTTTAATAATTTAGCACGCAATTAATATCAATAATACTTTCTCTAAGCGACCCTGTTCCGCTTATGTGTGCATATTGCATGCAAATATAATGAGGTTAATTCTGCAAAGTATTATAAATAATTAGAAACCACTTGGTAACAGCCTTTAATTATTAACATATCGAACTGAAGCCTTAACGTATCATATTATTATGTTCAAAGTTGTGAAATATCAATGTTCACCGTATTACTAAAGCCGTGAAAACCATTTAACTTCATAAACATATTCGTATATACGTTCATCAATGACAAACATTTCAGCTAACACTCGTATTTATTTTAGCATTCAAGTCAGTAGCGCAAACTGCGGCGTTCCATTTGAATCTCTGAAACTCTGCGGAGGGGTTTGGTGTAAATTGTAGCGGATGCATTTTGTGCACTCGTGGTTTATCTTCGTTTACGTCTTGAATATGTGATGCGGAGCGTTATCATGCGAATGACACTGGTTATTTGCTATGTTCTATTGTGTGTTTGGATGGAACTTTTATTTCCGTTTGGTTAAACACTGTTAGAGCAGTTTGCCGTCTTGAAAATATATACTACTCGTATATACTTAATCGTCTAAAAGTTTAAATGAATGGGTGATTATTAAAGTAAGTACTGTGTGTATTACGCTGATATCTTCTCGTAAATGTATAAATATGATATATGACATGTATAATTACATTGCCTCCGTGGTCAAGTGTACCTATAGCGTATGTGACTGTTAATCGGAGGTCCCGGGTTCGATTCCCGGGTCGGGCAAAAGTGTTACTGCGCAGCACGGAGTCTGGTGATGTGCCCGGTAACGGAAATAGGCTCGCCCCCTATTAGGTGGGACCTAAAATTCATGGCAAAATTTGGGTGTAATTTTACACCTCTGCCTACCCCTTCGGGGATAAAGGCGTGAGTCTATAAAATAAAATAAAGTTTAGGATGCCAGTGGCTGACTTTGAAATGGGGTCCACACGAGAAAAACAGAAACATCTGTTGCAATATTCAGATTTAAACTTTAGTTATTTTTTCATAAGCAATTTACTAACGCTAAAAGAATTCTGACCTATGTCGACACTTTAACTTATCTTATAGTAAAGTAAAGACGTGATTTAACAGTTCAGCAGTCCCTTTCAAAGTATTTTTTAATACTCGAAGCTGTGACTTCTCCTGCTTCGTGTTTAAGGAATATTTATGTTGTTTCCTATGTTGATAAAAGGAGTCCGTAAATTATTGTTAAACTTGTATAATGCACCTGAAAAGATTAGTCAAAAACGGGTTTGGCGTCGAAGAGTAAGAAATATCTAGCCATTTATCCATTCATTTATTTAACTTTCTTTGCATAATAATTATTATAAAATAATAGGACACAGTGTACTGGTAAATTCAGTTACCCGTACTATGATACTACCATCCTATAACTTTATTACTACCATCAAGTGGATTACGGGCTCATCTGTCAATAAAACATCACATTGGAATAAACAGGCTTTGCAATACGTCCTACAAAATCCGTTAAAAGTCTGTGTCACAATTTTGGCATCAATTGCTTTTTCAGCAGAAAACTTTCGCCTTTCAAGCGACATGACGCGACGCTACAAACAAAACAATGCGTTGTACAATTTGTTACGTTAAATTAAATAAGGATACATTTTCGTTCATATTTGAAGTGTGAACGGAGTGAGAAAATATACAGACAGAAAGGAAGAAATGGAGAATTTATTTAATAATATGTATTAAGGGATATGGAATGGATGTTTACCAGAAACACAATTACATTTCAGACTATAAAATTCATAATAACGTATTTACATACATATTAAACCTAAAACTAGCCTACGAATAAAAAATAGAAACATAACGAAAAAAAAGAACGACTAAGTGTCCAAGAATTCCTCTCCGCAACGTTGTCAACCGGTAGCGTGCCCAGAAAGTCTTCTGGGCACGCTACCGTAAAAAAATTAGTCACTATTAGGACTTGATTTAAATTGTCTTTCGGGATATATACCACGTACTTTTGTTTGGAGTAACTGATGACGATCATAACGTCAAGGAACGTCATTCTTCTATCCTTTTCCATTTCATACGTAAAATCCATTTTACTGTGGATGCTATTTAATGTGCCAAGTACTGTTGAACAGTTGCTTCATTGCCTTCCATAACACAGAAAATATCGTCCACATACCGTTTCCAAATTTTTATACTTAATGGGGCAGTAGCAATGGCTTGGTTTTCGAAATGTTCCATCCATAGGTTGGCTACCACTGGAGCTACCGGGCTGCCCATTGCTACGCCATCAATTTGTAAGTAGTAATTTGTGGTCAGGCAAAGATGCACCAGGTCGGCATATACCACAGCAATATGGTCCTCGCTGATCCTACGTCGAATTACCTCCATGCAGTCTGCTATCGGCACGTTCGTGAATAGTCAGCCAGTGGTACGTCTATGTAAAACCCGTGAAAAAAACAAAATCAAACCGTGAGCTGACGTAGTGAGTGTAGTATGTCGTGATCGGGTACAGTGCGATAGTGATAACAGTGCTAGTGGTGTTGAACGCAAAAAACGAGTAAGAAAGCGGTTAGAACGTTATACTTGCTCGTAACATTCATCCACCCGCAATACCATCAGTACATCCGTGAACATGGCGCTTGCAACAGTACCGAAATATCGGTTACTCCAAACAAAGGTACGTGGTATATATCCCGAAAGACAATTTAAATCAAGTTTAAATGACCACGAAAGTTTAAATTACTATTAGGACTGTTATGATTTTACTAGACATTGAATGCTGTGAGTCCACACTAACGCCATCTAACACAAATTCATTCTGACGCCTGAGTAACTGAATGCATCCAATCTCATTTTCCATAACCCGCGCGGATGAACCTGCGAGCGACTGATAACGTTCCACAATTAGTTAACCATGGAACCATAATTATTTTTGTTGATTAATCTCCCATCCAGTTGAATCAACGACCTGTTTTATACAAAGTCATCTGAACGCCATAATATTACGCTTTAAGGATTATGGTAGCTTGCAGTAATAAATAGGAAAATGGTGTGATTCAAAATTATACATTGAAATTGAAGATTAATAAAGTCGCGTCTACATGCAGTCTGTGCATCCGCTACTTTCAAGTAGCAAGTCTATTCATGATGCGAGTAAGTACGAACATCATACTATTTCTTATGGCAGATAATGTATTTTGGATGCGCGATATGCTTCGAAAACACCCAAAACTGAGATGCGGGAAACTGTTTCAGAAATGAGGAAAAGTTTTGGTGATACGTAAGAGGCGTGGTAAACAGATTAAAATGGTAATACTTGGGTGTAACCGTTGGTAACAAAAAGTATTGGACCTTTTTATTCCTATGGTATGACAATAAGTTTTTTAGATGAAGGACATACGGAAATCGTCGCTTAAAACTGGAACAGCTTCCCTCAGCTATTTTTTTTATAATTATGTTTACTACGGAAGCCTATGAATGCGGCCAACTGCAAATCGATTTCTAATAAAGAGCTTCGTACTTACGCTGATATTTACTATCATTACATACGCGGTGTCAAAAGAACAATTACCAAGCCGAAGTCTACTCGTTTTGCACATGCCAAGTCATATTAAGCAAAAATAATACGTGAGAAACGTAAAAAAAATGGCTTCAATACGTAGACATATTTTATAAGCTGTAATTTAAAGCGCGCGCGTGCAATGCTCGAGATTACAACATTCTCATAGGTACAAAGGATAAGCATATGACAAATTGGCGCGAGAAAAGCACCGAGTTTGTAATAATTATAAAAAAAAAGGTAATTTCGAGCCTCAATATCTCCTGAAGCAGGTAGGTATGGTGCAAAATCAGTAGTGTTCCAATAGAATATTCATTAGTACTTCACGTCTCGTTTGAGCTCTTTAAATTATTTCAGTTAAATAATGACGTTTATAGAAGAAAATTATTAAATACTTATTACTATGCTAATTGCTTCAGCATTTTTTTCCTGCACCCAAAACCAACCAACCAAGTAGACAGTTCGAACCAAGATGAGCAAAATTTCTGAAATAAAGAGGCTATAAAAGACTACAAACTGCGCAGAAATCGTTTAAACCTTTCGTTTTATTAATTTAAGTGCGAAACCCTAATAAAATACGAAAAATATAATGTCATGAAAGGCAAATAAATATCTACATTTTTATCGAGTCTGACGTATTGATACTTTTATATAGTAGTTAGTAATAAACGGAATTGGTTTTATTTGATACTCAAAAGAAGGTCGAAAAAATCGATTCGGTCGTAAGACAGATATTAAGTGATAGACCTTCTCAAATAAGCATCATAATAATTTATGACTCGTATGCCGAGCACTGAACTCTGACTAAAACATGTATCACAATGATACTGGAAGTGGCTATAGCACAAGCTGTTGAAGCGCAGGATTAACCAGCAAACGGTCATTGATTTTAATCTTTTGGGATTGGTATACATCGTATTAATTGCTTAGACTTAAAACAAAACCGAGTTCAAAACCTCAAAATATATAATGTTAAAAACACATTGTTATATTAACTAAATAAGATAAAAAAACTTATGAAATGATATTAAAAGATAGAGTACTTCGCAAATATTCAACATACACAAAAACACCCAACTCGGAACAATTACTGATTGTGGTGGATCATAAAAAGTTTCGTCCCGTCTCGCCTCGATGGTTAAAGCCACAACACTTGGTGCAAAGTTAAACAGCGAGAGAATTGCTTGAACTTTTATGCCAGCCAGCCGTTTACATGTTAAAAGTGAACTAGAGGATGCCAGTAGCTACACCTGCACTTTTATTTTAATTTACCCGTTTTGGCCGATCCCGTGAGAATTTCGGGAAATCCCTTCTTAGTGCACCCCTACGGTTCCTAAGGAAAATACGTGCCAAATTTCAGCTTCCTGCGCCCAATAGTTTCGGCTGTAGCGTGTGTCTGTCAGTCAGTCAGTAACGCAAGGATTTTATATATTAAGATAATAATATCTACTATCTACACAATATAGGTAATTTGTTTTATATCAATTCATTTTTCATATTCTTTACAGCCTTTCGCAGACAACTGCTGGGCTGAGGATTCTCCTAATCTACTTCACAATAGCACTGTGAGTCAATTATAGTGTGAGTATTAGGCCTACTACTATACAACGCCACACGAGTGGATCAAGAGTGTGTTGTCAACTTTTCAATCTCTTTGCAAAGATAATATTAGCTTTGTGCATTACCTTAGTACTCTCTTACGACACGGACGACATTTTTCACATAGGTACCTATAGTAAATTCAATGTACTCGTAATAACGTAGCTTGCTAAAGCAGCCCTTAACTTCTTTAATGTAAATGTATAGAAAATTAGAGTAACATAGGCGTAATTCGCCAAAAGGTTACGCACCTACATTTGGCCAGTTAAGACCCACTTAATACGGGCACGTTTATTACCGCCTAGCGGACACAATTACAGATTTTATGTCGCTACTAAGAATTTTATGACAGAAATACCTAATAACTGTTTTTGTTCGACCCGAAACCCAAACCTTATGGCGGCAGCTGTTGATTTTATGCATGCCCTAACGAAATTTCAAACAAATTACAAACTTACACTTACAACTTCCGGTACTAAAAATAGCTAAACTAAAACCGCGATTAAAAGAAAGGGAACGCCAATCAACGTTTGCTGACCAAGGAAGTCTTAAGGTGTCTCTGCCGCATCTTTATCTCGACCGTTTATCAAATAAATTCACAGTCCCAGAGAAATATATTAGTTTTCGAATGGCCACCTCTGCCACTGTGACTTGGCGTTATTGCGGCGAGAGGAAATCGCTTATGAAATGCGACTTTCCTATCCTTATACTTAAGTTTTAGTTGACTTATGTATGCGGTGTTAGTTTTTGTGGATGTGGGTGATCTTTGAAGTCGAGTTTAATGTCGCTCGCGATGGTATTTCCAAAAATTTATAAGGTTTCATTTATTTTTATTACGTTATTTAAATTCTAAGAGTATGGTTTGTCGGAATAACTTTAATGTGCTTTAACTTTAATACCTTCTGCTTTTGTCTTTCATAAAAATCAAGGACTCTCGTCTGCCCGAGAAATCTATTTCAGAAGCAGATTAATAAACAATCCGTTCAAATAGCCCATTTACTGTCATGTTTACGTATTTATACTGGGACAGACGATTAAGGTTAAGCAATTAATAAACTCAAAAATCCTCAGAAGCCATATTCAGGGCAAAAGGCTATGTCATAGTCGTCGAGCTTCCACCAGGTTAATAAATTTATAAACCATGATTGCTTTCCGTAATTATGTTTTACTAATACAAACACTTATTTTGAAGGAAAACTTTGTGAGGAAACATTTAATGTGGAGAGTGGGTGAATAGTAGAAGAACGCTTAAGAGTCATCATCATCATCAGCCCTTAACAGTCCACTGCTGGACGAGGCCTCTCCGTTGAAAGGAGGAATTGGCCTACTATACCACGCTGGCCAAACGGATTGGTATAGGGTTTGTATCAAGTTTTCCTTCTCTTACAGTGCTGTTCTCTGCATAGTATGCTCCCTCTGTCGGCTCTTACGACACCCATGGGATGATATGGGGTGGTGACGTTCCGTATTCTTAATCCGTCACCACACGGACGGCTTAAGGGTACTCTTTATTTAAAGATGCTTACAATATTATAAAAGATTCAAAGAAATAGTCATTATTTCTAGATCACTAAATAAACTTATAATTATGATGCTATTTTAACATCAAAATATTCTGTCCAAAATGTACTTTATATTATCTACTATTGAACTTTATTACAAGTTGTACTTATTGAGGTTGAATTTTCTCTTAGGTCATTCTTCCAGAACTAAGAGCTTAAAAAGTAATCGCAACCCTATATACAAAGGTAATCTGTGACCGCAACTTAAAATATTTCGCTACCACTTTCACAAATCTTTAAACAATTAACTCAAGAATACTAATTTTAGAATTGAACACACAAAAGTTGATGTAAACCTGTTAATGCGTCACGATGATTTTGTTCTTTAAAAAACGTCAAAAAGTCTTAAGATTTAAGAAGTCAGAACATTTATTGTGCTTAGCAAATATTTCAATGATGTCAACTAAAGACGACAGCGCCCAGGCCGTGACGTGAATTGGCATTACAACAATAAACGTCATACAATGCGGATAGAAAGCGACAGAAAGGATAGCTTAAGAAACATAAACAGCTTACATTTCATGATAAGGCTTCGCCTGTATAAACTGAGGTTATTATGAACCTTTTTGGTTTCGATTTTGTATTTAGAATACGCTTTTGACTTTGCCATCATAAGACCATATAAGGTATGTGATACACACGTTTGTATGTACTTAGGTGTAAAAAAGTGAACTATATTATACTACTACTTATGAGATTTACGTGCAATACAATGATAACATTGTATTGAATCTAAATTTAGTCATACAAAACAAGAAATGGTTAAAAATCGAATTTGAATCGAAAATTTCCTCAAAGACAGTGGATGAGACAATCCAGGGTATAACAATAGATGTCAAATATTTCTAACGGTCATCGAGACGACTGTATGGTCCAATGAGTTAAGAATGAAGAATATGAAGTATTTTTCATATTGTAGTACGCATACTGTATAAAAAAAACTATTCGGTAGTGAAGTAAATATCACAACTTCACAAGCGAGGTACTCAGGTTCCTTATTATCCGAAAGACATTCTACAGTTCACTAATATACGATATTTAATCAGTTACCCAGCAAGACTGACACTAAAACTTGGAACAACATTTGACCCATGTTATATGACACCATCCATACAGACGATTGAACATTCCCACGGATTACTGTATAGTTTTATGGATTTGATCTCAAGCCTTACGGCAACCAACCTAACGGCTTGTAGATTCATAAATTACCCACCCATGTTTTTGTATAAAGTTTATAGACCTTAACGAGGATTTCATAATTAAGCAGACTTTCTGGTCACGGAACGGTGGCCAATGCAATAAAGATATCATCATATCAGCCGAAAGACATCACTGCTGGACATAGGTACCCCCAAGGCTTGCCTCATGGATCTACCGTCCCTGGCCAAATTATTAGACGCACAATAAGATTTTATGAAAATTTTAATTATCCGATGATACTACACAGGTTAATTATAATTACCAAATACAAGTTTTATTTTTTTGTTATCCATTTATCTTGTTTTTGTCACAACTAAATATGTATTTATTGACTCATAGAGAAATAAATATAATTTTATGTTTAAACTGCAATGCGTCTAATACACATCCTTATAATCCTAATATACTGTGACGTATGTCCGGTACCTACCGCGTCTACGTCACAGTACTGTCCATACGCTCGGCCAATCAGAGAAGGCCATCGTCCGCGCTCGCGAAGCCTGACCAAATATGGTCATGAACGGACTCCAATTCTGATGGAGGGCCGGTATATAAAGGGGCCGACAGAGAGGCCGGCACCGCTAATCTATACTGACTACTACCGCTACTCTATCCGTATACGTAGAACGTGTATCCTGATTCTCAGCTGTGGGTGAGTTACTACATTTACTGCACTAGCGTACTGCCCATCTCTCTACCTGCTAGCTGAGGCCGGCTGACGCCGCCTGCCTGACTCTATTGGTTGTGGCTTTCCTAATGCTGTTTCCCTTCAGGTTCCAGGTCCACCTTAAGGCTCCGGGCTACTCTACCTAGACCGCTACACTACCCTGCACCGTCATCGACGTCACCTCTGCCGAAGAGTCTGGCCTGCCCTGCTCATCGCACTCAGACCGTCGGGCCTGCCAGCTGAACCAACGGCCTGCGAGGATCTGCCGCTACGCGCAGCCCTTCGAGCAACCTGCCCTGCACACTACCGGAGGGAACAGCGTGGGAGACTGCAGCCCTTAGTGTTCAGGCCAGTGTCGTATTGTTGGTCGGTCATACTCGTGCAAGGGAAGTGAGACAATACTCGGCAATAAACGCATCTAGAACCTCTACTGCGTTTTAATACCAGAACCGGCACAATACATACTCGTATTTTATTATATTCATTTTATAAAGTAAAACTGCTTTTTAACACGCTTTTATTAGGTCGTCGTGTACTAACTATGTAATGGAATCTTAGGTAACTAATTTAACCATCTTCCAAGGGTCGTAGCGTAATGAAAATTGGCAACTGTATGAAGTTGTGATGATAATTTAATAATATGGTACTGCCGAACTGATCTGATGATGGAGCCGGAAGATATGACCTGGAACTTCATGGTGGAAAAACGTATCATAGCTTTTTTGGATTTCTAATAAGAGGCTTGTCTTGAACTTTGACTACAATTAGGTTTCAAGGTCTGATGATGAAGCCAGAAGATAGGCTGTGGCATTCCATGGTGGAATATCGTATCATAGTCGTGTTTGCACTTGTGAGAAAGGCCATGTAATGAACTTTGACTACAATTAGGTTTCAAGCTCTGATGATGAAGCCAGAAGATAGGCTCTAGCATTCCATGGTAGAATATCGTATCATAGTCGTGTTTGCACTTGTGAGAAAGGCCACGTAATGAACTTTGACTACAATTAGGTTTCAAGGTCTGATGATGAAGCCGGAAGATAGGCACTGGCATTCCATGTATCATAGTCGTGTTTGCACTTGTGAGAAAGGCCACGTAATGAACTTGGACTACAATTAGTATGAAACCGACATACCGTCCATCAAAGTTAATTTTGGAAACGACGGTGAGCACCTAATTAAGCCTATAGGCATCCAGTTCCCGGCCAAGTATAGCTACGGTACGGTGGAAAGGCGCATACTCCCTGTCATTTTAAGTTGGGCATCTACCGTGCATAAGATGCAAGGCTGTACGGTAGACCACGCAGTCGTGTACTTAGGGTCCCGTACTTTTGCGGCTGGACAGGCGTATGTGGCCCTAAGTAGAGTAAAATCGCTTAGTGGTCTCCAGATTGACGAGCTAGATTGCTCTAAGCTAAATGCTAGGCTCTTGTGCGACCTCATGCAGCTTCCGCCAGGAAGTTAGTATTAGTTAACAAGAATGTCTGTCCTGTTCCAGCGCCCCACGCTTTTACAATCAAATATTATAATTAAAACACATTGTTTAGCCCAGAAATAGAGACAACTTGAACGATCCATCATTTAATTTTTGTTTTTACGTGCATTTATAAAAGCGTGTTTTTCTAGTGTTTTTTAAACTATTAATTTATTTGTCTGACGCTGTTTTCTTAGGGCTGCCGCTTTATGAAAAACTCTGTGCTCGAGTTTTGTTATATTGGATATAAAGGCCTTTGTCTACAGCAAGAAGTTCTGCCAAGGTATTGTAGTGGAACAATGTTCGTACTTCTACGAAAAAACTGGGTTATTTAGAAAATTTACATAGTTATTTGAATTTTCTGTGTATTCAGCCTTGTTATTTAAAGTATGTTGTTACAATACTGTTCATTAAACGTATTAGGATAATAGTATATTTCGTCATAATTTAGTAATGCACATATTACCTTCGTACATACATACATATCGTCACGCCTTTTATCCCCGAAGGGGTAGACAGAGGTGTATCTACACCCACTTTTCGCCAGATATACTTTGGTCCCACGTAATAAGGGGCGAGCCTATTGCCGTACCGGGCACATTTCCAGACTCCGTGCTGCTACTGAGAATCTCGTGACAGAAAAACCCAATAACACTGCCCGACCCAGGAATCGAACCCGGGACCTCCCGATCCTATGCGCACATTTATGCCGCGAGACCAACGAGGCAGTCGTATAGGGTTTGATGTCGAGTTTTCCGTCACTACGCAAAGATGGTATTTGCATCGTGTTATCCCTTAGTCGCCTCTTACGACACCCACGGGAAGATAGGGGGTGGTGACACTTGTATTCTATGCCGTCAACCACACGGCAAAAAATTACCTTCGTATAGAATAATAATTGCCATAATTCTTTAATTACCAGGAATGATGATATCATAAATCAAATTTAATCATCTTTATTGCTTAAATCATGTACAATAATAACAATGCGATGAATACCTATTCGATATTATTCATGGTTTGTTTTTTATAGTTTACAATAGGCTTTCTGTTTGTTTATTACAAGAGCTTTGAGCAATAAATTACAAGAGTAATAAACAATCAGAATAACAGTAGCTAAAATAAATATACTATCGATCGTACATGATCAATACGTAAACTATCCCTTCGTCAGGCGCCGCCATTTTGATCATTTACGCAGATCTGGCGCGCTCCCGCTCCGGGAGAGTTAATAAAATAGTAAATATGGCGGAAGCCATTTTGCAAACTATACCACCTCTGGCATAGCCTAGGAATGACAATTTAAACTAGTCTTCGATGTTTAGAAAAACTTAAATTTTACTGCTTTTCTGTATTACATGTGTAATAAAATAAAGCATTACAGATTTTTGATTAAGTACACTATCATATTGCATACGGTAAATATGTATAAAGTGTGAAATTAAAACAATATCGTAACGTAAAGATAGGGTCATGGCATTTTTTCCATTTTTCGATACATAATCTACCATCATTCATAAATTATACTTTTTCTCGTTAATATTTGTGTTTTATTTACAAAACTATACCATAATTTAAAACATACAGTCATAAAATCACTTTACTCCATACATTTTTTTAGCAGTAGGAACATTAATATATGTAGGCCTTATCAGGCGCCGTCCCGCAGGTGTTATGAAGTGTCTCATGTTTCAAGATTTGTTCTGAGAGAGATGTGGCTCAAGTGGCTCATGTTTTTTGTTTATTCGTAAGTTCAGTTCATATAGTAAGCCTATAAAAAAAATTACATTCGTAAAGTAATAAATTTGGCAGCTTGAGACATAAACATAAACCTCTCGAAAAACGACTCTAAATAGGTACTCATAATTAATGACCTGTAAAACAATTTCAGATTATCTTTTTTTAATACTAATAACATTTTCTAAAACAAGATTTATTATACTAAAGTTACGTTACAAAATTAAAACGTGTTAGCAAACAAAAATAATTGAGAATTTATAAATAAAACGTGTGGGATTTGTCCCGGAGCGGGACAAATGCCAGACCGACATTTGTAACGCTCCGGGACATTCAGACATCATTTAAAGCAATATAGATGATTTTTAGTTATTTTTTATGTTATCTTATGTTAATTTTTAGTAATAATGGCAATATAAAATGCTCCGAAATAATCCACACTAATGTAGCAGTGAACAAAGTGTCTGTCTGGCATTTGTCCCGCTCCGGGAGGTCACAATGCCGGCAGTAATTTTATCACAAATTTCGCTAAAGATAGATGAAACGTTCACATACATAATTATATGTGTCGTAATTGCCGCTTCAGTTTATGCAATTCTCACTACCATCATTTTACTTTTCAACCTTAATGATATTTTTTTATTTGACCCCAAGCTTCCTGTCAACAATAATTTATTGAATTATATCATTATATGAACCTGTATCGAAAACCAAGTGAACCATCCAAAGACCATTTCCAAACGAAAACCGCCTGACGGCAAAAGAAAATACAAAAACGCGTTCTAAACTCATAAAGATAAAGTGATTCCCAAGTGATTGCGAATGTAAACATCATACGATTTTATTCGTAGGTTTGACATTGGGAAGTGTGTGTTAGAGTACAATAGTGAGTTCCCGCGAGTCGTACGTCCCGCGACGGGGGAGAGCCCAAGGCTTCAACGCTACTAAGTAAAATAGCTAGGAGAATACTACTATCATCGTATCTTGTTATATGTAATCGCTGAGAATAGGTGAATCGCTCTGTATATATAAAACTCTTGCATTATTGATTGACTGTCAGACAAGGTTCAACCGAAACTACTGGACGCAAAAAGCTAAAATTTAATTTGCGCACTAAAAAGGGATTACTCGAAATGCCCGATGAATAAAAAATGTGCGGGCGTAGCTGCGGGCATTCTCTAGTTGGTCATAAAATCATTAGCAACATTTTATTCAACCTACAGTAAAAAATTAAGGTACAGTCAAAATTTCTATCTGTAACAATATCCAATTTTTTATCCGTTGAGGAAGATAAAATTAAAATTTCACATCTACATTTAGAAAGGTCAGATAAATACAACTGATTTCCATTTTCTTTGATCTAGAATATCTTTCTTGCTTACTTTACTCTCAACGCGTTATTCGAACATGCTTGTTGGTGAAGTACTCTTCAACCGAGCACTCTGATCGAGTTAAAGTATATCGGCCTGTCATTTTCTTAGGTAAGATATGCCGTCGGACGTAAATACTGGTAATGGATACGTTTTATGTCTATAATTTAATAAAATGGGCTTCAAATATACCTACAACAAAATGAAGGATAAGCTAGCACATTTGTAAAAATCATTTATAAATAACAGACAATGTAAGCTTAAGTATTTTAAAGTGACACTTCAGGGGCTAATAAGGAAAATGGTGACAAGGTCCATTGAATATAAAATAAAATTAGACTTACTCTTAAAAGCCTCGCCATTTCCACAAAATTCGCTATAGATATAAGATGAGACTTACACTTAAAAGTCTCGCCAAAATTCGCTATTTACAACCAAACCGCAGCCTCCACAACAAATGTCGCGATATACAAGCGAAAAGAGGCATAGTACAGCGAGGTGAATGTTTGACGTCACGAGATAAAACAAAACTTTGCGACAAGTATGTATACAGCCCAGTTTCTGTTTTTGGCCTCGTTTTGTCTCTCCGTGTTACGTATGTAACGACATTAAGAATTTGTTTCTAGGCGAAATGCCTTGTACTCAGTGTTGAGATAAGCGCTGGTAACGCAATGCGTCGTCGTTAACTTTGTAGCGCGTACATAGCTGGCGTGAATTTTAAGTAAAGAATTCTAGTGAGTTTGAAATGGCGTTGGTATTCGAACGAAAATATTTTTTTGTTGTAATCATCAAGGTCCATCCCGGAAAGCGGTAGGATTCACCCGGCTCAAGATCGGTCTTTATGGAGAACCATAGGGAGGCCTATGACCAGCAGTAGACGTTTCTAGGCTGCCATGATGAATCATCTAAGTATACATAGACCGCTGCCGTATGAAAATCAATTATAACCTCTCGTCGCTATTTGTTTTTTCAAACTACTCGTCCCTATCGTAAGCACTGTTGTAAGGGACGATGGAAAAATATTCTCTAGTAAAATCATAAATTTAATCCAGAGAGTTCTCTGAATTTTTACAATAATTGTTTTGTTAGTGTATACCTTCACTGGGAAAGCGTTTAGTAAAATGTTGAATGTTATTCTTATAGAAATATAGAAGATCCTTTCTAAAATAATTACCATTGAATTCACTAGTAGTTTCAGCGGAACAAAAAGTTCTCTTCAGAAAACCATGAAGCACTACAGAGTGCGTACTTCCAAACCCCATTGTCCTTTAAAGACTTCGCACGTAGTTTGTCTATGTAATTGTAGGTTCATTTGCTTTAGGAACCACTGGCTCAGACGGGCACATGACTGATGTTTTGAACTGAGACAATGTTGCACACGAGTGTACCAAGGGAGCCACACGACGTATGATACCAAGTGTTTTTGAGCGAAATTGTGTATACGTTTTTAGGCAAACTCCCAAGAGAAAGTAGATGTAACAATGCTTTTGTTTACTTTCATTAGCCTTTGAGTGATGTTTGGATCCTGTATTATGAAATTTATACGTAAAAGGAAACAGAATAAGTCGGGTCCCTTGTTACATAAAGCCTTATAGTGGTCAGAGCGGCGAATCCAAACCCATTTACGTATAAAACCACAAACGTATTTGTTTGTGTTCGTCTATTTGTTTGGTACACAGAAAAAGGTAACAATGTTACGTGAACAATATATAAAAGAAAATAACCTATACCTAACTCATGTTCAAACTTTTTGTCTTAACGAATAAACTATTATTTATATATTATTACTTGTATTGGGTAAAAGTTTGTAATTGCTTTATTCTGCAGACGATAAAATAAGATGATCAGTGTGGTTGACATCAGAAGCAATACATAGGTATGTATTGTTTTTATAAAATAATTGGCAAAATTTCCTTTTGTTCTTTTTTTTTCTTAATTTTAGATTAGTTTTAGGTTTAGCTGTAAATTTAATTATAATAATGTATACCTATGTTCAGTAACACAAATAAATTGAGATTGTATTGGCAAATTAGATGTCGGAAGTAAACTTTCAAACAACGACAACCTCAACCTCTCTCAAAGTAACAATACGATTCTGAAAATTCTCTATCTTATTTCAAGCTACATTGTCCTTAATATGGTAAAGATACATTTTCAGTAATAGAATTGATAGATGTCTTCAAATCACATCCGATAAAATAATGGTTGGTTCAGAGGTAATAAAATAAGTGAATATCAAGAATATTGAGCATATTTATTTTTTTCACATAAGAAAAGATGGATGGATTGTGTGAAAGATGACATGAATGAAAAGGGAGTGAATGTTCAGATGACATCTAATAGAAGAGAATGGAAGAAAAAGACATTCTGCGCCGACCCCAAATGTGATGGGAACAGGGCAGGCAGAAGAAGAAGAAGAAGATTTCTGTTGAAAACATTGGTTTTATATAAACTTATGATTCCTTGAATTCAGTGCTGTCGTAAAACAAATTGTCTCTGCCCATACTAGTCTGACGACCACAACCGCTCTGTCAAGAGCGCAGCGAATAAAAAGAAAACGATGTCATACAATATCTAAAAGCTAACTCACAAGTCTTAAACAGCTCAATTTAGAGCTGCTTGAAATGTTATGCTGCTGCATAAAATTCACTAGAAATGCATTCGAAATCATGAAACTGTAGATACAAATTGGCTGAAGCCGCGTATTGTTGCTGGAACGCCCGCCCGTTAGTCGACATTAATTGATAAACAGAACCTTAATGCTAACACTTCGTTAATGACGAACACAGCTCTCATGATTGAGAGCTTCGTTCAGTTTAAGGTCAGTTTAATTAGGCAAATCGAATATAGTTTTTAAGATGATGAAAAGTGGGTGTAATATAACACCTCTGCCTACCCCTTCGGGGATACAGGCGTGAGTCTATAAAATAATAAAATAAATGTAATAGAGGCCGAGCATAATGCCATCTACTGGGCACATTATTAAGTGAGTGATATTTAACATTTTTAATACACACATAACCTCGAAAAGTCGGAGGTGTGTGCCCAGGGTACCCGAGGAACCCGAGATCATCGTCTCGGCAGTCCGTTACTGCTCATTCACCATTATGGCTTGGGTTTGCAGCTTAGGTTTATTATAATAGTATTGGTACCTAGTTATATTTCTATCCTAATCCTACTCGTATGTGTAACAGCCATGATAGTCTTCGAGGAAAGAAGGATGCTTCTTACCCTTTCACGACATAGCTAATGAAGGATATTCATGATTATTTTTATTAATTGATATAAAAGCCTATAAATCAGATTAATTGATACTCTATTGCTTTTCAAGATAATCAAGACATGCGGGTGATGCGGGCAGAATAAACTACATTTAAATAACATTTGGGTAGCGTTGTGGTTTAGGTGGTCGCCTCACCGTTTAGCTACACGAGAAGTGTTGTAGGTTCCCACATAAAAATGACAAAATTATTGATTAGTATTTCCTTTACGCGTTTCTTTTATAATATTATAGAGCATACCACATACCCACAGCTACGCCCGCAATTATTAATTTAATCGTTTCTGGTCGATCCCGTAATAATTTCGAAAAATCCTTTCTTAATGCACCTCTAAAGACTCCAAGGAATATACATGCTAGATTTCAGCTTCTTGTGCTTTATAATTTTAGGCGTGCGTTGTCTGTCAGTCAGTCAGAAACGACAGAATCATATTATACACAATTTAAAGTAGCTTTGACATAAAATAATATTTAAACTTTCAGCTTAAATGACGGATGGGCAAGTCACATATCATCCATTTGCTTTTCACTTGGTCAATTAGTGTAGTTCTATTTTCGAGGTCAGTTTAGTCTGTGATATTAATCTTAATATATAAAATCCTTGCGTTACTGACTGACTGACAGACACGCTACAGCCGAAACTATTGGGTGCAGGAAGCTGAAATTTGGCATGTATGTTCCTTATTGACCGTAGGGGTGCACTAAGAAGGGATTTCACGAAATTCCTACGAGATCGGCCAAAACGGGTAAATTAAAAAAAATGCAGGCGTAGCTGCTGGTGTCCTCTAGTCTGTGATATTAATTGATATTGGCGACTGCATAATAGATTGCTATTCAATTACAATAGATGACTCATTATGCTTATAATCTCATCAATATACTAAATAGTTTCTGGTATTAGTCACACTGGTAATTAATAACCATTCAAAGGGTTTGCTTTCATTTGTTTGAACTTGTTTAATTATACTAACTCAAAATACCCAATTTGTCATGTCAGGATACTTTGAATCAAAACTTAAAACGGTCTATTTAGATTTGACTTGAATATTATATTTTAAAGTCTTACCCCACACCAAGAATTTTATTAATCCTGTATCGTAGGGCTCTCTAGAAATGTAACAAACGGATACAGATCAAAGAGACTCCAGACGCGAAACAACGATTTGTGAAATTGATACAAAGTGCTGTCCACTTGAACCACTTGAGCACAGATCATGTAGTCTCCATATACAGTGCACTACACTAACCCTGCAGTCCGTATTCCTTTAGAAATTTATTGAAAAGTTATTCCATCGAAAAGATAAGTTGATTTGAAGGATAATCGATACAGTTAATTCTGTAACCGCAAATATTATGGCATACTAGAGGACGCCAGCAGCTACGCCTGCATTTTTTTTTAATTTACCCGTTTTGGCCGATCCCGTGGGAATTTCGGGAAATCCCTTCTTAGTGCACCCCTACGGTCTCCAAGGAAAATACATGCCAAATTTCAGCTTCCTGGGCCCAATAGTTCCGGCTGTAGCGTGTCTGTCAGTCAGTCAGTAACGCAAGGATTTTATATATTAAGATAAAACATTTGTTTTGTAATTATGTATAAATTCTATCTTCGATTATGCCCCTACTCGTGGTAAATGGAAACTAGCCATATATTATATAGGTTTTATTGACAATAAATACACGTTGACCTAATTATCTCAGAATAATATAAACTTCAAAATGTCACGCTTTTTTTAACGACGGATAGACGAATGGAAAGCAAAATGACATTATACAGGATAAGTGTTGCGTTTTACCGTTCAATGTAAGGAACCTTTACAAAAGTAATATTCCAGCACTTATAATTAACAGATATTAAGGATCCCGTTCTATTAAGTTAATTTATATCAGAAGGGTATCAAGCCGGTACATACTAAATTACTTACATGTAGGTTCCTACTTTTAATTAATCTCTAAGTATATTGATGGTACTGATATATTTGTTGCAGGAAAACCTTTCTGATGTCGGACCCTTTTCAAGGGCGTGAGAATTCTTGGAAGCGACGTATGTGCTATTTATAAGTTGCAAATAGCTGTCAAACAAAAATAAGTTCTATTGTGTGTGGAGTATAGTTTATATTTGACAGTGTACAGTGTTAAAGCTAAGCTAGCTAGCTAGCTAAGTGAGAATCCTTAAAAAAATAGCACACTCGCGACTGTCTTGGAATTATGTTCCATTCTTTTCGCGCAAATCCCAAAGAAGACGGTACACCGTTGACTTTTTTAGTGAACCTCAAATATGTTATTTCTTTTGTAGCCCATAGAGGCTTGTAAACAATATTTTTGTAGTTTATGTGAGACCGATTTTATTGAGAGTACGCTTTTACGTGTCATTTTTCTTTTTGTGTACAATATTATTTATTTTGTTTCTTCTATTCTGATGCTTTTTGGCTTTTTGACTACATTTTGGTCCCGCGAAACATTTTCCAATACGTTGCATTTTATGTCAGGTTATCGGGTCACGTGAAAAGTGGCTTTCTGTTTCTTACTATTGTCAGGTGAGGAATTTTATTGTTAGTTTAATTTAGAAATGGATACATTACTACCAAAGACCTAAAAATCCTTAGACATAGATAAAGAAGTAAGTTTGATAAATAGGAACGGTTAGATACTCTTATAATAGATAACTTTTGACTTAAATCATTTTAAATTGTTAATCATTGGCTAAAGCAGCGATAGCCTAGTGCAGAGACCGACAGACTGCTACGCAGAGGCTCTCGGGTTGTGATGTAAAATACATTGTATAGGACTACATTTTTTACATATAATATATTGTTATACATTCAAAAAATAAACATTACCCTCACATTACATAATTTCACGCCTTTATTCCGAAGGCGTGAGCAGAGGTGTATTACACACCCACACTTCGCTAGTTATATTTCGGTGCCGGTCGCCAGTAATAGAGGGTGAGCCTATTACCATCCACCGGACACATTATTACGCGAGCGATAATTAACATTTGTAATACACACATAACTTCGAAGCCGTGTGGTTGACGGCATAGAATACAAGTGTCACCACCCCCTATCTTCCCGTGGGTGTCGTAAGAGGCGACTAAGGGATAACACGATGCAAATACCATCTTTGCGTAGAGACGGAAAACTCGACATCAAACCCTATACGACTGCCTCGTTGGTCTCGCGGCATAAATGTGCGCGCCGGATCGGGAGGTCCCGGGTTCAATTCCTGGGTCGGGCAGTGTTATTGGGTTTTTCTGTCACGAAATTCTCAGTAGCAGCACGGAGTCTGGAAATGTGCCCGGTACGGCAATAGGCTCGCCCCTTATTACGTGGGACTAAAGTATATCTGGCGAAAAGTGGGTGTAGAAATACACTTCTGCCTACCCCTTCGGGGATGAAAGGCGTGACGTTATGTATGTTATGTATGTACATAACTTCGAAAAGTCAGATGTGTCTGCCCGGGGTACCTGGGGTTCGAATCCGAGACCCGGCATCGACATCGTCTCGGCAGTCCGTTACGTACAAAACTGGGCTATCGCCGCGCGCCGCTTAAAAGGAGTATCGGTATATACTTCAGTAATCATTTTGACTGTAGAATTAATAGTGAATATAATTATCAACCTCCACAAAACGCAGGAGTCAATTAAGGATAATTGTTATGATAATGTTAAACCGCTGTTAAGGTGTCCTTAAGCGGTGCCAGCAGACCTTAACTACTTTTATATATTCCACTGAAAGTTTTATGCAACGGTTTGGGGTACTATTATAGGAATGCGAACGCTATGTGTAAGGGACCAACGTGAATAAGAATGATATTACAATTTGTTGCCGTGTGAGTGAAGTTGGGAGGTTTCTTGTGTGTATTGCGCTTCTGGGCTTTCTGTGTGATTCCGTTGTCTGCAGTACAGAAGTTTTAAGTCAGTAAGTCTGAACATTAATATAAGATAATGGTCGTTAGATCACAATTAATATAGAATATTCTTTCATGATATGGATAGAGATACACGAAATCAAACTAGGTGCTGTACTTTAATTTAGAGTATCCCTATATATTTTTGGCTCTATTGTAAGCGTAAGGATTAGAAATCGACAGTTTTTTTATTATTTCTTCTAAGCTATAATGTATGCTATTATTCAAGTTATTCGCACATCAGACGAACGAAAACGGATGGAATAAGTGTTTGAAAGACATAAAAGCATTCGCGATACACTTTATAGGTCATATAGTGTCATTTTATGACTAGTGGAGAGAGTTTTCAAAGTTTTTTTTACATAAGTTTGGCTATATTCATTTCAAGCTTTACTTCAAACGAAAATACATTTTTATTGTGTCTTCACTTGAACTTAACTTTAGAGTGATTGGTGATAAATATAAAATCCTATCGCCTAATTCAATGATGACCCCATTACGATTTTGCAACTATGCGAATAAAAATCATAAACCTACTCACAAGAAGTTCGTACTTAAAACTTCTAGCACATGACATCCCACAAGAGTCGGTCATACATTTCCAATATTCTTTGTTAGTTCAGTAATGCTACCTGATACCATATTATACGAGAGGAAAATTTTCATATTATTCTATATAGTTTGATGCGATGTCAAACTACATAGAGGGATATGATGCGTTAGACATATTCTAGAAAATTATCTGTAAGTATGCCAAAATATATACATAGGCCTATCTCACAAATATTCTGCGTGCTGGAGAAGACGGCATGATAAGATGTTCAGTCATTGTTGACTTCATCGCGAATAGGTTAGGCATTCTGTCCTCTGGATAAAACAGCATAAAAATCAGTACAGTAGTTCTTGAGTTTATTGAAAACAAGCAAACACAATACAATCTGTAAGTATGATTCAATACTCTTACAGGTACTCGGCAAGCAGATCTATGCGAGATACATTATCTTTTTAATAATGTACCTGTGGTATTCTAGCAGAGGTAATAAGTATACCACAAAATAGGTTTCAAATCGTAAACAAACTAACAACTGACCCGAAAAATTACGGGTTATGGCACAATACAGATTGTTTAGAGAATATACACGTTATGTTTATATTTGTGACGGTGTGAGCGAGAAAAGAGTTACACGATTTTGAACCCGGTCACGCAGACTTCACGGATCACCACTCCACTGAAATCATAACTTGACATCGTACCAAAAGACTGTCGTCTAACGCCACGAAGTCCAGTATTCTAATTTCAAACTGCAACGCACTGAAGATTCTCTCTATTCACGCTTTTGTTAGGCAAATGCGTCGCTTTACCGTCTGTGGTCCGTAAGGACTCATATTATACGTTCATTTTAATATGCAAAGAGTAATGCCAATTCAAGCCCGTTTATAGTTTTATTCGTCAAATGCATCGTCAGTTATCAATTTATCATACAGTTCTTTCAAACTCACAAACTATTATAAAATTAATTACTATCCATTTCTTTGAACAAAGTTGTGGAGAAACAACAGCCTTATCTTACAAGCAAAGCGAACCCTCTATCTGTCGGATGTCAATAAAAATTCTCTTTGTCTGAATTTCAGACATTCAGTTTTATGATAAAGAGTTTTATGATAAAGAGATCCTTACGTTTGTCAAGTTTTGACGATAAATGTTTTGAGCTCAAATATTTGCGCTTTGTTCAATGAGAATACTGAAGCGGCCTAAAAAACAATGAGACAATATTTTGAAGTTTATTTACTCAGTGTATTGGGCATCGCTTTTATATTACATTCAAACACAAAAGACGAAAAGCTTACTGACATAATAAGAGAAATTTCGTAATCTTCAAATTGTATTCTATATAAAGTTGTTGAGCATTAAATACCACAGTGTATTTTTGTGCCGTATGTGCTGTATTTTTTTGCCGTGTGGTTGACGGCATAGAATACAAGTGTCACCACCCCTATCTTCCCGTGGGTGTCGTAAGAGGCGACTAAGGGATAACATGATGCAAATACCATCTTTGCGTAGAGACGGAAAACTTGACATCAAACCCTATACGACTGCCTCGTTGGTCTCGCGGCATAAATGTGCGCGTGGGATCGGGAGGTCCCGGGTTCGATTCCTGGGTCGGGCAGTGTTATTGGGTTTTTCTGTCACGAAATTCTCAGTAGCAGCACGGAGTCTAGAAATGTGCCCGGTACGGCAATAGGCTCGCCCCTTATTACGTGTGACTAAAGTATATCTGGCGAAAAGTGGGTGTAGAAATACACCTCTGCCTACCCCTTCGGGGATAAAAGGCGTGACGATGTGTGTGTGTGTGTATTTTTGTGCTTTATTTATTATTATCTCATTTAGATGATTTTCTCACAATAATATATATTTTATTTTCGGATAATAATCCATAATTATGTATAAAACGGCAAACGACAAGAAGGATCGCCTGATAGTAAGCGATTACCGGCGCCAATGGACACAAGCAACATCAGAAGAGTCGCAAACGCTTTGCTGCCTCTCAGGTTGGGAAAAGGGATAGGAGGAGAAGGAGAATAAGGAAAAAAGAACATAAAAAAATGTATTTTGTGTTATGCAGAATGGTACTGCATTGTTTTGACGTAAGCTGTTTATGCTATTTTTTGTATGAGCTAGGCGCATAGGACATTCATTTATTGATTAGTGATTTTCTCACTACCACAGAAAATTACATATACGTATCCATAGAATATATCTCACTAAGAATATACCTGCGTCGTGGACTTGACGAAAATATGTAACAATGGACAGCAAAATACGTACAGACAAGGAATACCTAATTACTATTGGGGATCACACATAATTTAGTTCCATATGGATATTTTAAAAGCGAAAAATTTCACTCAAATAGCGAATCAAATTTCAAATTACACAATAATCTTAAGTAGGTACTCAACGAGAAAACCACCATAATTGGAAGCTGAACGAAAATATTAATATAGCACTAAATAACGATGGGTTGCCAACATATTAACGGTAATAGTACCCCATCCATCGATCTCTCCATGGGAAAATTAACACCGGGTACGTTTTTGCGATATCGTCTCTTGCGCAAAACAGTGTGATAAATATATTGTACCTACTCTAGTTATTTCTAATTAAAGTACTTTTATTTACTAGACACCATTATAAAAATATTTTGCTTGGTATTATCTCCAAAATCATTATTAATGGTTTTGATTATATCCATATCTTTTTGTAATATAAATTATCTTTTATTTTATGGTTTCTTTCAATTGACTGTTTTTAGGGTGTGCCATACAAACAGTAAACTGATAGAACCATCAAATATTAAGATCTTCTTTCGGCATAATCTATAATTCAATGTAAAATTTGCGCTATGTTTGAACAGTTTAGAAATAAACCAGTATACTAATTACATTAGCATAGTGTTGTTCCACATGTTTATATAAAATATGTATGATTTATGTGTTAATAAAATTCTGTTGCCGTCAGCTAAACATAACATAACACAAGGTTATTCTATACCGAGCGAAATAAAGATTCTTTGAATACACTTTGATGCGAATGCAGAGGGCACCCAGAAGTTTATGGCAGTCGATCCCCGAGATAGAGTGATAGGAAAAAATATAGCAGCATCCAAATATCGGCTCAATGCCATCAGCATAATAATAACATCGTCACGGCCAAGGAGTCACTGTCTTAAAACTTAAACTCGTATTACAGGGCGAGGGTTCTGACATACAAATCAACTGTAGAAAGAATTCTGGAACACATAATTTACAAATTCTGAAACATAATACACATCATATTAAAATTTATATGAGATTTTTTTGGTAATATGCTTCGACATCTATAATGAATGACGATGTACAATTTATAATCATTATTATTGTTATCAGTTTTGTCCGAAAATCGAACGACAAAATTGTGCATACCCAAGTAAATTCTTCTTGTGAAATGTAAATCTATTAAGTTTTCACAAAATATTTCTGTTATTATATTATGTTTATCTATTATAAAATCGTCAAGTATTGTGCGATACATAGGTTCTGTTTACACTCTTAATATGTAACTATATCATGCATCATATCAATGTAATAGATAGGTAAACACGAAACCACAATTCAAACTGTAAATTAAATGCAAAGAATCTGAGATAGCATTCATTACAGCAAGCTCATTAAGGTTTAACCTGTGACATATGCGATCCAAGCAAGGCTTACAGAAAGACAGAAGAGAGTCGCCTAGAGCGTTATCCCGATAGTTGCGCCGCAGTCCATTACATACCAACTTTCCTAAGCAAAGAAAAAGATAAAGCTCCTTCAGGAAATGGGCCATTCGGCGCCCTTTCCCACAGCTATCGAGTATTAGCAATTTGCTTTGTGTTAGACAATCGGCTTCTAAAAGTATTGGGGCAGATAAGGAAAAAGGACTTTGAGAATTAACTCTTAAAGCGTTTACTGGAAAGGTGAATTGAACGGTGCGCTGGGACAAATAGTTGTATTTCTCAGAAGGTACTGTTTAATTATAGATAGTTTAGGTCGTTAAATGTGAAAAGGCCTAACGAGTAAGAGCTACATTGGCTGGATAGTTAGGGGTTGATGACCGGGTTGGCATTAAATGATACGGTGACTTGCCGGCATCCATAAGCCTTATCACTGTATAATTATAGCAAACTTTATGTGCATCATACAAGCTCACTATCCTGGGCATCTTTTCGCCATCTGGTAAAAGTTAAGTATTAAACCTAGGTTTTCCGTGAAAGGGTTACAAACAAAGCATCCATCAATCCATCCTTACAAACTTTCTCGTTGGTATAATAGTTAGATTATGACTTCAAAACTTACTATTTTTGCTACAATATTTGCTATTGAGTGTACTACAAATCTTATTTCTTCAGACAAAGGTACTACTTGACACAAAAAAGAGATGAGATGCCGTTTTTCTATTGTTCGATACAGAATCGAATAAAACCGCTAAGTATATCATACTATAGAATTGTATACCCTATATACTTATAAAACATATTGTACAGCCACGGAATCGTTGAAGATACATAGGAGTAGGTTTGTTCGTATAAGAACTGGTGTCAATATTATACCTCTTATACGAAAAAACCTACTTCTACTTTTTGCTAGTCTCACGGCACAGTGCTTGTGGTCAACACAGTTGGGTTTCCCTCCTGCTTTGGCGCATTCCTTGTGCATTGAGAGAGAGGTCCTTTAATCATAGACTTCACCTGGTCAGTCTAGCCCATAGGAGATCTGCTGCGTGCTCGTGACCTCAACATTCCACCCTCACTGGCCCTTGTTTGAATCGGCTAATGCGGTCAAAAGTAACCTTTATTAATCTCAAATAGAAAATCATATAGTGAAAGAAGGATGAACAAATAAACAAACATGTTTTGTCATCTATAATAGAAGAATGGATTTTACCATTACTTTCTAAGTGTTATTTATTAAATATATTGTATAGTTGTTAATGGTGTAAACGATCCCTTAGGCATTGCTAACCTCTTTAAGGAACAGTTTAAAACAGAATCATCACTGGGACCCAGCTTGCCTGTGCCGAATCCTACGGACCATCATGATCTTCAAAAAAGATTTACAGCTAAGGAGATCAGGGGTGTTATCTCTACCATGTCTAGAGTGAAGTCCCCAGGTCATGATGGTCTGAGTATCGAGCACCTCAGGTACGCGGGTCCCCATTTACCAAGAGTGTTGGCAATGTTCTTTAACTTTTGTGTGAGTCATGCGTATTTGCCTAGTCAGATGACTAGAACTATTGTAGTGCCTATACTTAAAAATAAAACAGGCGATATAGCAGATTTAAAAAACTATAGGCCTATTTCCTTTGCTACGGTAGTAGCAAAAGTGCTTGATAGCTTACTTAATAGACAACTCAAAACCCACATTAAGGTGCACGACAACCAGTTCGGATTTCGAGCTGGGCTGTCCACTGAGAGTGCCATCCTGTGTCTAAAGTGGGCTGTCAAGTACTACATAGACCGTAAAACACCCGTATATGTGTGCTTCCTCGATCTATCAAGAGCATTTGATCTGGTCTCTTACAGTATTCTGTGGAGTAAGCTTGAGAAAGCTGGAGTCGACCGAAGTCATAAGCACTCTGAAATGCTGGTATGGAGGCCAGATCAATCAAGTTCGATTGGCTGGGACTTTGTCGTAACCGTACGGATTGGAGTGTGGCGTGAGGCAGGGGGGGATTGAGCTCACCTACGCTCTTCAATATATACGTCAGTGAGCTAGTTGAGACGCTCAGCAGAGAGAGAGCCGGCTGATACATTGATGGAGTTTGTGTAAACAATATTAGTTACGCCGACGATATGGCTGTTCTGAGCGCCTTAGCTTGTGGCCTTAGAAGGTAGGTGGACATCTGTGAAGACTACGTCAGGCTTCATGGATTGGTCTACAACGAACGTAAGAGTGAGGTCATGGTCTTTGATGCCCGTGGCGGAAGGTGTCTAAAAACTATCCCACCAGTCCAATTAAATGGTACTCCGCTCACACGGGTATACAAGTTTAAGTAACTTGGACACGTTTTGACCGCGGGCATGAAGGATGATGAGGATATTGAGCGAGAGCAAAGGGCGCTGTCGGTTAGGGCGAATATGATAGTTCGCAGATTTTCACGTTGCTCACAGAGAGTTAAAATAACCTTGTTTTGTGCATACTGCACTTCTTTTTACACGTGCAGTCTGTGGGCTGATTATACGCAGAGATCGTACGGCGTCCTTCGCGTTCAATATAATAATGTGTTCAGGGTGTTGATGGGATTGCCCCGTTTCTGTAGTGCATCAGGGATGTTAGCTGAAGCTCGAGTCGACTGTTTTTATACAACGACTAGAGGATGCCAGCAGCTACGCCTGCAATTTTTTTTATTTACCCGTTTTGGCCGATCCCGTGGGAATTTCGGGAAATCCCTTCTTAGTGCACCCTTACGGTCGCCAAGGAACATACATGCCAAATTTCAGCTTCCTGCGCCCAATGGTTTCGGCTGTAGCGTGTCTGTCAGTCAGTAAGTAACGCAAGGATTTTATAGCCCCAACCGTATCCTCTGCTGTGTGGCGAGCAGACTCGATTGTTTATAGGTATATGAATCGCTGCTGCAAGCTGTCTACCTCCGTGATAGACGTGTGGCAGTGATTCACATATATTCATGGTTTTAGGCTAAGTGTTTAGAATAGGAATACTAACATAGGGTAAGGAATATTGTTACTAACACAATGAGTTTTGTTACTCGAAATAAATACATATAATAATATAGGTTATCTCACTTCTTTGAAGACAAAGTTATGTAAACATTACAAAATCAGTATCTTCAGTAATTCGTGTGAATGAGATGCCTGAGATATTCCATCTCATCAGTTATCGTGCCTGTGACGTAATTAAGAGGTATCTACTGAGTGCCAGTGTAGCAATGTATGTGTAATCTTGGAACCTACATTTGAGCCTTATTCGAGCGTGATTAGTAAAATACGGGCCTTTGTGAACAACGCTTGGTATGAAACTGTTTCTTGTTAAAATGAATAATAAATGCATTTCTTATCTATTTCTGATACACGCTTTTGTCAATTATATAATAACATTAAAATAAATATGATCATAGTAAATACAATTTTGATAAAAACAAACCTTGAAAGGCTTTTTCTTAATAGTATTAATCTTTTTTTTTTTAACACAAACAATTTGACATAATTATACAATTACAAACAGCGTCAGAGAAAACCACAAAGGTATAGTCCGTTCACAGTTATTTTACCTCTGACAGATGTCGGTGTTTATTTTCTTTATGTTGGAATTGTACTCTGTGATGACAGGAATGTAAAATAGGGTTACCCGTGCATATCATTTTACCCAATATTAGTGGAAATGCTTTAAAAATTCAAATGCTTGAAGCTCATGGCCGCAAAGTGGTTAGATTACCGCCATACCACTGCGAGCTAAACGCAATTGAACTTATGTGGAGTCTCATTAAAAGGCGAGTCACAAGCAAAAATTTAGGACAAGAGGCAACCAACATTGTGAATTTAGCTGTAGAAGCTTTTCAATCTATCACTGCAGAAGACTGACAAAAACAATGCAAACATGAGCGCCACATTGAAGACAAGCTTCGTGAAACAGATGGGTCTACGGATGCTGAAATGGACAGGTTCATAATAGAATTAAATTCTGAGTCTGATACAGAATCTGACAGCAGTTACGAATCATCATAACATTGGCAGTCCACATGGATCATTCTTATAGACTCACGCCTGTTTCCATGCAGGGATAGGCAGAGGTGTAAAATTACACCCACATCATTCTTATTCAAAGTAAATATGAAAATTAAATTTGCAGTTTTTGTATTTGATAATTAGAACCTCACGTTGGCGTAATTATGATGCGTTTACCTTTGTATATTAAATAGATAACATTTTTATTATAACTACTTATCTTCATAGGAAATTCGTTATTTCGTAAGAAAATAAATGTACATGAATATAGCCATGCCAATATCAAGAGGTTTTGTTACAAACATTACTTCCAAATATTTAATACTGTCGCTTATGCAATAAAAAAATAAGTACATTTTTAGCAATAATGTATATTTAAAATAGGAGTATTATATACCAAATATAGCAACACAACGCCCAGGTTGGCCAATCTAACAGCTAGAGGTAAAATAACTGTGAACGGACTATATATGTTTGAGCCGTCGAGTTTTTTTTTTGTTTTTTGGTATCGGGTTGGAAAATCCTCATGGAGTCCCTTCGCCCCAGGGGGGAAGGACGAAGGGGACTGTTAGACTCTTACTGACTAAAAACCAACCCGTGCTCCTCATGTACCCATGTGTCGGAGGGTAGGGTTTCACCGAAGCATTCCTCGCTACCCCCCGACGGGTATTGGCCCGCCAGATGGTCAGGCGGGCCCCGAACGAAACCCCCTTGGCGGCGGATGAAGGTGTTGGGCTCCGCCGCCAAAACTCCCAGCGGCCGCAGAGGATAGTGCGCCCCCATTTGGTCGCGGGAGATAGGGCGCGTGGCAACGCAACACCGACACGCCTCTCCTCCTGCGACCGCGCCCGACTGCGAGGTACAGACAGAACCGTCCCCCGCACCCGCACCTATGGACGCATCCTACGCAGGCTTCACCCAAGCCCACGTGGAGCGTCCACTCCAGGGATCCCTCATAGCTTCACTGCAGGGTTCCAGCCTCGGTTACTGAGCCCCCCCACCACGACAAGGTGGAGATTCAACGGGGGGTATGAGTAGGGACCTACAGCAATATAAGTAGTTTTATACAATAGTGGTTACTGTATAAAAAAAGAAAAGAACAAAAAATAATTGTTGTTATTTTTTTTTAAATAAGCCACTAATAAGCATAAATAAATAAACAATTGTTACAATAAATTCAGGAAATGTTATTTCAGTTTACATTTTATATTTTTCTCTGTTACACTCTTAACTATTTCATATGGCAAGTTATTCGAATCTAAATCACGGGCTCATTCTTCGCCACATGGTTGGGTAGACAGGTGTATAATGTATTTGTCATTTTCTGCTACGGGCGTTCGGTACCTAATAACCACTACGTTGTACGTCGATGGTATAATAATAATTATTGAGACTCGACTTATCATACTTTTACGCTATCGCGCCGGAAATGTTGCAAAGGCCAAAATTAACGATTTTTTAAATTGAAATTAAACTACAGTTTACGGATTTTATCGCGTTATATTGGTTTCACTTGTTTTTACATTTAAACCGAATGATCTAGAAACTACATTTTTATTACTAGCCAACGTTTCGAATTCTTTACAGGATTCATGTTCACGGCAGACTGAGGTGGTATTTGTCTTTGTCTTGAATTTAAAAGTTATCTCAAAGTACCCGAACATTTTTCAACTATTGGTGTTACTATCTACGCAGAATGTGCTCACTGTGTCTTGATGTCTTCTGGTGACTTTGTCCTTCTTGGGTTTCATTAGCCTGATAACAGGGTCCCAAGCTGGAGGAACATTCCAACCATCTTCCCTATTGAAATAAGAATGTTTTTTAATTTCAATAGCTTCTCGTATCATTCTTGGAATAAAGCGGTGTTCTTTTGCGAGTATCTGTGGTTTATCAAATCGCAGGTAATGGTTGGTTCCTTGTTCTACATGTTCACACACAGCAGACTTCGTCGAGCGTTTGTGTTTAATGTCAGCTATATGTTCCTTTAGTCGAATGCCTCTGCTTCTCTTGGTTTGTCCAATGTATGAGAGCCCACACTCACAGTCTATCTTGTAAACCCCGGCCTCTTGTAAGGGTAACTGACTCTTGACAGATGGTAATAATTGGCTTATCTTCGTTGGCGGCTTGTAGAAAGTTTTGATTGAAGCTCGCTTCAAGATGTAGCCAATCTTGTCGGTCACGCCCTTGATGTATGGGAGGACAGCAGGTTGTCTCTCTACTGTGGCTGGCTTGTTCTTCGGGGAAGAATTGTTTGCCTCTAATTCCATTGTAAATTTTATCTGGTTGTGAATAGAATTAAGATAGTCTAGGAATACATTAACACTATTAACCATCCTAGACCATCTTAATTCTATTCACAACCAGATAAAATTTACAATGAAATTAGAGGCAAATAAATGTAAAAATAAGTGAAACCAATATAACGCGATAAAATCCGTAAACTGTAGTTTAATTTCAATGTGTAACATTTGCGTAAACCCAAGAAAATATTATGATTTTTTAAATACTAAAATAATTAATATTAGTTTAATTAGTAACAAAAAAACCATCACTCTAACCAAAATTCTGGTTAATAATTCCATGAACTAAAAAAATTGATAAACAAAACGTATTAAAAAGTAAACAACAAAATCGTGACGACGAAGAACCAAGAAATTAATTTACGAATAGAGCATTCGTTGGATCTTAAAAACTACAAAAATTTTGATTTATTTCGTCTGTTGTAATCTATCAGTGAAGTTTCTTGTTCCCGCAAATCTACCACAGTGATCAATCTGCCACAGCTTCTGTCTTTCGTTTTATTCTTGTAATTATGAACAATTGTCGCGAGTTTTGCGAGTTTCACTAGGATATTTTGTAGCCTATCACCAAGAAAACGGTTTGAACAATTTCGTTGATGATATCTGATACTTTTGTTGAAAATGTAGTTTTAGTAAAAGTCTTGTCTTTCCTTTGGACGAATATTACAGTTAGAAGTAGTAGAAAAAATAATTACTTGTTAAGATTATTGTATACGGAACGCTCCGAAGTACTCGAAAACGGCGAGCATGTATGAAAAGAGTAATGAGTGTAGAGGAAGAGTGTGCGGTGTATAAGAATAGGATCATCATCAGCCTTTAACAGTCCACTGCTGGACTAGGCCTTTCCTTTGAAAGGAGGAATTGGCCTACTATACCACGCTAGCCAAACGGGTTGGTATAGGGTTTGTATTAAGTTTTCCTTCTCTTACAGTGCTGTTCTCTGCATAACATGCTCTGTCGGCTCTTACGACACCCATGGATTATATGGGGTGGTGACATTCCGTATTCTTAATCCGTCACCACACGTATAAGGATAGGAGCAAGTGGCATTCTGTTGTCTCTATATCATCATCATCATCCTCTTAGCGTTATCCCAGTTTCAATCTGGGGTCCGCTTTCTAGTCTAACCGGATATGGCTGAATATTAGCTTTTCCGCGGAGCGACTGCCTGTCTGACCTCCGCAACCCGAAGGGATAGCGATATTCCATGGTTTAGACTAGTGTCAGTTTATTTTGAAGGTACTGACGCCCTGTAACGACTGTCAAAGATCTTCATGACAACCGGGACCGACGGCTTAACGTGCTCTCCGAGGCACGGGACAAGCGATAATTAACAATTCAATACTCACATAACTCCGAAAAGTCATTGGTGCGCGCCGTGGATTCGAACCCGATACCCTCTGCATAGCAGTCTGTTGGTATATCCACTCGGCTATCGCTGCCTTTTTCTGTTGTCTCTATATGTATGTATGATTATTGTATGGCCGAGCCAAACAGTAGCTATTTTAAACCAAGAGATCCTTATTTACCTAAATACACGATTGTTTAAGTTTGGGTGCATAGCAATGGCCGCAATGACGGTGAAACTTTCCGACACGAACACAATATCATGTAACACCTCGTTTAAGTTAGGCATAACATTCACCATCAGAAGATTTTTACATACGATTGGTATTGATTTGAATTTTAGTTTACTTAACCAAGCTTATGTATTTATAGCTTTAGCAGACAAACGTTTATTAGTGCCACGATCTGCTGGCTATGAGAACGGGAAAACTTTATATCCAGACGAATATTCAATTTCTCATCTCAGCTAATAACATAAATATTCATATTTATGTTGTATGTTTTGTTTTCTCTGTTTTCTAGTGTACGCTGTCTGATGCAGAACTGTATAAACGATTCGATATATTCCTGGAATCAAATCGAACAAGTATCGAACACCGGAGGCAATTTGTTTCTACAGTTGTTTTAAACTAACTATAGTTTGAATATAATATTCTCAAACAACCAGCATCGTTTTAACAACCAACACATGGTTGTTTCCGACAACATTAAATAATAACATTGAACTTTGGCAGAGCAATAAGTTTATTTGATGTTAAATGCGGTATTCTCTCACTTACAAATATATACGATACCGCAGAAAGAAATATATAAGGGACGGTTGATACACAAGTCATCTCGGGCCATAAAACGTAAGCCAAAGCAATTTCAAGCTACGTTGAAACGAAAACAGGCAAGCGGCGGGTAGAGTAAGGAGCGCACATTAATTCCGAAATAATTATGGAAGTAGCACAAGGCTGTGTATCCGCATTTAATCCGGCAATCAGCACTTCAAATATTGGTATTGGTAACTCTCGGCTCGCGAATTATTCTCGCACTTGCCCTTTGTAAATTTACTTTGCTTATTTAAATTCTACGTAGGTGTTTGTCTGTTTGTTTTCATTTAGAAGCGTTTTTGCCTGTGCATTCAGTTTCTGTCACGATTGTGTATATAACTTGTTTATTTCTGTAGCATATTAAAATAAACGCGATGCTAGTTCTTTTAATTTTATTGGACTTTTCAGGTTTTGTTTTCACTGGAGTACAATTTTATTGGTTAAGACGATGTAACAGCACACTTGTATTGATAATGTTATGTTATTAACAATTCACTGGTCACGTAAAAAATTGTGTGTAGGGTCGATATAACTTTACTACTGACTTTTTTGTTGACTGGACTAAATTGGAAAAATTCTCGCGATGAAGAGATTCAATTCGTGACTTAAAATAGTCCTCCACAAAAGATTTGATCCGATGCCTCGGGCGGCAATGACGTCGTGTGCAAACAGCCTGTACTGTATTCTTATCATTGCAGCAGTAGAGGGTGAAGTAGAGTAGTATTAAGACATTAAAAGGTAAGCTATTTCTTTGTAAACATTACAGCAATAGCCTATTGACCAAAGACTGCTAGGCGGAAAGTCTCGGTGACAGAACGCAGCCCGCCACTGACATTTTAATTTAAATGCGTGTTCAATGGTTGACTTTACTATCGCTGAATAGATGATCTGGGATTTGTAGGTAATCTCGAAAGCCACGTAATGTCTGTTATTCTGAACTTGGCTAGTGTGATGTACTAACCAATTACAGTGAGAAGTGACCTGTGGCCAGAAATGGAATAGTTTATGAGGATCTTCTGATATTGTCATAATTTTTATACTATACCCGGTAACAAAAGGTGACCCTTAATACTTATAGTAGGTACATAGGCTGCACTAAAGGTATCGGGAATGGAATATTTCCACTATTCCTGTCATATTAAAATCTTTTTGATTGTAAACTCCTTGGTTTTAAAAATCGAATACCATTTATTTATTTTTAAAAAGATTCTCGGTCTTGTCACAAGGTTTTGTCAAACTTGTTTAGTCGTTGAGAAAATGGAATTGACTCGAGAAAATTCAAGAGCGATGATTTATTATGACTTTCGAAGTGGTTTATCACAAAAACAGTGTGTTGACCGGATGATTTCTGCATTTGGTGATGAAGCTCCATCCAAAACCACAATTTATCGCTGGTTTGCTGAATTTCAACGTGGACGTGTCAAGCTCAGTGATGATCCCCGTCAAGGTCGTCCAAAAACTGCAGTCACCCAAGAAAACGTTGATGCTGTGCGTAAGCTGATTGAGGAAGATCGACATGTGACATACCGCGAAATTCAGGCAAATTTAGACATTGGCATGAGTCATATACAAATAATCTTGCATGAACAATTAGGTGTAAAAAAGTTGTTTTCCCGATGGATACCGCATTCGCTCTGTGAAGAGCAAAAATTGGCTCGCGTTACTTGGTGCGTCAGAACTCTCGAAAGATTCCACGCAGGATCCTCAAATGCTGTATGCAACATCGTATCAGGTGACGAATCCTGGATATATGGGTACGAACCCAAAACAAAAAACCAGTCACTAGTTTGGATGTTTGAAAATGAGTTAAAGCCAACAAAAATTTTTCGTTCACGGAGTGTTGCAAAAAAAATGGTGGCCACGTTTGTCTCCAAAACCGGCCATGTTACGACTATTCCTCTTGAGGGACAAAGAACGGTTAATGCAGAATAGTATGCTAGCATTTCTTGGCCACAGGTCGTTTAACTCCGTAAAGAGAACTGCAACCGCCGCATCATCCTCCATCACGACAATACGAGTTCTCACACCGCGCACAGAACAAAACAGTTTTTAGAGCAAGAAAACATAGAATTATTAGACTATCCGCCATACAGCCCCAACCTAAGCCCTAATGATTTCTATATTTTCCCTAAAACAAATAATAAATTGCGTGGACAGAGATTTTCATCACCTGAAGAAGCTGTGGACGCCTACAAAACGGCCATTTTAGAGACCCCAACTTCCGAATGATGGGTTCTATCGTATGGAAAAATGTGTCAAGTTTCGAAAAGCAATAAATAAATTTTTAAATAGTAATGTTGTGTCACTTCCTTGATTCCCGAAATTTTCAGTGCCGCCATATTCTGCTAGACAACCTTTACCTTTTTCAGATTTCGTTGTCAACATGAAACAATACTATCATAAATGAAACATTTTTTCGTATATATTCGTACGTTAGGAATGTCACAGAAGGCATCTCATATTGCAAAACAAAAAATACTTGTTACATAGATGCTTAGTAGGTATATTATATTTTATTAAAATGCAAAAATGCCGTGTGGTTGACGGCATAGAAAACAAGTGTCACCACCCCCTATCTTCCCGTGGGTGTCGTAAGAGGCGACTAAGGGATAACACGATGCAAATATCATCTTTGCGTAGAGACGGAAAACTCGACATCAAACCCTATACGACTGCCTCGTTGGTCTCGCGGCATAAATGTGCGCGTGGGATCGGGAGGTCCCGGGTTCGATTCCTGGGTCGGGCAGTGTTATTGGGTTTTTAGGCCACGAAATTCTCAGTAACAGCACGGAGTCTGGAAATGTGCCCGGTACGGCAATAGGCTCGCCCCTTATTACGTGGGACTAAAGTATATCTGGCGAAAAGTGGGTGTAGAAATACACCTCTGCCTACCCCTTCGGGGATAAAAGGCGTGACGATATGTACTTACACTTTTCTTGCACCGCCATGCATCCCTGTCTTGTGTTATGTCCGGCCAGTTACAGTCGAATGCATCCAGTTTATTGCGCTATCTCCGTTTGGGTTTTATATTGTCTAAGTGCCTAATAGTTGTTACTGCATATTTTAGTATTTCTAATCCTAATAGTTGAAAATAATAAACTAACCGTTTCATTCACCGATACTTTTCGTTTAGGTGGGGCGGAATGTTGCAGATCCTATAACCTTTCCTAGATTTATTTTAATGTAATAAGGAAGCAAGCGAGTTGGCAGATCGTCTGAGGGTAAGCGACAACCGCAGCACATAGACACATACTATACCGGAATAGCCACAAATGAGTTGCTGACCTGGATAGGAAAAGGAATTGGAGGAGGAGCAGGATGAAGGAGAAGGAAAAAAGGAAAACAGGATGAGCGACTGCACTCGTACTAACCAAACGAAACGTAACATTTTTTCTTCATGTCAATATTCTGTCAGTTCATGCTGAAAGCAGCGAGGCTATATAACCTATTAAAGAAATATGAAAATAAAAAAATATTTCACATCTGCTTTAGCTTTTCTGTAACGCAATAAAGATTACGAGCTTATAAAAATAAAATGCTGTGCTCATTAATGGATACATAGAACCAAATCAAACGCGTATAATTACGTTAAGTAGAAAATAAAACGAGATGTAAGTGAGTGAGGTATCTAGAGAATAACTTTAACTGAATAAAAAAAATAAGTTTAAAAACTACAACCCGACTACTATATACTTTTCTTGTTTTGTCCTTTTTAGAACACCTTTTTACGTAGTCGGGTTGTAGTTTTTAAACTTATTTTTTTTTTATTTAATCCTTTTCCGTATCCCAGGCATGGGCATGTAAACTAACCGTGCAATATTTACATTGTCACATGTAAAGGAAGAAAGAAAGAAAAATAGGTAACTCAATGCGTCTAAACCGTGCGAATTGTAAGTACAGCCGCGTTATAACTTATATTTTGACAGAAACAGTATAATATGTGTACATATTTCTAATGTACTCACCAATACACTTCGTTTGATTTCAAACACGTAATGATTATTTAAGTTTTATTTTTCTTGAGGTTGGAATCTGAGGTATGAATTCCGTAGCAGAAAATTTTGATAAAATTTATATAGCCTATGTCATCCGTGCCATTATTACGAATCTTTTAACACCCCATTTATTAAAATTGGTTCAGTAGTTAAGGCGCTACGGTAGAACATACAAACATACATGCATACATACATACATAGACTGCCAATAACATTACCCTTCCTTTTGGCTTCGCCGTAGTCGGGTAAAAAGACCTATGAGATAATAACTACTAGAAGACACCCGTTCATTACTTTTTAATTTTACTCTGTCTGCCCCATCTCGTGGGAATTTCGGGAAAGCCCTTCATAGTGCACCCCTGTGGTCCCCAAAGAACACCCATGCCAAATATAAGCTTCCTGCGACTAATAGATTTTTCTGTCGTTTAGTCAGTAACGGAAGAATTTTATATATTTTACAGATTAGAAAATACCAATGTTTTATTACTTCGTGTGGTGAGGCGAATTCGAAGCATTACCAAATGAACTAATTATAATTACCTTATTTCATTCCGTGTGTGTCGTATGAGATAAAGTAGGAAAATACTCGATATTTTAAACGTCCAAATTCTGTCACGCACAATACTTGTAGCCTATTTATAGACGTGCAAACTTCGGAAAAGTCGTCACTTAACCAAAAAACTGTCATACACCATATAGTGTCGTCGTATTCCAAAGTCATACATTTAAGAGCGTCATGTTATTCTGTTACAAATAATGACATTGTGCAACCAAAAAGCCCCTCTCAGTTACGATTATTTACTTTCGACAATATCCCGCCTTATCATAACATCGCTAAAGTGGTTTTGCTAACACACAGTCACTGATCTGTCACCAACGTTGAATTTTATCCAACTTAATTGAATCTATTACTTTTCATTGCGAAATGTTATTATATAAACTAATATTAAAAACTGAAGAATTTGTTAGTGTGTTTGTTTGTTTGATTGAACGCGCTAATCTCAGAAACTACCTACTGATTCGATCTGAATAATTATTTTTGTGTTGGATAGCCCATTTATCGAGGAAAGCTATAGGTTAGGCTATATTATAACATCACGCTTAGAGGCAGAAGTAAAGAGCAGACGACCTAAATATCGCGGGTGTAACCGGGATCACCGCATTGTTAAGTATATAATTATTTATTATATTACAAGAAAGTGTTCAGTTTTTGCTAGCATAAGCTAGACAATTTGTCACGTCACGATTAAAATTGCTTTAGGAAAATCCATTACATATTTACAAGAATTGTTTCTGACGAAAATGTGTGAAAGTATTTCTAGCGAAGAATTGAATATTATATATACTATTTACGATTTAGGTCTTTGAGAGCAATCGGTTATAAAAACCGTATATTACTTTATTTTTATTCATTATTATTTTATTAACATATTCACCAACGCCAACGTGTCAGTTAAAAAAGTATACAGAAAATAAATTACGTAACCTAAGATGTTAGTTCGTTTCATTTCATACGATGACAAAACATTTCTCATTTGAAGAATTTTAGCCTCTGTCTAGACCTTAGATTATATAACTTAGACAGATATATCATACTGATGATAAAATAATATGAATGTCACCTTGTGATATAATATGTTCTTTGTAATTATTTGCTAGCTGATCTAAATATTAATAATAA